>OZ014558.1:8874160-10074160 GCA_963966155.1 Clivina fossor
CCATAATCAAAAGTCAAAAAAACATTTTTCTTTTAAATTTCCCATATTCCAAGTAATTGTTTTTTCAAATAAATCGATTTATAATAGTTAAATTAATTTTCACTAAAATTAAAATTAACTGTTCTGTATTAATATTTATTAATAATCAATGTTTCGACGAACTCAACGTCCGTCTTCATTATCTTTCCTGATAAAAACATATATTGAGTACGTCGACTATTAATAAATATTAATACAGAACTATAACCTAAAGCCATTTTATATTAATAATTTTAATATTTTCAAAAATATATACATAATTTATTCTCGGATTGCAGCACAAATTAAAAAAAAATCAATAATTTAAATTAAATTAAATCAGTAAAAAACCATTTTTAACATTTGCAGTAATCCAAATTATTTTCAATATTCAAAACCACTTTCCACAATAATGTGTAAAATTCGGAAAAATCACTTATGATCAGTTATTGACTCACAAAGTTTGAGTTGTATAGTTATCACATCAATTCTCCCAAATATTAGTCAATAAAATAAAATAAAAAACTAAACAGATCGAATTTTGTGTGTGTGTGTGAAACAAAGTATAGATAGATAGTTTAGTGAGGGCCCCGCGTGCGTCAAGTTGAAAACGCACTGATGTGGAAAGCATACACATCAAGACTTGCCCATGATTGATCGGTCGCTCATTTCTTGCCAGAGTTTTATCGTTGCGAACACGACCAACCCCCAACCCCCTCACCACCCCCACCCTAAAAAAGAACGAGAAAAACATCGGCACCAGCGGAACCGAAACTCAACGCATCCTAGCGTATACTTAGTTGGAGCAAAAAATTCCCAGAATGGAAATGTATTATTTCTGTTATATCTACAGTTTGTCTGAAAAAGTTGGTAACAAATGGGCAATTTTTTATTATTGATTTTACGACAAAAAGTCATTTTTTATAAAAAGTTCTGCTTGTTGAATAAATAAGTTTACCATCAGAAAATCTAAGATTAAATGTACAGAATGTCCCTAAATTAAGATAACATGAAAAGAGAAGTAATATTTATTGCATTTTTTTTTAGTTTAAATACAAAATTTCTATCAATTAAGAAAGTCAACAAAAATTATTCTAGAAGACCATTGTTCTAGAATGCATCGTTTAGATGAAAAAAAATTAAAAAAATTTGAAAGTAATATCAATGGAATTTTTTTTTTCAAAAGAAGACTTTTTTCAAAATTTGCCCAAAATAATCTGAAAAAAATTCAATAAAATAGAGAAAAAAATTAGCTACATAACAGCTAAGTAACTTTTTTCCTAACTCATCTGGTTTGGCAGGAAAAATTATTGAAAATTAATAAATGATACTTCTCTTTTCATGTTATCTTAATTTAGGGACATTCTGTACATTTAATCTTAGATTTTCTGATGGTAAACTTATTTATTCAACAAGCAGAACTTTTTATAAAGAATGATTTTTTGTCGTAAAATCAATAATACAAAAATTCCCATTTGTTGCCAACTTTTTCAGACATACTGTATTTTACATCGAAAAAACATAAGAAATAATATTTTTAGCATAGTTTTAGGGAAGTAACAAGTTCCTTTACACAACTGTAATTTTCGAAAAACACGTGTTTTGGCATTGTTTTCCAAAAATTTCACTTGTGTACAGTTGAACTGTTACTTCCTTAAAAAACATGCTAAAACATTATTTCTGATGTTTTTCGATGTAAAATTATCGGTTTTAGTCTTACTAAAAAAAATTTCAAAATTTTCGTAAAACGCGTGTTTTGGCATTGTCACAAATATCTAAGCTCAACACAATAATAATCGCTTTCTACTCCTCGTAACATAATATACTATTACAATCAATATTGTTTTATGAAAGCTAGTTCAGAAACTTTTTGAATGCATCACCCATAACTACAACGTAACTGGCAAGCTGATAATGTGCCAAATACATCATTCATATAATGGTCCAATTTTTGATAGAAATTCGCTACATTTTCACACACACATACTTACAACATACCAATACATATGGCTACTTTTACCGGTTGGTTCCCCCCCCCCCCGGCCCTTCCTCGCCCTTTCCCAACACACGCCTCTCGCGTTTCTGTATCAATGAAGATGACCGAAGAAAACTCGAAACTGACAAATCGTTTTGCTTACGCTTTCTGAGTTGGGAATTGACGTTTTTTTTTTCTTCTTCTTCGTTCTCAAACCGGTAAATATTTTTTTATGGAGAAATATTAGACGACTCCACTTTCTACTCTGCCGTATCCTGCCTGCTTGCCAGCCATTGCCTGCTACTGCTACTTATTTATATTCGATCAAAATTGACAGATTCTCAATTGGGTTTTTAATATTAGATGTTTACAATATTATTCTGTTTTTTTTAATTAAAAACTTAAAAGACCAGCACAAAAATTGTGCGTAAAATATAGCTAATTTATAATATAATATTAGTTTTGATTTTTACATAGCATATTTATTCTGGCATATTAATTTGCAAAATATATTTAATATGTTTCAAACCACTAATAATTGAAAATTATTAACATATATAACTGAATGTTTTTCAATAATTACTGAAATTTATTATTAATTAATAAACTAAAAATGAATTCCAATAAAATAGGTAATTATAGTTATATAAATTAAATCATATATTTTATGATAAACATTAAATAAAATTGATTTTATTTCGCCCTAAAGTTAGCTTAAAAATAAAACCACTAAAAATAAAACTGCTTTAGGGTAAAGTTCTGTATTAATATTTATTTATAATCGACGTTCGTCTTCATCAGGAAAAAAGATACAAATATCATTTACAGTAAATAACAGGACGTAGAAAAAAGTTACTAGGTAACAAATAAGTAGATTTTAAAAAAATATACAAATGTTTTCGTGTAAATATATTAAAATAGTTGTACTAAAAAAATGTAAATAGCATTTTAAGCAATAAACTAAAAATGTAAGATTTTGACCAAAAATAAGGTCCCTTTCCTGAAGCAGATCAGGGTATGTAACCGATAACAATATTGGTTAACCAATATCGAGAACTATATCTTAATATCAGTTTTCGTTCTTTAACCGGTTTTTTTTATTTCTAAACCGATTTTAACCGGTTAATTTTATAAAATAAGATCGTACAAATAATAAAAAGTATATAATTTCTGTCTGTAAGTTGAAATTAGTATTTTTTTTAAATATTTGTTGCGTGATCAAATAGCAAAATTATTAACAATTATTAATATTTATCTCAAAAAATCAATATTTAATAATAAATTACAATACAATATTATTTCCTTAATTTAGAAATAAAGATTCAATTTTGAAAAATAAATATGTACAGATGCCGTTTTTGATAATAAAGTTTACAATTCATAAATTTCGCTTAAAAAATATAAAAATTTCATATTTCAGTATCGTTCCAAAAAAAGGGCAGGTTTTTTTTTCTGTTAAAAGTTATCGGTTTTAACGATTTTAAAATATCGATTAAAGTTACTATTAACGTTCGCAAAATATTTACAAAAATATTAGTTAACCGGTTTGATGTTCTGCATATAATAATTGTTTTATTAAAAAATTGCCTTAAATTAGTCACACAAAAAACGACGACCAATGACAGTATACATTCTTATCGTATATGAACCATATCTATATTTTCGATTTTTCATATAAATACTGTTTATTCTACATCCTATAAATAATAACAATAAATTCACAAAAAGTGGAAAAAATGTATTAGCCTTAATTTTTCTTGTAAAACTAGGAACAATTTCTCCAATTTGAACCAAAAAACAACAACACACACACACACACACATCCACAAATATATCGACAAAGCTAGAAAGTAATAAGAAACCTAAAATCGGGAATGAGATGAAATTTGTTCACGGAATAGCATTCATACATGTCATTCGGCACTAGGTGTCCTGGAGCCGAGCGAAGCTAAGCCAAACCAAACCACCCATTTTCTCCTCCAGCTTCCAGTAAAGTCGACGCCAGAGAAGAAGCCAAGTGAAATAAATTGTTTGAACTGGGTGGGGGGTGTTTGTGATTCATGACGACGCTTCGGTCGCAGTAATGATCTAATTAACCCCCGCTATACGGTTACAGAACGAGAACGCCGCTGTGGCACTACGGGGGCTGCGCTGACATTGGACACTCGTGTACAATCCGTGCCACAAGCGCGCCCCGAAACGAAACCGCAACAATTTCTCTTAACTCGCTCTCTCGCTGGCTGTGCAGAGAGAGAAGATACACAGTTGCATGCTTCACTAAATGTTCACACCTCACTTGATATTCTCGCCTTGGTAAAGTGAGGTACTACGCCACCACCACCATCAGTCCGACATTCAATTGTTAATTGATACAATATTACTAATGTTTTCTGTTAATTGTCACTGTTTTAGCTTTTGCCTAGCACAGCGTTTATCAAACTTTATCTACGATGAAACATTTCACAAATTATAAACACCTTGATTATTTTATAGAGTAGATGTAACTAATAAATAAAATAAATAAATAAAAAATAAAATAAAATATAACAGACGCAATGAGGAAAAAAAGATTGACTTTCGACGGACACATTAAAAGAATGAAAGAAGGAAGACTGATGAAGAGAATATTTAACTACTTTGACAGAAACCCCAAGACCCAGATGATATGGATCAAAGAGATCAGAAAAGACATGGAAGAAATGGAAATAGATGGAGAGAAGAGAAGAATTCGAAGAGAATCTCAGAGGTTTCAAGAATTTCAAGAGAAGACAAAAAAGAAGACAGGAGCAAAATGGACGGAAGAAAGAAAGAAACAACATGGAGAAAGAATGAAAAAGTACTGGAAGAGAAGAAAGAAGGGAGAAAAACATTCATGGGAAGTTATTTCACGTGGTCCATATTCGGCCAAAATCGAAGAAGAAGAAACGAATAAGTGTGTTGAAAAAGAAACAAATATTTATTCTTATCGTATATTAATCTTGATTTTGTTTACGAAACATAGTTTAGAAAACACTAGTCTAAAACAGTGTTATGAACTGCGGGTTGCAATCGTTAGTGGGTCGTATAATAAATATAAAATTCTCAAAATACTTCTTATGATTTTTTTTGTACTGCATTTCTTTAACACGTAACCGTCACTATCAAAATGATCCTACAAAAGTTTTAAATTATTGTCAAAAAAAAAATCGTAAAAATAGATAAATATTTGTACACTACCCTACAAAATATACTTCATATCAGTAAATTTTTGCTAGGGAAATATTTATAATTATTAATAAAAATTAGACAAATATCGAAATAAACCTAATAATCGTTTTATCTCGATTTAATACTCATTTTTAAAAATATTTTTGTTAAATTACATACCGCTCTCATTTAAAATATGTTTTCACTTAAAATTAAAATAAACTTACACTTTGTATCTGGTGAAAGCCAGCTATGGCCAATATGTGTTAATAATTAAAAACAATAAAAATAAAAATTGACAAATAACTATTCTTTGTTGTCATAATTAAGAAAATTAAAAAATAACTTTTCCCCAAATGAATACTAAAACCAATTTATTTAATCATGACCAATTCATTAGTATAATTAGTAATTATCTAATCGTTTAATTGTCAAAGTTATTATTGAATCAAAATTCAATTCATTTTATTCATGTATCCTAATATTTCCAAAAAACAAAACTAATCTGTATGAAAATATCTAATCGAAAATGTTACTAAATACATATTTAAAAACAAATATTAATATTCATATTTAAAATATTACTGAATAGTGTCATTGAATATATAATCTTATTAGTTATTAGTTATTCAATGATAGTGTTAAAATTTATCATTTCGGTAAAATAATACTTCTAAAATTATATAATAATTTACTGTGGCGAAAATTTATAAACAATATATTATAAATGACTTAATCCACAAATTTTTATTAAAAACAATTATTTTGGAAGTTACGCTTTCATCATCAATAGCAAATTTCAAGTCCTAATCGGTTATCCGACAAAACGTTGAGTACTTGTATATTTTTAGATTACTGATTAGAATTTTAGTCTTAAGTTTCATTCGTACTGCCGTTTTAGTTTTAGATTTACGCACAAGCACACGAAATTATCCAATTCAAATGCGTGACACATTTTTATTTTTACATCAAGTGTTTGAATTAATCAAATTCTTGTACTTATGGAGTAAAACTAAAACGACAGTCTGAATGAGACATTCAAAATACTGTTGATGAAAAATTAAGATTATAAAATACATATTTATCTTTATTGGCTAGTATTACAAGTTCGATTTTTGGGTGTTTTACTTCATTTGTTTAGTTCTGCTATTATGACAGTTACATTGTCTTAAAACCGATATTAGTTAAAACCAATTTTAAAACCGAATTCGGTAATACGGGCCATTGTTTTTAATTGTGTGGTTTAGGGAATTTATTCCAAAATATTATATTTTTATTAGAAAAACCATGATTCGCTTGATAAAGAGGAGATGAACCCCTTAAATAGTTCAAAATTACTCATTTTAGTATAAAAAAAGATATTTTGACAGTTTACCATGTTACCATGATAATAAGTTTGGCAATATTTCCAAGATGATATGGTATGGTATGGTATGGCAAATTATTGCTATATAGCAATAATTTGCCATACACACATACACAATCAGGCCATGTACCCTGTGGCACAAACTCTTTCCACTATCCCGAAATTAGTTTCCTTCAAATATTCCTATCCAGATTTTTACTTCATCCATATTCATGATATCTCTTTTCTATTCCTACTACTTGAAAACAATTTATCAACATATTCATTATGTCAGAAATAAGTAAATGAATTTTGCAAAGTCAAGACCTACCTAAATCGCTTTCCTGTACCAGATTATGTAGATTCACCACATTTCATCAAAGTCATTAGCGCCGTTTTCAACATAAAATTTACAAACACGCAAATAAATAAATAGAGAGATATTGTGATAACGTGTGCGATAATAAGCTCAACGTTATTTAAATAACGTAAATGTTTTTAACGAAATTCGAAATTTGAGTTATTGTGCCACATGCAGTTATATCTTTACGTTATTTCTAAGTTCCAAAATAATCCGCTAGTTAGCGTATAGTGTGTTAGTAAATGTCAAATTCAAACAGTCAAGTTATTTTATAAAATATTGCGTACGTATACATCGAAATAAGTATTTGTTTTATCTTTATATTTTAAGTCATATTTAAAGTGTTCTTATATAAGAAGAAACAAACTATTATAATTATGTAAATATATTAATTCTCCGTAATTTAAAATATGATATAATATGATTGCATTATCAATATTTATATCAGCTTTATTTAAAATAGCTTCTATTATGCTGAATCTGTTGAATCGGATTCATAACCTAAATAGTATAAGTTGCCAAACACGTTATTTACGTTAGCGCACGGTGTTATTTAGTCGAAAATAACGCGTTGCGCTATCGTTATTAACGGGCGTTATTTGCTACTAAATAATGCGCATGCGCAGATGTCAAAATAACGTAAACGTAAATACCGCACGACGTTAAATGAATTCACAATATCTCTCTAATTATACAAGTATTGCTCATTTTATAGTATAGGATTTATTAACTAAAAAAAAAAGTTTAACCAACTCTGATCAACATTCATAATTTAAAAAAAAAACCATCACATGCTAATAGATGGGGTCGTTGGGTGTCCGATTCCTATGTCCCCATTTGGTTGATTTATGATGCAAACTTGACACCAAAGTATACTCCTCTTACCTCCCACACACCTCGCATATCACATCTATGATCCCTAACAACTTTTAACTCACACCTCCCCCCTGCCAACCCCACGGCCAAACCAAACCGTTCCCAATATGGTTACTAGTCGTAGAGGGATAAAACCGAATATCACTGCAATTATCCTCCACTATAGCAGTGTAATTTTTCGTTATTTATGGCAAGAAAGAAAAATTCTCTATAAATGTTCCAGAAATAATTTACACTATCGCACACCCATTCATTAATTGGCGAAGTAAATAAGGGCGTGTTATTCTTTACTCAGTTGATATTTGCGCTGAAATTTTCGAAAAATTATTAGAAAAATATTATAGTGTTTCTCATAAATTTACGGTTATGTCAATATAGGTCTCATAGTTATTTTCTTTTAGATCGTAATGGATATTATTAACAAACCGCAAACAATATTTTTATTATATATTTTCACTAAAATAAACTTTATTTTTAATAAAATAAAAAGAAAATTTTCAAAATATGTAGTAATTAATTACAATTTTATTTGAAACCAAGAAACTTATAATAACTATCTAAAAAACATATATAGTAAATAATAAATCTAGAACGTCGTAAAACAATAAACATATAAAATAAAACGGCTTTAGGTTGTAGTTCTATATTATTTTTTATTAATACAGAACTACAACCTAAAGTCGTTTTATTTTAATATAATTTAATTCGTAGCCCCCTTTAGACTTTTAGTTAAAAACAGTCATAATTTCAATATTAATTTTTGCTTTTATTATATATTAAGTATTAACTAATTTTACAAATTAAATACTTTTTATTATTTTTAACATTTTAAAATATAAATTAAGCTGAAAACAGCTTTAATATTTTCAAAATAAATAATATAAAATATATGCACTTTTAACTAAACCATTGATTTCTGCATTTTTCTTACTATGTTAATATTTAAATAGATATTCGATAGACATTTAATTTTTGAATATTTATTGTAAATTTAAATACGGCACTTTACAATAACAATCAGTGAATTATAACGAAAATATTAATTAATAGTGATATCTACTTTCTCTAATATTTTAAGATATATTTGTACAAATCGGCTTAAACGACGTTTATTTTTTTTTACATTTTTTTATTCGTCGTAAATATATTATTACATATTTAGAAATTGAAATTTCCGCAATTTTATAAATCTTAGATTAGCATAAAATTAAATAACAGAAAATAATTTTTAATTTCTTGAGTTAACTGTTAAACACATCGAGAACAAAATTATTTTAATAAAATTGTGCTACGTACTAAAACAAAATAATTATAATATTATTATTTTTTACAGTTCAATAACTAAAAACAACTGATAAATTTTTGAAATATATACGTCGTTTAAGAAATCAAAATTCATCGAACAAAAAAACAATTAAGCTAGTAGTGATAAGACTTTGGAGCAGTCCAAATTTGTAACTGCTCCGATACAGTATTTATACAACTGCTCCGGCCCCGCTCCTCGCTCCGATTTAAATTGTAAAAACCTTTTTAACGGAAATTTTTTTATAAAAAACATTATGAAAGTTACAACAAAAAACAAATATGTATTATATTTTCATAAAAAAATACATTGCAAAGTTTCAAAAATAATTAAAAAATTGATTTTTTCAATACTAAGAATGTAGCAGTGGAGCAGCCAATATTTTCACAGCTCCAACTCCACTTCTGCTCCACTGCTCCGGCTCCAGCACCAACTTCAAATCCCTGAGTAATGATAAACACTACTTATTCGTGAGACGTTCGAGCATAAACAGTTTTATATCAGTTGCAAACCAAACCCATTATCAACACGCAAACGCAAAACGTGATTCGTAAACCGATATAAACTAAAATACTAATACAAATTATTTGTTAGAATATATACTTCAAATCTAAATAATACTATAGTAACATTATTCATAATATTAATGTACAAAAAAAATAATTCTAAAACTCATGTTTATAAAAATTCGTCATAAAAAAACACATAACAAAAATAAAGTGATAAATTATTAATCTCGGTGAATTACCGATAATATTAAAATTATCGGTCATAATTTATAATAAAAAAAACACTTAATTGAATCAAATAACAGAAAATACATTAAAAAACTAAGTGATGTTTATATAAACTATAATTATTGATACGAAAAAAGAAACTAGTTTCATGAAAAAATTAATAAACATGGATTAAAAAAAAAACAAGCGACATTCCAAATGAAGGAAAACTTCTAACATATTAATTATACTTTCTCTCTCTTCAAAAATAGAAAGTAATGTTGTAATATTATTAATAATTTTATTTAATTGTTCACTTTCAAATCAAACGAGGCATATGATAGAAAAAAAAAACTAAATTAATTCAATTTAATACAGATTTTTTTTAGTTTGAACTAATTACATAAATATTTATTTCTGACAATCTTATTAAATTCAGCAATTAGATCTGGTTGCACAAAGCATTGTTAACTTAAGCAATGTGTTAACTAGGCAACTAGATTGTAAACTGTTCTTCGAATCACCTCATTGATTGATCAGTTGGCAAGTTAACGAATTGGTTAACTTACAAAACATTTAACAATGCTTTATGCAAGCGGGCCTTAATTTTTGAAGATTTAATCAAAAAAAATATTTCAGTAAATTACGAATCAATATAAATAACAAAATAAAATTTGTATTAAAAGAGTTAATTCTATAATTTATCTACATTTGATATTGTCATATATTTTAAATATATATATATATATTGTTTTAGTAAAAAATAAAATTACTTACAAATACGATCATTATGAAGAATGCAGCCAGGTAGGAACTACGTGCCATCCACATGCTAACAAAACGGTAATGTTCTCCGGTAACCACATTTCTGAAAAGAATACTTAACTTTAAATTCTTATTTATGGTTTTAACAAATTTACAATCAATCAGTTTCATGATAATTAGTCAACTTGAAATCACCAAATAACCATGGTTTTTAAACTTCCAGTGGCACAATTATTAGTCAAAAAACAATGGCCCGTATTCTCATCCCATTTAAAAAAAGTGATTTTTGCCAAACGTACTTTTGACGTTTACTTAAAATTATTTATTAAGTAGTTTATAATAGTTTATTTGAATTTTATAATTCCGAATACAATAAAAATGATAAAAAATATAAAAAGTATTTACATTTGATGAAAAATAAAAGCAAAATGTTGTTTTGAAATTAATGATAAAAGCACTTTTTCACGAAAAAGTGAGCTGCAAATACGGGACAATGCATTTTTGTCGATTTTTCACACTTCTAATGCAGTAATTAATATTACTATGTGTTTGTCTATTTGGATAGCAACCGTTAAAAAAATATTTTTTATAATATGCTCAAAATCTGTGTTGTTTTTATATTATTAAACAAAATTACATAAATTACTGTAATAAATCATTATATAAATTATAAATTTATAGAAATTACACAAAATCTTAGAATTAAAATAAAAACGATATGAAAAATATAATACAAACTTTTTCTTTATTTTAATTTAGCAAACTTTTAAAAAATCTTATAAAAAAAAGATATGCTTAAACTATTTTATAGTACAATATAAATATTTATGTTTACTTTTTGTCAAATTAAAAAAAAAAGATAAATATTTTGTTATAAAATAGAGATAAAAAATACTGCTTTGAATAAACAATTTTCTAGCAAAAAATCGAAATAACTGATTTCTTTTTCAATGTTTTTTCTAAGAGATAAAGTTCACTGACCAATTCATACTATTTTTGAAATCTAAAGTAGTTTACATATTATTTTATTTACACTTAAAAACCAGTTTTTTCATCATCATATATAGTTTTTGCAAATAACTTATAACTTATAAATAAATTATAAACAAAAAATGCATTTTTGTTTCAAACCAATAAAAATTATTAATCCAACAAACAAAATTATCAGCTGACATTACAAACTTGATTTTTAAATGTTTTAGTTCATGTATATAAGTAATTCTGGTTTTATGATAGCTGCATTATCTTAAAAACTGTTTTACTTAAAACCAAACAATGGCTGTTTCTGCAAGCTTGATTTTTGGGAGTTTTAGTTTATTTGTTTAGTCCTGGTCTTATGACAATCCTGTTTTAGAACAATGCCTAAAACCGGTATTAGTAAAAACCGATTTTAAAACTGAACTTGTACAAGGTGACATGTTTAGTAAAATCAATTGTTCTGATAAGAAATATCTCATATAATTCAATTACTGATAATTATCTAAATTTTAAAAATAAAAATATATACAATGGCTGACTATGTAAGCTTGTTTTTTTGGTAGTTTCAGTTCATTTGTTTGGCCCAAATCTTGACAATTAACTGGTATTAGTTAAAATCGATTTTAAAACTGAACTTGTACAAGCCAATATGTTTAATAAAATCAATTATTTTGATATCTCATATAGTTCAATTACTGATAATTTGTTTATTAATTACATTATCTAAATTTTGAGAATAATAAAAAATATTAAAATTACGAAATATAAATTAAATACAATAAATGTTACGGAAAACAATAAAAAATATAAATATAAACAATTAAAACTGATAAAATTTATCGTCATATATAACATAATTTACAATGTCAATGATAACTACAGTAATTTCAATGTTAAGAATAAATTTTGCATTATCATTGTATTATATTACCTTAAATATCCTTTATTATCTTCTTGTTCAGCTAAAGTCTTTATACTAGCCATTAGCAGATCATCGTAACCGAGAAATTCGTCTAAAATAAAACGACTAAACGGATCGCCGAAACAGCTGTCTTTGTTCGGATCAAGTGTTACAATTTTTACTGGAATACCCAATCGTTGTCTAGTTGCTGGAGACAATCGTAAGAAACCGTACTCCAAGGAATATTCTACGATATATTCATCTTCGGGCCAAACTATAAAATAAAAAAAATACATGTAATGTAAATATAAATATAACAAAAATTAGGTAAAATATTTTCAGAAATTTCATGCTAAAATTTTCTTTTAAAAATAATTTAATTAACAATAATGATAATTAATAATTTGAGTATAAAAATTTACAACTATACTGTGTGTGTCCATTGATTTAAGGACACTTGAAACAACTTTTTTTTATTTATTAATTCAATTTATGTTTTTGTTTATTAAAATTCTACATCATATTAAAAAACTATAGTACAATTTTAACATTTTACATAAATTACAAACTAGTAAGCATAATCAACTGATAAATATTTCAAAGTTCTATTCAATTTAATAAAAATTAAAATAGAAGTAAGTACACGTGTCAATATTATAGGTACGCCGCGCCGTACAAACGTAATTGAAAAATGTAAAAACTGTAAAAATAATTATATAAAATTATTAATACTTTCTTCTATTATGTAAAAAATATGTAAATGTAATTTTCAATAATTATTATAAGCAGCAATCAATCCAATTTTTAAACTCCTTATGACCGATTTCACCAACTAAATATAAATATTAAGTGTGATAAAATGAGTCAATTAGATTAGGTTAGTATTAAAACTATGACAACGATTATGTATTAAAAATTTGCTAGTCGATTCATTTAAACCAGGCTTAAAATATAAGTAAAAATTGTGCAACTGGCCGTTAGAATTTTTTCGTTTTGTTTTCCCTAAAATAAACTGATTCGATGATTGACCAATATTATAATAATGGCTCTACGCAAATATCAATAGTCAAAAATTTCTCTTACATACTTGACACGGTATTTATAATAATTGTACGACAAATCATGACCAATATTTATCAACTGTAATTTTAATTTGTTCTCTATTAAATAAAACTATATTATCAGAAAACTGTTTGCAAATTTTTATATATTAGTAATTCAAATGCGATCGGAAATATTTTTTAAACAATAGAACTAATTTAAATAAAAAGACTTCATATAAAAAACATCACGTAATTTGATACGATAATTTAAAATTCTTTTTAATATAAAATGTTGTTGATTTAAATATATTAAATAACTATTCGACAATAAATAAAATAGTGATACTATCTTCTACATACATCTGCATGTTTGTATCTTATAATTATAATTTATTATTGCAATTGGTTAAAGATTTAAACAATATTTAAAATGTTTTAATAACAAAAAAGTATAATAATAAATAGAGTATTATTTTGTAAGCATTGTGTCATTATCGGTTCATTAATTTATATATGTATAATATGAAATATCCGTTATTATATTAGTTATTTTTAACAAACCTTAATTGCTTTAACAATTAATAAATTATGTTGTACAAACCACAAATCAATGTTTAGTAAATAACTCCACAATTATCAATAGCTAAATACTGTTTATAAATTACTTTTTAACCAATGACACTAAAAAATTGGTAAATAGTTTTGTATTTAAAATTGAAATAAATTTTAAAAAGCAATAACTAATAAAATATATTTCTATTTAAAAAAAAGTCCACGATAAATTCTAGTAGCATAACTTTAAAACAAATTTATGAATATAATATAGTATTTATGATTCAGCAATTACTATACCTGCACGAACAAATTTCTCAACCTGCGGCACATCAGTTTTAAGGGCCGGTACGTCCGTAGATGTTTCGGTTTCCAATTCCATTTTATTAGTAATCGTTTCATTGACAATGAGAGCATCAGCAACAGTTTCCGTTTCAGTCGGTGAAGGTGGAGGACTAGCTTCAGCAAGAGGCGTTAACCCATCCCACACCGTCACCGACACGGGAACATCCCGCGAACTATTTATCGAATTTGGTTGAATATCCATGTCTGTCGTTAAAATCGGACTATCCGTTGTGTGATTAACTACATCCGAATCGTCTAGCGGTTCCGTTAACTCATCCACCGCTGACGGTTCGATATTGATAAAACCATCCCTGGCAAGTAGGCCTAGCATTGTCGCTAGATCTTCGACTTTTTCCTGCTTAAGTTTTTCTTCTTTGGCGTAAGACTGTTCAATGTTATAGTCCTGATCGGCATTACGTAGAATTTCCACCCGTAAAATACCATCGCGCGGCCACTGATCGCGAACATGTTCTAAGCAAGTGGTCGGTGTACGCGAAAATGCAACGTGAATATAGGCGAGCACAAAAAACGCCGTAATTGCCTTTAATAAAATCACAAATTCTATGAACCTTCGTACGGGCTTGGGAAATGTTCTTGCATACGCTACTGCGGCTTTAAAAAACAGTGCATGGAATAGTCTATCGCGAACATTAAATAACGGATTTTGATTGTTGTTATTACGGACCCGATTTGTGTTTAATAATGGCCCACCACCACCGATGTGGTTATTTTCTGGATTTAGTGGACCATCCATTCCTCCTCCGGGCCCTAGACAAATCAACATAACAAATTCTCAATTATACTCCAATAACCTAGACAAGTAAAAAAAAAACAATCGCTTACTTTGACATTTTACAACAATGTTACATAAAATCAATTATATAAATGACAGCGTTTAAAATTAATAATGATTGAAAATCTGTCATTTAGAAAACAATTAAAATGTAGTTAAGATTAAAGTTGACACTTGTCATGTTACGAAACATTTACACAATAAAATTATCTAAAAATTCAATAATACCTTGGGACATTTCATTGACTGCTCATTCAAAAGGATATCTTGTATAATTCGCAGGCGAAAGTGCAATTTACATCCTGTAAGTAGAACAACATCTTTGTGAACTACTTAAATGGTTACACCTAACCTGACATTTCATAGGTAAGATCGTAAAAATATAATCGGGGAAATGTCACTAACATATAATTCATATATGAGGTGATATGAATGTATTAACAATAACCTTATTTCATGTAACTGCATTTGCATTGAAAAATCACAACTCACGACCTTAGTCCTGACGTAATATGGAAATATGGATTAAAAATTATTATTTGAGTAAAGTAAAAATCACACCTATAAAACTATAAAACTATCACACATTTTTATTAGCCACAGAAATGCTATTGTCCTATTTATATTTAAAATGTCACTATTACAATTATTAGACTAATCAATGATTTTAATCTTAATTTTGACCATATTTCAAAATATAATACAAATGAAACCACTTCACAGACGATCAGTCACTCAGCAATTACTTCACAGTTGTTCACAGCATTCGATAAGTGCTGCCGCCTTTCGAACATACTAGGACACATTATCATAATATACAGAAGTTTTCAAACAATTCAAATAGAACTTTTTATTTTATTTTCAGAACATTTTCAAAATATGACATTACACAATAAACACCATACAATAAAATAGTACAATACACATAAAAAAAGTAGGATACATAACAGATGCTATGCGATCTAACAATTTATATCTACTATTATAACTTGATTTCGCAGTTTTATGAAAATATCTGCTACTACCGTATTCATCGCAATTATCATTTCTGTACATTATATCAATTATAATGTTTTGAACTAACGCAAAAAACACGAAAAAATTACACAGTAATACAAAAATATCTATCGCTTTCATATAAGATAAATTCGACGTAATTATACATGAAGAATAATGATAAAAATATATTAATAACAATAAATTTGCGCTTGAAATAAAATATCGAATGTTCATAATTTTTGGATTCAACCAAAAAACAAAATAAGAAATAAAAACCAAAAATGAGCATGGACCAATTATGCAATATAAGTAATGTTCATAAAATCTTTTAATAGTTATTTCGGCTACCAAAACTGTAAAATTACCTAAAAATTTACCACATGTATTTTTTACTTGACAATTTACTAATTTTTATACAAACCTGAAGGGCGAATTTCAATTTCTGAATATGTATTAATATCAATTAGTTTAAATTCCTTCAAATTTTCTCCAGTAAATAATTCAACAGGAACTTGATTCCAAATTAAATCAACTTCATCTTTAGGAAATCGGTCTAAAAATATAAAAACCAATTATTACTATTTATTATATATAATTTCTGTTACAATTTTCTCACATGTGCCCAATTTAATCATACATTTCTGTGTATCAAATGGAAACTTCTTAAAATTGGTTGTGCAAAATGTATCTAAAATAACTTTTTCACTATGTAAAATTTTTCCATCTGGTTCTGTTCCTCTCCAAAATAGAGTCATATCATTTTTAAATATAAGCATTTCGCCTTCAGTTGCCGTTATTTTTGGACTCCAAATTTTACCATTTACTGCCATAGTTCTAGTTCGTTGATTCGCACCCAGTCTTGGATCGATCCAACGTTGATGAAGCAGGAAAGTCAATTGAACTTCCTAATATTTAATTAAAATTATAATAACATCAAAAAATTAAAACACTAGCTTACCATATTATACAGATTTTTAAAATAAATTTCCGATAATGTAATTGAAACATTAACTGTTGTTGTAAACACATCTTGTAATAATGTATTTCCCATATTGGATACACTTTGGTCACCACGTAATGATAACGCAGTTCCCATTAACATAAAACAATCCACAAATTTTACTTTCATTTTAAGAGCACTTACTACATTAAAGAACAAATGTCTACTAATATTACATAAGTAAGACATTTAACCAGGAAGCTGAGCATCTGGAATAATACTTACTGAGTCAGAAAAAAAAACTTTATGTGGTAAAAAATAAACGAATGTTTTATGAAAACAATTTATTAACAATATCACACAATCCGTCACCAACGGTTTATATAAAAAATATAGTACATTAATATATAGAATATTATCTAAAATATTTAAGCAGGGGATAATTTATTTTTTGAGTCCAAAAGTGCTAAAATACCTGCCAACGATGAAACTACACCTAAAAATCCAATTGTGGATGGGGAAAGTTTTGTATATCCTAATGCTGTTAGCGGAATAAAAAGATCACAGCTATTTTTTATTGTATCAATCATAACGTCCTTATGTGAATTAACGCATAGTAATGCTTTACTTACTGAAAGTAATGCATCGTTTAATGATCGACAACCCGCTCTGGGACATATACGTGATTGTTCATTATGTACAATTTGATAAATTTCGTAAAAATCTCGAACCAAGTTCATAGTAATGGAATACAACCAATATTTATTGGAAATTTGTGACCATTTATCTATATCAACCTCACAAACTCCTGATCTGTTGAGCCATATCATATGATCCGCCAAAAGGAATAATGCATTACTAATTTTACTTAGAGATACTGAAACACGAATAGCAACATCGGGATGATTTATAATTGGCAAAACGGAATAGATAGTATCTAAGCTTCTTCCCAAACGCAATACTAGAATAATTACAATTTATAATTAGAATATCAAACTTATTTTGTATTTATAAGAACTGTACGTTTTCGGAATGTGCTAAAATTGTATTCCAAACTTTTTAATCGATCAACATTGACGCTACCTCTTGTTTGGAGTTTATGCCATAAAAATCGACTTAAATACTGGAACAACCTGCAAAAATATAAATACAAATACACTAAGGAGTTAGGTTATGATTTTGACAAGTAACGTACCTAATAAGTTTGTCTCTTCCAGCAGTTTGATTGTTTATTTTAATTAAAATTTCCATTGTATTATATTCATATATAAATATATAAAACTACACCCAGCTATAATAACTCAAAGTTCAAACTGATTGACGTTTTTACGCTTTTACACAATACTTTAACAAAGATAAACATATCAGGTCAGGTAGTGCTAGAAAGAGATATAAGTAGCAATTATAATTGCTATGTAATGCAGTGATAAAAATAATGGAAATTAATCAAAATATAAACACTACAAATAGTGAAATTAATTTACAACATTCGGCTATACAAGATGATACAGTAGATATAAAGCCACTATTTCTACCACGATTATATTCGAATTCTAGTGACGAAGATACACAAGATACAAAACAACCAGCATCCAGTAGTACCAAAAAGTGGTTCCCAGGAAAATGGCAAGATGCAAATCGGAAAAGCGCTTTTCAACCCTATAAACAAACAGTATGTACGGTGTTGACAAACTTGCAAAGAGGTAATACACAAGCAGAAACACCTATACCGCAAGAAACAGAAGTCGGATTTCATACAAGATCTGGACAAGGTGAAATTAATATTGAAGATATAAAAAATGAACCACATATCGATATTCGGGATAACAACGGCTTAACGGCATTACATTGGGCATCTGCTTACGGACAGTTAATGTCTGTAACTATTCTACTACAAGCTGGAGCAAAATTAGACTGTGAAGGCCCTGAAGGGGAAACCCCTTTGTTGTTGGCTGCCAGCGGAGGGCATCATGATGTAGTTAGGTTACTTCTAAGTGAAGGAGCTAATCCCAATCAATTGGATCATGTAATTGTATTCAAATGTGTTTTTAATTACATTTAGTTACTATTTTTTTTTAATATTTCAGCATGGCAATACAGCTCTTATGTATGCAGCATACGGCAATCATCCACATTGTTGCAATGAGCTATTGTTAAGAGGTGCTGACTTAACAACAACAAATTTGTTTGATGATACTGCTTTTTCATTAGCATGTGATAATAATAGTAACCTAGGTAAAAATGTATTACTCTTTATTTTGTACAAATCATGTTATAATTTTGTTTTTCTTTTTAGCACAAGCTGTAATCGAAAATTGCCTACTGACATTATTATCACCAATTTCATAACTGTTATTTTTTATATTTTAAATTTGTATATATTATATAATATTTTTATTTAATATAAATTGTTTTCGCAATATGTGGTAATTTTTCTATCCCGTTTCGAACTTTAATTTTAACAATGTAAGAATCACTTAATTTAAAATAATATATAATAGGCAAATAGCAAAGTAGAGAATGCGTGTACTATTTTTTTATAATGTATTTATATCATTATTGAAATGTACACATTTCCTTTTTATTCTACTTTTCTCAAACACTAACAATTTTTGTAAATGGCACAAACACAGTACCTATATTTTAAATTCGGAGAATTAATCAGTATTACTATTAATTGTTGATATTAAATTAGTACAAAAAGTTATCCTGATTTTAAAATGATTAAAATTAATGGGCGTTAATTATCTATATTAAATTTCGTAGGCGGAGTAAATTTAACAATTTATTTGCTCTGTGACAAGAGTGATCAGCTTATAGAACATGTCGAAATTAGTTTTAAATGTAATAAGTTTATTATTATGCAATTATTTTTCATTAATATCAGGTAATAATTGAATTTCAAATGTAATACAGATCAGAATAAATATTTTTCTTTTCGTTACATTATCCTAGGGGATAAAACATGCATAGAGACTCCGCAAAATAAACCCGCACATTTGAGATTAAAAGAAGATTTGACTTGTGATTACGATATAACTATTCGACCAGTAATAAATAAAAATGGTACTGGTATTGATATAAAAATGCTTATTCATAATTTAGAATATGTAAGTATCTATTTTATATTATAAAAAATATCAATTTTAAAGTACCGAATATTTTTTTCTTAATAATAGTTTATAATAATATATATATATATATATATATATATATATATATATATAATAAATATATAATTGGTTCTAATGAAAGAAAAATCTAAATCTTGATTTGTTTTATCTATTATTATTTATTTTTTAGTCACAATATGGAAACGATCTAGATGTAAAATGTTGGTTTATTATGGTAAGAAATTTTAAATATTTTTCGATTATTTTTAATAGCAGTGTATTTTATTAGAAATGGAAAGACGAACACATTTTTTGGGATCCTGAATCTTATGATCATATAGAAGAATTTTTTGTATCTTCGGATGATATTTGGACACCCGATGTATCAGTTTTCAATTCGTAATTTTGAAATAATAAATATATATATTTACAAAATTATCTGCAATGTGTTTTTAAATTTCGTAAAAGTTATAACAACAACATATTTTTCAGTTCAGTCAAAAACTAGATTCTCTGATAATTTCGAGAATACATTGCTGATATTTTCTTACTTTTATTTAACAATAATATTATGGTACTTGTTAAAATTTAAATTTAATTTTGTAGGCCACCTAATGGTGATGTAAGAGTATTACAAGACAAATCACAATGTTTAATATTTCACGACAATAAAGTAATTTGTATAGCGACTACAACTTTGTCATCATTATGCATAGCGGATTATACTTATTGGCCATTTGATTCTCAAAATTGTACAATGAACATCGGTTCTTGGTTTCACAAAGGTGAAGAAATATATTTCAGTGACGTCGAAATGATGAAATATTTCGCTATGTACGAAGACAATCCAGATTGGGAATTAATAAACTATCGTGTTGTGAAAAATCCCGGTATTTTAAAATGTTGTCCCAATGACACTTATCCCTATTTAACATTTGTTTTTGAAATTAAAAGACATATTTCTACTAAAATATTTTCTGTTATTTTACCATATATAGGTGAGTGAGTTAATAAAATTGAAATATGTGTACTTATTATAAAAATATGTATATTTTTAGCTTTAAATGCAATAACTCTACTATCAGGCTGGTTAGATCCTACATCTTCAGAAAGAATTTATATAACAGTTGTTAATATACCTTGTCATATTATGTTTCTGCTTAGTTCTGGGTGGGAAATTCCAATACCTGGTGATACAGTACCACATTTTCGTAAATATTTCTCATAAAAGAATTATAATTATTTTTATTAATTTTCTCTTAAATTATAGTGTTACTTCTACGAAATTCTTTATTATTATCAACCATTATTTTATTGGAAACATTAATAGTTAGATGGTTATTAAATAATACAAAAGAATCACCATCATGGTTAGTCAAGTTTTTTAGTTTGCTTGTTAATAACAAAACTGGACAACTTATTTTATTTTCTGAATTAAATCCAGAGGTAAACTTTATTTTAGTTGCGACTTATTTCGGATTTAAATGTATATTTTTTTCAGTATGCAGCCAGTTTGTCCGCCGATGACAGCACAAACCTAGTCGAAATTCAAGAACGTCCGAAAGAGTGGTATTTACTTGGTCGAATTACAGATAGATTATTCTTTTTTATTTATATACTTACATATTTTTTCATGTATCTCACTTGCATACCGAAATAATCACACATTTTTCACTATTGTAATTTTTATTTGTAAGATATTAGTGAAAATAAAAAAAATGAACATAGTATATTACTTATTAAATTAAAAGTATTTTGTGAAGCTATAAAAATGTGCAAGAAATTAATACTTATGTTCAATTTTAATTTTCGCTATTCGAATAATAAACTTATAAATTCTTATTGTAATTCATATGAAATTCTATTTTAAATAAAATATACATTTGAAAGGATTTGTATTATAATAAAATCATTCATAAAAAAAAGAAAAGATTTTTAAATATATAATTTTTACAGTAAATTTTTAATTTTTTTTTACTTGCAAAAATTGCAAAATACAATCAAAGTCAGTCGTTATTGAATGTGTTATTAGGAAATAAATAAAACTCAAAAGGAATTATTTTTATAAAAGGGTGAATATTTTCCATGATAATAAAAAATACAACGAAATATCGGCGAGAGCAGAAATGTATTAACAAAACATTGGCGATAATTTTTTTTAAGCAAATAGATACATTATAGCCTTTCATAATTAATCCAGTGCAAAAGTTTTGGAATTGTACTTTCCGTATAAAGTATAATATAAATCTCGTTTTCCTTTTATTGAAAAATTATAGTATTATACACTGTACACAAAACGCATTACACTGGAAAAATTATACTAAAATAATTTTATGTTTTTTTTTATTATTATTATACATCTCGTTCCACTAAAACTGGAACGGATTTACAAATTAATTAATAAAAGTAAAATATGATATAGTTCATTTCTAGTAAGTTAACACTCAATTCCTAAAAAAAATTTAACTTATGACAAAGTTTTACATTAAAAAATACACAGGTATAGATTTATTAAATTTCATACGATCAGTCTACATGAATAATTAACTATGACTTTTAAGGACTTGATGCCTTTACACTATTTACACTGAAAAATAACCATTTACAACGGATTTTTGCATTGCGATATAGCCGTGGTGATTCCTAATGGTACAAAAACAAAAATAATAATTATATATTCATATTGATAATTAAAATAATATAATATTGAAAAACAAAATAATAACATGTTTATTGTGAAAAAAATAAAAACAAACAAAAAATAATTGAAAACAAAAAATAAAATGAAAATTAAAGAAACAAATAAGTTCTGTACGATACGATGATTTTGCTAGCGGCGTTGGTGCACACGAACCGTCTGGGGAGAAACAGTTGGCATTGGAATGCGGAACGGCTATCGTCTATTCGGCTCTATCGGCTACGACCGAGACGGGACGAGGACCAGGACGAGACATACGGCAACACGGCTCGTTCGCTATGCTTCCCGCTCACTTCGGCGGGTAAGGGTTGATTACCGTCACCGCGGCTGCTTGCTGGCTCGCCAATACCGCGGCTGCAACCAAGAAACAGCCACGTTAAGGTACATTACATACTCTAACTTACGCTCACTTCATCATCAACATCATTCAGTCCTCCTCAATGCCTTTTACTTTTTTCATTTTATTTGTGGCCCTCTACCCGCCGTCTTACCTTTCACACACAAACACACACACACACACACACTCACATTCATTTACTAGCATTTTCATCATTTACTTCTTTTTTTACTCAGTTCACATGATATTACATAAGGCATAAATCAAATTAATATTCCAAAAATACAAATTTGTATTTATCATCTTTTGAAAAAATATATCACTTAAATAATACCTGTGAACGGAGCATAACATTTAGGCAGTGAGATGTTTACATATTTAAACTCATCGAGAAGTCAACATACAAAAGAAGATTATAAATTGAAAACTAGCCAGATTTGTATAAAAAAATACATTAATGTCAGTGTAAACAAATATAAATGCTAATATTTTTACTAGACAAAAAATTTTTTTTTGTTGAATTCTGATTTTAAAGATGTGGGAAGACTAACAAATGGTTGTGGTGCACACAGAATGTAACAGATTTTTGGAAAATGTGAGATTATGTTATGCAGTGAGAATAATGACATACTGATGCATGTTGGATTCGATGATGTCAATTTTGAGTTTAGCGCAGGCTCTCTAAGACACTTAGGGCATCAGGTCATACCCGTATGCCAAATATACAATATACACACACTTGTGAATGAAACACACCATATATAAAAGCTCATAAATGAAACTGGATCGTTATTATCTGAACTCGTTAAGATTACCGAAACACAATCAGCTCAATACATGGATAGAGTCATAGATATCACAGACTTCTCTACAACACCTAGTGAAGGTTATTCTCATTATTAAATAAGATTTCTGTATGTATATATTTTACAGCACACATATTGACAATATGCACACATTATAGACATTTACTTCTTGTTTCGATAACAAAATGTTAATCACTCATTTCGAGTTCCGGGACGCAGCAAATACATAGGTATATCACCAATATGGTGTACTGTAAATACCTCGAAACAAGGTCAAGGGACTAGCTATCGCTACCGTAGCGGGGGGCTACTGGTACGACTGGTATTTGGGGGAGGGGGGTACGGTTACTGGTAAACAAGGGTGTTCTCGTATTACATATGTTTAGATGGTTAGTGGTTTTTTTTTAGGTGCTGTGGATCGCTATCGCAAGGTTCAGGAGAATGCTCTGCAAGCCACCGCGGGTTATTGTCATGGCCGCACCAAGGGCTTACCTCCATAAGGGGGCGCGTATAGAGGATATCCGAGGCCAACGTGCGTGTGATGGTGCGTGTGCACGTGCCTCTGCGGTGGTGGTGATCTGCTGTCTTTACTGTCCACCGGAGTCTGCTTGCCGCCACCTTGGGGGCCGCCCGCACCACTTATTACTGCTGCCTGGGACGTTGCCGGACCACCAGGCTGCCCGGGACCCCCGGGGGGCTGCGATGATGGTGGTCCACTTCCTTGTACACTAACAGCACTACTAACTCCGCCACTTGACGGACTTGCACTAGCAACTGATGTCTTTGGCGTAGGTGACTTCATTGCACGCTCCTGCAGTTCATGTATTTTATGTGACGTATAGTATTGATTCGCGTGATGCTGTAGCAGATCTAGTGCTTTGGTCGGACCTTGTGGTGGCCGCGACAAGTCTTCCGGCGCATGGTATCGTGGAATCTGCGGATGCAGGTACGGACTACCACTGTATGGTCCTGGAACCAGCATACTTCTGTACATCGGATGATTTGGATCAAATGATAGCGCTCCATAATGAGGTGACTGCATGTAACTTGGATGAATATAAGCGTATTGTGAAGTAGGAGGCGGTGGTGGTCCTTGTGTTTCCATTGTAGGTTTTACACCTTCCTGTTTTACCTCTTTTTCTTTCTTTTCGTCCACAACTTTCTCCTTGTGTTTTATACTCGGACTTTGGGGTAGCGGTTTATTGGATGTCGCAGTCTTTTGCGATGGTGGTTCAGATAACTGTTGCTGTTGCTCTTTTCTGCGTTGCTGATCAGGATACAAGTAATAGCGTCGCATTTCTTCTTCGCGTTGTTGCTGTTGTTGCTGATGCTGTTGTTGTGACTGCGAATGATGATGATGATTCAGATGAGCGGGTTGTTGCTGAGGCTGTCGCGAATACATATTATACGGGTTGCTCATTTGACTCTTCATCTCTATACTTTCTTTCAGTATTTGATGATTTTCATTTTGGTGTTTCTCTTTAAGCGCCGATTCGGTTTTTACTTTACCGGGCGTGGGCACTTGAATTGGATTTGGTATGGGTGCCGCAGGTTTATTACTATTGTGCTCTGCTGGACTGGGACTTTCTTTAATGCGTTCCTCTTTTAACTTCTCTTCAGGGACCATGGAGACGGGACCATATGATTGTTCCATGTTATATGTATAACCTGGTACATACCCGTATGAATAATAATGCTGCTGGAGCATCTTTTGTTGATACTCTGGCGCATCTTTCTTTCCGTCTTTATCAATAGACTTTTCAATAGCGACTTTATCGCTTTCTTTGGGTTTGCCGTCTTGTACTTGTTGTTGTACAGACGGCACGAGGTACGGTGGCTGCCCATAAAATGGATACATGCCATACTGTGGCATGGAATGTGGCATTGTTTGGCCTGGTTCAGTCTTTTTATCTGCAACAATTTTATTTTTATCGCCTACTTCTGATTCCAGCACAGGAGCAGCATCGTCTGAAATATCAGAATAAGCTGGACTTTGTACTTCCTCACGACCAGATTGATCAAGCCCGAATACAGGTTGTTCTGGCTGTGGATGAGGATGTGGACTACCTGCCGGCGATTTGCGATTTTTCTTTTTGTAATTTTGTGGCTTGTTTCGATCTTTCTTATCATCCGGCATTAGAGCAGCTGTAGGTTTGACTTTGAATTGTGGAATTTTGTTCTGTTGTGCTTGAACAGTCATGCTTTGCGCTTGTTGCTGCTGCTGTTGTTGTTGTTGTTGTTGTTGCTGCTGCTGCACCTGTTGTTGCTGCTGCTGCACCTGTTGTTGCTGTTGTTGCACCTGTTGTTGCTGCTGTTGCACCTGTTGTTGCTGCTGTTGCACCTGTTGTTGCTGGTGCTGCTGGTGTTGTTGATGTTGTTGCTGTTGATGTTGTTGCTGTTGATGTTGTTGCTGCTGCTGCTGTTGCTGCTGCTGCTGTTGTTGTTGTTGCTGTTGCTGCTGCTGCTGTTGTTGTTGCTGTTGTTGAGCACTATGCGGCGGCATAACATGATTTTGGTGAGCAAGAACTGGATGCGGTTGACCAGGATGATGCGTCGGCGGCATCTGTTGCGCATGTGTAGGAATTTGCTGAGGCTGTGGCTGCAGTTGTTGTATTTGGGGTGCTTGAGGCAACTGCTGTTGCTGGCTAGGTATATTCACTGGTGTTGTTAGTTGATTTGTGAATGTCGGTGTCGGAATGCCAGCAGCTTCAGATTGCTGAGGTGGTTGACTTGAAGCTATCGTCACGTTCACAGCTCGGACTGTTGCCAAATTGCTACCACTGTTCGGTACAGACACAACTGAAAATAATGAAAAAAACAATAGTTATGGAATGTTTTAATTTAATACGTATTATTTTCTTATATAACTTAAATCAGTTAGTTTACTTACTTGGCGTGGGAGTTTTATTTCCAGCAAATGCACCAACAGGAAAATCTTCTTGAGGACCAAATCGAAGTACTCCGGGTTTAACAACGCTCTTCTGTTCGATGATGGGTATTGTAGGAGGAGCAGCTGCAGGTGCAGTAATTTCAGGGGGTGGTGCCACATGTTGGGGCGTTTGTGGCGAAGGAGGTGTACTTCTAGGTGTACCAGGTTGACTAGAAACCTCTGGTACAACTAAAGTGGGCGCTGGCACTGTTAACGTTGTCAGTTCTTCCTTCTTCTGTGGGGTTGCGGGCGCTTCCAATACTTTCTCGGGAGATTTAACAGGCGTGGCTGGACTGGGCACTTCAATATTCGATTCGTCATTTTCTGACATCGACGTGACATCTTTCGTATCGTCGTCATCGGCAGAGCCATGAGCATGTGACTGATGGTACTTGAGACCGTTGATATGTTTGTACTTCTTCGAGCAGTTTGGTTCAGGACACTCGAGTAGTACAGGGGATGCTGGCGGACTACCGACAGGTGCAGGGGGTGTGGGTGCACTCGCCACCCGTGACTTCTTGCCTGCGGATGGTGGCGGTGGTGTTTCTTCCTCGCCTGTACGATTCTTTCGTTTTGAGCTCGGTTCGGGGCGGGGAGGTATAAACGGTGTCGGTGACGAAGTGCCAGTGGATGGCGTGCTACTGCTTGTTGTGCTGCCACTAGTTGAACCGCCTCGTCGTCCTTTACCACCGCCATTACGCAATTTACTATGCACCGAAGACCGTGTTTCGGTGAAGTTACTCAGATCGTTTCCGGGCGTTGCATTAGCTGCAGCACGGCCACGTTTACCTCGACCTTTCGGTGTTCGAGCGTCCAGATCACTTGTTGGTGAATCACAGAATCTAAAACATTAAATTTTTACTGTAACAATTTGCCAATTAATTAAGATTAATGCTAAAATACTACTACATTAATATTGTTCTCAAAACTTTTCATTTTTTTCATTTTCATATTTTAATTATCGTTTTCTCTTTAAAATTAAATATTTAATTACCACAAAATAAATAAACTTTTCACTTTATAATCAACATTATCATATCTTTACAACAGCAAAACAAAATCCGATTTTATCTGTAACCTTCAAAAGCTAGATTCCCTTCTTTCCCCCATATATTGTACTACGGCGACGCTACTTTATCATCTTCAGCGTAAATGAAGGGTTGCGACAGACAGTTGAAGTGAGAAAATGCGACCGAACAAGCCTAAAGTATGATGGATGTGATGGCAGCGAACCAGTCAACAACGAGAACATACACTCTCTAAAGTAAAGCAGATCAACAGAAGACGGAAAAGAATTTAATTCCTACTATAGGGTTATATTCCCATGTTGTGGGATTAAGCTTATGAAAAAAAAGTCTAGTTACGTGACATTTAATGGTCGTAATCAATATCAATTTATTGCCAAATAATTGTTCATTATTACAAAATTTGTACAATTAGATTCAAAGCTTTGGTAAATATTGAAATTATTGAGCACAATACATAATAAAATGTTTAATTAAAAATATTAAATGACAATACAAGATTAAAGAGTCCAAATATTTTATCTCTAAAATGTGAAAACAAATGAATCATGTAAAATAACATGACAATGTATATTATTATATAAATTAGTTATATTAGTAATGTCAATTTACATAATTTACAAATTACAATCGGGAAAATATCAAAATGTCCGAGCTAATTATAAAACGAACAAATTATAATTATATATAAATGTTAATAAATAAAATCCGCTTCTAATCTTGCAAAATGGGAAATAATTTCATTTCAAATTACAAGTGTAATTATCAGATTAATTTGTACTTTCTGTTTCATCATCATTATATGCTAATAAATTAAAACTTATCTGATGTCCATTTTATTAGCGCACGCGCGCGCACAGAGATTAAAGGATCATTTATGTTTAATTAATTTTCACATCGTTCGTAACTTAATTGCAAAATATTCAATTTAATTCAACATAAATTTTATGAACTATATCAAGTTTTAAATTTACAATCAATTACTTTCCTACTTGATTATATTCGATTTATAATTCTAGATCGTTATTTTATAGTCTTTCTGATAATTTTTTTCCCCTCCGTAATATCAAATAATTTCTATACAGATTTTTAACATTAATTGATTTTTTTAATATCTAAACATTTTTATTTTTTTATTTGTTAAATTCATCTATGCATTAACATCTTTTTAGATTTACGAGTGTATATTTTATAGTTTTATTAATATGTGTCAGATAATATATATAATTAAAAAATTTAATTAAATTGTGACACAATTTCAGTTGATATTATACTTATAAAATATTATGAAATTACATTTATTAATCATAATGAAAAATATTCGATAATAATTTTCTAGTTGTGAATTGGAAAACAAAATAAATTGAAAAAATATAATAAATTCATTATTGAATTGACAACCGAACAGTCACCATATTTCATTGTTTCACATAATTAATATTGTATAAGCGACACCTCCCCTTCAAAACATAGGTCTGAATGGAGTATTTTCCCTCTTTACTTCCCTGCCCCCTCCCCCTCACAAAATCATCTCGTATTCGGTTTAATACCGCGTTTGTGTGACGTCACAAACACACAAACGGTGTCATAGCCATGCCGATCGTGCGGCGTAACTATAGCAACGGCCCGCCCACTCGATCAATAAACAGCCGGAACATCAGCGTTTCCGGTACCATACACACACACACACACACACAGACAGACAGACAGAATGTCGTGTTCGTGTATTCGGTTCGACGTTCGGTTCCAGCTCTATTCGGTTATTCGATGTGCTTCGTTGAGAATTCTTGGTGTTCGCGGTCGGACGGCATAAAATGCCAACAGGACGAATGAGAACGATGGGCAAACGAGCAAACAAGAGTGCAGGAGTTTCGCGCAATGCGATAATATTCGATTTTCAGATGTTACGGATTGTTGCTGGTGAAATGTACGGAATGTTGATATTTCGCGTTTACCAATATATATAAATATGCATTTTTAAATTATTTTTTATTACTGAAAAATATATAAAAAAATGCGTTGTTGTTTAAAATGTAAAATTTTAAAAATAAATAATAAAGTATGTAATATTTAACCTTAGAAAATCTTTCTACGTACACCATCATCAAGAAAATAAATAGAACATAAAAACAAGTTACTAGGTAACAAAATAAGTAACTAGATTATAAAATTTATAAATTATTAATAAAAGGAAGCCAAATTTGATTTAAATTAGTGCTTTCACACTGATTAATGTTATCTTTTTCATATATATATATTTTCTATTGCTTCTCTTATCAATCTACTGTTAATATTACTGGCTTCCGTTAATTAGTAATTTATAAATTGTATAATCTAGTAATTATTATGTTACCTATTAACTTGTTTCTATGTTTTTCCTGATGATAATGTACGTAGAGTACGTCGAAACATTGATTTTTTATTAAACTATATCCTAAAGCTATTTATTTTATAAAAAAACTTACAGAAATTCAGAAATTATAAGCCGTTTTATATTAACTAATCAATTTTAAATAATGTCCAAAGATAAATGTTTAATAAGCATTGGGAAATCTTCAAAACTTTAATAGTTACAACTTCAGTTAAATCTGACAAAAGTTGCTGCTTTTGTTTTCTCAAAAGAAAATCGTAGGTCACTTGATATAAGCATAAATATAAATTTTGGATGTTCTATGTCAAATTTAAAGCAACCCTTATTTTTTTCTTGCATTCTTTTCGATAAATTTGCATTAATTTTCAATTTACATATGAAACAGATTTTAATATGATTTAAATATAGATATTTTTCTCTCTTTTCAACTATTTCAAAAACATGTATATTAAAGTAAAATAAAGTAAGAAATTACAAAACTGTTGGTTAACAAAAAAAAACTTTTTTAAATATCAAACATTGTAAATAAATCTTATTTTCAAAATTAATTTCTCTGTTTTTTAAAAGCAGTTATTCTATTGTTTTCTTGAAAACGTGCATAATTATAACAAAGAATAAAATGTCAAAGTTATGTTTTATTTGCAATTTTATAAAAATTACTACAATACCAAATAGATTGATTTCCTATTAATAAATATACCTAAACATCCAAATCTAATTGTAATGCATAAACAATTGATTGGAGTTTCCTATTAATGATCTATATCTATATAACCAACTTTTCAAACAAAACAACATAATGCATATGAATGACTTTGTTTTTCGTTTTAATTTTCTAATTGTAATAAAACAAACATAAAAGATAAATTAATTTTTAAAATGTAAATGTAAATTATAATTTAAAAAATGTAATTTATTTTAGAAGTTATAAAAAATGTATATTTAAATACATATAAGTAATTATTACAAAAAATGACTGCATATAACTGATTTAAAAATGATTAAAAATGAATGATTTATTAATTTATATGTTTCCATATTAAAAAAATAACAATTTAACTAACAAATTTAACAAAAAAAATGTATTATCTCAATCAGTATATTACATAAACATGTTACCAAATCAGGTTGTTTTAGTTACATGTAAATTATAATGCATAAAATGAATAACTAATTAAAAATTACATTACGTATTATTGTTTATCGTGCAATTGTTTACTGTGCAATTACAAATTAGGATTATAATTAGATTTATAAATAATAACCTAAAAATCTACGAACTAAAATTATTTAAAGAATTTAATTTTATTTAACAACGAAACAAATTAAACCATAAATGTAATTGGTAATATAGTGTTTTTAATTATTACAATAATCTACCAGGTGATACAAAAAAAAATCTGGTATTTTTCACACTGCCATAGAATACGAACCATTAAACAAAAAAGGCCAAGTTTATAACTGTATGAGGCATGCATAATGTGGAATTATCTTATCATTTACAATACTGCGTATGTGCAAATTAATTTTATAGTTCTTAGGAAGAAATCTTACATTATAATGTATAATATAACAACAGATACCACTGAATAATCACCATAGTTATTAGAAAAAAGTATTTAAAAATTCCACATTTTTCTGCAGGAAGCTTTTACATTTGACATGTTTGTTATTCAGTGGCCATGATGGCCATAGATGCCTTCTAAGCTATATATTATTATAAGAACCTTTAATTGAACTTTTATTTATAATTTCTTTAGAAATAGAACATCAATTTTTTTTAATTTTACAATTTTTTTTTAATAGCTATGGTGGCCATAGAGATTTTCTATAGCCATAATATCATACATTACAAAGACTTTAAATTGAACTTTTATTTGTATTTTTTTTATCGCGTTAGCTTCAGTAATTCCCATTCTATAGCAGTTTAAAAATAAACTAATTTTTTAACATCAACCTGTATATATATTTTCATTGTTTGATTGAAAACTGCATATAAAATAATTAATATGTTTTTTTTTTATATACATATTTACAATAACTTTTAATTTAACTGATAAAAATATATATTTTTTCCAAGGCTAATATGATATATTTCATATTTGGCTAGCTTACCCGTTTATTGTTTTATTGTAATTATTTTTATGTAGTATTATTTTTGGTTATTAATATTTGGAAACAATCTATACAAAATTTTTACAATCAATTTGAAATTTAATTGAGTTTATTTTTAAAAGTAATTTAGCTTTATGAATGGGTTTTCTTGATTCATTAAGAATGGGAAATTTTAAACTGGAAATACTAGATATTTTTGGTTTAAGATAATATTCAAAATCAGAATTTTATTTTGAAATTTCTTAATAATTTGAAAGTTTTTACCGTGAAAACTGGCAGCTCTAGGTTTTTTTTTGGCATGACAAATAAAAACCTTACTGATATGAAAAATATTTTGCTGTCTAGTATTTTAAGTTTCAGGAATTTACATTCTTAAATTTATTGTCCAGTTTTAACTGCACAGACTGAAATATGGCAGTAAAATCGTAGCGTGCATATGAAAGCCGGAGTAAAGTTCAATTCTAAATTTCAGACTGAGTAATAGACTGAGTGAATTATGTAGTAGATAGATTTTTAATCGCGCAGTTGATGAATTTGTAACAATTCAATATTAAAAAAACAGAAAAAATTGGCACTTGGTCTACGAGACAAAAAAGTATGGGGCTCACTGATATAAAACAAGATATTTTACAATACAAAATAATTTTATATAAATTTCATATTATTTAAATTGAAAGTAAAAGGATATATCATAACACATAATTTATAGTGAAAAACGATATTTACAAAATAAAGTCACACAAATAATGATCAAATCACACTATCAGTGCGCAGACTTTTTCCATAGACGTCACGAACGTTTCAGATTGATTTAAAACATTTTCCGGGGTTTTTGTTTACTTAGAAGCACTATATTAATTAATTAATTTATGATTAATATGTAAAATATATGAACTAGAGAACTTTTGTAGCTTTTATTGAAAAATGTAAAAACTGTAAATGGGAAAAACTGAGTTATCTATGAACTAGGCAATTTCGCTGCTGCACAGTTAAAACTGATCATGTATAATCCCACCTAATGAATCAACCTGTATAACATAAGATAAATGATAGCAGAGCGAGAGTTGTGCTTTGATAATTACCTGGGTGGCGCCCAATCATGGCGTGTGCAATCCAACAGGGTTCCCACGTACGTCTTTCCACGCCACGTGACATTTACCACAAGGACTCCTGTGAACAGAAAAACAACCCAAATCAATTAGTTATTTGATTTATTTTTACCCACACTACAATTGAGGCGGGGCGCAAGTGTATGTTTTTTAGTAATTAAATTATGACCAAGCAAAAAATAGAACATATATTACACAAAATGGTTAAGTAATATGTGTAGTTTTTTTTCAATGACTTCACTGTAATTAATAATTCATATTATTGAATCACATTTTATTGAGAAAACTTTCCTACAATAAATACAGTTAATCTTCAGAGTGAGACAATAATAAATATTAAAAATATTTAAATATGAACAGATATATTTCTCTTTTTATTGAGCTTTAATTAGTTAATTAATCTTATGGCTTAAGGCTCGTTTGAGATTCAGACTATTCTACTTATAATTAGTGTTATGTTTATAGTAATTCTGAACTAAACTGCTTATAAACTTATGAAAAAACAACACAAATGTACGATTTTAGTTTTATCAGTGATTGTTGGTTTTATTGCAGCAAAAAATTGAGATTGAGAGCATTAATTTGTTAAGGTCCGGTTTCTTAAACGATAAATAATTTTACTTTACAAGTAAATTTTATTCTCCTGCTAAATAACTTTGAAAACAAATGTTATTTCAACAATTTTTAATCTATCGCATTGACAGTACCTACACAAGTCATAATTATAATTATTCAGTTTTATTGTTGATTTGATTTCAGTAGAACAAACACACTATTAAATTCTCCGATATTTAGAATGTGTAATAATTATAATAAAGTTTGTCATGCTTGTGATATTCATAATTTATTACAGTAATTAATTAATTTATAGTATGTAATATTTTGTTAAAATAATACAAATAAAATATTACAGGTTATATGCTTTTAATTTTTATTGTAAAACATTTTTTCTATCTAATAATTAGTCCACTATTGTTACTTATTTCTGTATTTGTGTTAATATTGAGTACTTAGTGTATTGGTTTGTATTTTTCCTGTAATTGGGTGTCTACCTGTTGAAAAAAAAACGTATTATTATTATCAGTATTATTAATTTACTGTCAGATTATTATTACTAATAATAATATTTTTTAATACAACTAGATTAAATTAGCTCCTTCTTTTTAAGAAAAATCTCTATATAGTAAATACATTTACTTCTAAAGTTTTAACTAGCGTTTATAAAATCGGGCCTGAGAAATATGCAATGTAGCAAAGATATTGAATAGGAATAGAAAAAGATGTAAATTTTAGTTTTTGAGAAAAAGTAGATTTAGTTAAGTTAAGCTTTAGTTAAGTTCGCTTTTAAGTCCGCTTAGAGTGTCAGAGACCTCTAGAATCGCTTTATTTGCTAGATTCGCTTAATTGTTTATTAGTTTAATTCGTAGTTTATATTTGTAATTTATATTTCGCTTTGTGTGTTTTTGTCCTGTAATTTGTTTTTGTGTCGTATGTCGTTATTATTTAATAAAATATTAAATTAATAATTGTTGGTCACTACTTTTACGCACGCTCCCTAAAATTAATAAATATAATATGCAAACAGCAACTCGTGTTACAAAGAGAAATAATTTTCATATATTGTGAATTTGCTAATGTGTGTTACGCCACTGTAAAAGCGATGCATCACGTTGGCACGTAAGATTAATTAGCATCGCGTATTATCTCGTGATCTGAACACGACCGCCTCTGATCGGGTGAGGGCGCGACCTCCGCGGTGCCGCCGCGCCGCGCCGTACCGATATTGCGACTGCGTCTCTCTCGCGCGCGCGTCGGCAATCTCTTATCGCGCCTTGTAATCGAATCGTATGCTATATATATATATATATATATATATATATATATTTATATATATATATATATATATTTATATATATATATATATATATATATGCCCGCCATAGGCGGCTCACCACGTCTCGTTCATCTTCCACTATGCGGCGTTGTTTTTGTTTTATTTTCTCATTTTAACTTATTCTGTTCGCATCAAGCTATGTAAATGAACATGCCTTTAGCTTATATGGTGTTAAGTATTTTAATGATGTTTTAACCATGTTGAGATTGTTTTATTTTCATTTTTTTTTGTTTTTATACAGCGACCGATAATAAGGAATTAATTAAAGTTGTTTTCATGTAGCGATAATATGGATATTATAAACGTGGTAATAAAATAAAAAATTTTACGCATTCTTTTTCGCGGTTTGTTGTTGAAGTTTAAATGTCATAATGTCGTATTGTTTTATTGTGTTATAAATATGTAATTAATTAATCAGCTGTGTTTGTAGTAGTGTATACATATTTGTAGCTACATAAAGTTTTTTTTTTCTCTGTATGGATATCTAGACATAAAATAAATTCCTAAAGATCTATTAATTTATTTTAAAGTCTATTAATAATTTTATTTATTTCTAGTGTACTTTAATTTAAAAATATACGATTATTTTATGTTCAACTATAATGTCGAGTGAAAAATATATTAAAATTATGACTATTTAATGTGCTAATTTAATAAGAGATTTAGTAAATTAATATTTAACATTCATAAATCTCGTTAAATAAGCACTAGGAAAAGAATAATCATTTATTCGTAATTAACCAAATTTTTACAAAAGTTTTTTTTTGTGCTCACATAAATTATATAATTTTACTGAAAAGTTCAGTGTTGCCAACTTTCCCAAAAAAAAAATACTAAAATTTTAAAAATCAATGATTACATTATTTATTTAAAATTAGTTAAATTTTTACAAAATATTCTTTTAGTATTCACAAAAATTATATAATTTTATACAGCGTTGTCAATTGATGATGTCAAAGTTGTCTATATATGGGTTTACTCATTTAAGATTAATAATTATTTCGTTTAAACCAGAAAACATAAAAAATTGTGTAATGCGCAACTACTTTGAAATAAAAATTATTTCTGAGGTGTTGAAAAATTTCCAATGTTTCTCTGCGGACTCAGATTGAGAAGTAGAAACTGTCATTCAGTCACTTAGCACTCAGCATGCCATCTACGATGTATGGCAAAACGTCTGCGACGGGGATAGATCGACCACGGCATACCAGCCCAGAAAGTTCTATAAATTCAATAGATACCGGCCGTGAAAGCCTGAAGATTTCATTAATATAATATGAAAAGAAAGCTTAAAAATTTTGCACTGTTGTCATTTTTTATTGTAGTTACAAAAATTATGGAAATGAATTACTAATAAAAATTTTGTTTAAAGTTGTAAAATAAAATTAAAACATAAAAATAAAAAATAAAAACCAATTTTACTAGTTATTTTTTACAACAATATAAGTAGTTTTAATTAAAAACATTCATTTACTAAAATTTCCAAAAATCTAATTATTATTAAAAAACCGCAAATAATAGTTTAAACAGGATGTTGTAACATAAGTAAAAAAAACAAACTATATAACACAGAACAAGATTATTATATAGTCATAAAAAACAAATAAAAAAATTAAAAAATAATTGCTTATTAGTAAATTAAATTAAATTAAGATATTTTTCTTGACCTTTTAACACCAATTATATATAAACTATGAAATAAATAACTACATTATAAAAACATTTTTTATAAACATAATAAAAAATTTGCTTTTATCAATGTTATTCGAGAAATAATAAATTATACATAATATGAAATAAAATATTTTAATTTGAATGAAATTTAATCTTAAAATTAAATTAGCATAAATATACCATCATAGTTGCAGAATTCAATTTCAAATCGCATTTAATAGTATTTATATAGTTTTTTTTTTAATTACAGTAATTAAAATATAAAATTACAATAAAACATAAAAAAATGCAAATAAATTTAAAATTTTATGTATGTATTTATTAAAAATTATATACTAGTAGTATTAATTATTGCTTAATTTATGTATAAAAAAAAATTAATTAATAAAATTATTTATGTTTTATAACCTACAAAAATTGCAACATGTGCAATAATTCTATATTGAAATATTATTATCAGTCATAAAAATCTTATAATCTTATTTCTTGTGAAAATGTTGTATTACGTTAATAAATTTTATATAAGCAAAAATTAAAAAAAAGAACATAATCGATACCCAATCACACCATGTTGCCATAGAGGTGTGGCACAAATATTCAAGCAGAAAATAGTTTTCGCCAAACATTCCTATTCAGACAACTTTCGCTCCAATTCACATTCATGATACTTGTCATGCATGCTCGAAATTATTGCATACTTGGAAATATTCGCTCACGCAACACACTCTCAATCACACCACTTCATCTACTCATCGGACGTCCACTTGCAAACGTATATCTTCAAAATCATTCATATAAATCCTTTTAACCAAACGTTCATTAAACATTCGCTCAAGATGACCGAACCATCTTAACTGACTAACACGAACTTCTGCAACGACATTGTTTTTTTCAATTTCGCACTCATCATACACTTACACCATATACGTCACGTTAAAATCTCATTTTCACAGCATTTTCCTTTTACATTTTTGCAAACATTTACTAACAAAAAAAGAACATTAAGCTAGTTCTGAATAAAAATGACAATTTGCTGTAATATTTACATAGTTTGCAATATTTTAGTTCAAAGTCATATTTAGTAGATTTGTTAGTAAGCTAAGAATACCTAAGAAATATGCGGTTTTTATTAGTTAATGTAAATTCACACGTGCATGAGGTAATTGCCTGTGAGTGGATGGCTATTGCATCAGGTGCGTTTAGAATTATGTTTTACACCTGGTGAAAATGTTTGAACTATAATTTACTGTTACTACCAACTTTGGTAAACTGCAACTTCTTATAACATGGCATTTATAGTTACAAAGAAATGACGGAATATATTTTCTAATCAGTTAACTTTGATAGTTTTACATTTTATAATTTAAAACAAACAAAAACTGTTTTCATAAATTTCAAGTGAGTATAAATAGTTTATTATTCTAGACACCAAAGTTCCAAAAACTGTGTACATACATACACAATCACGCTATGTACCCAAAAGAATGTGACATTTTTCACTAACCCGAAAAGATTTTCCACGAAACATTTTTATCCCGGCAAGTACATTTTGATTAATCCACATAAGATTCGTATCGTTACGAGGTATTTTGTCTTTCTCTAGTAAATGAAAATTTTCTTCTGATAAAAACAAAAAAGACAGAATATCTCGTAATGCTGGGAGTCTTATGAAATGTGTACAGAATTGTAGCATAAATTTTAAAAAAATCAATGCCAATAATAACAAAATAAAAAAATTCAAACATGATACTGTTCATCCAATAAGAATTTTAATTTTTGTTTATTTAAAAGCATGTATTGATAGTAATTGTAATTACTCATGAGGATGAAATTCAATAGAACTGTAAGCGAGTATTGTAATTTATCCGAATTTATAATCAGTGAATAAAATGCTATACTTTTTCTACGATTATAAAATAGACCATTACATTTTCAGTTTGATCTAAATAATGTTCAAAATAATTATAATATGAAAATTGCAATTTATGCTAGCAACAATGTTAACTGATCAAATATTTCAAAAATCTAATACAGTGATTGAATATTAAAATTACAAAATTTTGATAGGTTAAATAATAGTTCAAAAAAATCACTGACGTGAATTATAAATAACATTACTTATCAAGAAACGCATATATAATAAACAAAAGTAGGAATATATTTCGGAATATTAGATTATTTTAAATTCTAACGTTAATATGATTTTCAGAAATACAATTCACAATTTTTGTTAGTATTTTTCAATTTACGTCATAAAATCGATCAATAAAAACAAGATAGATAGATATATTGATACCTTATCGGTATAACATAAGTGTTGCTAATATTAGCTATATTATATTAAATAATTGCACAAGAATTATTTTAAAAATAGTCAGCAAACTATATAAATATTGTACTACCATTTTAGAATCTAAAATTACATATCACACAATTTATTTCATAAAACGAACACAAATACCATTTCAGAATGACATTACAATTACTGTAGTTGGCAAAATAGTGTTGTAATATAATGGAATTAAAAGTTCTAGAAACACAATAAAATTAATGAATACCTTCCCATTGTTTCATTGCAAAACTTGTATATAACACAAATTTAACAAGTAATTTTAGTAAGTCGGTATGACAGTGTTAACACCATTTTATCACGAAACTACACGTTTTTGTCATCATTAACCGTTCAAGAACACTAGATAATAATTAAAATACAATTACAAACAGCGGAGAACTGTAATTATCCACACTGGTACATTACAAAAAGAAATAAATATATTCCTTTAAGATTATACGTTTCAAAATCTGCTAAATCATTTTACCTATAGAACAAAACCGAAGCGAGAGAGAAAACAATAAAACATCGACAAAACAAAATAAAAACATTCGACGAGCATCAAGCAACGCAACAATAAAAGAAGACGAAAAAACAAACGAAAAATGCCTGGTGTATGGAGTAACAAAAGAACCAAAATCGAATCATAAGCGAGAAGAGTAAAAAAACGAAGCTCGGAGAATCAGTGACCACTTCATAGCAGAAAGATGAGATAGCCAAAGTGAGATGAAAGTCTTGTGTGTGTGTGTGTGTGTGTGTGTGTGTGTGTGCGTGTGTGTGATACGAGTCAAGTTATGCTATGCCATGCCACGGTAAGTTGGTAACAAAAGAAAGACGAGGTAATTAGTAAGCTCAGAACGCCATTATATAATATAAATAAAAGTATATACGAATACATATGTTAATCAGTTGTCCGGCTAAAGTGATCAGTTTTAGTGGTTAAAAGTAACTTTTATTTTTAAAATTTGTGATCGGTGTATTCAGTTTTTAACGATCTCTACAATAATCTTTATAAATTAATCATACATAAATCACAAAGTGCATAAAAGTGCATAAATGTGCATTTCCTAATTACACTGTCAGTATATACACTATATACAGCTGTTTTTGTGGTTTGAACAGTTCCGTGCGAGTTCGAGCTAAGTGTTTCCTTTTCAAACTAAATTTACAATTTCTTTAATTTACTGTTAGGAACTGTATACAATACAAATAAGCAAATATGGTTGCCTATATATGCAGTTGTTGTGACATCGAAGCAGATGCAACAAAAACGTTAATTTGTTGTGTTTGCAAAAATACGTTCAAACACTCATGTGTCGACGTATCTCTGAATGAGTGCCGACTCATAAATAGCAAGAAATCCGTGTCTTGGACATGCAAATCTTGTACAACAATTGGTAATGACGTTAATGCTCTAAAAAATGCTATACTAAAACTACAACAAGAAGTCGCTAGTATGAGAAGTCATCAAGAGTCTTCAAATTTGAATGAAAAACAATTTGAGGATGTAATTGCTGAAATTGCCGACCGAGAAAAACGTCAAAGTAACATTATAATTTTTGGCTTAAAGGAAATTTCATCCGAAACAAGTAAAGCAGACAGAATTGTGACAGAAAAAAACAAGATTACAGAAATATTTCACGCAATAAAACCAGATATCAATACAGAAAACATTAAACATCACCGTCTAGGTTCCTTTGATGCTGAAAAAGATCGTCCGATAAAAGTTATGTTAAAAGACAAAAATATGGTGCACGAATTAATACGTGGTGCAAATAAACTGAAAAAAGCAACCAAATTTTCTGACATACGAATCTCGTTCGATCGCACAAAACGGCAAATGAATTTTTATAAGAATATCAAAGATGAGTTGGAGACGAGAAAAACCAATGGCGAAAAAGATATCGCCATTAAATATGTTAACAACATACCAAAAATTGTGTCTTTAAACTAACTTCGCCCAACACATTCAAAGAACAGACATTTCATTATGAACAGGACAAGTTTTTACATCTGTACTACCAAAATGTTCGCGGAATTAACACAAAATTAAGATCTGTGTATTGTGGCTTATGTGACTACGAATTTGATATTGTGTGTTTGACCGAAACCTGGTTAAGTGAAAGTGTTACTAGCAGTGAATTTACGCCTCAAGAATACAATGTGTTCCGATGTGATCGACGTTTTGAACACTTGAATCTATCTCGTGGTGGAGGATCATTAATTGCAATTAGAAATGAGTTTCAGTCAACAGCGATCTCATTCGATAACATAACAAATGCTACACCCAACATCGATGTGGTAGGATGTAAATTTACATACTTTTCAAAAACAATTATTGTTATTGTTATATATATTCCCCCAAATGCAAGTTTATTAACCTTTGAAATATTTTTTGATTTATTAACTAATTGTGATATACTCTATAATAACAATGTTGTAATAATTGGAGACTTTAATATTAGTACATTTATAGATACAAATATCAATGACAGTAAATATAAAATAATTAATAATTTTTTTAATTTTGTGAATATGCAACAAATTAATTTTATTGTCAACAGTAACAATAAACTATTAGATTTAATTATAACTAATATTAACAATAATGATTGTAATATATTAAAAAGTGATTTTGAGCTTGTAACAGCGGACACTTATCATCCGCCTATAGAAATGTATATTACGATGTCGAAAGATCACAAATCAAATTTTTCACAGGTTAGCGAAGAAATGAAATTCAATTTTAAGAAAGCTAATTTTAATAATTTATATGCAGATATTTTAAATGCAAATTGGTCTAAAGTGTTAAAATGTAAAAAAGTTGATGATGCATTAACTGTCTTTTATGAAATAATATATGATTGTTTTCGTAAAAACGTACCAACATACAGTACAAATAAGAATAAAAAAAATAAAAAGTATCCATTTTGGTTTAATAAAAAAATAATTAATTTAATCAAAAATAAACATAAACTTAGAAAAAAATATCTTGCTCACAAATGTAATAAATCTAAAGTTGAATTCGTACGTCTACGTAAGTTGATAAAATCTGAAATTGACGTTGCATATAAAAAATATATTCAAAACACAGAAATAAATTTATGTAATGATGTTAAACAGTTTTGGTCATACATTCGAAATAAACGCGGCATAACTAGAATACCGGGTATAGTAAACTATCAAAATGTTATTTATGATAATCCACAGTCTATTGTAAATGTTTTTGGAACATACTTTAGTAGTGTATATAAAAAATCAACACCAAATTATTTATATGTACAGAATGAAAACCAAAATTGTTTATATTCAAACAATGTATTGTCAAATGTAACTGATTCTGATATCGTAAACGCAGCAAAAAAATTGAAAAATAAAACAACAGCTGGTACGGATCAGGTACCATCATTTATAATTAAGGATTGTATTCTTGCATTAAGCTCTCCATTGTGTCATATATTTAATTTAATAATAAAAACATGTGAATTTCCAGTATTGTGGAAAACTGCGAGAGTATGTCCTATTTTGAAAAAAGGTGATGCTGCTAACATCGAAAATTATAGAGGCGTGTCTATTCTTTGTAATTTCTCGAAATTATTCGAAATAATATTGCACACTCACTTGTACAATTCGGTTAAAAACATAATAACTAACGAACAGCATGGTTTTATGGAGAAACGTTCAACGGTTACCAATTTAGCAGTTTTCTCACAATATGTATCAGAAGTACTTGATAGTGGAGGTCAAGTAGACTGTATTTATACAGACATACAAAAAGCTTTTGATCAAATTGATTTTTATGTCTTACTTAATAAGCTTGGTCTCTGCGGTATTCATGAAAATTTAATCAAATTAATAGAATCTTATTTAACAAACAGACATCAATTCATAACTTACAATGGTTATAAATCTAGCTCCTTCACTGTTACTTCCGGGGTCCCTCAAGGATCTAATATAGCTCCTTTACTATTTGCAATATTTATAAATGATTTATGTAATGAATTACAATCTCACACGTTAGTATTTGCTGATGATCTAAAAATATTTAGGCGTGTTGATACAATTACCGATTGTTTGCACTTACAAAATGATCTCGATATTATTAGTAATTGGTGTATTCAAAACAAATTGCAATTAAATGTTAATAAATGCCAAATTTTATCCTACACACGCAAAAAAACGGAGCTAATTTGTGATTATCAAATAAATGAACATATTTTAAACCGCGTCAATACTGTGAAAGATTTGGGTGTTACTTTTGACAAAAAATTCACATTTTACAATCATATAAATAATATAATTAAATCTGCCACAATCGCGTTAGGTTTCATAATTAGAAATTCCAAAGATTTCAATGATATTGACGTGGTTAAAATGTTGTATTACAGTTTTGTACGATCCAAATTGGAATATGGATCATTGATTTGGTTTCCTGTTTATAATCACTTTATATACGAATTAGAATCAGTACAAAGAAAATTTTTGAAATGTATTAGTTTTAGAATGGATAAAGTATATCCACAGCAGGGAGCTGATCATGATATGTTACTAAGTAGATTTGGCTTTGAATCATTGAATCAGAGACGAATTAAGGCTAGTCTAGTTATTTTGTACAAATTGCTGCACAATATGGTGGACTGTCCTAGCTTACTTGAAAAACTCAATTTTTCTGTTCCAAGACTTTCATCTCGTTCTACGCTAATGTTTTATTGTGATTCTTCGAGAACAAATATTTTATATACGGCACCAGTTAACATAATGTGCAGAAATTTTAATAATTATTTAACTGATTTTGATATTTTTCACGAAAATCTATATTCATTAATTAATAGCTTAAATAATTAAGTTAGCAAATAATATATTTGTATATGTATTAACAATATTGTATGTATATAAACAGATTTTTTTTATGTGTATCTTGTCCTGTAATTGGTGGTAAAACTGTTGGGCAATAAAGTCATTATTATTATTATTATTATTATTATATCCGAACGGCTAAAGAATGGAGCGGTTAGCAAACAATAAGGTTCCATTGATTAAGCGCATGGTGAAGATGACGCGCGAATAGTCTCTTATTTCTTAAACACAGAAACGTATTCCATTATAATTTACTGGAATTATAACAAAATTAGCTCCTGTTTTCTGTGCACATCTTACAATTTTCATTTAGCAGTATTCTTCTTTCTAATCTCTCAGTTATCTCGATAGTATGAAAATCAAAAGTTGTAAATAAGGGGCTTAAATAAAAAAAGTTCTTAAATCATAATCTAATAAAATTCCTATTATGGATGGTAACAAATTATCTATATATCGATACAGAAAAAAATCTTTAGATTTTTTTACCAACCGTAATATCATATAAGATAAGGGAAGGTACCTATTGTAATCACACCAAATTTGATATATCGAGATTTTTTGTAAATAGGTGGCATATTTATATCAAGACAATTTTGTTTTTAGTTACAATGACTACAGTAGTTGTTATATAAATTTATCTATTCTATAAGTTTTTTTTTAATACACAGTCGGTTCTGTAGTGGACACACCAAATTTCTTCCAATGTTTTGTTATTTTATCTAAAAAATAGTAAGTAAATGATATTCAGCCTTCTAAACAAGAGTGCACAATTTGGTATAATGGTCTAATGTAATTAGTTTAATTTTTTTACTTTATTGTATATTTTTCTATCCAAAGTTGATTTTTTCAAAGTTCTAGATTATTTATCGAAATTTTATTTGAAATAACAATTTGATTTCAATTAATTTGTATATAGATGAAATAATTAATGTTATTAAAAATATCATCGAATTAAATAAACAAATCATTTAAAAATTTAGTCATCTATTTCGAATTAAATGAAATTAACCATTTTATATTTTTTGAGTCTTAAAAATTAAATATTTGAAAATACTTCAAATACCAATTAAGAATAAATACAATATTAAATATACTTACAATTTTAAAACAGTTATCTGTACATAAGACTAATCGATAAACATTTAAAATAATGTGAAACACTTTACTAAATAAATTACCTCAATTACAACTTAAAATAAAGCAATAAATAAACGACAAATCTAGATATGTCAATCCTACAGATCTACTATAAATTATAAATAAAATATAGAATAATTTTCTAGATATTTAATATTATTTATCCATTTAGAAACCAAGAAAACCGCCTTATTAATTCAATTTGAAAAACAAAATTATATCCAATCCATCTCTGTCTATACATTTTGTTTCTTTATCTATCTCTACTCATTCTTGTCTAACATATAGCAGTAATAGCATCGTGATGGAATCTGTTGAAAGCGCTGACGTGAATGTCGGGCGTATTGAGTTTCCGAATGAAACTCTTCACAACTTCAACACGAAGTTTTCGCAGAAAGAACGGAGAGGCGCTCTTGATAGCGTTTGGATAGAAGTGGAGGGCAGTGCGGTAAAGGGAAGTAGTCAAGTACGGTGTGTTGAGAACGACTGGTCGCGAAGAATTAAGTGATTAAATTAATTATTCAAAATGATACGAACATTTTATTCTCGATGCGCTACAAGAACACAAAAGATAAAGATGAAAGTAGGTTGATGTTAAATAAAGATTCTTGTTCTTTTTTGTAGCGTATTTTTAAATGTCTAATATGAGATAAAGTGTTGATTGTTTAAAGAAAATGTTGAGACGATGCAGTGTGAAGTTGTGTGTGTCTCAAAAGCTCTATTTATCTACAATTTTTGTCTTTCACGCTCCGGTAACAAGCGCTCTATACAAATTCTATTATATTTAAAAATTTCAGAAAATTATTTAATAAATTATAATTGAAAGAGAATTTTAAATTAAAAGCACAGTTTTAAAAATGTCAGCATATCATTTCTAATATAAAACAAAAACAAGCAGAAACAAAAAATGAAGAGACAAAGAAATAAAAAACAACAAATTTTAAAATTGCATGTTATATTGTGTAATATGACAGTGTTCCCAGAATGTTCAACGCAAGACACACACACACAATATAATTCTCGTCAATTTTTTCAAGTTGACAGCACGCATTGCTTCGTCCCGTTTGGTTGGTAATATGCTCTTTCGGTTCACTGGCATGGAACCCACCTTAACGTAAACACAGCCAGCGCAAGCACAGCGTAGCGTTAACGTAACGTTAAGTTATAGGACTCGAGAAGCCCAGTAACGACCTTTTAAAATGTTGTTCCGTTTCTTTTGTCTTGTTCGCGTTTCTGAATGTTCTACATGACATCAACAATACATCGCTCGCTCGCTCTAGTATATAAGAAAACGCAATTTAAATGGAATCAAAGTCACCTGCTTTGAAACAAAAGACGATCGTTTAACAACGATACAAAAGAAGAAACATACAATGTGCAAAAACAACAGTGTCAACAGTTTGTTGTGTTTCTTTCATGTTGACTATATTTATTTAAATTTGTTTCCGAAGTTAAAATTTATCAAGAAAATTAAGGCCCGGTTGCACTTAACAAGATTGTCAACTGTCTTAGATTGGTCAGTTGGCAAATTAACGAATTGGTTAATTTACAATGCTTTGTGCAATCGGGCCTAAATATTTCGCTTCTATTAAACAAAACAGAAAAAAATTTCATAAATACAATAGAACTTGTATCAAAGGTCGGTTGTTGGAGTATAAACAGAGCTGTTGAAACTACACCTACCACGAATAACAAATTATAAATAGAGAAAAAGCAAAAGCATAAACGGAAAATGACTGCTGTGGAAATGAGATTTGTACGTGGGGTATGTGGTGTAAATAGGAGAGATCGGGTACGAAATAGATTAGTGTATGATGAGTGTGAAATTGAAAAAAATGTTGTAGCAAAAGTTGCCGTGTTAGTCAGTTAAGATGGTTCGGACATGTTGAGCGAATGTCTAATGAACGTTTGGTTAAAAAGATTTATTTGAATGATTTTGATGGTATACGTTTGCGTGGACGTCCGATGAGTAGTTGGAGTGGTATGATTGAGTGTTTTGCGTGAACAAAAGCTTTCAAGTAGTAAAAATAAAAGAGCATGTATGGGAGGAATTATGAATGTGAATGAAGCGAAAGTTGCTTGTTTGGATAGGAATGTTTGGAGGCGATTGATTTCGGAATGATGAAAAGAGTTTGTGCCACACCCTTTTGGGTACATGGCGTGACTGTGTATGTATGTATATATGTAAAAAAGTCGGCATACAGCAGACGATTAGTGAATTGAGCTTGGTCCGTTACTAAATTAATTTCAAAATTCTAAAGTAAAAATTTTAAATACTAAAATCTCTTAAATAGTCATGTAGAATTAAAAAAAAATAAATTAATCAAATTACTTTTGCTTAAAAAATCACGCATTAATACAGTACTATAAAGTAACTAAACCAGAAGAACTTGTATAGCCTTTACAAAGTGACTTTATAAGAGTGTAAAATCTAGGAGATTCCCTCGGGATATACACAACTTCAAGTCGTTTTTCGTATCACTTCACTTTCTCAAACAGCCAACATTGGTTATGTTCCGCCATCAACTTGTTTTGCTACACGGTCCGTCGACGTCTTCGAAATTTGGCGGATGCACTTTGAACAAACTCGTGTACGTGTCACTACTCGGATGTAATCTCATAATCCTGATTAAGGTGCACACCGGAAACTTTGTCCGAAACTTTATCATTTGCTCAATGCACGCGTATCACCAAGTTCCGTAGCTTCGTTTACAAATCCTTACTCCCCTACATCCCGGATATCACTTGAAGGATGGAAGGAAAAGTTTTCGAAAGTTAGACATCATTGCTACTAAGGTTGTCCGCTTTTTAATTGGGAATAGGAGGGTGATTTCTAAGGTTTTATACTTCAAAATAAATTTCTCTCTGAATAATGTTATTTTATCTCAGGATTAGTGTAAATTAAATTTTAAGAGTTTTAACGGACTGTGGTAAATGGAGTTTAGAGTTCTTGATATGATTTAAATATAGGAAAAAATGTTTCAATTTATCAATTAATTATTACAAATTTTTTGATATTTTTCAATTTTAATTTTTAAATCATAAAAAATATCGTTTTTTTTTTTACATTAAATCATTTAAATTTTAACAAATATAAAATTATTAAACCCTGGACAAAATACTGTAACATATTTTAAATATATAAAATATGTTATGACATACCTTAAAATTGTAAATTTTACTAAATTTGTAACGTCAATTATGCGGATGACATATCTAAATAAAAAAATCTTCAACTAGTAGTAAATTTCAAATTACTCAAGTTACAGTCAATTCAGAGATATAAAATCATAAAAACAAAAACAATATTTGTAAATTTTGGGGTGAGCTTATACAATTTGACAATTTGCGCAACTAAATTACGACTGCCTGTATTTGTATGTACATAACAATAATAACTCATCCAATTTCCAACTACAACTTTTTTAAACATATTAATAAAAAACAAGCCTAGTCAAAAATTTCCTTCCAAAACAACCAACCACATGGTTTAATTTAACAGAGAGCTATAGTGCCAATATGCAACACAACTAATTGCAAATATAAACAACCAAAATCCACTCAGCCATTGCGAGCTAGTGCAACAACAGAAAAAATAAAAACGCATTCAATCGTAACGTGAAAATGTAAATTGGAATGCCGAACGAGCATCAAATAGATAGCATATATAAATTGTAATCGATGCAGCAAACCTAGGCACATGCACACGTTAACGAACACAACGGTAGTGCCGTATCAAAACGTAGAACGAAAACCATTACAGCGTGTCAATTTAACTTTTCCATTGGCCAATTTAACGTGACACGTGTTCTCAGTGATAATGTTCGCGTTCGGTCGTTCTTTCTCCCTCGCTCTTGTTCCGTCGTCACAGACTGTTGGGCCCGGTTGGAGCCGATTTGTTTTCACTCCACCAGGGCCCCCCTCACGACTACAACAGGGGAATATGACTCTTCCACCTAGGGGACTAAAGTATATACAATGCGCTCATAGTTTGCTAGACTTTACGATATGAAAACCTTAGTGGAATTGTGACGAATACGACATCTTTAACGAAATTGAGATTTTTAATTACTAGTAGAACGAATGCCTAAATCACATACTGTAATTCGTTTCGATATTTGTCAAATATAATATATGACTGTTCCTATTTAAAAAAAAAAAAAAATGGCATTATCTCAAAACTCATAAAATGATATATTCGTCACTATTCTACTAGGCCCTCAACTGCTGACTGAACATTATATATTAACCATGTGATTAGTTTGTTTCCTATTAATTGCAGACATTTTCTTTTGAAATAGTGTATACTGTATTTAATGGAACATTTGTGTATAACTAGTAGTTTTATAATGGGGGTATTGCTAAACATATTGTTGCTTCATATTAAGGTATAAATATATAATTATTGTAGTAATAAATTTAATTGTGTCCGTCTTTATTTCGTGGTACTTAACAAAGTAATTGTGTTTATAATTTTATATATAGTGGTAATTTTTTCCTGTTAAAAATATGCTTGAAACCGTTTTTATCTTGCATTTACTAATCAATTTTATATACGGTGGTAATTTTTTCCTGTTAAAAATATGTTTGAAACCGTTTTTATTTTGCATTTACTAACCAATTTCATTTCTAGTAATTGCAATTTGTTAACAATATGTTAAAAATCATCTTAAGTTTATAAACTAGAGAATAATGCCGTCTTAACGCATGGACCTGCTGGGCATTTGCCTGGGGGCCCCACAAGCATAAGGGCCCCATACTAATCTAATTGACTTCAAGCCAATAATACAATAATTCTCTAAAAATAAATGTCGCAAATGTTTGTTATAATAAGAAATTCGTAGAAATTTCATAATGTGTCATCTAATCTGTGTTTATGTTTTAATACCAGTTTCGTTTTTTGTTAAAGTGCCAATAAAATAAATATACATATGTTTAATATTATCGGCCATTTATATTTCATTGCTGCGAGTGGTTATCATAATGCTAATAAAATGGCTCTGCTAAAGAAGACAAAATAGTTAATTAATCTACATTTCTGAGTTTGTTCAATATAATGCCTAGTTATTTATAAATTTTACTATAGATAATATTCTTTTCTTCTAACAACTTTTTAAATCTCCTAATAAATTTAATTAAAATTGCTTTCCGTCAATGTATTAAAAATATTAAAATTTTATAATAGTATTAATTAGTTCGTTGAAAATTACTGTTTTACTGTTATTATTTTGAGATTTATCTTAAAAACATCAAAGATAACCAATTTTACTATCTCATGATTCTTCCTAAAGTAAAATAAAGCATAAAATACTAGGGAACCTCTATTATGATAACAATAAACCGCAAAGTCGTGCTCGAGTTAAACTAGATACCAGTATGGTGCTCAATAGCAGCAGCCAGTAGCTCTTCTAATAAGGACAGGAAGTCGAGTAGAAGTGCATTTATAGGCGAGATGCAATTAACCGATGGTTGCACCATCGCTTCGGATAATTGCAATTCCGACTTTGTGTGTGCCAGCCAGGCCGTTAACGAACGGAACGAATCTGCGAAATTCCCCGCTGCTAATTACCATATTATAAAAGGCACATATACACCGTACCGAGTTGCAAGGCAGCACTTAAATGAAATGACTACCACTTCGGTTTGGAATTAGCTGGAATGATTTTAAACGCCCGACCTTCCTTTGCTCTAAGTTGGAGACAAATCCTACATTGTATTTGTCCAACGTGCTATGGGTGCAGTTTTAATTGAATTTCAAGTTTGTACTGTGCGCGCTAATGCTTTTTTTGCCGGATGTTAAGATTATGGTGGAACTGTGAATGCGCAGACAATGAAAACGGAAGGAAAATTTTAGTCTGAAACTATAATATGCACGACTTTTGGAACTTTTGTAGTGTTTTGTGATAATAAACAAAAAAATTTACAAGTCGTGTTCTACAACAATCGTGTTACTTAAAAACAAGTTTAGTTCTATGAAAAATTAATGGTACTTAATTCAATTTTGAATGATATTTTATAAATTAAACATAAATATTCTAAAAATACAATAAATTTTCACAAACTATATCTTCAAAATTTGCAGTAAATTTAAAACAAAAGCCGTGTGTCAGAAGTTGAACAAAATTATCAATAAGATAAATTAAAAACTGAATTAACATTCATTAAGCTGTGTCGTGTATTCAAAGTATTACTATAAATATAATAATATTAAATCTAAATATCCTTAGGCAAGGGCAAAACCTCTTCTTTTTTCTTCCATTTCACGTGAATCAATCATTTTAATCAATATATTTAAGTAATAGTAACAGCAAAATTACATCAACTATTCGTTTAGAGGAAAACAAAATTGCAAATGCATAATAAAAATAATGAAAAGTTGTACAACGTATATATTTTACAACACGATCAACACGGACATCAAAACCGATCAAAAGCATCGTCGTGCTTTTATTCATCTCATCAAAATGCCAGCGTTTTCAACGGTGTTACCATGGTAACGGAAACCGATTTAAATTCAACACACATACACAAACTTACACAAAGCTAGTGAACAAATGAAAAACATCAACAAACGCGCGCAACGTTACAACAGACTAGATTTTATATAAAACCGCACAATCGCAAACTCTGCATGGATAATGATGTGTGAAATTATCCCGTGTCAGAATTTTCAATGATACCGAGTATTTCGACTGTTGCATTACGCATTGTAAAATTATTTATGTGTGTGTGTGTGTGTGTGTGTGTGTGGTTGATTTCCAATTGGAATTTTGTGCAAATAAAAGCGGGTGGCAGGTGTTAAAACCTGGTGACGAAATTTTCATGGCAGGTGATGATTTTTTTTTGGGCGATGATATTTATTTTCATTTGCTTAAAAGCAAACTCGTGTTATTGACTTTATAGTTTTTGATCAAATTGAACATGAATTATATTAAATTAGTTATTATATAAAAAAATTTAAACAAATTGTTTGTATTTTGTAGTAATATAATTTACATAAAATAGTTATAAAATTAATTGCTTAGTTCTTAATACAATGATAAAGCATATAATGAACCTGCTCGTTCGATGTCTAAAAACTTTAATTTAAATTTTTTATGTAAAACTAAAACGACAATATGAATGAAAGCTTTATTCATACTGCTCTATTTGCAAGTTACTAACGATATTATTCTGGAACTACATTTACAAGATGACGTATATCCCACTTCTTTTTTTTTTATAAGTTAGTGTATGTGTATGTGACAAATTTCGAAAATATATATTAAAAAAAATTTTTTTTGAGAAGTCCTCATTTTAATACAAATTTTATTAAAATAAAATAGCTTTAGGTTGTAGTTCTGTATTAAATGTTATTAATAAACAATGTTTCGACATATTTAACGTACATCTTCATTAGAAGAAAAAACAATTAATACAGAAAAGTACAACCTATAGCCGTTTTATTTCAAAGATGAGGCTATTTATACATACGGTATGTATACGCAATTGGCTATTTATACATACTAAAAAAAAAAAACCTTAACCAACCTACTAACCCAACCTACCCTAAATAGCCAATTTCGTAAAAATACTGTATGTATAAATAGCCAATTGCGTATACATACCGTATGTATAAATAGCCACTTTCTTATTTCAATGTAATGAGTTCTGAAAGACTTTTTACTATATTACAAAAAATATATTTACTGGATTTCTTTCTAATATTTTGAAGTTTTTCTGATCAAACTGAAAATATAATTACAAAATTTGCCTCAATAATTTATAAAACATTTCAGAGTATCTCAATTAAAATTTAAAATTCATTAACTATTGAAGTTAAATAATTAACTAAATCGCTTGTACATTTATTTGTTTAGCTTTGTTTAAATGTAAATATTTTCTTACTTAAAATAATATTTAATTATCTGATAAATTTATCTAATTATTTTTATTTATTTAAAACATTGAACTTTTATTACAGTTCACATAAAGTGAATTTTGGTCGTAAATTCACAGACAGTCAGTCAACACAACAACAAAAAATACAAATGATTAGATAAATGAATTTCTATTATCAGGCAAAATGTGTACAATAAAAAAATATGTTTGACAATAGCACAAAAATTCGTTTAAATCAATATTCGAACAAAACCAAAATAATGAAAAAAAAACAGAAAGAGATAGATAGCAATCAAATCAAATTATTTGATATTTAAAGTGTAAAATATTCATTTGTTGACCGAAACAAATTACTACATCAATCAAAATTAAATTTTCACGAGATTTTCCATTCAACAGGCGAGAGGTGTAGCGACGCTGCACGGGGGCAGCGGCTCTATCCATATGTCCGCTCGATGACAGTTTGTTTATGATAAATGACGATCGCCCATTCGAAACGGTCAGGATTGGTTGAAGGGGGGAATAGAGCGGAAAAGAGAAGGGAAACCGCAGTAAATTCAACGCGTCCGTCGCTTCTGTAATAAGCTTCATTTTTCAAACTGTTCGTTCGCACTCGGCTTACTTCGCAAATTGGGTCGGTTTGGCAAAATTTTTTTTTACTGTTGATTGTATTTGTATAGAAGATACATGTGTTTGTGTGCGTGAAGCTATTTTTTTGCATTAACAATTTTTATGCTATATAATGACTAAAATAATTTAGTTTTTTGTTTGTTGTTGCTCTACTAAAAACTGAATTAGTTTTGCGCCTTATAATTTACAATACACTATTTTTCACACGCAGATAAAAGTCATGATTTATAATTACGGTATAAAGAAATATAATTGTATATTTAACTCGTTATTTATTGTTTCCTTTTATTAATTTTCGTACATTAATTTTTATGAAAATAGAATACATAGCGTAAAATTACTCGATTTAATTTTAGTATCGTTCACACTATTTTCTTTATCTAGAAATTAAAGTGTAATGTTTTAGAGGCCCTACAGACTAGCGTAGATATATATTGATGTGCTTTTTAGTGTGCCGACGCGCATTTAATAAAAATAAGAGTGTAGACACCTTATAACCATGGTTATAAAGTCAATACAATTGAATGCGTATCAATTTTCTAATGCCTATTTTACACTGAGCAAGATTGCACATGCAGGTGTGCAAGATTCAACCTATTCCAGTTAGATTGCATGAATGTAATACAGAAATTGCATATGCAACGTGTTGCAGCAATCCTAAAATGACATATATGTCTTTTGTATCACTTTTCCTGATGATAATGTACGTGGAGTACGTCGAAACGTTGATTTTTAATTAAATTAATACAAAACTATATGTTAAAGCCGTTTTATTTTAAAATAACTGAAGTTTAAAGATAAAAATCTATGTCGCGATTCTAGGCATTTTCTATAGTTATACAATTGTCATTATATCTAATATATTCTATAGATTTATAAAATATATTCAGCATCTTAACATCAGATAATATAGTCCTTCAAATCTACATATGATGAATTTGTTACTAATATTTTACCTAACTTACAATTAGTATTAAACCATCTGCATTATTCATTCGAAAATATTAGATGATTCTAAAGACCTGTACATTAATGTTTAAATTATGACATTTACAAAAAGAAAAAAAATATTATCAAAACTCACTTTCACAAAAATACGGAAACAAACAAAAAAAAACCCTAACTCGTTAATGACAAATTAGCAACACACACGCAAACAGCTACTTATAAATAAAAACTTCGACTATCTTTTTCATTTGCGTTTTGGTATGGTGTTTCCTAGTATGCGGGGCAATAGCTGAAACTCACGATATGCGAAATTTACGGAGGGTAAGTGGGTAAGCACTTACAGTTACGGGGGTAGATAAATGGGGTGTAGGAATACTTGAATACGGTCGACGTCCCGACGGTAACGTACGGATTACGATGCGTGTAACGACGCTAAACATGCACCCCGCCGACTTACGTATGTAAATAGAATGAATACATTAGTTTGGAAAATTCTAAAATATACAACACATATTTTACGAATAATCTTGTACAGTATTACACCTTGGAAATGTAATATTTTTTGCTATTTAAATAATATGTTGTTTAAGTTATATTTTTTTAAAGCAAAATGTAGAATTACTGTATGTATAATGTATAATAAAAATATATTATATTATTAGCATCATTAAAAGAAACTGAAACAGAAACACTTTATTAAATTATATTTACTAATTGAAAACTGCAAAACCTTCTTTTTTCAATTATTGTTTTATCAGTATATACATTCGAAAATGACAGCTGATTAGTTTCAACAACATCCTGTATAACATATTTGATAAAAACTGTTCATGTTCATACTAACCTGAATCATACTTAAATTAGGTACTTGCTCGCATGTTTCAAGGACAAATTTACTTGCTATCATATGTTTTTGACATAAACATAATGCGCACACATATTGATTATATATGATTTGCAATGCGCGCGCATTAGTTTTATATCAAAAACAGCATATGATTTTTGGGTTAATTTGTCCTTCATATGTGCAAGTACCTAATTATTTTTTATTTGCACACTGTAAAAACTTATGGCCCGTATTCCCACCTCAGTTTTAAAAGTGATTTTTGTCAAAAGTACTTTTGACGTTTACTTAAAATTATTTATTAAGCTATTTTAATTAGTTTCATTCAATTTTATAATATTAGATATAAAAAAATATATCACAAATAGAAATACTATTCATATTTGATAAGAGATATAAGTAAAAATTTATTTTAAGAAAAAAATAAAAGCACTTTTTCATAAAGAAATGAGGTGGGAATACGGGTTTATGTATTTTACATGTTTTATAAATGTAATATTTCATATGTGCAAGTACCTAATTATTTTTTATTTGCACACTAAAAAATTGTGTATTTCACATGTTTTATATATGTAATATTTCATAAAAAATGTAATATTACGTTAATTATCAAAGTAAAATTGCAAAATGTTATTTTTATTGTTAAATCTTATGTAAAATTACATAAATTTAAGATATATTTATTATAGTGCATACATTAATTTTCCTAACATTGAATGTATATTCTGCAACATCTACGTTACTTTCATATCTCGTTATATATTTGGATGTTCTGTGATGTGGTAATGACAGCATCATTATACGAGTTTAAAAATTTAATGATTTGTTTTTCAGTTTGTGGTAGCAGAATCCGCGCTGCTCACTATTTCAACAGTATAAAATAAACTTTATGATACAAATACTGATTGCAAACATTAACAGACAAATAAATACCACAATTAAAGCAAAAAAAAAAAACAAAAAACAAACAAAAGTAATAACACAGTGTAAACAAAACATAGATCGATAGTTCCGGTAGCTGCTACTGCACACAGAAGTGGCGCTGCTGTTGTTGCTCACTTCCTGTCACGCTGTCCTGAGCACACGTTTCACGGCTATTTTGTTACTCCCTATACCTTCTCTTTCCGTAGCATAAGTTTTGGCCACGCATTGCTGCTTCACTAATTGCTTTTTTTAATTTCAAATAAAAAGCATACATATGCATACTCGTACATATAATTTCTGTGTACAATTTTATTCATAAAGTTGGAAGTACATGTTTTTTTAATATAATACAGTGTTTTAACTGTTTCGGAAAAGCTAGGTTAGCGGAAAAAAGTATTGTTAGAAGTTAATGAGTTGTTTCATTTTTTTTTTATTAGCTTGCATTTTTATTTGATTAGTTTTTAATTGTCGGATGTTATTTTTATTATCAATATAATAGTAAATTATATATTCTGTTTTGTGTTGTGGTAATTGCTACAATTCCTTTGTATATATTTATTGAGATGAAATAAGAATTTCTCTCGTAAATTTAAAACTAGCAAATGCTAATAATCTAGTAAAAACACATTAGCCTATTCGACTATTAGAATATTTTTAATTGATGACCGGTTTCGAATAATTAATATTCATCATCAGATCGAACCGGAAGACTACAAGAAAACAATGGACACAAAGAAAATATAAAATAAGATTAAGTATACAGTATACGTATACACATATGAGGCGTATAGATGCAAAACTCACTATATGACAAAAAGTGAAAAATGAGATTATGCGAAATTTGGACGTAGAATTTTACAAGGAATACGATAGTTAGGTTAGTTAGAAAAAATACTCAGTATTTAATATAAGAAACACTCTTTAAAGTTTAGTGTTGGATGCAAAACTCACTACTTGCGTTGATAGTTTAGATGCAAAAGTAACTGTTTGCTTTCCACCATTAAAAATTTTATTGGTGGAAAGCAAACAGTTACTTTGTATGAATTAATGATGTATAAAACCAATAATTCACGATTTTAAATAAGTATTGCCATCTAGTAACAAGATTTTATCATCAAAATACAATTACGCTTAGCTATAACAGTTTTTTGCAAATATCTCAGAACTCAAAATTTGCAAATAGTGAGTTTTGCATCTATACGACTGATATATCGTAACATAAATATAAATAAAAAAATTAAATTTCTCACTATAAAGTCCTTACACGTTCCTCAACATAAATCAAGTACACTTGTGCTATTCAATTTCAATTATAAAGTTTATCTTCAATGTATTCATTATCATTTTAAACTTTAAATTTTAATTTAACCCACATCAAATATCCGTTTACTAGAAAACAAACATTACATCAGCGAATAAAAACAGTAAAAAATAATCTGAAAGTCGATCAATCGAATCTAACATGTGAAAACTATATATTCGTGCAAACTTAGCCCGGCTTATAATACTGTCTGTCAAACACAAAACGCATTTCGAGAACTTTTCCGATTCGACGAAAGGTTTTTCCTTAGTTTTTTTTTTCTTTTTTTCCTCATCTCGTAAGCAACGAGCTTATAACAAATAACCGTCTATTTGCGGTTCAACACATTTACGCCCGCCTTCTTAAGACGATGACGTCTTCCAATATAGCAGGAATAGCGTCGCGTCTGTTCCGCTCGTTCAATTTGTCGCCGCATTGATCTGATGTCGTTGTGAGCGCCACGCCGCCGTATACACGTACAGGCTATGTGTGTTGGCAGCCGCGATCTTTGCTAACTGGAAAATTTCATCTATTTCTCTGGGGTTTCTCTACTTCTTCGCTCCATGTTTTAGTTCCTTTTTTGTGTTATGTTACAGCAGCTTGAAAATCTCTATATATCTGAAAGTAGTGATACTCTTTTTTTTTGCGTTGTTCCAATTTGATACAAAATCAAAGATACAAATTTTGATTTCCAAAGAGCCTGAAAAACATAAGCCCGTATTCTCACCTCACTTTTTCGTAAAAACTGCTTTTGTCATTGATTTCAAAATAAATTTTTGCTTCTGTTTTTGATCAAATATAAATAATTTTACTATTTTTGATTATTTTTATTATATTTGGTATTATAAAATTTAAATAAACTATTATAAAGTGCTTAATAAATAATTTTAAGAAAACGTCAGAAGTACTTTTGGCAAAAATCACTTTTATAACTGAGGTGTGATCTGCTATAGGTACTTATATTTGTAAATGTGCAAAATTGAATGTGGATGGAGCTAAAGTTGCTTGTCTGGATATGAATGTCTGCCTGTCTGGAGAAAACTAAGTTCGGAATAGTGAAAAAAGTTTGTGCCATACCCTTTTGTGTGCATAGCGTGATTGTATATGTATGTATATGTTTACATATCTATTTATAGATACATAAAATAAAAAAAGCTTACTGCTGTAAAACATAAAAACTATATTTAAAAGATAATTTTATTTTACTATTCTATCCAGCAAATTATAAAATAATAAAACTAAAACCAATTTATAGTAACCATTTTATTCATGAAATATAAAGCACGGAAATCTCGTGTTTATGTACCCAGTATACATGTATATACCGAGTGCTCTATAAACCCAAATATCGGAGAGTATATTTACGCGTGTGGTGTCCAGGTTGAAAATTCACTGTTTTATTAAGCAAATGTAGGTGTAGCGGTGCACGCAAACTGCACATTTTCCTATCCTGGAATATAAAACTAGACGAGGTAAAACGGGTGGAAAGCCGTAAATTTTGCCACGGGAAAAACCACTATATATCGGCGCGGCGCGAGCGCAAAACGGGAACAAACGCTCGGGTCGCTCCGCTCGCCTAGTTTGTGGAACGTTTAATTAAAAATTAATTGTGAAACATGTGAGGTGAAGTAATTAAATGGAAAAATTTTAAACTCGGTCACGTACGAAACACCAGATTGTAGTGTGGTACACCTTAAGAGATTTATAAAATGCTCTTTTTCCCCCCAACTTAATCTACATGTTTTATCGTAAATCTGGGCGGATTTTTATTAAAGACTTGTTTGTGTTATGAGTTTCTTGATATATTTAAATCAAAATCTTCGTGTAATTTCTGTTAATTCTTTTTTCTGAAACTATATTTGATAAATACAAGAAATAAGTAAATTGTCATTTCTTTGAAAATTTTACATAAGAATAGCAAATTACTTATAGAATCATCATCAGTTGTCGTAATTCCTAGGTAAATCATAGAGCTATATGCTTGAGAATCTGAATAGGTATATAATTTTTTAACAATTTTTACTTGCATTGTCAATGGTGCGGGAATAGTTTTTCTATTTTCTAGTAAATGGAATTCCTGGAAATATCTCGTACGCTATAAAGTTCTATGAGATGTGCACAGAACTGTAGCATTAAAATGATCATACATATTAGTTAATTACACAATTAATTAGATTGTCAATTATCTTCGGAGCCAGTTAATAATATATTAACAATGTTTCTAAGTGATAATGTATTTAACAAACGATTTATTCTACCAGTCCTATGACTCACAACTAAAAAAGATAGATAACATATGACATCCAAAATAGTAAATTCAGTTTCAGTATATTCAAATAATTTATCGTTATATCTTTCCGCTTATAAAAAAAAGTAAAAAAAACAAAAACTCTAGCGGAAAATCTGTAATAGTAAGAAACAAACGATGCGTACAATAAACATGAATTTCGAGCCACCCTTACAATTTTCAACATAGTTCCGGGCACGGAAAAAAAAACATCGCCTTTCCGAAAACACAAACCAAACCAAGCAAATCAAATAGTACATCTCTCCTACAACAACAACAGCAGCAGAAGCAACAGTAACTCCATCTCTGGAAACAGTCAAACGCCCGCGCTTCGCTTATGTTTTACGAACATCGCGAAGTTTTTACGACCGGAGCGGTCGTCATAGCAACGCAGCTTCGAGTTGGGTGACTTTACGAGCGTAACCGAGTACGGCGGGATTACGAGCTAGTACGCCTTTGTCTGAAACCCATGGACACCATAAAAAGTATCTGGTTATAAGCGTTTGTCCTGTATGTATGTATGTGTGTGCTGCTCATTTCAAATGGGGTTATAAAATGGCTGCTTGTTTCTCCTAGCCATATATCCGAGGAGAGTTTTAACGGATGGTAAGAAATTTTAACCGTTACGGAATAAACTCTTTATTGTAGTTTGACTGTTCTGTTATTGCATCTAGTTTTGATGTCCGCCCCAACTTTGTTCGAATACAGACACACATAGATGCGCGCGCGAATAGGAAGAGCGAAATGGCTCCCCCAGTTGCGATTGCTATTTGAATTTTTATTGACCGATCAACGACAATTTTATGCTGGCGAAGTTGAAATGGTTTCCATGATTGAGGTTATACACGGTTCTCTTAGTTTAGTACTTATCGTCACCACACAGTGAAACAAAAGTGATTTGAATTTTATTATAAATTATTGGGTACTTAACTTGTTTTTAAGTGGAACACTTTACAATCTATACAGTGTAAATAACTCTAAAATTTGAACTAGTTTTCTTTCAATGTATATTTACTGACACCTTCTGATTATTTTACTGTAAATTTATTATTAAAGCAATATAAATATTTTATCATTATACACGCATTCAAAATATGTGTTATAATCATAATAATCATTTTCAAATCAATTTCAAAAGATTTCTGCATGTTATGGATTATTAAATTCAGTGTATTAAAGCAATATAAAAAGACATTTCACTTTTGTATCTATATAAAAGCAAATTGATATACAGATAAAAAAAAATACTCTGAATGTTAAATTATATGAAGAGTCTCTTCTTCCAAAATGTATTTTCACCCTCGCAAAGAAATACAAGAAAATGTCCACAAGAAAAAAAATAATATGTCAACTAAAAACAGTATTGATAACATCGGTGTATTCCTTTACACTCAAAATATCAATTCATCTTCCAATAACAAAAATCAATCAATCTCTTCAATATAATATGTTATTATTGGTCAATCATTGATTAAATTGATAGTTTTTATGTATCAAAATTATTAGTAGAAGAACTAAAAACAGTATTAATAATAATATCCTTCTATTTTTTCTCCACACAAAACATAATTTCACCTTTCAATAAGTAAACTCGAACTATCCCTTAAATATAATTTTTATTTATATTTGTCAGTCATTGACTTATGTCCGTATACATAAATATTTACGTTAAAAATAACGATTCGTTAAAATGAAAATTCTTTGATTCCATAAAAAAATCTTTCCAAATCCAAATTTTCATTTTAACGAACTATTATTTTTAATAAAAATGTTTATGCATACGGGCATAAAAGCTAAAAACAGTATTGATAATAATATCCTTGTTTTCTTTTTACATTCAAAACATTATATCACTTTCACTAATCGTACACTGTAAAAAATCGGTGTAAATTTACAATGATAATCATGGTAATTTTACAATGAATTTCACTGTAATTTTCATTTTTTTTGTAAATTTACTAAAATCTGTAAATATTACAGAAATTTTATAATATTTGAATTTTACAATTTTTATGTATTTTTACATTTAAATACTTATTTTATGTAATTATACAAATATTTTTATATGAAAATGTAAAAAATTACAAATGTAATAATGACATTAGTAAATGTAATAATTACATTAATAAGTGTAATATTTATATTAGTAAATGTAATATTTACAACAGCAAATGTAATTGTTACATTTATTAATGTAAATGTGTAGGCATAAATGTAATATTTACATTCACAAATGTAATAATTACTTTAAAAAGTGGAAATATTACAAGTAGTTATGTAAATTTACTTAGCAAATGTAATATGAAAATGTGTTACATATTTTAATTGTAATTTTTCATATAAAAATAATTTTTGTAAAAATACATTTTTTTGTTAATTTACAATGATTATCGTTGGCAACAGTGTCCAATGATTATCGTTGGCAACAGTGTCCAATGATTTTCATTGTAAATTTTTTTTACAGTGTAAGTAAAATCAAACTATGTATTTCTAAAATATAATTTTTATTTGAATGTTAGTCACTGACTTAATGTTTTTATGAAAAATCAAAATTAGTAATATCATTCACGTAGTAGCTATCAAATATTATCTTCCTAGCAAAATCCGATTAACTTCTGAAAGGGAATATCCTGAATGGAAAGCTTGTGCATCTCTAGTCACCCTTCTGGATTCTAATAATCCAGTAGTTGAGCATGTGAATTCACTTTACTAAACTAATTCGCTGTGTTCCGTTATGTTGTCTGATGATCAATACTGCCTTTCTCCCCTATGATACGAAGATTATCTTTTCATACATAAACTGTTTCGATTTCACTGAATCTATGTGAATGATTTTCTCTATATCAGTGTCATATCTAATTTAGTAAAACTACATATTATTTCTATTCGATTTGTTTTCTATTGAAAATAAAAGTGTCTGATTGAAAAATAATATGACATTTAAGACAATTTATATTTTATAACTTTTTGATATAAGAAATGCTAATAAATCTAGAAATTAAACTCTAAAAAAAATTATGTAATTTTATTTACGAACCATGAGACACTATGATGCCCAGTATATCTAGGTATAATTACTCAAAAATTATTGTTTAAAAATACATAATAGCAGAACTATTACAAACATTATGTAATATGGTATTACCCCGTCGACGTTTTTTCCAAAAAATTAATATCAACGGAATTACTGAATTTATTCCTTACTTCATTTCCACACTGTATATATAGGTATATATATCCCAGGTCGAGGCGATATGAATTTTTCATTTTCAGATTATTCATTTATGATATTTGAATATTAACTATATATATATATATATATATGTAATATTACAGTTTTTTTAGTAAAGTCATAAAAAGGTAAAATTTGTTAAAAAAATTTAAAATATAACTTTTCGCAAATTAAAAATTCCATTTACTAAAAAAGATACAAAGATATAATATAAATATAATTAAAGTTAAAAGTGTACACTTCAACTTTTTTATATTATTGGCTCATTGTTTCAACAACAACAAAAAAAAGGCTTTTATCTAAAAATTTCTACACGTACATAATTGTATATTGTAAATTTAGTTATCTGGTAATTGTTTACTGATACTAACGTGATTAATGTAATGTAAATAATTACATTGTTATCATAAAACAAGGATTCATTTTTTCAAATAGTTGTTAACATTAATGTCACGTTTTTGTTTTAAATATATACATAATAGTTATGCTATCAACATTAATTACTCAACTAAATAAAGTGTAATTTATAGCAGCAAGCTTTAAAACATGCATTTTATAGTAATCTTGAAAAAATTGCATCTACATTTTTTTCTAATTATCATGTTAACCTCGTATTTACAATTACATTAAACTGCAACTGAATATATATTTCGAAAGAATAAAAACTAATATATTAGGTAAAACATGTATTTATTTATATAAAGTTTGTGCAATAAAATCTAAATGTATATTTAACTCAATTTATTTAATATCAATATTTGCTGTTCTGGACTTAAAATATATCATAACTATTTAAGTTAAGTTACACTATTAAAAAATATAATATAAATTTATGTAATTGAATTTATAGAATTTTCTGGGCTGAAATATTCTTTACTGTTATATTTTGTCAATTTTTTACACTGTATATCTTTATATAATATCCATAAATCTGCACTATTATTTTAATTTGTAATAATAATATATTAAAATCAAATATGTATAGAAAATATAGTAATAATTTTCTCAATATACTCATCAATGCTGATTTATTATCAATTTTTAATACGATTGAAATTGTTAATTTTAATAATTTTATACGTAAATATTAAATAAAAACATAGATTGTTATTACAAGCTCGGTTTTTAGATGTTTTAGTTTATTTGTTTAGTCCTGCTCTTATTGACAATTGTATTGTTTTAAAACCGATATTAGTCAAAACCAATTTTAAAACCATGCTTGTAATACGGGCCATTATCTTCTGTTAACACGTTGACTACCAACTACGAGATAACTCATAGTTTGCGCCGACTACGACTAGTTGTTTGACTTGCCATATTCGTGCAGCTACGAGATATTTCGTAGTATATAAACGTAACTATAAATATATATGGCTTCTAGGAAAAGAATAAAAATCAAGGGTCACTTAAACGAACAGAACATGTATTAATAAATGAACAGAAGATAATAATAATAATATAATAATGACATATGATAATATAATACGATTAAATTAAATTGGCTTTTGAGGCCAGAATTCTGAAAATTACAGTGGTAGTCAACGTGTTAATGATGGATGTAGAAAAGCAAAAGATAACGACGATAAAAGAGAGGAAAAAAAAAGCAAAAAGGTGACTCACCGCCTTCAGTCTCATGCCAGACAATGCCCTCAAGGGTAACGCTGGTGCCGGGCTCGCACGGCCCTAAGCAATCCGGCTCGGTGATGGTGCCCACACTCGTACCCACGCACACATCAAGCATGCCCTGAAACAAAAACAATTTCACAAACGTTAAAAAACAGTTTCACGACACACAAAATAAAACGTATTTGAATTTATATTCATTTTAAAGAAAAATTAAAATATGATTGATGTAAAATAAATTATTTTAGTATAAATTATATTTTTTTCCAAAAAACAAATTAGATAAGAGAATCTGAAGATGATATGAAACAACATAAATTTATATTCAGTAAAGTTATTATTTTTGATTGTCAATTGTTATATGAAACACATTTTAAGTAATGTTTTTATGCGATGAAACTATGTATATTATTTAATCTAACATCTTCGGAGGCCACATTGAAAACTATTACGTCAAGTTATGTTAATTGACAATTGCATTGTTTATTTTCTCTTGAATTTTATTATTAAAACTGTGTGAAAAAGTGCAAGAAATGCAATGTACACCACCGAATTTGTCAGATTAATTCTCACAAATCATGTAATAAATATATGCATACAAATATACATACTATTCTACAACTGTTAGTAACTAGTGAAGGTTACTTGGCATGTATTTTTCTTTGTTTAGTTTCAGTTAGAACGCCTGATTGCCTAGCCTCGACTTTGTCACGACCAAAAATATCTAGGCTAAACAAAATAATCATCCCTTTCTACTATACTCGTAACTTAATATACTATTTACACAAGTTTTAAAATCTAATAAATCTAATAAAATCTGTTTTATATAAATTTAAATTTTTTCTAATGATATACGTACAGTATACAGAATTTAATTTAATATATTAATAAGTTCTGAAAAAATTTTTACTATTTGAAAACAGTAAATTATTTTTCAATAAGCTTTAAATATAATAATTTGCATACAAAATATAAACAACTATTTAAGTTCTATGACTATTAAACTTCTGTAAATTAGCATTTATTATTTATTTATTTCATTCTGTAACTCGAAACATTTTAATTTAAAAATTACAATCAATTTCTCATTTGTTTTCAATTCAAATTAGTTTTCATATAACTATAAAATAATAACTATAATATATTTTATTAAAAATACGCCATGTGGCATAACTAATAAATAAAAAGAAACTAACAACAAAAAATACGACATCTCAAATATAACACAAAATTAGTTTTTATTTTCTAAATAAATTATTTTCATTAATTTTTGAATAGAACGTACGTGTACATTCATAAGTAATTTCAACTAAATTGACATTTGTATATAATTTACATTTTCATATTTCATATGGTACTAGTATTTATTTGTTTGTAAATTATAAATTATACATTGTATAATAAATTATATTTAATTATATATAAGTCGTATTTTTTCTGGTATAACATGAATAATAAGCATCATTATTTAATAAATACATGTATATTATAAATTTCAAATTTTGCCAGCATTTTGTAATATGATTGCAGTAGCACTAAAATTAAATATATTATGATAAATGAATGCTTTCAATTATATATAACAAATTCATATTTACATAACATAGATTTATTTTTGTGTAGTTTGTTCATTCCTTATAAACTCCTTGTATTGTTTTATGTTTGAAGGGAATTTGTACCTAAATTATTTTGTAAATACGTAATATTTAAAAACCATTTTGCATAACTTCAAGATCTATTGAACGAGTTAATACCACTTAATGTTCTATGCATTTATATTTTCTGAATTATATATTTTTTTCAACGAATTGTAAAATTAAATAAACAAATTTTTTAAATATGTAAAACAAGTTTAGTTTCTATAATTTGTTGTTTACACAAATATTTTAAGATTTTTTTTTTAATAGCAAAACATGTTTTTCTCAAGTATGTATATAGCTTTATTAATTACAGTATTTTGTAAATATTAAATTGTAACTGCAAAAAATATATTTGTTTATCATAACATGCCATTTTTATAACACTATATGGCTAAATTTTAAATAAAAACTGTAGAATAATGAGTCTATTCGGTTCATATCTGTATGACCTGTGGTATATTACAGATGTGAATTGAATGGATCTCATAAATATATAATATATAAAAATATTTTTCTGTGTAATATTTAAATTGAATATAAGAAATATAATATAGTTTTAGGTGGTAATAAATAACAATTTACATAAGTTTTGCAAAACATTTAAAAAGAAATCTGTATTTTTATTACTACCAATTTAAAAATAGTTTTAATAAATAATATACTTAGCAGATTTTATCTGTGACAAATATTATACTTAATAAGAACTCTAGAACTGGTAACCTTTGAGTATTTATTCATAAAACAGTTATTAGTTTGAAAGGCGTGCACTAAGTTCACAAAGAATTTTCTCCGGCTTTACGTGACAGATTTGAAAATACACTAGCATTAAATTCAACTCTCAAAGCATAGAGACACACAGTCGTTTGTCCAGTGGCGTAGAACATGTTTGTAAACCGTCGCGTCGCACAGTTACCGGGTCTAACAATCCCCCTGGCTTTGCGCAAACCCTTGTTCGTGTTTTATTTTTCAAAAGCGAAAGGGGCTTTAATCCGCTTTGCAAACGGTGTCCTGCTTGCTGCTGTTTAAATCCAGATTATATCGTCGTTGTTTCTCTTATCCAATATGATTTGATTTCGGGTCGAATTGTGTAATTGGAATTATTTATATTCCCCGTTTCCCCTCCCGTGATGATTAGACTAAATAGTGTCCATGATAAGTTTGCACCATCACAGAGCGTAATCGGTGGAATGCGATAGGCACGGACGCATGCGTACACCACTTGGCCTGGTATCATTGATCAAAATTACGGCGCGTTCGAGTTCGTGTCGACACACACAATGAGAGCGCAATGCCCTCCCCGGATCAAAATGCCGAGGTGTGAATTTAGGTTAGATCACTTGGAATGACAGGTGCCCTCCCATACACACCGCTTGTTCGTTTATTGTTGTGCGACCGGGTTGATGATTGTCTTTTGTTTCGGATTGGGCATGACATGCTATGATTATTTTTCCTGTTTTTTTTTTCGAGATTTTTTTTATTCTAATTGTACTAGTTTTTTTTTTTGCTATTCGCATATATATAAGCGGTTTAATATTCTATCATCAAAATGTCAACATAACAATTAACAGCTTAATATAAATAATAAAATGGCAATTAAATTACTTTATTCAGACATGCTAAGGATTATAATATAAAAAATATATTACCAATAAAAGTTTATTTTATTATTCGTATAATATTTAATATATATTACTACAATATTGAAGTGGTGTTCATCTGTCTATCGGCGCTATTCTGGTCATTAGCTTAAATCTTTAAATTTAATGAACAAGTAAATTTCAAATCTGGTCACTACTTTTAACTTTAAATTTAAATGACATTGCATGTAATATACTAGTTACCTTTATTGGAATATCTTTTTTTAAACTGACAAATCTACATTACATTTTAATGAAGATATTAAATTTAAAAGTCTTTTTTATTTTATTAATAAAGAATTCGTGTTTTTATTTATAAAACATTAAAGATCTATTCAAAAGCAGACTAGAGAGAAGGAAGCTCAAAGAAAACATAAAAAGTGTCTTCTACAAAGAAAGCACCAACACGCTTGTTTAATTAAATTTAAATGTGGTAAAAATCCTTTGAAGAATTTTTTTCCTACAGCTGAAGAAGTCATACAACATTAAAGCCTCTCGCATATTTCAAGAGAAATACAAAACGCAAAACTTTTGATAAGTAATATTTTTCTCTTCGCTATTAATTTATTATGTTTGAGGCCGTTTTAAAATATAAGGCGCTTATAAATTTCACAGTAAAATATCATCAAGTTGTTATTACATTACCAAGTATCCAATTTTATATAAAGGAAAATAACGGCGGCTTGTTATAATATGTTTACATGTCAACAGAATACATACAGACATTTAAAAGAGAAATCTGCTTTTCAATTACATACTATATATAATTATTTATGTATTTTTCTGGTTGAATTAAACCGACTGACGATATTTTACTTTGTAAATGCTGCTATAAGAAATTAAACTTCCTTGTAATATTCTGAGTAAAATAAATAGTTGATGTTTTCGTATTAAACTAATCGTACAAATAGATATAATTTCGTTGACATTATTGTAAAATTAATCTATACAACTATTTAATTTACTAAAGCTATTAAATGGCTATTTATCTTTTACATTGCACATTTAGTATTTCTTGTAGTTTGAATAATTATTATAATTAATGCTCTGTAAACGTAAAAATAGTTCTCTGTTTAACATTTTCACTTAAAAAATTATACAATTGTAAATAATTGAAACAGAAAGCTTTGAATATAAAAATTAAGATTGTAAGTTAGTAACTTATTTTTCTAATTTATAAACAAATAAAAAATAATAAAAATACTCAGTTTTAAGTTTCACAATTTTATTGTTTTTTATAATTTTGCATTTGTTTATACGTTAGAAAAATATTTCACCGAGGACAAACAGCATCTTCAATTGAAGTTATTATTTTTTCTACTCAAATATAAGCTTCTTTATAAGTAATATTATACATTATATAGTATTATTCCCGAATTCGCGTTTGTGCTCAGATGTGTACGTGGTCTTAGATCTACCATAAAATAAATTTGAAAATTAAATTTAGCTAATAATATACCATACTGCGCATGCTTCGTACGATTGTAAACCAGTTCCGTAGTTAGTAGAAACAAATCTATTACATAAATAGATTTGCATTAATATTGATTATATTTTAACATTTATAATACATAAAAGCAAAGAAGAAAGAACAAAATATGTAGTAAACTTTAATTAATATTTGATTGCTTTTGAAAATTGTGTACTTCACATATCAAATTATGAATCTGATACGATAAAATTTATCTAAAGTAATAACGACCACATGTTTTTCGAATTAATTAAAATATACTAACTGCTAGACTAGAGATAAAATCTAAATGTTGTATTTAATAATTATCTATATACATATCAACAGTTACGGTAAAATTAATTAACAAAATATAAAATTACTATTGATTTCCGTTTCGAAACCTGCAAGTTTAGCATTTGAAATAATAAAACGAATTAATGATGAAATACATATAATACTCACACACATATCTGGATCTGTGTCTATTTCGTTTAAATATAAGCATAATTACAGCGATTAGTTTATATAATCATTTACGTTTCGTTTAGAATATTATGATTTAGATCGCAGAACATGTAATTAGTATTGCTGATGTTAATTATTTAACCGGATACGTAATGAGCAATTAACGTTTTGACATTAAAATGCTCGCGTTTTGCTTGATCATATACCCGAGCACATATCTGTTATAGATTATAATATATAAATATGTATACAAGCATTATTTATCAATTATGTGAAAATATTATATAACGATTAGCTTTGACGTATATTATATAATTATCTTTGTAATATATTATTATTATTATTATTAATGATAACAAAAATATGTAACGCCATTTCAAATAAATTGAATTATGTTTACTGTTAATTCTAATTTCTGTCACAAACGAGAACTGATTAAACGCTACTATTACTTTGATATACAGTGGCCCGGATTCTATAGCATCTTCGAAATGATGATGATGTTCTTTCGAAAATGACGTCATTTATGACTATATAACCAATCGCATTAGATGTAATTGCTACAAATTATGTCATTATCGAACAAACACCATTTCGAAGATGCTATGGTATCCGGCCACAAAAGAATCGGTGACGTAATCAATTTTTATCACTAAAAATCACTCACTGATATATTTACATTAGCTTTCGAATTGGAATGAATTGTTTTGGCACAAAGCTATCTTTCGTACCCAACCAATGTCAATAAGTTAAAATACAATTTTACTTTGGCGAAAAGTTAATAAAATGAAATAATTTTCCTCAAACCACAAAAGCTATATACGTATTTTGAAAGCTAAGCTTTCATTATCAGTAGCAAAAGATAAAGCTAAAGTCATAATCAGTGATCTAAGGTTACACAAATATTATTTGTGTAAAACATAATAAAATAATATTTGTAAAAGTATAAAAATTTCAAAATTATGACCAAGATTATGATGTTTTATTCTATTATTATATGGTGCTAAGTTTCTCCACATAACATAAAAAAAATGCAACTAATTTGTTAGAAAATAGAAATATCCAATATTGTTTATAAAAAAGTAGTAATTAAATAAATTATATTCTTCGAACAAAGCACAAATGAAATTACTAGTTAATTCTAAAACAAATATTCAATATTCTAAAACAATAAATATCATATAAAAAACACAATAAAATAAATTACAGTTATTAAATAATCATTATTTACAATTTAATCCAATGCTAGAGTCAATATTATATTCAAATAAAAATACAAACGTATTTATTTACAGAATAATTAAAGTTCAATTTGAAAATAGAAAAAAACAAAGAAACAACAACTATGATTTATGTTGAAACATCAACGACAATTTATTACAAGAAAAACAATCATTAGCAATACATTACCGTAGACAAATATCCAATATTGTGACAAGACAATTAGAAAATTTCTCCAATGCTATATTGCAGCGGTTCCTAAACTTGTCTTTACCACGGACCAACTTTAAATATCTTTTGTTACCGCGAACCACCAAAACTTAATTCAAAATTGAAAATCCTAACGGCCGGGTTCATATTAAACACTTTCTATAGCTTTCTAGGCTATAGCGTATCAAAAAATAAAACTGATTCTGCACCGCGGCGGCCATGATGATTCAGACCTCTGTATCATGGCCGTCGCGGCGCTGAAATCAGCTTTACTTTTTGATACGCTATAGCCTATTCAGAAGTACTGATAGCCCAAAAATCATTAGACCATGATTTTATAAAATTCTACTAAAATTTTGATTAATTTGTACACCAACATATGATAAGATTAATGTACAGGTCCTATTACATTGTTATTGAAATAATGAAAATTTCTGATAACAATTTCACATAATATTCTAAAGTTAAGATTTTTCTCAAAAATTTCACAAGTTACTAAGTCATTGAATCGGCTATTAGGTTATGCATTAATGACTGGCCAGTTAATCATAGATACGTGTTTCGCTCTCTAGAAGCTCGTCAGTATGGTGCTTTGATCAGTGTCCGAAGACAACTGATGCAGATGTTATTGTCTGGCTGGCTTTTATGCCAAGTATATTTAAACAATCTTTGAGAAAAATCTAAAGTTTAGAATATTACTATATTAATTTCACTAAATACACATTTTTTTTTTCAATGTTATTAATAATAATTTCTTTCTTACTTTCGTGCATTCCTTCATAAATTCTTTTTCCATTTCACCTGCTGAAGATTACAATATTTGTCGAGTTTTCGCTACCTATAAGAACATTGCGGCCCCACGGGAGTCTGTAAACCATAGGTTAAGAACTGCTGTTCTATTGCATTTCGTTTGTAAAAAAAGACTTCGGTTTCAAAGCAGCTATTTACACCTCTTCACCGTATAAAATTATTTATTTGCATCTGATTTGTGTAAATAACAGTCGCTGACAAGTCTTCTATTGTTAGCAATGGTACACTATCTGTATAATTATAGTAATTATATACGATTTCAATTACGATAAACATGCAAAAAGAAAAAAAAACCCGGTAAGTTATTAATTATTATTTTACACCTGAATCATATAATGTTACGTAGGTAGGTATATTCTACAAGTATGATATAACGGAACTATGTTATCTGTTAATGTATATGTTTGTGTAATGTGTCGTTACATACATTAGTTGATTGCGATGTAAATTTAATTCATTATAAGTATCTTTAATCCCAAAGCTGACAATAACAGCTCTACACCTATTAATATGCAAATATTTTAATTGAATTATTTTGAAATGATTAACGACATTACGGCTAAATTACTTGATATTATAATATTATACAAAAATTTATCCGATGTTTTGCAAATATAGTTGTTTGACAAGCAAAATGAAAAGTTGTGCAATATATATAAAATATTTATTGTTTATCTAGTAAAACAATTCAGTTTCAGTAATTTTATGTTCCAAGGCATTTTTAGTAATAGTCTTGGATATTTGATATTTAGCATTTTTCGGTACATTGACATATCCACGACTGTCGCGTGCATTAAACTTTAGTCAGTTTGTCAGCATTTTTAGATGTCGTTCAAAGTTCAGTTGCATTCGATTTTTGTTTAAGCTGCATTTTTATGAATCCAGTTTAGTTAAAACCCTAATTTAATTTAGTTACGTATAGACATTTAGAAGAACAACATTAAATTGTAAGTTAAAGATCGACATTTAAAAGAATAACATCTAGTTTAACTAACGTCATTTAATAACAGTAGTCCATATACTGTAATATATATATTTTGTAATACATTTAATTAATTTTATTCCATTATTCAAACAAAATTACTTTTAAATTGTTTTCGTTCCTTTTTATTATATTTTAGCGCAGAGCTAGTGATTCTGAACCAAACTATTTAGTAACTTATAAAACAAGCAACGCAAATACACGATTTTTAATTGTTTGTTGATTTTATTGTAGTCAAAAATTGAGATTATTAATGTTTTTTAACAAATATTATTGTTAACTAAAACATAAAACCAATTTCGAAATAAAAAGAATGAACTTTTGTTTTCATTTATTATAAATGTAAAGAATATTTGATCAGTATTTGAGCATTATGATACAAATGGAAATCTTGTAAATAAAATCTTGAAGAATTGTTGCGCTGCGAATTATTATTATTATAATTTGTTATTTTATTCGACCGATTTTATTTTGTTTGTTATAAAAATAAATATTTCACATATAAAAATCAATAAAAAAAATGTCTATATATACTGTTTCATCTTTATTCGTACTACTTTTACTGACATAAACTTTGATAACTTTTTAATTAACATATAGCATATTTTACTTTTTTTATTATTCATTCGCAAAAATAATAAACCATTAAAACTGCTACGGTAATAAATTCCTTAACCGATAATTCATTACAAATTTGTTACATTCAATTTCACAAATAAATACATATTTTTTTTAAATTTAAATTATCATATCAACCTTCATAATCTAAGTATACGTACGGACAAACATAAAAAGTCAACCGAAATCATACAACAGTATAAAAACAAAACATAAACAAAATTATTTTCAAAAGTGGTACGCTTGTTTTGCTTTCATACCATTCTCACTCATTATGTGAATCAGTGGATCAGTTTTGTGTTGGATGTAGTGATCCATGAATATATGTCGTTGACATGTCAACAGATATAGATCTGTATGTATAACCAAAGCACGCTTTCCAACCCGAGATTATTTGCAAAATGCCTGGTAGTAACTTTCGCAATTAAAATGCAAATTAATTGCCGTAATATAAAGCAAGAGTAGTACCAACTTTGAACGAATACCCCCAGGGGAGTAACAGCGGACCCAAGAAGTTTTCCACTGATTTTAAAGCGCGCAGCTGTCTATCGCATAACCTCAGCTTGGCTGGTTGTTACAGTTTTATTATTTGTTTTTTTTTTTTAATTTCGGCTTAATTTCGAATTAATTCGCACGGTGAAGTTTATTCCGATCGATAAACTGAATGTGTAAGGGGCGAGAGTTGCACGTACAACGATAGCATTGCTGACAAAATGGACGCCATTTCAAGCGTACGGTAATTAATTTAACAGAATTATGTTGTTAGGTTAACTACGTCATTAAACGAGCAAAACGATTAAGGCGAATAGGTGACTTTGAAACATGGTGTTCATGTGGTTTTAACAGCAGATGTTTTTCTGATATTGGGATAAAATTTTTGCAATTGTTAGGTGAATCATACACGTCCAGTTTCAACTCACGTTTTAATCATAGTGAATTTGCGCAGTTCACAAATAATTCAGTTTAATGCACAGCTAAATTGTAACGGGCATTTTAATGTATTGTAACGTGAATTTGAATTCGTGTCGGGGTTGTCTGAACAGTATTGGAAATGTATTAAAATAATTACCACCACATTTGCGATTGTATTTTGACTAGCATTTATTTACAACAATACTTAAACACTAAATAACAATACCTTACAATAATAACAATGGTTAGCCGAGCGAAGCTAAATAAACAATTACACTATTTACATTACTTATAATTAATCTTACACCTATCGGACTGACATTAACACAACTTATGAACTAACACCATATTCACTTATACTCGCACACATTTATATCTACATATTTATATCACTATTTATATCACACTATTATTTATTTCAACGAGCCATCACCACCGACCCATTACTATTAGATGGATTACTAGATCTAACCAGATCGGCGCTTCAATGATGACTGCCCTGTTTGTGGTCCGTAGCGCTTAATATACCCCTTAACCAATCCTTCTACAACAATCTAGAGTCTCCGTAGAATCTTCGACACATACATACACACAGAGCGCACACCGACATTACGTCATCACGTAAACACAATGCGTAAACACATTCTATACGCGTGACTCACCGCATGCACACACACAAATGTAAGCACGCATACACACACGCAAACATAATTACTTATGCAACCTCAGTTTTGTTACACTGCCTCCTTCTTAAGACTGTTCCGTCCCGGAACACGCTTGCTCCACCATAGGAGGATATTTTGGGTGTGCGCGAAAATCTCCGCATGCTGATTCTCCTGCAGCACTATCTTCAGGACCAGTCACCAGTCCAGCGGCTTCTCTGGCTTCAACCGTGCGGTCGGATCTCAACTCGCCAATCCTGACATGCCCCAGCATGTACTTGACGTTCTCCAGTTGACCAATCCGATCCGCAACCTTGCCTCGGACTATCAGTACCATGATGCCGTCCTTTATCGAGAGTGGTACTCCCTGGCCTTTCCGTTACGAACAATTACTGACTGAAGAATTTTCCTGAGCAGATCTACACCCGGCATGCGCCCAGCATACCCTCAACCTGCTCCACTTCAGTCCTCTCAGCCCGTAACCTGCCTCGGACCCCGCCGCATCATGACACAATCCTTTCTCGAGAATCCGTCCTGAATACTCCTATAGTGCTTTCTCATCTTCTACTGCATGCAATCTTCACCGCCAAGTTCTTCGTTGGCTAGTGACAGCTAACAACGGACATCCACTTGCCGACCGGCGTGATGTTAGATGCCGGCAAGAACCCAGAATACTATCTTCATTCATACGCCGCGATCATAACATTCTGATCGCGTGGTGACAGCATCTTGCCCAAGGAATCACAGCTGCTGCTTCAGATATTTCAACCGAAACATCTACTTGCTTCCAATGATTACAGTGCCAACCGTTTCCACAATTTTTCACAACTATCTGATCAGCATCCAGATCTTCAACGATCGATGACCCATCAATCCTCGAACAACCAGAACACTTTCGTTGTGTATAGATCGAAGAATTTGAGTGAGGATGTCTACACCGCATGCCCCAAGCATACATCGACCATCCTCCACTCCGATCCATCCAGTCTGTTGTGTTCCATGAACGACCATGTCATCGCCTCGTTGCCCATCAGCCCCACTTCATTCCAAGTTGTGGAACCACTGTACTCAGCCATCATTGGAACTTGTTTCAACCGCAGCACTGTCTCTGATGTTTTCATTCTTCATCTTTCTTGGCATAATTATCACTGTCACTAACACTTTTGCAACAATACCAGTTGCAAACACACACACAACAATGCCAGTCCGATCATTCCTATCACAGTATAACTACTAATTTAAAACTATATACACATATAACAAAATACTCGACTTACTAACAAAAATCATTTACAACAATCAGATCTCATCAGAAAATCGAGCTTACATTGTTCAACAATCGCAAATACTCGCCTTCATTCCAACACTGCTCAAAACATACCCCTCACACCTGACACCAGTGTAACGTGAATTTGAATTCGTGTCGGGGTTGTCTGAACAGTATTGGAAATGTATTAAAATAATTACCACCACATTTGCGATTGTATTTTGACTAGCATTTATTTACAACAATACTTAAACACTAAATAACAATACCTTACAATAATAACAATGGTTAGCCGAGCGAAGCTAAATAAACAATTACACTATTTACATTACTTATAATTAATCTTACACCTATCGGACTGACATTAACACAACTTATGAACTAACACCATATTCACTTATACTCGCACACATTTATATCTACATATTTATATCACTATTTATATCACACTATTATTTATTTAACCGAGCTATCGCCAATTAACCCAACTAGGATCGCTTTCTGACGATAACTCACTGAGCCATCACCTTTCGGCCCCCCGGACCGACTACACGATCTCACCAGATCGACTAACTTATGATGACTGCCCTGTTTGTGGTCCGTAGCGCTTAATATACCCCTTAACCAATCCTTCTACAACAATCTAGAGTCTCCGTAGAATCTTCGACACATACATACACACAGAGCGCACACCGACATTACGTCATCACGTAAACACAATGCGTAAACACATTCTATACGCGTGACTCACCGCATGCACACACACAAATGTAAGCACGCATACACACACGCAAACATAATTACTTATGCAACCTCAGTTTTGTTACAGTATGATATTTTTAAATAAAAGCTACAAAAATTCTCTAGTCCAAGGCATATTTTACTACATTTCTTCAAAGACACATTTAAGCTACCTGGTTCTAAACTAAACTACTTTACTTACTAATTTATGAAAAAACAAAACAAACGCACGATTTTAATTTTATCAGTTATTGTTGATTTCATTTCAGCAAAAAATTGGAATTATAGACGTCTTTTGATAAATCTTTACGAGCTAGTAGATAAAACATATAAAAACATAAAACTAATTTCAAAATAAGAAAGGAAGTATAAATGAAAAATAATAATTTTAATAAAACGGAAAATAACGTTAAAATTAACATCAAAAGTAACACAAATTTTCTATAAAATAATTGATAATTCTTTGTTCAAAATATATTAAAACTATATTACTTTTTGTAATGTGTTATAATTTTTATAGTCCAATAGAATCTTTTGTCGTCTTCATGTTAAATATATAGTATCGTGTGTGAAAATAAGCAAGATATTTTTCAGTACTGAATTTTACAAGTCAATAAAAAATATTAGCAAATAATATTTAAGATATCATTCAAATAAAAGTATTTATTTGATAGATTTTAAATTTATCAAATTACTAACAAAGTATGTTTTAACAGTAAATAGTCTTTCAGAACTCATTATATTAAAATAAAAAAGCTTTAGGTTTAAGTTCTGTATATATTTTATTTAAAAATCAACGTTATATTCATAGTTTAAAATAATTCATAAATTATTATTTTAAAATTTATTCGTCTTTTAAGTTTATTTACAAAACTATGTTCGAAAAAAGGAATGTAATTGCTACGATGTAAAAAGTTATTATTTAACACTGTCAAATTGATTTTGATAAATAGCATATTTACAATAAATAAATCATATATAAAAATACATACTTACACCAAGTGTCATTGAAATATAGTAAAATATTCTAGCTATTTTGTTTGTAGATACACAATCACTGTCTGTCAAATGTCAAAACTACTGATATTCGTTACAAGTACAAGGACCTTAACCTCGTAAAAAGCAAATATTAAATAAATGCGGGGACCAGTCTAGCTGTATTCAAACAAACGACTCTAGAAAACCCCTCTCCGCCCGTAACAATTTTAAACTCGTTTACCAGAATATCAATTATCCGGGATTAGAATATGACTAACCAATAAATGAGGTCTTAACATTTAAATCATACAATATTAAATATAATGAGTTCTGAAAAATTTTCTACTATGCTAAAAATATTTCCATTTACTAACATAAAAACTAACTCAATTTTAACTTATTTTTAACCATTTTAGTTTCGTTTTTTTTTAATGTGGTAATTAAAGTTATTCAAACTACTAAAAAAACATTTTCTAAAAAATGTAAACCTATAAAATAAAAATGATTACTGAATGTATTTGTCGAAAGTATAAATTTTCCGTTTCATATCGGTTTTCCGATAATCATCTCTAACCGGAATAAATACATCCCATTTCGCATTATTTGTATTTTTGAAATAAAAACACGCCGCACCAATTCGAATATAATAGCAGAGAAACAAAACTCGGAGGTCGATTTCTGCTTTATATCTTTACACCGTTTTCGCTCATCCCTACGCGGTCCCTATCATTCCATCTCTCTCTATCTCTCTCTCTCTCGCATTTTCCCCAAGAGTCTTCGGTCACGAAACAGTTGAGAATCCGTGTAATACTGGAACAATTTCCGCGGCCACCTGGGATCTCCGAGAGATGGATTTATTTATTCAATGCCGGGGAGCTAGCAGAGAGGAAGAGATTTATTCAAATTACGTAGCAGCTTCATGTTAAAATATGATCAGCGATAGCGTGCACAAATTGTTTCACTTGCACCAATATGAATTGGTATAAGAGCGTCCCTTTTTTCTGAGTGCACTGGTGTTCGAGGGACAAATGAGGTGGCTCTCTAGATTTGTTTGAATTACAAATTCGCGCACTCTCTTTCTGTCTGTACATAAAATAGAGGTTGAATTAATTCGATAGTTTATAAAATATGCATGGGACTTTGTAAAAATGATTGAAATATTTATATTTGGTAGTTCGTTGTAAAACTGAATAATACGACAAAAAAAATTAAGTGTCGCCTTGTTATTAGACATTTGAATACATTTTAAACTTTAAAACTAAATTTGTAAATTAGTATCAAACATTCTTACTAATCTTATAATGATCTGATGAATGCATAATTTCATGAATTATAATATACTCAGTGATACAAAATTGTTGCTACTCACAAGATTCAATATATTATATTCATAAAAAAATTATATTTCAGTAGTAAAAACAATATTTAAAAAGTCTAATGTCCATATGCATAAACATTTTTGGACCAGAATTGTAATATACTTAAAAGTTCTTTAAATTTAAAGATTTATGCTAAATTTAATGGCCATAAATATTACAGTTTCTTGTAATACTTTGAATAACAAAAACAAAAAACAAACAAACAAAAATAAGTAAATATTTCATTTTACAGTACACATATAATTCATAACATTTGTTATTAAAAACATGTCACATTTAAAACAAATTATTTCAACTAGTTTGCATTATATTTTCCAGTTTAGTTGTTGATGCATAATTTATTTACATTCCCTCCCATCCCTGTACTCCATATCAATCTATTTCCGTCCCTTCACAGTTTCAAATGAATTTACAATTTTGAAATTTAGGACATGTTATTCGGCTCAGCTCGATGCATAATATGCTAATTTAATAAAATATGCATATATTTTTTTAAATTTCTAGTTAAATATCACATATTTATTTGGCAGATATATTATTTAAATAATTTCCGTAGAGTGTTTACAAAATGAAATCATTAATATGTATAGGTATATAAATATTTATGCACGAGTAGTTTTTCAATAAATATAAAATAATTAGTAAATATTTTATCTATATATATTTGTTTAACGATATTATTTTCTATTTTCAGTTTGCTTTATACGTTTATATATGTAATTATAAAATATACAGACATGTTAAATCAATATGAACATGTACAAATAAACAAATTAATATAATACATTATTGAAACCAATTTTAATATATGTTTAATTTTAATATTAGTTCTATTTAATATATGTAAGTGTTAATGAAAAAAACTTGGTTCAGTTTAATACAAATAAATTACTTAGTATAGTTAAAAAATCTTTCAGAACTCATTACATTAAAATTAAACAGTTTTAGGTTGTAGTTCTGTATTAATTTTAATTAAAATGATACAAATGACATAAACAGTAAATAAGCAGAACATAGAAACAAGTTACTGGGTGACAAAATAAGTAAGGAAAACAAATTTTATTTAAATCATTTCCATCACATTGATTTAAATAAAATTCTGATTCTTTTGATTAAAAATTTATAAATTTTGTTACCTAGTTACCTATTTTGCTTATTTTGTTGCCTAGTAACTTGTTTCTATGTTCTGTTTATTTACTATAATGTCATTTGTGTAATTTTTTCTGTTGATGATGTTCATGGAGTAAGTCGAAACGTCAATTATTAATACAAATTAATACAGAACTAAATCATAAAAACTAAATTTCTGAATTTTTTGTACCTTGTTATAAATATTTATTAAATAGATTCATGCTATTTTTTGTTCTTTATTTAAAAAAAATATATGACAAATATACTGAATAACCTTATACCATCATAATTTTTTAAATAAAATAAAATCATTATAAATCGCCAATGTCTAATAATAGTAATAATTCTCTATTATCAGTATGGGGAATAACAAATGACTTCTCAGTTCATAAATTATGTCGAAGGTTATTTAGAAAACCCTACTTAGATACAATAAAGCCAAATGTAAGACAGAGAAGCATATAGTAGACAGATTCCTTAATACCAACATTGAAAGCCTGGTTAAGTTCGGTTCGGTTTTGGTCATATGCACTTATGGAGTAAGGCTTGTGGTTGGCGTTGCGGTCAAGGGTCAACAAATTCCCAAGAGTGGCCCCCAAGGTCACATAATCACACGTATGCTTAGCACTTGAGCCGTTAACGCTGTATACGTAACGATCCGAGCATACAAGACAAGCAAATTATACTGGTGTTAATAGTATGCAATGCACAGGGCTCGACCCATATTGAATATGCATTTGCTTACAGCATTGTTTAGAAGTTTAGATCATAGCTGAGAAATAAACTTATGATTTTTCGAAGAATTTTATTTTAAAATGAATCATTTATAATTATTATTTATTTTAATAAATGCAGAAGGAAACTAACTGTACAAAGAAAACAATCTATAGATGGACTTTTCTAATTTTTTGTTGATTTACATAAAATTAAAGACAAAAACATTTGATTTTCAGCCTTCTAATCATATTAAATAATACATTTATTTTAAGAGTAGTCCTGGTAATAATAAACAGAGATTTACTATTAACTCGACAATAAATTTGGGTTAAGTTACTCCATAAATATTAACAGATTAGGATTAACCCTAGAATAACTTATCGGAGAATATTAAAGTATGAAAATATCTATTACTGGTATAGATGATTAAGTTTGCTGTATTTATTTAATGTAATTAGATATTTTTCTAGTTTGTAATATACTTATTTGTAAATTTATTTAAAGTTTTAGAATATTTATCGAAATTTTATTGGAAAAAATTATTTGAATTCAACGAATTTGAATTACACAAAATTTATGTAATTTTATAAAAAAATTATATAATTTTGTACATGTTTTGTGGATGTAAGTTAGGTAAATTATCACAGTAAAATCAAAAATGTTGTTATTTTTACTATTTAAACCTATGTAAAATTACATAAATTTAAGATATATTTTTTACAGTGTAGACGAAATAAACTAAAATTTATAGTTATATAGTTTATATCGATTTTAGAGTTGTGGAATTGTTAGAAAATTATAACTAAACAATTGAACTAAAGCCCAGTATTTATCCTTGGAATAATTTTAAAATTATCCAACGAAATGTTCTCATTTATTCTGCAGATACATTTTCAATCAATTATATATATGATTTTTTTACTTATCTTAAAATATCAAAAAACCGAGCTTATAGTAGTATCCCATGAGGCTATTTGAATTTGACAAGTTTCTCATTATTAATAAAAAACATTTTTAGTAAAAAAAAAAAATATATTTGAATGAATATTAGTGCTGTCAATTTTTGAAAAAATTGGATCCGGATATCCGGATCCAAAAAGATTCGGATATCCGAATATCCGATTCTCGGATAATTTAAGATCCGGATCTGAGATCCGGATCCGATATCCGGATCTGAGATTCGGATCCGATATCCGGATCTGAGATCCGGAACCGATATTCGGATCTGAGATCCGAAACCGATATTCGGATCTGAGATCCGGAACCGATATTCGGATCTGAGATTCGGATCCGATATCCGGATCTAAGATCCGGAACCGATATTCGGATCTGAGATCCGGATCCGATATCCGGATCTGAGATTCGGATCCGATATCCGGATCTGAGATCCGGAACCGGTATTCGGATCTGAGATCCGGAACCGATATTCGAATCTGAGATTCGTCCGACATCCGAAACCGATATTCGGATCTGACATCCGCATCTTAGATTTGAATTCGATATTCGTTTCTTAGATTTGGATAATACATTTGAAATGCGTAATCTAACAATTACACAGAAACAGGTATTGTATTTTTATTTCTATTTAGTTTGTAAAAAAGTTTATAATTTTAGTAATTTATTAGCTGTATTCTTTTTACCAAAAAATAAGCTCAGCTCAGTTGGCAAGTGAAGTGAGGTGAAACGAAGTGAAGTGAGTTGAGTTGCTTTAAAAAGAACAAGATCTATGATATAAACTTAACCCTGCTTAACCCCTACTACTTAACTGAGTATCTCACTTCATTTTGAGATTATTTTGCGGGTGCAGCAGAATCGGAAAGAGGGGAAGGTATCCAACTCAGTTTGTCGTAGCTCAGTTAAGATAAAAAGAATAAGTATTATCGGAGTTTATCTGAAGTGAGCAGAGATCTCAGTAAATTTTAGGTAAAAAGAATGCAGCTATTATATACATGTTTTATTGGAGAATATAGAGTGTTTTATATAAAAGTAAAATTTGGTTTAACAAATAGATATATTAAAATAGTTATTCTGTCTTGTTATGTCTATAACTTCAATACTTTACTATACATTTATGATGTAATATAGACATGCACTCATCATACGTTTATTGATATAGTGTAGAAAGAGACAACTTATAATAATATATGTCTAGCTATAGTCAGGTGCAGTTATTTGAGTTTAAATTTTTCAGTGTTTACGTTAAGATATTATAAAATCTTTTGTTCAATATTTTTGTGTTGTTATTATATCACTGTTATAGTATGGTTATGGTGCGCTACACGCTATATTTTACTAGATTATTCAATTATAGTTCAAAAAATTAAAATATTTCTGAATTATTAGATGAAGCAAATGAGTTAATATTTGAATTGTATAATATGTAACAAATATAAATAAATAACTTAAATAATTTGTTTAGTAATTTTGTGAATATTAAAAAATAGATACATCTTTCAAGAAACACAATAATATACCATAAATTAAAACTAAATATAGTTTATTATAGGAGAAGTATTGAATGTTTGCTTTATTTTTATTCAAAAACATAATTGTCTTACTTTAGAGTTTACATTTTTAAGGGCGTAATGTAAACATCTATAGAATAAAATCAGACTATTATTCGATAGTTAGTAGTTACATAAATAAATAATACCTTACAGGCAGCATTCATTTAAAATTACTATTGTATACTAAAAAGTTAAAGACGATGATATGAAATACAAACAAACAAAGACAATCATATCTCAAATAATGCAGCGTCCCTTACCAACCACATAGTGTTACAAAAATTAAACATTTGTTAAAAAAAAATATTTTTAATATTTTTATTTACTGTGTTTTATTTAAAATGTATATGTATTTAATTTTTTTGTCTGGATAAGAATGTTTGGTGAAAGTTGATTTCTGGTTGAATAAAAAGATTTTGTGCGTCACCCTTATTGGGTACATGCCGTGATTGTATATATATATATATATATATCAGAATAAAAATTAATAATAATTTTAAAATAATATTTTTAGATACAAATTTTACATTTCATTAAATCAAAACCAAAAAATATTAACTTGTAATAAAATATATAATTTAAAAAATATTAACAATCTGGAAAATTTATTGAAGATTTGACAAAATGCAAATATTTTTAACAAAATTGTATAATTTTTAACAAAAATTAAAAATTTATTCTTAATATTTGATAGTTTTTATAAATTTAATAATTTTATACTAAATTTCAAAATTTTTAGCACATATGAATCGCCAAGAATTTTAAAACAAAATTTTCAGAATTGCATATGTAAAAGAATTTTTCGTATTGCCAAAATCAGCTCTTTTAGTATTCCCAAAAACAGAACTTGTAATAACATCCATTGTATACAAAATTCTTCAGACACAATGTATATAATTGAGTACTTTTATTTCTAAGACACACTGCATATTTATATGACATATAAAAAATAAGTATATTTTATATAAAATTCTTGAGACACATTGTATATATAATTTTGATGCACATTGCATATATAATTTTTTAGACACATCGTATATAACTGCAGTCGCACACTTATTTATTTGGCATTTCGATAAAATAATACAGCTTGTAAAATGTTTTTAATATTCGTTTAAAAAATGTGATATGTATATGATATGTTAAAAAGAAAACAGATATTTCATAACCTACTCGTACATTTATTTCAATAATATAAATATTTAAAATAATGTGTGAAAAACCTATATAAAAATAAAAATATAAAACAGATAGATTCGAAAAGATTCAAATTTGAAATCCGGATCTTTAGATACGGATCCTAAATCCGGATCTGAAATTCGAGTCCGAGATCCGAATCTGAGATCCGGATATCCGAATCTTAGATTCGGATCCGAGACCCGAATATTCGAATCTGAGATTCGGATCCGAGATTCGGATATCCGAATCTGAGATTCGGATCCGAGATCCGGATATCCGAATCTTAGATTCGGATCCGAGATCCGGATCTGAGATTCGGATCCGAGATTCGGATCCGAGATCCGGATATCCGAATCTGAGATTCGGATCCGAGATCCGGATATCCGAATCTGAGATCCGGATCCGAGATCCGGATATCCGAAAACCTAATTATCCGGATATCCGGATAATTTTGGATCCGGATCCAAAATTATCCGGATTCGGTTCCCAGCACTAATGAATATGCTTTTATAATGAGATAATTAGATAAAATAACAAAGTGAAAACATCATTATGTCATGTTTATTTAAGAACATAACTTTATCTGGATGCAGAAATAAACGTACCATAACACGGTAGCGAGAAATAAGACTTTGTTCGTTTCGTTTCGTTTTTTTTTCTTTTCTTTTTTATTCTAGTTTATCTTCGACAATTTACGTTCCGAAATTGCTTCGTACGGCCCCGAAATTAAGATCCCGCTCGCACAAATAAGCGGAGCAAATGTCGCTTTGAAACAAAATTTACAACCGCACAACCCACAACGAAAAACACATTTTCTTCTTCCAAAAGAAAGAACAAACAAAAAAAAAACAACGGTCGAGTTTTATTTTTCCTCCCCCGTGCACAAAAAGCGGCGGACATTTTAACATAAATCTTTCGTTTCCAGCTTTGAGTTCTCATTTCATTTTCAAAGACTCTTGAAAACATTCATCACTCGGCGCAGGCTTTATCGATTACCGGGAATAAACGGGAATACAGAAGAACTTCCCGGAACAATAAAACAATTTTCAAAATGAAGGAGGAGTTTTTCAATCGGGTGTGCCGCGTTGAGAGTAACAAATGGATGTCGTTTTGCAATCACTCTGAATATGGAGACAAGGGATATTGTATTGCGAGGGTGGTTGCGATCATATGTGGTTGGGAATCAAAAACAGAGGGTAAAATGAATGTTTGTTATGCAAATTGATACGTGATTGATTTTATATGCTGCCAGACTAATTTAAAATAGGATTGTATATTACATATGACGTATTGCAATTGATTGATAATGTGTTATTATTTGTATGGTTTCATGGTGATATTATTGGTATGACAGTATGATGTGTCCACAAGCCATAAACTCATATAAACTCAATCAATATAACTTAGAGCAAAAATGTTTTTAAATATTATGTGTATACAAAATATTTTACGTATAAATTCCCTTCAAACAAAATACAATAATTTTTATAAATTCTTTTGGTGTAAATGTTTTAACTATTTAATGCAAAAAAAAAAAAAAAAATAGTTAAAATACAATAAGTTTATGACATCTAGACAAACTATACCTATATAGTAAGTAAAAATTGTTTCGCTTATGGATTATAGGAATTGATTATAATCTAAAACGAAAGAAGGGACTAGTTCACTATACATACATACACAATCACGCCATGTACCCAAAAGGGTGTGGCACAAACTCTTTTCATCATCCCGAAATCAGTCGCCTCCAAACATTCCTATCCAAACAAGCAACTTTCGCTTCATACACATTCATAATTCCTCTCATACATGCTCTTCTATTCCTACTACTTGGAAACTTTCGCTCACGCAAGCCACTCTCTCAAACATCTACCACTCCAACTACTCATCGGACGTCCACGCAAACGTATAATGTATAATTTATTTTAATTAATGTCAATAAATTCTCAATAAAAGTGCAAACATAGTAATTTAGTGACAACATATTAGTACTCTCTGCTATAAATATATGTATAATTTACTGCATATTTATTGCTTTTCACAAATTAAATTAAAATTTTCTAAATGCAATAAAATTGCAAGTTAATTAAACGTTTCTAATAAACGACAGTCGGAAATTAATTAATTAAAAAAAAAACCTGAGAAAAACATAACCGCATCTAAATTGCAAATTCGCCAAGTAATGAATCCTAGTTTAAGTGACGTGACGTCATACCATCCCCTTTTGCCAATGTCCAAAGTAATCCTAGGAGAATTTCTCCATTGGATAGAAAACTAGCGCATAAAACTGTGTAGCTGAGACGTTATTATACCTCCCTAGTTTCGTGTCCCATCTCACTTCACTTCAAACTCACCCCCTTAGTTTTGTAACCGAGGGCGGAATAGTGTCGCAAACAAGCCCTCGACTTCTGTACACCCTCGGGTATTACGTGACGGGTCTTTGGAAACGAGTAGTAATATTCCCTATATACAACTTGGAAACTTGTTATGATATAGGTAGACTATGAGCACTATAGTTGTTATTTTTTTAGACTCCTTGAGTATGTTTGATGTATCAATAGGTTTTTGAAATGTGTATTGACAGATGGTATTGATATTGTATGTATAAAAATGCTAAGATTTTAGTGAGCCAATTATTTGAGGATTTCTGAATGTGGAATGGTATGATTGAGAGTATTTTGCGTGAGCGAAAGTTTCCAAGTAGTAGGAATAAAAGAGCATGTATGAGAGGAATTATGAATGTGGATGAAGCGAAAGTTGCTTGTTTGGATAGGAATGTTTGGAGGCAACTGATTTCGGGACGATGCAGAGTTTGTGCCACACCCATTTGGGTACATGGCGTTATTGTGTATGTATGTACAAATTCTTAAAATTAAAATGTTTTAGGTTAAATTTCTGTAACATTTTACAATTTTTATTTTATTTTACGAAAGATTAGTTTAGAAATTTTGCAATTTTTTTTTTTTAAATATCAAACAAACCAATCAAAGCCATTTATTGTGTAACTTCTAAATTAACCGATAAAAAAAATTTTTTTTAATATTTTTATCATATCGAGATATTTATTTATATTCTTCATATAACCATCAGGGCCGTATTTAAGCATAGGCTACATAGGCTGCAGCCTATGGGCCCGCACCACAAAGGGGCCCGCACCACACGTTTTAACTTTAAAGTAAATAATTGTTTAACCGATAACCTTTTAAGTATTTTACTTAAATTTTTATGAAACAGAATATTCGAATAACCCGACTTGCAACCAGTGACAATACACTTCGGCATATTTACTTGTTTGTTACATTCCTTTTTAGCTTGCATTTTCCTAACATGTTTATTTAAAATTATAAAATTACAACCCCCCCCCCCCCCTCTTAAGGGCCCGCACCACAGGTTCAGCCTAGGAGCCTACAGATCCTAAATACGGCCCTGATAACCATTAATATGAAAACTTTAAATCAATATATCTAAAAACTCAAAAAAGTAACTTAAATTAGTTTTGTATTAAAATGATGATGGCTCGTGTTCTCACATCACTTTTAAAAGTAATTTTTATCGAAATTACATGTAACGTTTACTTAAAATTACTTATTGAGCAATTTTAATCAGTTTATTTAAATGTTATGATATTAGATATAAAAAATATATATTAAAAATAGAAATACTACTCATATTTGATAAAAGGTAGAAATAAAATTTATTTTAAAGTAAAAAATAAAAACATTTTTTTCATAAATAAAAGAGATGTGGAATACGGGCCGATATGTTTACTCTTCTCTCATTTTCACACATAAATCCCACCCCCACAATGACAAACATGTTTCAAACATAAGAAGAAGCACTTATTCCTTCCCATCTCTGCTATGCCATTCAATCCTACACAAAATCTAGATGAGTAACGACATCTAATAGACTGAATCAATTCCACTTCAACCCACTTATACTCGATGCTGTGGGAGTGCGTCGGATTGGCGCGCGTCATTTACCCGCGTCGTCTTCTTCAATATCATTCCACCCCTTTCACGGCGGAATGACGCAAAGGAGACATAATAGACGCCCTAGAAGAGGGAGGAAAGAAGAAATGAAGAAGGGACAGAAAGATAGCAGATGACGAGGCGAAGCGACGTGGCTTTAACACGTGTCGTTAGTCCTTCAATTCAATTCACTCGGCCGAAAACAATTACCCGCGAGAATTATCACGATGTGCAAGCAGGCACTTCCAGTTATTAAACGTGAAGGTAATGTTGATGATGGCTTCCCTCTTCCAACACGGACGCGTATTCAAAAAACGTACTTACGTCAGGAGATATACTATTATTGTCTGTAAATAATCTATGACAGTTATAGTTAAACTAGTAAAATTGATAACAAATAATTAAATTCTTTAGTTTAACTTTAAAAAGCAGTTTTTTTTACTAAAAGCGATTTTTTGTGGTCGTACTAATCTATTTTTAACCACTACTGGCTTCGGAGCAGGTAAATTGCATACCGCGGTCAGATATCCCGAATTTAAATAACCAAATTGCACACCGGTCAACCACTGGACTACCCAAACGGATTATCGGTTTATAAGGGTCTCGAACCTTTACGCAGGTATTTTTTACAGTGAGCGTTCGTTTATTTTATAGCATATTTTTACGCCGGTAAATCGCCACTGTTGGCTTAGGGTAGGTTAGGTTATAGGTTTAGGTTGAAATCTTAATCCCTTAATCTGTTTATGACCGGTGTGCAATTTAGCTATGCAAAATTTCGGTAAGAGATTAAAACCCAACTGCCGTGTGCAATTTGTATGTATCCACTGGCTTAACCACAATCGAAAAAAATTGCCTTGTGTTAAAAAGATATTTGTTAAATCAAAAAATATGTTTTTTCATTTGATAACTTTTACGTTGATAATATTTTAATAATGTTTAAAATTTTCAATATCGTCTACCTTCAAACAGAATTTTCTATTCAAATACAAGAAAGCAAATTAAATACCGAAAGATACTGTTTAAAATCCAGCTTCCAAGATATACAAAAAAAAAATATTAAAAAATATTTGCCGATTTCTTTACCGGCAGAAATTCAGTGCCAATGCAATAAAGAGTTTAATTAAGTTTTGTTTAAAAGCTGAGCAAACTCAAAAGACAAAGCACGCCTAGCGCTTAACGCTTCTGGGAATATTAAGTTTGTGGACTTAACGCAGACAGAACATCACCCAGAAAACCTCTCGCTTCGCTATTGTTTCTATATATACGTATCTTTGTTCCTTGAACCAACTCCTTCATAAAGCTGTCTTCTTCCTGGTTATTGTTTGAGCCTTCGAGCTTGAGCTTTCTTTATGTTTTGCGCTGCGTTACCTCCCCTTATGCTATGCTATACCCGACCATGTTCGGAATACTATACAAGGCCTTTTGAAGATTTGATTAGTGAAATGAAAAAGTTAATTTACTTTTGGGGACTTTTCTCTTTGCGTTCCAGTTTTGAAATATTTATTTGCGCAGATATTTGATGCCGTATTTTGTTGTTAATGACGCTTGTAAAAAAGATAAATTTGAAATGTTGGATATTTACACAAATTTCTGATTTTGATTAAATTTTAGAACTCAAAATATATTCAAAGAGGATTAAAGAAAAATAATTTTAATGGTCTAACAAAATAGGTCTTATTATAATCCTACAGTTGGACACAAAACTAATCTATCAAGCAACTTAATTTTGATAACAATAATATAATTGAATGATTCATTAGTCTATGTAAACAAATAAAAATGTAAAACACAATAAGATATTTAGCAAAAAATATTTTTACCGATAATTTTGCATAAACTATCATTTATATAAAGCGATATTTGAATACCTCGGTCGGTAACAATGAAAACACTATCAATGATATTACCAACAGTGCGAAGCAGAAAAGGCAATGTGAAATTGTTTATCTAAATGTTGCGTGTGTCATCGTAAAAATTACAACCGCCTATTGTTCATTTCCATAGAATTTACTATTATGGCGCCACCTACGATTCAAAACATTTTTTTGTAGATGGATTGCAAAGTCTAATTGGAATTATGCACATGACCGAAAACTTATAAAACGATTAATAAAAAAAATGGTAAATAGTCTTTATTAATTTTCTGTAACACTGTGAGAATGTTTTAAAAATAATAGATATTTCTCGCATAATAGTTCTAACATAAAAGTCTGTTAATTTTTAATTTAGAATATTATATAATTTTGCGGTATTTCTTGAAAAAAATAATCGAATTCATATGAAAACAATGCTTACTATATGAAATTGTAATTATATTTCTTTATTGTATTTTTGTAAATAATCAAATTTTTTTTCACCTACAGCATTTACGATAACATTGTTATTTTGACATATTATAATCAATATTTGTTTTAATTATTCTGAAAATAATAAAATATATTGTACAAAATATTGAAAATAAAATATATATTGTCAGAAAAGTAAATTATTTTATTAGTGTTTACAAATATTATTGTTTCGTATTTTAGAATTTTATTTTAAACTGATTGTATATATGTAGATTTTTTTTTTCATTTCAATAAAAATAAGTTTTAGTTTTCCATGATTTTAATTAATTTAATTCTACTCTTGTTCGTTTAGTTGTCGTCAAATTTTACAATAAAATTTTCGAATCGATTTCGAATCGATTTCTTGTAAAATGTACAAATATTTTTTTTATTTATTTCAAAATTTTATGAATACTAAAAAATATAAAATAAATTATGTAAAACAGATAAATATAAAATAAATTATGTAAAACAGATTTTAAGTGATTCGATTTTATTCAAGATGCACTATATTTTTCTTCTGTTCTTTTTACTAGTTTTAAATAAAATTGTGCCACATTTTTTCCGAACGTCGTATCACATATAATAAGGGAGGTATTGTATTGTAATTATACCAAATTTGACATATCGAGATTTTTTTAACGTGATGCACGTTTGTCGTGAAAAGCAAATTCGGCTAAACGAATTCTTATAAAATTTCATATTTAAGCTTTGGAGATAAATATTTCAATTTGATCAACTTTTGGTAATGATCTGCCAAACGTAAGTGGTAATTTACTGATGTCACTTTTATTTGTTTTACGAATATTTCGCAACAAAGATATATTTCGAAAAAATTTATTTAACTAAATATAAAGTCGTTATATAAAACAATAATATAACATTTAAAGTAAAGTATTTAATAAAATCAAATTTATTAATCCATAACTATAATATTTCTTTAAAATTTTAAATTGATGTTAATTATAGAAATTATAAATTTTAATAAGAAAAAAGAAGTGATACGCACAAAGAACACTAGATAGAGTCTTACAAGTACTTTTTACCCTCGTCGACAAACTACGTTCTAATGAAATGATAAATAATATATTCGCCCCTCAGTCTGTACAGCCAATCGCAATGTAACAGACATTACAAATACAGAGTGCTCTGTTTTCCGGCGCAATAGCAGCACAAATAATCGGGGCACAAATCTCGTTTCCCCACTAGCGTCAACGGTTGCGCGCGTATTCACGTCAAAACAGATCAATTTGCGAAACACCCGGTGTCATAATGTATTCCATGATGCCTCTATATATACATATACAGGGTGTGTTGTAGTTGATGTACCATGCCAGGCGATCAACGATGAAATCGTAACATCTGTTACCCATCAAATCGAATATGAACGGGGTCAGACAGATGGGATGGAAAAAATTGATGGCTGGTTGGTAATTTTTTTTTAATCGCACTTGATTGAGGCAGTGCTGGTTGAATTTAATGTGTCAATTGATATTATTCAGTTTGCTAAATAATTTTTTTTTATGCTTTTTTTCTTTCAATTTATTTTTTAATGTGCACTATTTTCTGTTTATATTTTTGTTACATCTGACAATCTAAAATTAAAATAAATTTCTGAATATAAAAATAATTAATTAATTTGAAATACACATTAGCAAGTTCTTTCAGCTAGAATATGTTCGACAAAAAATTAGTTTACTAAAAACTGGATACTGTAATCTAGTTACTAGTAACTTGTTACTATGTTTTGTTGGTTTATTATTTATCTCATTTTTATATATTTTTTCCTAATAATCGAATATTAATTTGAAATAAAACGAAACTTCTACCTAAAGATAGTAAAAACACATTTCAGAACTCATTATATTGAAACAAAACGGCTTTAGGATATAGTTCTGTATTTGGTTTTATTAATAATCAACGTTTCTACGTACTCTACGAAGAGTAAGACGAAACATCGATTTTTGATAAAAATAAATACAGAACTATATCCTAAAGCCGTTTTATTTCAATCTAAACCTTTTTTATTTTAATAAATATTATTCTTCTGTGTAAAGTACGCTTTATATAATTAGTAGAACAGTTTCAGTAAAACATTTACTTTTTAGTAAAAAATTATTCAGCATTTCGTAGTTTTTCCAGAAAGTGATCATATAATACATTTTAACAAATTCTGAAATTTTTTACAATTTTTTTTACAGAATGTGTATTCATATTAACGATAACTGTTTATTATCAAATATACTTAAAATTAATATACACATATAAAAACCAATATATACGTTTTTATTGAGTGTGTGTGTGTGTGCATGTCCATTTTATGACATGTTCGCGTGACGCACGTGGTTGTATAGCATGACCGCAAGCGTGACTTGCGAGCGTTGCGGATGTTATTTGGGAAAACGGAATGGAAGACGAATAAATAATATAATCATAATAATAATCATCATAAAACGAAAGAGGAAGACAAATAGAAGTAAAGTGTGTGTGTGTGTGTGTGAGAGAGAGAGAGAGAGAGAGAGCGAGAAACATATAAGCATTAATCCGTAACTAATGCGCGTAATTGATATGTCGCGTTTGTTGATTTTGTAATCAGTGCTTTTTCTCTTTCCTTCCCCTTCACTGCGTCTCTTTGTATGTGTGTATGTCAAAATGGCTGTCATCATTATATTATAACTGAACTAACTGATTTTGCCTGACGTTGTGCTGGAATGTAATGTTTATTTGTTTGTTTATATGATGGTCAGTTTTCAAACTGTTTATCCAGTTGTATTATGCGTTTGATGGATTACGGTTTTCGACATTGATGTATGAATATATACATAATATAACATTGTAAAAAAAATTTCAGAATTCATTATATTAAAATAAAACGACTTCATGTTGTAGTTCTGTATTAATATTTATTAATAATCGACGTTTCGATGAGCATTCATTTCATCTACCACTGCTACCAAATGACAGCAAATAGCCGCCATTGCTTTACAGTAGTAAATGACATGAATGCGCACATCCTCACAAAACTATCCGAAATATTTAGTGAAAATAAATATACCCCAAATATTTATTCATGATTTATTTCAAATATTTATTCATAAATTATTAACATATTATTACCGTTTAAAGTGACCTTTAAAATAATTATAAAATATTAATTATTATTTTACAAATTTCCTTAAATTAATAGTTACAAAATTAAAACTATGTAAGCATATGCTAACAATGTTAGCATATGTTAGCCTAACATGTTTACATCAATTCAACATAAAAAATATATTGTCACTTTTGAAGAAATATGTACGAATACATTTAAATGTACAATACAAAATAATAAATCAAATTACAAAAATAATATTACCTACAATGAAATAAATGATAAAGAAAAATAGGTATATTTAAATATATTTAATTTTAAATTCATAAAAAAATCATATATCAATACAGGTAATAAAAATCCACATTACACATTATTTGAAATGCAAATGTTACATTCAATAACACACACTATACAAATAATATATCAAGGTGGCTGCTATTTAATATGTTGTTAACTTTTATAATAACGATCGATTTGTTTAAAACATGAATAAAACAATTTCCATATATTAAAATTATATTGTCGATAAAACAATAAAACTATATCAACAACAAAAAAATAAGTCAATAAATTAATTTTATCAAATATGATTGCTTTGAAATTTTTAACTATATACGCGACAGTTACAATGTAAATAAAATATAAATTATTATTATTATGATAACAAGAATTTCATTTTTTTGCTACCATATATATAATACGCCCACGTTATAATACTATGTATATCGATAAAGAACAATAAGTTGAAAAAAAAATTATAGGTTGTTTGATAATCGTATCAAACGAAAGCTTCTATAATTTCATTTCACGCAGATAAAGATAAAATTTTATGGAAATTGGAGCGGAAACTTTCTGCGATAAAATTGACTATAGAATAATATTCCATTTATCTCAATATAGTTAACAAATAAATGGTATTGTTCTTTCAAAATAAATCATTCAAACAAAATTAAGAATATGTCAAAAATTTGCATGTAGTAGAATACATTGTTTAGGCTTTTGTGTACATTACAAAAAATCTAATATGCATTTACAACGTAAATTTTCAATGCAATTCTATTCACATCTCATAAGCTTGTAGCGTTACGAGATATTTTGTCTTTCTACACTTCCAGAAATCTTGTAAACCAGATTGTACAAATATGAAGTATAATTATTGTTGAAGCTGTGGTGATTTTTCGTTAATTTCACAAGATTTTATATGAGATTTTTACACACAGCTGTAGGCCACTGGTATCGTGTTGGACTTGAACCTCAAAGGTAGCTAGTTCACGTCTCGCTCACACCAGAAATTAAATAAAATATTATAGTGAGTCTGATAATGTCCGAAAGGATGAAATGGCCGTCACTACAACGTATAAATATTTGTTAATAATTTTTATTTATTTTCTGTTTTATTTAAAAATAGTAAGTAACTACATATATTAATAGAATATAAAATGGATGCTATTTTTCCCTTAAGTGGTGTTTCTTATGCCCGTTTTACACGACGCAACTTTCTGTGGTATTTTCTTGCGCAACGAAATTGCACAAGAAAATTGGTCGTGTAATACAGAAATTGCACACGCAATTTTGTCGCGGCGACAAGTTGCACAGATTAGAACATGCTGTAATTTAATTGCATGGCCTTGCAATTTCTAGTTACTTTTTAGTAACTTTCAGTCTTACCAACTTTTATTATGAAAGGCACAATACAAGTATTTTTTTTATTTATATTTGATTTTCCTATGAGGTGTGTCATACATTAAAAAAATAAATTACAATAAAAATTATTTATTTATTTTATATATTTCGTTTGTTTATTTTGAAGGTTATACAGTTATGATATACTTTGACTCTTTGACGTATAGCATTTTTTTAATTAGTTGGCATCTTGGAATGAAATAACCAAAATCGCAGTGCAATTTTCTTGCATCGTGTAAAACATACATATATTTTTGCAATTTTATTGCGCAACTATCTTGTACAATTTTGTTGCGCAAGAAAATCCCACAGAAAGTTACGTCGTGTAAAACGGGCATTATGGAACTGGCCGTTAGTTAGAATATTATATTTTTACAATATCACTGTGATATGTTGTACTAAATAATAAAAAAAAAAGTTGTACAATGTGGCAACGTTTGTTTATTTCGGATTAAATCAAATTTGATCTACTTTTTGGTCTGTCTAGAATCCAATATGTATAACACTAGTGGGCATATAACATCGTGCTTCTGAAAACAATTGGTTCCTATAGCTGTTGTATTCTTATTGTTGTCGAACAATAGCATTCTTCTTATTAACGGCATATTTCAAAGCAGACAGTGTTTCGATCATATCTCTTGTAATCTTTAATCAGCATGCCAGCAATTCTAAAACGTTTATTTTTAGCCTGCTAGTAATATTCTTAAACGGATCTTAACAATTTTTACTTGTTATCAAATCAAATAACTATATATTAAAAAGTAATTAATATAAATATATAATACAGAAATTAAACGAAGTTAACCTTTACTATTATTTGCAGATTACTAAACAAAATATATACATATAGAATTTTCACAGACTGATACAAAGCTCCCGTAAATTTTGTTTATTCTCCGGTTTATATAGAAATCAGAAATTATATATTTCAACGGAATATTTATGTTTGATACTTCCTTAAATTTTGTACACCAAATTGTGCAAATTTTAGGTGTGATTATTGACATTGTAGTATTTTTTTAATTTTTCGTTGATTTTTACAGCTTTTATATGAAATTTCTAATATTGTAGAGTTTTTACTTGAAATCTTACATTATTTAAAAGACTAATTGATTTTACTATGACTTTAACCTTCCCGTATCCGACATGGGTATAATATGCCCAGTTCAAATATTGAATTATTGTATATAACAACTCGTTTATAGTAAATATACACTAATATCAATCCTAGAAATAATTTCCAATGTCAAATAATCGTTAAATTTAATAATATAATGAATAAAAATACATACGTATTTATTTGTCTCCCACTGTACAAATGAAAATCAGGTAAATCACGTGGTTTGCCATAGGCGTCACTGATTATTTTTTTCAAATAAAAAATATTTAGAAAATATTCAAAAATAATAAATAAAAAAATAAATAAAATAATAATAAATAATAAATAATTAATAAAAAATAATAAAATAAATCTAGAATCCTAGAAAAAGTTCTACAACTGTTTTTTGCAGTCTGGACATACATTAGAAGAATGCTGCATACAAATTGGTTTAGAACACGAAATACACTTCGGTCAGTATATCGTCGGTAATAAACAATTCAAAACATTCTCGAATATTAGTGACTTTCGAATTTCTGGCTTGCAAATTTTGATAATTGGTATTTATAGTTTGTACAGAAGGTATATTTTTACTCCAGATAAAATTTGATTTGGAAATAAAAACTTTGTCGGAGTCACTTTCGTCTTCTGATTCACTATTTATTGAATAACTGTCGGAATCGTAGCTTGATATTGATACTTGATCCTCACAACTGGAAACATCATCTTCATTCTCAAATTCAAAATCCGAATCATAATATTCATCATCATCACACATTTTTATAGAATTGTGCCTACGGCACTGGTATGCACGACAACTGATAACACTGGTATGTACGACTGCGCGCGCGTCACTGGGTAAACTATTCTCTAGCCAGTGTTTAGTAGAACTCAAACAGCGAGACTGTGTGTTACTATTCATGGAAACATATAAGATGTATTTTTGGCCTTATTTTGCAATTTTAGATAATAAAATTTTACCCTTATATTTATAACAATAAAACAAATTTTTTTTTACCAAGTTTTAGATTTTTTTAAAGCTATTTTTAATGGGTATAATATGCCCACGTCGGTATCGCGCGGTGCCATTTGATGTCGGCTTGTCGAAGGTTAAAGAATTTTACTAGAATTTTAAAGAATTTTTATTAATGTGTACAGTAAATTGTACAAGTAATTGTACTACAAAATAGTGCAAAAAATCAACTAGATGTGTGAAAACCGGAATCCTGGAATCCCAAATACAAGGAATACTGTCAAATTTAATTTTTTTTTTTTTTAAATATCGGTATTTCTTGAAAAACACCCATATATCGATATTTGTCAAAGTATGCTTGCACTCAGCTGCTGCTAAATATTTTTCTTTAGTTTATATTTATAATAAAATTATGTATGTATTATAAAACATGAAAAAATACGTAAATATCGTGAGAAACATTTTGAGAATAACTGGAATCGTATCGTATTTAAAGCGGTCGTTGCTTTTGTTAAAGCGGCGATGACATAAACGATTGCTATATCTCTATATAATTATCTATTCGTTGTGCAACATTAATATGCTAATACTAAATATTTCATGTACAGTTTGCATAGATATTACTCCCATTATACGATATTTTTTATAATTTAATAAAAGCGCTACGCGGCAACGCGGCGTGGCGCGGATCAATCATAAATTTCCCCGATTAAATTACTACTTTAATAAAACCTGGTATTTTGATCGTCAATAATATTATGAAAAATACTTAACCCTTCGTACCCACACTTATATTTTTGTTACTCGCAACACACACAGGGGTGTACTACACCCCACACATATATCAGGCCACACGATATTAGAAATTAGATAAAATTTCAGAATAACCATATGTTTTTATTCAGTAGACTTGTTTTTAACAAGTGTAACTTATATTTAATAAAATAAATAAATATACATGATGTTCAAAAGGTTTTATTTATATCATCTTAAAACAAAACAAATAAAAACAGGTTCTCAAAGTATTACATGTAATAGCAATTAAAAAAAAACATAAAACCAAACTAATGGGTACAATAATATAAAAAATAATTGTAAATTCTAATTATATAAAATTTTTATTAATATGAACATTTAGTGACGTTAGCCAAACAACGAAACTTATTGAATTTTTAGTCAGCGCAATCGGTACAAATCATTGCTCTGTGTTCGTCACACATAGACAAATGGCAAATTTTACACACATTTTTGGTCTTTCTGTCTTTGGTCTGCTGTATGCACAACATGAAAATAAATATCTTATAATTACTTGTTCCTGCAAATTATATTATTGTAAAATTTATTACTTTATTCTTTATCTGTACAAAATATTTTGGAAATACAATGAGTCTGTTAACTGTGCGCGCAAATAACTATAATAAGTAAAATTAGAATTTTAAAATTTAGTAATACATATTAATACAACTAACCTGTGTGAAAAATAATTGTCAGAAAAAAACACTAGAATAAAATATACAACGCAAAGCACACACTGGGGTGTAATATACCCCAGTGTATTTTGTCAGGCTCGTAAGTTGGGTACCATATATGCACTGAGCTCGAAAAAACGGCTGTAAGTAGTAAGGACTATTAACTTTATTTACACCTTTGTGCCATACATTTTTGTCGAAAGATAAAAAAGAAACAATACAAAACATTTTTGTTGGGGTATGTCACACCCCAGTGTGGGTACGAAGGGTTAAAAATCTGTTTTGTTTCGATTTAACAAATATAATAATTTCTCTCGGTTTTTATATCGTGCGAAATGTCAGACTATCGCTACTAATAACATAAATTCTTTTCTCGTTAATTGAATTCACACCTTAGAACATAAACATACATTTTATACATACTTTATAACTGGTAGTTTGTTTTTCAATGAACTGCGGAATATTCTATGTAAAATTTATTATTTTATTTACATATTTTCTACTATTTTAACGATTAATTTTTTATTTATACTTGCGAAAGTTAAATACGACAATAGTAATCATTTAAACCAGAATTTTTTGTGCAAAATGACAACTTTGTTTTAAATGTGAAAAGAACCATTGGTTTTCTAGTAATAAAATAAATCGTATTATACAATTTTTCTTGTTTGAAATTGGGTCAAAATAAAATTTGTTTTCATGTTAGTGCTGCTGTCAGTATAAGATTGCCGTGTGGCACAGATTGTATAAATCGCAACAGAAAAATAACAAGAATTTATTGTTGGAACGTGTCGTGAAAATTATATACATTTCCGTTCACGATGTGAGAATGAATCTTTTCTTCTCAAACTTCTTATTTTACAGACACACATACACATGCAAGATTTCTTATATAAATTGAGGACCATAAACAATGTATTTATTTATCGTAATAAATGTTCAAATATTTTTTTTCAAAATCTTTGTGCAGACAATATAAATGTATCGTAATATATTTTATACATAAATACATTACAATTCTTTCAATTATGTAAAAATTAGTTTCTACCAAACATTTCTATCCAGACAAGCAACTTTTGCTTCATCTACATTAATGACGTCTTTTATTATTATTTTATTGTAATATTTATCTAAAATATTTAATAAAAATATAGAAAAGTTGGCGAAAAGTTCACAAACTTGTTTCTTGCACAATTTAAAAAAATATTTGTAACTAATAATCTAATAATGGTGAAATTCTAAATATAATATTTTATTTGTTTTTTTCTATCGTACGAATAATTCTATTTACTAATAGAATATTCACTATCGGTACACAGTTGTGTTTAGAATTTCACCAGAAATAAATATTTTTGATATTTTACTTACCATCATCTGTACTAAATTACTATGGTTAGTTGCAATATCAGATTCAATTTGCAATTTCATCATTGCATCGGAACATACCTGAAACAAAAATAATAGATATAATATCAAGTTTTAAGACGAAATATAATAAATAATATAATGACTATTTTATTTAATTCAAATTTGATGATTAAATTCTAAATAATATGTCTATATAATTAGATAATCGAACCTATTCTGTAACATGCCTGTTATTAAAATCAACATGTTAAAGTAAATGTTCTAGGATTTTGTAAAGTATTAGAACAATGATTATCTTATATAATATAGTAAATATTTTAATAAATTCTGGAATTTTTGTTTTAACTTGTAGTTAATTTTAACATTTTTCTTTTTACAAAATAATTTATTTATATCTTTCGTTACAAAATATATACGTATAGAAAATGTCACAAATATTCAAAATATTCATATTATTGTTTAATAGAAACTTTTACAGCTTACATTTGAAGGATTTAATATTAATACCATTTCTTTATATCATTGTCTAATTTTTTGAATATTTTCAGACAAATTCTATTAGAAGAATTTTGTATTAAATTTTGTTTAGATGTAGGTATACAAAAGGAATTTTTATGAAGTGTCTTATAGTTATGATTATCAGATACAAATTTTGTATTTTTTAAATAAATTTCTGAATGAGCATAAATTTGAAACATTAGCAATGTATCTAAGGATTCTGTTTTGCATTATATATATACGAGTACATTTGTTGTATGAGAAAACGAGCCTCAAAAACAGATGCAATAACAAAGTTTTGATTCTATGCAACTATGATTTCTGTTGCGTATTTAATATGTCTCAAAGATTCTTAAACCTGATAGACTCAATAATTATAAAAATAGTTAAAATCAAATTGTATTATTTCAAATAAAGTTTATAGATAAATAATTAAAAAAATGTAATATAAATCAACAACAAAAACATATCACATCACATACTAAACGTAATTAACTACTTTTGTATCTAATTATATGTCTGAAAAATTATCTAGTTATTTTTTTTATAGATAAAACAACAAAAAATTAAATTATATTTTTAGTAAGGATTGTATTTATTTTCAGCTTATCACAATAATTTTTTTATAAATATTTTATATAAAATAATCAGATTCTGATCCCTCATTAATATTAATTCATAAATATTAATAAACTTTTATAACTTGATCATAATATCAGTCATATCTCATAAAATATGAGTGGCTAGAGAATAATAATACACCATCACAATTTATTATCGAAGGCAATATATGAATATTGCAGCGCATAATAATTGTCTCCACAGGAAACTAGATTAAGTGAACCTGTGGCACAAATGCGGCATTGGCTCTGTCACCGCACGATCAGCATATTGATGAGGGTTGGGATGCGGACGCTATACATATATATGTATTCGGGCATCGTGCGAAGAAAGGGTTAACTGGAAACAGAGGGTTGTTAGTCGAAATTTGAAATTTTCGGACGTGTAATGCTTCGTGATCGTGTTTGAGCAACGAGCTGGTAAAATTTTAATTGAAATATTTTTGAAGTTATTAATTTTTTTTACGAGAATTTTTTCGGTGGAATTTTGATTTATATAATTTTTCCTTTATTATATTAAAAAGCATATACGTAATTTGTGTAATGATTACACTGTAATCTAATGCGCGGCGCATGCGTTTTGTATCCCCATAAGATTGCATGTATTTTCACGTCAGTCAAGTTAGCACCCCCCATTCTTCAAAAATAAAAACAAATTAGCTCACATTTAAGAGCTATTTATGAGCTATTTTTGAGCCACATTCAAAATTTTTGAGCTGCAAAACTATGCATGAAAAACATGTTTTTCGATGGGGGGTGCTAACTTGATTTCAAGTTAGCACCCACGCTATCAAAAATTTTTAAAAAATTAAAACAAATTAGCTCACATTTATGAGCTATTTATGAGCTATTTTTGAGCCACATTCAAAATTTTTGAGCTGCAAAACTATGCATGAAAAAAATGTTTTTCGATGGGGTTGCTAGCTTGACTTCAAGTTAGCACTCACGCTATCAAATTTTTTTTAAAAATTAAAACAAATTAGCTCGCATTTATGAGCTATTTTTGAGCCACATTCAAAATTTTTGAGCTGCAAAACTATACATGAAAAACATGTTTTTCGATGGGGGGTGCTAACTTGATTTCAAGTTAGCACCCACGCTATCAAAAAAATTTTAAAAATTAAAGCAAAGTAGCTCACATTTATGAGCTATTTATGAGCTATTTTTGAGCCACATTCAAAAATTTTGAGCTGCAAAACTATGCATGAAAAAAATGTTTTTCAATGGGGTTGCTAGCTTGACTTCAAGTTAGCACCCACGCTATCAAAAATTCTCCAAAAATTAAAACGAATTAACTCACATTTATGAGCTATTTTTGAGCCACATTCAAAATTTTTGAGCTGCAATACTATGCATTGTTGTTATTGTTATTTATTGTTATTATTATTTGGATATTGGTTGAAACCAATTCATTCTCTTAAAAAGTGTTTGATCACTTTATAAGCTACTTGTGAGCGTCGAAATTTATTTTTGAGCTCTATTTTAAAAATTCGAAAATTCATTCTTCGCACGGGCAGAATAGTGTGAATTTTCGAGTGTCCAAAGTGGTGCACAAAAATAAATTTCGATACTCATAACTACTTCATAAAGAGTCCATAAATCTCATGTAAAATATTGCCCATTTTATTTATAATTAAAAGCGGGGGTGCTAACATAACCTAAATTTATTAGCACATTATTAAACAATATTTTTTTTCCATTTTGAATATGTAGCACGAAAGCAGTTTTTGTATTTCTCAAGTAACTCATAAATCAACTCTTATACAATAATTTGTCCGCATTTTTATTTTGTAGGCTAAATAATGTATCTCACTAGTCAAAATTATATAAATAAATTAGAGTTACTTCAAAACAGATCAATGAGAATAATTTTCAAATGCTATAGATATACCAATATACAAAAAATGTTAGAAGAATTACAGTGGTACAGTGCGATATAAAAGAATTAATGGAAATACAAATAATTATATTAATCCGTAAAATAAAATTAGGTCCTCAATCTGATTATTTTAAAGATAAATTAGCTAAAGCTGAATATGTACATAATCATAATACTCGGCAAAAGAATAAATTTTATATTACTCAAAAAAATACTAAACAAGGACAAAATACATTACTGTTTAAAAGAGTTCAAATATATAATAAGTTACCTGATAGTTTTAAGAAATTACATATAAAAATATTCAAAATTAGCCTTAAGGATTATTATTTAAATAAAGTATTTTTATGTTTATAATAGATTTAAAAATATTTCTATATGATTTACATTTATATATTAGTATTTTTATATTATTATTTTGTATTTGGTAAAGCATTTGAACTAAATAAGGATTATTATTATTATTCATGTAAACTTAAAGGTAAATTTTGATAGCGAAAAAAATTTTTTTCATGCATAGTTTTGCAGCTCAAAAATTTTGAATGTGGCTCAAAAATAGCTCATAAATAACTCATAAATGCGAGCTAATTTGTTTTAATTTTTAAAAAAATTTTGATAGCGTGAGTGCTAACTTGAAGTCAAGCTAGCAACCCCATCGAAAAACATTTTTTTCATGCATATTTTTGCAGCTCAAAAATTTTGAATGTGGCTCAAAAATAGCTCATAAATAGCTCATAAATGTGAGCTAATTTGTTTTAATTTTTTAAAAATTTTTGATAGCGTGGGTGCTAACTTGAAATCAAGTTAGCACCCCCCCATCGAAAAAAATGTTTTTCATGCATAGTTTTGCAGCTCAAAAATTTTGAATGTGGCTCAAAAATAGCTCATAAATATGAGCTAATTTGTTTTTATTTTTGGAGAATGGGGGGTGCTAACTTGACTGACGTTGTATTTTCTTATGCTTAACGACTATGCTTTTTATTTGGATAAAAATATTTGATCTATGAAAAAAACATATGATCTACCGAATAGTACCTATGAAAATAATAGTTTACCTATGTATTAAATAATTAATCTACGTTTTTAAGTTTTGACCTATAGAATTAATTATTGATCTATAGAAATATCGACCTATGACAATAATTATCGTCCTATGGAAATAATCAAATACCTACTGATATAATTATCGATCTATAAAATTTGATCTATAAAATTAAGAACGTGGCTATTTATACATACGGTATGTATACGCAATTGGCTATTTATACATACAGTATTTTTACGTAATTGGCTATTTAGGGTAGGTTAGGTTAATAGATTGGTTTAGGTTTTTTTTTTTACTATAGATTATCTTTTAAATATTAATAGGTAAATGATTGATTTTTCTATAGGTAAAAATATAAAATTTCATAGGTAATATTTGAATTATTAATAGATCATAAAATTAGCATCCTTACTATTTCAACTGCTACAATCGCAGTATGAACGGAGGAGCTTAAGGTGACCAGATTTTTCAGTTCAAAATTCGGGACGGCCAACTAAGATCAGAGGTCAATGAAACGGTGTACTTAAAACTTATTTTAAATATATTTTCTATAATTTGAGACCGAATAGTACGTCAATCAAGTTAGCACCCCCCATTCTCCAAAAATTAAAACAAATTAGCTCATATTTATGAGCTATTTATGAGCTATTTTTGAGCCACAATTAAAATTTTTGAGCTGCAAAATTATGCCTAAAAAAAATGTTTTTCGATGGGGGGTGCTAACTTGATTTCAAGTTAGCACCCACGCTATGAAAAAATTTTTAAAATTTAAAACAAATTAGCTCACATTAATGAGCTATTTATGAGCTATTTTCGAGCCACAATTAAAAATTTTGAGCTGCAAAATTATGCCTAAAAAAAATGTTTTTCGATGGGAGGTGCTAACTTGATTTCAAGTTAGCACCCACGCTATGAAAAAATTTTTAAAAATTAAAACAAATTAGCTTACATTAATGAGCTATTTATGAGCTATTTTTGAGCCACAATTAAAATTTTTGAGCTGCAAAATTATGCATAAAAAAAATGTTTTTCGATGGGGGGTGCTAACTTGATTTCAAGTTAGCATCCACGCTATCAAAAAAATTTTAAAAATGAAAACAAATTAGCTCATATTTATGAGCTATTTATGAGCTATTTTTGAGCTACATTCAAAAATTTTGAGCTGCAAAAGTATGCATGAAAATAATTTTTTTCGATGAGGTTGCTAACTTGACTTCAAAATAAATAATGTAGCCACAATAAATTTTTTTTTAATTTTAGTAATTTTTTTCTCGATCAGTTGGCAACACTGTATTTTGTTCAAATTGCATAATGTATGCGGGCACCAGGAGAATCTTTAGTGAACATTTGATTAAAATCGGTTAGATAACGCGGTCATAATAATTTTTTAAAAATTTTAGTAATTTTTTTCTCAGAAAGTTGGCAACACTGTACTTTGTTGTAATTATCTAATTTATATGGATACTAGAAGAATCTTTTGTGAAAATTTTAACAAAATCAGTTAAACAACATGGTCGTAATAATTTTTTAAAAATTTTAGTAATTGTTTTCTCAGAAAGTTGGCGACACTAGGGGAATCTTTCCTGAAAATTTCATCAAAATCGAATAAATAATGTAGCCACAATAAATTTTTAAAAACTTTAGTAATTTTTTTCTTGGAAAGTTGGCAACACTGTATTATATTAAAATTACGTAATTTATGTGGGAACTAGGGGAATCTTTCCTGAAAATTTGATCAAAATCGGATAAATAATGTAGCCACAATGCATTTTTAAAAATTTTAGTAATTTTTTTTTCGGAAAGTTGGAAAAAATCAAAAGCACATGACCATCTTGGGCACTAAACAAATTTATCCTGAAAATTTCATTAAAATCGATTGAACCGTCTAAGAGGAGTTGCGATCACAAAATTTTGTCTGACGAGTGAGCGAGCGAGCAAGCTGACGACGCACATCGATACACCCACATAAACTAATTTCAGATTCGTCATCTAGAGGCTATATGAAGGATTTCTATATACAAATTTTTTATTTTTGAAAATGTTACAGTCACCGTACCAAACGCTATACCACTTTTTCCTTGCAGTCAAAGTGGTAAAAATATTCAAAATTAGCCTGAAGGATTATTATTTAAATAAAGTATTTTTGTGTTTATAATAGATTGAAAAAATATTTATATATATGATTTACATTTATATATTAGTATTTTTATATTATTATTTTGTATTTGGTAAAGCATTTGAACTAAATAAGGATTATTATTATTCATGTAAACTTAAAGGTAAATTTTGATAACAAAAAAAAATTATTTTTGTGCATAGTTTTGCAGCTCAAAAATTTTGAATGTGGCTCAAAAATAGCTCATAAATAGCTCTTAAATGTGAGCTAATTTGTTTTAATTTTTAAAAAAAATTTGATAGCGTGGGTGCTAAATTGAAGTCAAGTTAGCAACCCCATCGAAAAAAATTATTTTCATGCATAGTTTTGCAGCTCAAAAATTTTGAATGTAGCTCAAAAATAGCTCATAAATAGCTCATAAATGTGAGCTAATTTGTTTTAATTTTTAAAAATTTTTTCATAGCGTGGGTGCTAACTTGAAATCAAGTTAGCACCCCCCATTGAAAAACATTTTTTTAGGCATAATTTTGCAGCTCAAAAATTTTAATTGTGGCTCAAAAATAGCTCATAAATAGCTCATTAATGTAAGCTAATTTGTTTTAATTTTTATAAATTTTTTCATAGCGTGGGTGCTAACTTGAAATCAAGTTAGCACCTCCCATCGAAAAACATTTTTTTTAGGCATAATTTTGCAGCTCAAAAATTTTAATTGTGGCTCAAAAATAGCTCATAAATAGCTCATTAATGTGAGCTAATTTGTTTTAAATTTTAAAAATTTTTTCATAGCGTGGGTGCTAACTTGAAATCAAGTTAGCACCCCCCATCGAAAAACATTTTTTTTAGGCATAATTTTGCAGCTCAAAAATTTTAATTGTGGCTCAAAAATAGCTCATAAATAGCTCATAAATATGAGCTAATTTGTTTTAATTTTTGGAGAATGGGGGGTGCTAACTTGATTGACGTCCGAATAGTTGAATTTGAAACAGACGTCTCAAATTATATCTAAAAATAAATTGACGGATTTAAATAAAATCAGGCTTCCTTTAATTAGTAAATTATAAACATTTGTAATCTAGTCAAGTACTTGTATTTTTACCTAGGTACTTGTTTCTATGTTTTGTTTGTTTATTATTTATGTCATTTGTATAGTTTTCTTAGATTAATAATTCTATAGATGCAATCAATTTAAACTTTGACGTTAAGTCTCATTCAGACTGCCGGTTTAGTTTTACATTTTACAAAGAAGCACAAAAATTTGATCAATCCAAATATTTGGTGTTAAAACTAAAAGTGTGTCAAGTATTTGGATTGGTCAAATTTTTGTGCTTGTGCGTAAAACGTAAAAACTAAAACGGCTTTAGCTTTGTTAAGTTAAAAACAATTTAATATAATCGTCAATAACTTTATCATTATCTTCATCCGAGCAACATACTCATTAGTGCTGCCCATTAACCGCAAATATACCCGCAAACACTCGTAAGCAACAAACACATTTCCCGGCAATATCCCCTCGCCCCCCGAACCATCACCAACTAGTAAATCATTCCACATTTCGCTTATAACCCTCTCACGCACAACATCGCATCGGCCGACCATTACAAAGTTCGCACGACTCAACCGAAGGCAACGCCACCTCATGTAATTTAATGACGCCAACGTCGACGACGCTGGCGGCGCCGGAATGCCATCGTCGGCTTTGTTAACCCCTCCGGAACACGGCCGCTGGAACCGACCACAGTATTGATTCGGAAACACTGGGGGCTGGCGCGGTGTTAAGAGGGTGGTAGTCACGTGACGGTACACGTGCCCAATTGCCACTTCATAGCTTTGGTGAAAAGGGTTGGTGCGGAGACAAGACAGAGGGAGGAGGGGAGAGAGAGTGGAAATGTGTAGACACAAAATGAGGATCATTTCCGCTTTGGTTCCGACTGAACCGATGTGATATTTATATGCTGTGGGTGGGAGAATATGTGAGTGAGTGTATGTGTGTGTGAGTGTGGGTGTGTGTGAGTGTGGGTGTGTGTGAGTCTGGGTGTGCGTATGTTTGTTTAGCATTATGTGTGGAAGGAATATGTTATGTTATAACAGCGTTTAAATAGAGACATATGTTCAAGTGGAAATGGCTAGAATAAGTCATATCGATAAAGTGCTTATGTAAAGTGAAGATAAATAATACATTTGTAATTTCATAAAATAGAACTACTTAATATAACATTAAAATTTACTATACGATCTTACGTCATTTGTATTCTAAAAACTATATATTATTATGTCACAAAATTTGGTATATGAGACGTATAGATGCAAAACTCACTATTTGGTAAATTTTATGTTCTAAAATATTTGCAAAAAAACTGTTATAGCTGAGTGTAATTGTATTTTGATGATAAAATCTTGTTACTGGATGGCATTACTTATTTAATAAGTGCCATGTAGTAACAAGATTTTATCATCAAAATACAATTACACCCAGCTATAACAGTTTTTTTTTTTGCAAATATTTTAGAACATAAAATTTACCAAATAGTGAGTTTTGCATCTATACGACTCATATAAGGATGTTCCGATATTTACAATAAGATCGACCTTAACTTTCTTATTTTAAATAGAATATCCCATTTTTTTTTAAATTTTACTATTGAATTTAAAAGCAAAATAATACATATGATACATTTAATAACATTTTACTTTAGTTCAATTGTTTGGTAACAATTTTCAAGGTCCATATCTCAAGAATGCAATCAAATATTTGCAATTTGTAAACGGGGTCATACGTATTAACGAAGCTTCGGGCTACCTTTTCATAAAAAAAAATAATTAAAATTATTTAAAAATTTGCCTAGAATATTGATGCAAAAAGTTTAAAAAACATTAAAATCTATTATTTTTTTTAAATGAAACTCCCCCATTAGTGCTTATATTTGTGAACGGTTTGATTTAATTTCTCAAAACAAATTAATTCAATGCTTAATTATATTTTGTTACGCTTCTGAACTTAAGTACAGAACGTTATAAATTATATTCCCATAAATACTTTTCCTATTAAATAAAACTGCTCTTTACGTTAAAATTTTGTATTAATATTTATTTATAATCGACGTTTCAACGAACTCAATGTCCGTCTTCACCAGGAATACTGATACTTTTCCTATTTAAATTTATACATGTAAACATTAACTTATTTAAAAAGAATTCTTATCGATTGCAATTCTAAAGAAATCTAATAAAAAAATCTGTACATTCTCTTCGTTTATTCTAAGAAATTTCTGCTGTATAAGAAACTATAATTTCTGTCACGAAATAAATAAAGTCTTTACTAAAGACATTATATATATTAACGATCGAATTACTTAATAAATATCAATTTGAAAATTATTTTTCTTTTTATAATCTATACCTTTCAAAATAGTTGGAAATTTATCACAGTAATAATGACTAGCGTATAATTTTCTTCATGGCTAATTCATATTCATAGAGAATACGTTTACTTCAATTATATAGTAAGAAAATTATAGATCATAGAATACCATTTGATATTATTTTATATACAATTATATATCTATATGTTAATTTCAAGTGAAAAAATTGACATGTTTATAAGTAATTTTTTTTCTTCTCTCGTTTGTTTGTTTATATTTATTTAATTTGATGGAAATACCTAATATATTTCCAACATTAATTATTATATTAAATTAATATGTATGGGGCAAACATAATTATTTTTGTATTTAGCTATTATTGTATAAATTAATTTAATATATGTTATGCAATGTAGCATTTATTGTAAATGAAATTTACAAATTGCTATAATTTAATGAATTAATTTTTTTATTATCGTTTCAAATTTACATTTATAATTATATATACAATATTAATTATTAATAAATATAGCATATATAATTTATTAATCTAAATACGATAAAATTATTGTTAATTTTGATAATATTACATAGAAAAAAAAACTTTAGATAATTTTACTAATATTTTACATACATACACAATCACGCCATGTACCCAAAAGGGTGTGGCACGAACTCTTTCTACTATCCCGAAAATATAAAATATTATAAAAAATATTATGTAATTAAAACAAATTATTAATTTTAAATAATTGAAATAGCAATATTTGTGTAATTGTATAATTTAACTAAGTATATAGATTTCGGAGAGTTGAGGAAGCGCATTTTGGGTACCAGAAATGTTGGCATAAGCGTATAAATTAACGTTGAATAAGCGCAAAAAAAAATGTTGAATATACGTATTACAATATTAGTTTGGCTTAGGGTAGGATAGAGTAGGTTAGGTTATAGTATTTAGTAGTAATCATGATGCGTTTATTCAACATATTTTTATGCGCTTATGCAATGTACAACAAAAAAGCAATATGCGCTTTCACAACACGCTCATAGTTTTATGGGTATTATAGTTAGTTACATATTTAAAATACAAATTAAAATTCATATTCTCATCCCATAAAAGCAATTTTTGTCAAAAGTGTTTTTAATATTATTAAATTAATTGAAAATGAATTATTAAGCACTATAAAATAATTTATTTAAATAAAAAAGCTTTAGGTTTTAGTTAATTAATTAAATTTAGACGTTTCGATTCACTGCACGTATATCATCATAATGAAAATAATTAAATAAACAAACAAAAACATAGAACCAAGTTACTAGATAACAAAATACAAGTAACTAAATTACAAATTTTTATAAATTATTAATTAAAGGAAGCCAAATTTTATTTATATCAGCATCTTTTTTTGTAAATATCTACTGCTTCTTTTATCAATCTACTGATAATATTATCTACAATTATCTTCTTATTTTAATATAATGAGTTCTCTGAAAAATTCTATGTTAATTTATATAAATTTTATATCAAATATAATCAAAAATAAGCAAACCATTTATATTTGATAAAAAAATAAAATCAAAAATTTATTTTGAAATAAATATAAGGGCCTTGTTCTTACATTTATTATATTTTATAATTTCATATTTATAATTTTATTAAAAAAAAGAAAAAACTATCAGTTACATCATAATTAATTTAATGAATAATTCTTTTCAGCAAGGAAACTAACTGCAAAAAATATCGCTATGAAACAATTAAATTACAGTATACGAGAAACAAAGATCGCAAATGCCGATAAAGTGTGTTAAAGAGAAAGGCTAAAATTAATTAGACGTGAAACATTAAATGATCATACATTGTAAACTTTTTTACTTGATTATACCCGACGATAGGTTATCGATTTTACATAAATATCTGATGATGCGATTGCTTATAAAATAATTATTATTGACGCTTATTATTAATAAATGATAGAAGGCATCATGTATGTATGCATTGTACTTAGAAAAAAACAATATAAATATGTTTTCTTCTATTTGAATTCCCACGTTATCCGGACAACCATCTTATTATGTTGTAATTGTCGTGGACTTTAATTAGTGGAAGTAATTAATTAAATATTATATACAAACTGGTTACATTAATAGTAAATGAAAGTAGCTATTCAATAAAGAAACAAAAATTAAGAATGTTCTACCGGTATTTTAAATTTTATGAAAATATATTGCTAATTGTCTTTAGATTATTGACATTTAATATTTAATTATATTTAATTTGCAACGTAGTTTAATATAATAAGGCTTTTATATGTTATAGTGACTATTTCATTTTTTAATATAAAGAATTAATGTTTGTGTATATATTATTGTAATTATTTTAATTTATTTACGTTAAATAAAATAATGGTAGAACAAGTATAGTATTCTAATTGCATTTAACTCGCCCGTTACTCGCACCTTAAACTTTATTCTCATGAGTAATAACCATCATTACATAATTTATTGTGAAATAAACTATTATAACATACTAAAAAATCTTTTAGAACACATTATATTGAAATAAAAAAGCATTAGACTTTAGTTCTGTATTAATTTTAATTAAAAATCGACTTTTCGACATACTCCACGTATAGCTCCAAGAATAGGGACCAAAACGTTTTGCCGTGATCGTTTCGCCGCCGGACGTTTTGCCGCTGAACGTTTTGCCGCCGGATAGGTTAGATTACGTTAGGTTAGATCAGGGTAGGGTAGGTTCGGTTTAGGTTGGTTTAGGTTTAGTTAGTTTAGGTTTACTATCGGAAAAATACCTGGCGGCAAAACGGCGGCGGCAAATGGTCGCGGACCCCCAAGAATAGGTCTGTATATGATACAAGTTTTACTGTATATAAAAAATCTATAATTTGAAGTTAAAATTTAAATTTAGTAAATTAAAATATTAATTATGTTTTTACATTATAAATAATTAAGTGTTTTTTAAAATAGTTACGAAAATGTATTCATTAAAATTTATTGCTTACAATATTCAGTAGCGTATCTTTACAAAAATGGTCTGATGAAATAGTTAAAGTTAAACTATATACAATGTTATTTGGTTGCCCACGTTGATGTATAGTACAGAATTTTGAGTTTAGCTACAAAAGCATAAAATTAGAAATGGAATAGAAGAGCATGTATAAGAGGTATCATGTATATAGATGAAGCTAAATTTGCTTGTCTGGATAGAAATGTTAGGTGAAAATTGATTGCAGACTAGTGGGAAGACTTTGTGCTACACCCTTTTGGCGTGATTGTGTATGTATAATATATTCGATATATTTTTTATGTTTGAAAAAATCAAAATTAATATAGTAAATTTTTAATGTTTGTATATACATGTTAATTTTCAATAAATTTACTTTTGGTTATAATTAGCATCTTAGCAATAATTAGATTAACACAACAAAAAAATAAAAGGTGATTTTTCGCGGTTATTTGTAGTTAACTCAGTAGTTAATATTACTTATTCTTTTTAAGAACATATAATTGAAAAAGTTAACAATATTATGTGTATATGTATGTTAAAATTCTCAGTCGGTATATTTCCCAATAGTTATTTGATTTAATTGTTTCTTTGTGAAACAACAATGTAAATTAACATGTTTATTAAATTTACTTGTAAAATAGTTACTTTATATCTACTTTGGTGTTTATGAAACCGAGTCTTATGCTGGGTTTCATAAAGGAATGTTAAATTTTAACAACGATGTTAAAAAATAACAATGTTAAAAACGTATTTAAAACCGGTTTTAACAACGTGTTAAATTTTAACAGAGTGTTAAATCGTTTATGAAACCGAGCATTAATCTATTTAATATTAATTTTATTTAACTACGCTACTGACTATATCTACACTAAATAAATATTTTATTGTCATAATTAAAAACCGGTAAATTAATTTCATCTGGACGAAAAACGACTAAAACTTGCATATATTATAAATTAATTAATACTACCGAATAATAAAACAAGATAGTTTCAATATTATCGTTGAAAATTTCCGCATGAAAAATTAATAAAACAAAATATATCGTCGCTGTTTTTACATCATCAACTTTTCAATTTATCTTTTTTTCTTCTATCGCCATTCAATCTGAGATGCTGCCCGGTTGTTTTTCCTATCGTGACCATCTTTAGAGAAAATATTTCTTTTTAATTATACGTAGGTAGGAGAGGTAGAGATAGCTTGAATTTGAAATGAGATTGAAGTTAAGTTTGTAACGTGACGTAAAGTAAGCGAAGCGTAGCCGTTTTTCTTCTTTCTTACCTCTTCTTTGGCTTGGCTTAGCTTGACTTGAGTTCGGATGTAAGAAGTTGTTCAGGCGTAAAAATTAACTTGTCGGGAGCGTTCAACTTAATGAGCACGAAGGCGTGCTTGCGTTATGTTAGAGAAGCCCGTTTCAAATCTCTTATGTTAATTGCTTAACTATTAATCGACAGTTTTCACATCTAAATTTGTATTTTCGTTGTTTCGTTTGTTATCTTGTTTATTTAATTTTATTTCATAGAATTTATATCATGCAATTTGTAAAACCAGTATTACGGTCGTAATTTGTAAACAAATATTTATTAATGTTATGTTTATTATTCGTCGTTACGTATGAAAAATATTATATGACATGCACGGTTTTTTTGGTGACCATACATATCTCTTTTTCTCGTATGTAACGATGCACATTAAACTAAAGAGGCATAATGCCTAATTACATAGTCTCACATACTTTAATTAATACTATACTAATTAAATCTTTAATATAGTTATTGCTTTTGTGCTACAAAAAAAAAAAAAAATTCAAAATATCTAGATCTAATTACATTGCAAACACATTCGTAGAATTTGTGAATTTCTTCTTATTTCTGTCCTAAATTTAACAATGTAAATTATTTTAATTTATAATTAAAACAGGCTTAACTCTATTTTATGTTTTTGAGTCTTTTACAGTTAATTTCATTCAAATTATGTTCGATTTTATAAACAACACAGTAAATTTAGTAAGAAACAAAATATATAGGTTTATTCTTATAGTAACTGTACTATAAATCCTTATTAAATTTACTAGATGAACAACGTAACGGAGTAAATTACTTGGTCAAAATTTACGGTAGTAAATTTTACTCTAAAAGTAAATAAATTCGTATCTTATAAAAAAAAAAATCAGTATTAACAAATTATCTTTGTCAGATCCTGTATAATTTTTGTCTGTGTCACGATTTCTATTCATTTTCAAGTGCTTTTTAACAATTTAAAAATGTTATTGAACATATTGGAAAGTTATTTTGACAAATGTCAAAATTCTCATTGTCAGACGGTAAATCACCCAATAGTTGTACGTACTTATAAAGTAGCCTGCTTTCAAAATAGATTAATTAAATATTAATTTCATAATGTTCTCTATCAGCAATTTTAATTATATATTGACTTATTTTTAAAGTTTTTATTGACATATGTAAATGATATAATTTGCTTTGGTATTTATGAAACTGGATATAAAATGATTAAATTTTAAATGATTTATTTATTTATTTAGATGATATTTTCAGTAACACTAGTTTTTCCATTTGCATATAAATTAGTTAAAATAAAGTTATTTATTTGTAACGCTATGTGCAAAACTTTATTATCTCAAACATGTCACTTAGACGTTCCGATAACTTAAACTAGAATAACACCTTTGAAATTTCCCAATAATATTTACTGAATAGTAAAAAATTTTGTTGTCAAAAATGGTTCTAAATAGTGTTCCATTGTTCTAGACAGAGACTTTAACCGCCCAAAATCTTGTAACAAATTAATTCAAATCTATAATAGTGTTTAAAACCAATTATAGAAATCAATAGGCGATTACTTTGAAAAATAATTTTCAATTGTGTTGCATATCTCGTACGGTCACCATTGTTTACTAATGGCGAATATGTTGTAATATTTTAATCCAACTACAATTGTTGTTCAATATTCAATAGAAATGATATGATTTTTTTCTCTTTTCCTATTTAATATCAAATTGAAAATACAGTGAACTGTTTCAATAGTATAGTTTGACAATGATTATTTTACAAGCATTTTGTTTTCTATTTTTTTTATTAGTATATACATGTTGGTGATTAATCCATAATACGTTAATACGCTATTAAAATTTACATTTATTTGTTACAAGTGATTCAAAAAACTGTCATTAAATTGAAGCCGAATTTAAACTTCACTTTTAAAAGTGATTTTTGTCAAAAAAACTTTTGACATTTACCTAAAATACTTATTAAGCAAGTTTAATTAAAATAAACTGTTTTAAGATCAAGTTCTGTATTAAAATCAGCATCCAGTGCATAAATTTGAAAATTTCGAATCTTAAATCATAAATCTTAAATTTATAAATTAAATTCATCATGCACCAAATTTTAGGTTAGAATTTTGAATTTTCATTAAAATTTTACGTTTGATTTTTATTTATATTTATGTCTAATAAATCGGAACGTCGAATTTGAATGAAACTTCAACCTAAAGCTTTTTATTTTTAAAATAAAAACCATTTAAAAAAACTTTGTATAAAATTGAATTACAAAAATTTATCATTTGTTTTTAAAACTATTATTTGAAAACAAATAAAATTTATTTTCAATAAAAATTGATTTATTAACCGATAACATTCACTATTTATATTTTGTTATATATAAACAACTTCTCCATATTGTATAATAAATAATAACATAAAATTGATTATAATTTTATTTCTTTACCTTCAGAATTATAGAGTAGATGCCAAACTGGTTAGGTGTGATAATAAATTCCTGATTCTATTTACGATAGTAAAGTTATGTTCCATCTCTTTTCATTATACAATAATCAATATTTCTATTTCACGAATAATTGATAATGTTCTTTTCATGATATCACATACAAATACTTTAGCTTCCATTTTAATAAAGGCTATATATTTAAAAAAAAATGTTATAAACAATTTTGTTTCTAGTAATAAATATAAATAAGTATGCATAAGTTTTTTTTTTATTAATTTTCTTTTAAGACAATAACAAAATTTGTTTAATTTTTCCAATTTTGATTTATAGCTCTTGGTAAATAATGATTCGATTTTTTCAATATCCATTGTTATAATCAATATTAGGTTGAATCAAATAATATTTCATGTAACAAATCAATTTAATAAAACAGAATTCAGTATTATTCTCGTATCAATGTGTACAAGTAATCAAGATATTATTGTTCGAAGTTAATTATGAATAAAACTGTTTTCATTACATTTACAATCATAAGTTAGCTATGCTTTTTCTAATCATATTTTCCACATAGAAGATTTGATAAATACAGTTTAATATTTTCTATTACATCTTTAGATTATTTTGACTAGAACTATGTTTTTCTCTTTCTACCAAACCGTCTTAACTCTTAATTGATTAATATTTTTTCCAATTCATACACTAATCTATTTCATACTTGATTCTTTCTAAGTATACCAGATACCCTACGCAAAAATCTCATTTCCACAAGAGTAATTTTCCTTTTATGCTCCTGCAGCTAAACTCAAAATGTCATCGTAGGCACTACAACAGCACTATTATATACACTCAAATGAGCTTTCCTGGAAACATTTACGTTTCTGGCAATAGAACCTAAAATACCCAAAACCTTCCAACCAGTACTTAAATATATTATTTATAAAGAAAAGACAAAATCAATCATTATGAAGACAACGATTTAAAATAAAATTTGACTTCCTTTAATTAAAAATTTGTATGATCTAGTTACTTATGCTCTAGTAACTAGTTTCTATGTTCTGTTATTTACTGTAAATGTCATTTGTATCAGTTTTCCTGATGAAGCCGGACGTTCAGTTCGTCGAAACGTCGATTATTAATAAATATTAATACAGAACTTAAATCTAAAGCCGTTTTATTTTAATATAATGAGTTCTGAAAGATGTTTTTACTATGTTATAATATAATGAGTTTATGAGACAAACTATAAAATTTTATTGATGACTTGACTAATGAAATTATATTGTCAATCCTAAAACGCTATGTGTACTGAATAATATTCTAGTAATTGTAACCAATTTCTTAATCTGTATGGTCAATATGTATATAAAATTATAATCGGTAAATTATCATAAATGCATAAATATGTATGGAGTTAAATATGACGTTATGATTAGTAAATAAATATTTGTCGGCATTAGAATGTCGAGAAATATCTACATAAAACGTATTCAAGTGACTAATAAAATAAACCTATAAAAAGAAATGTCAAGTTGATGTCGTTAAAAAAACGAAACAGTCATTAATGCTAATCAATCAATTTTTACTACTTCTTTATGTAACAGTCAACAGCGCGCGCGAATACTTATCAAATATCATAAAAACAAATTTATAGGAATTTCATATAAAACAATGCTAAACAAATACGACTATAAATTTGCCAATGCAATGTTACATCAGACGTAAAATATACTTAGTCAGTAGTTTTAAAACTGTGCTCAGCGGACGCCTATATAGCAAAGTTACAATATATTCATTCCAGTTATCAAGAATGAACGAGCACTTTTTTTTTCTTATTTTTACAAAAGCATGAGCACAAATTTGAAATGACCATGGCCCGTAATCATTTAATAAGCATTTTAAAATAGTTTATTTAAATTTTATAATACCAAATATAATAAAAATGATCAAATATAGAAAAATTATTTATATTTGCTGACAAACAGAAGCAAAAAGTTATTTTAAAATTAATGATAAAAGCACTTTTTCACGAAAAAGTGAAGTGAGAATACGGGCCAAAATGTTTAAAATATTATGGATGTTTATGGATATTATTAATATTACATGAGATATTTTGAATTTTCTTTTTGTAAAATACTTGCACCTGATTTTATATTATTATTTTTGTATAATTTTAGTAGCAATAAATGTGATTCATACGTAAATATAATTTAAATTTATAAAATTTTCTAGGCTGATATGGCATGGTCGATCTATCCTCGTCACAGACGTATCGCCATACATCGTAGATTGCATCCTCAGTGCTTGGTGACTGAATGAGAGTTTCTGCTCCGCAATCTGGTATTTATACCTACATCCCCACCATCCTCCACAAGTGTCGTTACGCCATTAGTTGATTCTGACTGGCCTGGATGGCCCATTCTTTTCAATCGGATTGAAAAGAATCAAGTCAAGCAATAGATAAAGAGTGTAGCGATATAAGACACTATATCAATATTAACAAAGTAGATTGGTAGTTTAGAATTATTTCCTGAGTAGATTTACGACATAGGTAAAATTAAAAACAGTTCCGTTAATTTCTGTAGCAAATGAGACTTCTACAATTACGTATGTCGTGCAGAATCACTAAATTGCTATTGCGCAAATCATAAGTTTAGTTGTTCCTATAATATCCAATCTTTCTATATCATAATATTTAAAAATTTTATAAATAAAACAATCCCTAGTAATTACCAACATATACTAACAGATTAGCAAACCATTATGAAGGTTGTTAACCTTTATAAACAAGTGAACGTAGACTATAAAACCTGTATAAGTATCAAAGATAGCGCGCAGGCACAGCGCACGAGGTGAAATAACGTAGCTTGAGCGCGCAAATAAGCGTGCTATGTTGCACTAATGAATACGGCTAATTAACATCATTAGCATTGGTGTGAAGTTGCCTAGGGAGCCGCGCCGAGAGAAGTTCGTTAGCACCAGCCCTCTGTGATTATTACAATAGCCCATATACATACACGCCTGCTGAATATAATGTTACGCGGCCGTGTTAAGTTTTTCATTTAGGAAATGGACCTACATTATATCCTAGGTTATTATTAATTTCTCTTTCATTCCTTAAGGGGGTCTGTTCTATAGATGGAGATAATTATTAAATGTTTTTTTCTTTGACAGGTGTTATTTATAATATACGATTGTAATGTGTGTGATTATCGTTATTATTAAAATGTTTACTATGCTTTGTAAGATAATTATTGTTCTCATACTTTACAAAATCCTAGAATATTTGTTTTAACATGTCTTTGATTTTAACAGTAATGTGACAGAATGGGCCAGTATATTTGTTTTGTAGTAGTAGATGTATGCGCAAACGTATATCTGTTTTAAAATTCATTAAAAGTCAATTTACTTTTATACTTTTATTATAGCTTTTTGAATTAGCCGATTCACTATAAAAAATAGTTATTATGAAAAAAAGAGCAATAGAAATTATATTTTCTATCCAATCGTTTGACGACAAAAAAATAAATAAATATTAGAAAATTTAATAGAAATAAAAATGTTAAGAAGTTGATAAAATAGCGTTAATAATAAGTATAGTTTTCTCAATTTGTAACATTTGAAAATTTATCAACGCTGCATAAAATTTGCATATCAAAACTAAGAAATGCAAATAAGACATTGTTCTGTAGTTTAACTAAGTATAATAGGTATTTATTCGGCGACTATTCTAAAATAAAAAGTTAATTTTGTACAAAATTTAACAATTACGCCCAATCTATGATTCAGAAAATTTAGAGTAGGTTTCGGTTTTTGTCAAAAGAGCGAAAACTATCGAAAGTAGTTATTTTCTTTTTTTCTGTATTTATAGAAAGAAAACAATCGAGTTTTGTATAACAATTAACGTTCGAAAACAATGGACTATAAAATAATAGAAAATCAAATTACATTTTCGTAGTTAAACAATATTTGTAAATATTAATACCTAAATATTTAATATTTCTGCATTGTACAAAATCATTATTAGCGTGAGTTAAAAACTAAACAATTTGATATATGATTAAAATTTCTAACTAATAAAAAAAAAAAATAAATGAAACGCAGTATAATTTCAATTCTAGTAACAAAAAAAAGAAATCAACAAAATTACTCATGTTGTATTTGCAATTAGCAAATCATTTTTAACAATTTAATATAATTTCTATAAAATTATAAACAACTATATTGCATATTATTAAAATAAACATATTTATAATAAAATAAATTACTAGTTAACATTCTGAAAATAGAAATAACATTGATTAAATTTGTTAATAATAAATTATTTATTGCAATCATAACTAAAATACTTTTTATTCCCCATTAACTAGTTTTTCATTAAAACAGAACGTAAAATAAAACTGATTACAGAAATTATAAATTACTCGCTATTAAAGCAGGCGTTGGAGGACAGAGAAAACAATCGACAATTGTATTACGAATCATGACGTTACACGGTGTAACCATGACAACGACACGTTCACCACGATAAATAAACAAATAGTATTCTCGTATAAAGAAACAAGTTAATTTATTAATTGTTCACGGTTGACAATTTTTGCTTCTGTTTACAATTCTTCGCCTACTTAAAGTAACAAATTTGAAAGAAAAAACCGACTGTTTCGATATTATTTATTTTGTTTCTGTTATCTCAAATTATTTTGCATTTATGTTGGCATTTCTGTTCACATCTCGTAAGATTTGTAGCGTTATGAGATATTTTGTCGTTTTCTACTAAATAGAATTTTTTTTTGATAGAAAAAAACGGAATATCTCCTAACGCTATAAGTCTTACAAAATGCAAATAAAATTGCAGCTTTCGTTTCTGTATCTGTATACATAATTGTTTTATTCAACCAGCAAACAATTAATAAGCACTTTTATTCTGTGGCTAGATTCTATGGCATTTTATTAAAAAAATAATACATGCATAATGTTTTGACTGTACGTCAAAGTCCTACACTATAATTATCTCCTTTTTCTTACAATGGGGTTGTTTTGTTTTTTGAAGTAAGAAATTTAACTGCAAAATACGATTATTTAGGCTCAAATATATTATAAAAATAAAAAAATATTATAAAATACCTTTTATTTTCACCATTATGACGTTTCTACTATTTGTATGACGCATACATGTGGCAGTTGTGTATTTCAGCGAATACTATAATAATGATAACCTATAAAATATGGTAGTCAGATAATGTTTTGTGCCGAATTTTGAATAATTCTTTGCGAAATAAAAACAAAATTTTTATTCACGTACCACATAATACAGATATTAGAAAAAAATGATTTAATGGTTTAATATTAATAAAATGTTAAAACTAAAATGGCAATTTTCATCTTGACTATACGTAACAAGCTTGCCACATTTCTCATTATATTATTAAAATATTTTCAATTTTCACAAAAAAATTAATAAATTATTATAATTTATTAGTTTTTGTTGTATTTTTAATTCAAATACATTATTTAAATAAAATAGTTATAACTGAAAATCTACACTACTAACAACATCAATATTAATGACAGCAGGTAACGCTAGTTTTATTTGTATTTCTTGTATATTTTCCATTTTAATAGTAGAGACATCATACATAATTAAAAAAATCATATGTTCTATAATTTGATAACTTAAACAAATATACATATTGTTAGAAAAAATAAGACAACCCCCATTTCTCATGCCTCGCCAACAAGAATTTATGTAAGTTCTGCTGCAGTTACAAAATAAAACTGATTTTATTGACTATATTTTTTTAATTTTCATATTTCATTTAACCATCCACTATCGGTTATTTATAGTAAGAATTTTTGCGTTTTAAAAAACAAAAATTTGAATTTTTCTTTCCCATAATATATCTGCAAAAAACGAAGAATTTTACAAGAATGTCACATGATTATGGTGAAACGAAAGAGGTGTGTTTGAATGAAGTCGACAGATTTAAAATGTAAATGACGCTATAATCGTCATCCATTTTTAACTTGATTCGCTTTTTCATTCGAAACAATCGAGCATATTTCAATCCGTAAATAGGAATGAGTTAATTTGTTCGAATCTTTTACAAATTCCTCACAAATTGTTTCATGACACGAATATACTTTCACAGTGCCCCGTTCGGTGAATACATTGTGCACAGGATTGGATTCAGCAGTTTGGTATTTCTTTGTCTTTCAAATTAAATACTGCGATTAAATTTAATTGAAGAACCTGTTGGCACTTGATGAAACACTATAAAACATTTGCATCTTTTTTCCTGATAAAGACAGACGATGAGTTCGTCGAAATGTCGATTATTAAATAAATATTAATACAGAACTTGAACCTAAAAGTGTTTTATTTTGGAATAAATATATTCCTTTATATATCATTATTTCTCCTGATGATGTTATATTTATTTGTGAACATATTGTTAAGTGTAATTTAAATTAACAAGCAATCAATAAAAATAAATATTTAAAGAAAACTCAGTAATACTTGAAAATAACTATTTCAAAAAATCAAATATTATTTTATAATCTACTTTTATTTCTGCATTGTTTCTAAATCTATGTATAAATGTAATATTTTACAATTAAAAATGTGGAATTCTGAAATAAAAATTAAAGAAAAAATATAGTTCCTTAATCAAACAATAGAAATTGTAAAAGAGAAAAAAAAACAATTACTTTATTTAAAAGAAACCTATTATATTTCATAAAAGATATATAAAGTAACAATAAAATGCAATTATTGTTAAAAAAATACAAATGTTTAATTAATAGTTGGCGTGCTAATTAAATTCTAATTAAAAATAAACGTATACATAGTTTTATAATCCATTTCATAACGTCATATAATTATTTTTTATTTGATTTTTATTACGAACTTGTATAGAGGCAAACAGTAAAGAAGTTTCTATATTTAATACTGATAACATAAATAAGCGTCTCCCGACAGAAATAATTATACGTTTGAAGGTAAACTGTGCAGTAAGCAATATAATATAAAAGAGAAGATTAGTTTAGTTCATTATTACATGTTAATAAAAAAAATTCAATTGCCTTTCTTATCAACCTACAATGGAAATTTATAAAGAAACAGAGAAAAGCAATCACTGTGAAGGCATTAGGTTAAATAAAATTTGATTTCCATTAATTAAAAATCTATAAATTTTGTGATCTAGTTACTTATTTGTTACCTAGTAACTTGTTTCTATGTTCTGATAAAAACAGATGTTGAGTTCGTCGAAACGTTGATAATAAATAAATATTAATACAGAACTTTAACCTATAGCAGTTTTATTTAATTTATAATTTTATATAATAAGTTCTGAAAGATCTTTTACTATGTTCAAAATTTTATTTTAGTTTCACCGTAATACAATTATTGTCCAAAGTATTACTAAATAATGTTAAATTTAGATTACTTATATCTTCCCCTACGTTAATTTTTGATCGCAAGATCACAATATGCCGTGTTCAACCATAAGATAAAAAAACTTGTGAAAAAAATCTACACATTTAAATAATACATAAGTGAACAAAATATAGTTCATTATAAAATATAATCCAATCTTAGTCTTTTTCTTCAACTAAATCAATTTTGAAACGGAATTCCAAACGTAAAAAAGAAAACAAAAACAATACACCATCGTTTGCATACAAAGATAAACTTTGCATGTCGCAATATACTATCATAAACAATGAAATAAATTTCAATTCCATAGCCCTATCCAATACACAAACACACCCCACCCTAATCTAAAATGTTTCAGGAGACATTTGACAGTCAGTTTTTATTCGAAAAAGGGGAGGACCAACAAAAATCGATAAATAACAATAGAACACCGTTTTCCTTCACGCACACATATACACAGTGACGTGTTAACAAAAGTGGTGTATTTAATGCGTTTTTCGGCCCTCCACGATTTTTGTGAGGGGAGCTGAAATTCGTGACATTTTTCGAAACAACGTTTGCGTGCTCAATTAGTCGATATGCCCGAGCGAGCCATCATTTCTCCACGTTCTCCACCGTCTTCACACAGTCACGCTAGAGCTAGTAGTATCGATAACCATCACATTGAAGCGGCAGCACGCGAACGCCCAACTTACATGCACATTTTAATTTAGAACGGCTGTATGTGTGTGTGCGCTATGCTTTGATAACGGATAGATCCGTTATGCTGGTTCGGTTAGGTTGCCAAATCCCCGTTACAGACTTTTGACAAACAATAAAATTTTGTGTTTGTAAAAACCATTTGTCTTGCCTATAAAATAAAATAATGAGTTTGTTGAACATAAATTTTAAAATAAAATTGTTACAATCTTTTCTACTCAGTGAATGAAGAAATTTGAAGATTATGTAAGCGTGATAGCCAATTGAAACACGCAAAAATATCTAGATGTTATTAATATTAAATTTGTATTATGAACTCAATTTTAAAATTAGTTTTAACGAATGTCGATTTTATGACAACGTATGTCATAAGAGCAGGACTAAACAAATTAATACCAGCTACAGAACTTAGAAAATTTTCAAAAACCATAAAATTAATTTAAAGTAAAGCTATATATGTATTTTGAAAACTAAGCTTTGATCAACAGTAGCGAATTAATAAAATGAACACCTAGGTGCTAATAAAATAGTTATAAAATCTTTCTTTGGTTGAATCTACAATTTCTGACCACCCTGGGCGGTATATATAATGCATTTTTTGCACACATTTTCAATATTCAAATTCAACCGAAAATAAACAATGCAATTGTCAATTTACTTAACTTTTTAATATAGCCGTCGGAAATTGAAACAGTTCTTATTGTAGGCAAATCTATTGTTTACATACATGTATGTATTGCGGGATTGCATAAACTACTCATTATATTTTTGTCGAATTTTTTTTAATACTATAATAGTATGTATATGTATATATTATTTATATTTGTTCGATGATTTGTAAGAATTAAGGTTTCTTTGGTCAAATATACAATTTCTGATAAATTTTTTCTTGCACTTCTTCTAACATTTTCAATAATCAAATTCAAATTCAAGCGAAAATAAACAATGCAACCTGTAAATTAACTTAAGTTGCAACAGTTTTCTCAATATGGTCGCCGAAGATGTCAGATTAAATACACTTAACGTTGTTATGTTTGGTGCTGCCGCCAGTAGTGTATACGTAACTAACTGCTGTATAATAGTACCATTAGTGTACTAGTAACATAATGACCTCATTTTACATAGCATAGACAATATGGTAATGTAATATCAATATTATAATACGCTTGAAGGAAAAAATCATATTTATTTTTTAAAACAAAACTTATCACAATAATGTTTTAAAACTTAAAAGATTTAATATTATATATGGTTTTATAGAAAACAAATTCACCGTATAACGACTGAATTTAAATAATCTGACCAAACAATTTACATTTATATATATATATATATATATATATATATATATATATATATATATATATATATATAAAGCATGCGAGAAAAAGATAAATCTATAGCTAGTATTTATCGTTGAAAAGAGATGAAACTAAATCGTATATACATATAATAGATTTGAGCCACGCACACAAATAATATCGGTATACGGGCTATGGGCTATGTAATATAATAGATTGTGCCAGACGGTTTTCAAATCGAAATGGAATTACTTACGTGGAAACTGAAAAGGATATTATACATGGAAGAATGGAGAATTGATGGAAATTGCTTTTCGACCCTGATTTCGGATTACTTTATAATACGGAGTTGCATCTTTAAAACAATCAATTCAGAGTAATTGTTATTGCCTGTGGTTTTATAATTTATTATAAACAAATAAAAAAAGTGTTTATGAGTTACTTAAATTACAAAATAAATAACGATAATATACACTGATTAATGAATGAACTGCGATTGAATTAATTTCTTTTTTTTTATTCATTTTATAGAACATATTTAATAAAACTAAATATGTATTTTATAATTAAAATAATTCGATAACAATATTCCATTATTAATAAAATTATAAAAAATACAAATCAATATATTCCTTAATTGGCTAGATTTTCTTTAAAAAATATTATTATGATTTCGACAAAATATATGAGACGTGATTTTTTATGCAGAATAAATTAAATATATTTTACAATTGTGTTCACAATAAATTGTTAATTATATTTATGTAATTATACATTGGCTACTCAGTAATATAACTTTTTTTATGTAATTTTACATAGGTTACTAAGTAACATAATAAGCTTTTTTTGTAAAATTTTTAATTTCTTAGTATATTATAATTATCATTTATGTGCTATAATACATATTGTTTTATGTAATAATATATTAAAATGAATAAATATTTTACATGAAAAGTAAATTAGTTTTGCTTTGCATAATTTTTTGTTAAATATTTCATGCTATGTAAAATTAAATTCTATATAAAATTACATAATAATCCCGGGCATATTTATTGCTCATAACTTTTATTGCAAAATTACAGAAAAACTTTTTACAGAATAGTATCAAATTCAGCACCCATAGCGTTTAGATATCATTACCAATTGAATCAATATCGTTCTCGCGTTGCGTTTGGTAACATTGCCAACTCGGATAGACCCTCTCTACCAGCAGCGGCAAATTGCATGGAGAGCAAGCACACAGTAAAGTACTTCGGGAGTTGGCTGTGCGGGCAAGATTTCTCGTCGCTCAAGTTTAGCGTGCGAGCGAACAGGAAAGCGGCAACAAAGTTCACGCGGTCGCGCGCGGTTTTGGTTATTGATCTGGCTGCGTTCGCAAAAGCAAAGCATGGCATAGTTTTCATCATCATTACCACTAAACGTGGTAGAATGAAGGACGACCAAAAAGGTATTATGCACCCAGCAACACTTCACAACCAACTCAAAGGGAGCTATTTAATTTTCTTCGCGAATAGTTCATTATGATGTTAGAAAGAGAAAGGGGATTATTGTCTGTATTCTATTTACATGTATAAGAATATCGTACCCAGATAATTAACAACCCCACTATCTTTTTGTTAAAAGCTAAGATATTTTATATATTATATATTTTATATATTATATATTTATATATTTTATATATTTTGTATAAGATCTGAATTTTGTTAAAATTTATGTATTCTTCTGATGATAGCTTAACTGCCGAAATTAATCAATAAAGGTTTTTTTTTAATAAAATTGTAAAACTTAAAACCGTGTGTTTTTATTATTTTTTATTTGTTTATACATTATAAAAATGTTTCATCGACAACCAACAAGCATTTCTAATTGAAGTTAATGATGAAATATAACTTTTTTTTTATCATAAATTGATTCAGAAATTCATGATGTAACTTCATTGAATGGATATTTTTACTATATTTAAAGTTGCAGCAGCAATTAAAATTACCAGTAGAGTACTTTGGTTTTAAGTATAATAATTAAATACTTTTTATATTAGCAAAATAAATGAAAACATTTATAACTACATAATAAACAAACCTGTAAAATGTTATGGCATATTTTTCTTTATTCAGTGAATAAAAAATTTTACTTACTTAATTAATCCACAGAGCTAGAAGAGATCTTAACTTTATGCTAAATGCTACCATAAATTAACATAGCTTAAAAAAACAAATAAGACTAAAACGTATGTCAGTTTCAGAAATATTCTTTTAATTAGCAAAGTAATAAAACCAATCGACTATCAAAACATTTTTTTCACCGAACATTTTCCATAAATAAAAGAAGTATTCAATTTTTGTCATCACCACGTCTGTTCTTCATTTAGATAATTTACAGCCGTTCTTATTTTTTATTACCACCGTATTAAAACCCGTAAAAATAAATCGAAGGTCTTCCCCTGTTGAAATCCGAAAAATAAGACCAACAACCCGAGAAATACACTCGCTCTCTACAATCGTTTCGGAGTCGAGTGAGTGAAATGGCATTAGTACAGGACGAGCGACATCCTTTTAACATCTCATTAAGTCGAAATAGGACCGGGGCCATAACACACACACACACACACACAGACAAATACACAGACGCCATACACCCAACAAAATCTAAACGAGATAAGACGAAACGAGCTGAAATAAGTATAAAGAACGTCGGGACACGAGAGCACCATAAAGAGAACTCTGATAGATGCAACAAGAACAGCGCTATTCCGTTTCCATTGGAAACAGAAGGAGATGGAAACAAAATGTTCGCTTCCACACAATAACCGTCTCCAGATGGAAAAAGATCAACTTACCTGTTTCGAGTAGGTTGGAAAGAGATGAAACGAGGGGCTTTACAAAACTAGGGAGCAGATTTCATAGATGGCTGAACAGGCTCGAGGGACGTATTCAGTTCGTGTCCCCCGAGGTCGACATGGAAGGGTCAGGAACCCAAACGAGGATTTACGAAAGAGGCGAAAAGGGAATGGGGGCAGATGACTATTGTTCCGAACTGCCTGTGGCTTGAGGTTTGTACGCTCAAATTGTGATTGCTACAGCTTTAACATTCAGATCTTCCCTTAGCGATAAGGGATGAGGAATAAGTATGAAGTGTGAAACGAACATACAGGATGGTAGTACGTCATAGTTTATTATTCAGGGGCGGACACAATATGACCTATTATGACTTTGACACAGAAAATCAAACTTGTCTTGTCTAGAGAGATTAAGCAACCCGACCATTAGGGGAATTTCCAAAATGCAAAAACTTCTACAGATTATTATTATTCTAATACGATAATAAAATATGTAATGAAAAATAGTCGTTTACCACAATAATAACGGAATTATGACATCAGTTATGAGTAAGAAGTATGATTAGGAATTAATATTGTTATATCATATATGTAAATAAGATAGCGTTATAATTAAACTATATTTAAAACAAACGTAATGTTTTTTTTTTGTATTTATGAATTGTTAATGCGTATACCAATAAATTGTTAAAACAGTTTTTCGAATTATTAAATAAAATTAAAAGAAAATTGTTCTCTCATAGTATTAATTAAAAGTTAATGATTATTAATAGAATATTGAGTAAAATTTTGAAAACAAATGAACAACATTAATATAAAATTTTGTGTATAGATATTGCAGCTAGTATAAAAAATTATATATATATATTTATTATTATTATTATATGTAAATATTGTGTTTGTTCATTAAACTTGCCCTCTAAATAGATTACACTGTTGAGCAATAAAGCAATTTATAATTTACATTATACAATTTATTAAATAAAAAATATAAAATTAACCAGTTTCAAAAAACAAAAGTTTGACAATAGAAAATTTAATAAAGCCGACAAATTTTATAGTATTTTTATTACCTATGTACAATTTTAACAATTTCTTTTTCTTCTATACAAATAATATATTGATTTCCAATTATGTTATGAAAAAAAAATATCTCCGCAATTCATAAAAAATTCTCATTTTATAAAAGGTATTATGATAAAATTAATGTAATAAAAATAAATTATGTAAGGTCAATTGTAATAAAAATTTTACATCTTCATTTATTTCCATTATTTTATGTACACTCTAGCAAACTGATGTAAATTTATTCTATAAATGTATTTTTACAGAAAAAAAATGTTACGTCAACGAAGAGCTTAAATAGTTTAGAGTTTCGTAAAATAAAAAAATATGTAAGATATTTACCAGAATAAATTTTCTCTACTAAAATAATAAATAAAACAGTACGAAAAGAAAAACTATCGCTTTTGAAATATTTTTCAGCGATGCTTTTTAATTGAGCCAACAAGACAAACCACAGTTTACAAATTTAAAATTCTGGGCTGTAAGCCAAACAATTCATCTCAATATTGCATAAACTGAAACCGACACTTGCCTCTAGCTCTCTTTGTTTACAAACGAAATAATCTCTAAATTATCTGTTGACTGAAACGTGCAACAAAATAAAAATAAACAGCTGTAAAACGGACGAAGAAAATACAGCCATGGCAAATAAACAAAAGTGTTTAGACATACACATTTATACACACATACACACACAGATGCATTTAAACAAAGATTTGTATCCAAGCCTTGGCCATTGCTCTTTCTCGGTAAAGAATTCCCCGGTTGTGTTTAGGTTATTTTCAACATCAAACGCCGCTCGCACCTGGTGGGCAGATTATCTAATTCACCTATCACTACCGATGCACAAAGATTGTCTACCAATGCATAAAGATTACGTACGAGTAGCTTAACAATGACAGGACAATAAAATTGCCCAGAGAATATTTTCCGAAATAAAGTTTTATGAGCGACATAACAAAACACTCTCTTGATATGCTCACATTAATTCGTGAAATACGTTGAAAATTTGGCTCGTTTTAACCTTTTGTTTTATGCTAACCTTACGACGTACTTTTCTAAACGTGGCTTCTATGTCAAAATTATCATGTAGTTTGACAAGTTTTGTGTACGTAGGGTAAATGTTTTGTTTATATGAACGTGAGAGTTTAAAACAAAAACACTATGCCAATATTTGGTGACGTTTGATTTTCACATATATTTATATATGTTCTTCTCAGAAAAATATTAAATAATAGATTGCTATCTAAAAGTTACCTCTATGAAATATATTAAATTGAAAAAAATATTGCAAATAAATTATCAGTAAAATAATAATTAATTATATATAATCATAATTATCAAAAAAATAACATAGGCCCGTATTCTCACCTCATTTATAAAAGTGATTTTTGCAAAAGTACTTTTGACGTTTACTTAAAATTATTTATTAAGCAATTTATAATAGTTTATATAAATTTTATAATACCAAATATAATAAAAATAATCATAAATAGAAAAACTATTTACAATTGAGGTCCGGGAAGTTAGCGAAGCCACTTTCACCAAACAAAAAATAAAATATTGATTAATTTGTCGTAAATTAGTCGTAATTTTGTCGTGAAATCAAAAAATTTGTCGCGCCCTATTTTAAAAAATTATTGATGGCTTCGCTAACTTCCCGAAAAAGTTAGCGAAGCCATCCTTCAAAATTAAAAAAATATTAATAAAATGAACCGCGGATGTAGCTTATAATTTATCGTAAATAAATCGTAAACGAATAAGAGTAATTTTGTAACGAAATTATTATTACTTGCAAATACAGAAATAATAAACTTAATGAATGTGTATGCGTACAATGCATATATGGATAGAGCATGTACAACAAAATAAAATCGAACAACAATTTTAGTAACGATTAATTTACGAAAATTTAATATCTAATAATTAACGTGAAAAAATTATTTTTCATCTTCTAAATTAGGTGGCCAGCCAAATTACAACGAGAAATTGACACGGCCACTCATCGAATAGTTAGTCGAAGAACACAGTGCTTAAATAACGCTTATTTAAAGAGCAAAATGTAACTTTTTGGTATATATTTTTTGAAAACAACAGCTTATAGAAAATTAATAATATAGTTATTAACATAAAAAATAAATAAACAAATTAGTGAGTAAGATTTTTTTCAATGTGAAGGCAATTTTTTTTTACAGTTGCAAACTTTTCGGCCTTAAGAAATAAGTAGTATAATATGCGACAGAATTTTAAATAGGATGATGCTATTTATACATACGGTATGTATACGCAATTGGCTATTTATACATACAGTATGTATACGCAATTGGCTATTTATACATACAGTATGTATACGAAATTGGCTATTTATACATATAGTTTGTATACGCAATTTGCTATTTATACATACAGTATGTGTATACAACTGGCTATTTATACATACTTTATGTATATGCAATTGGCTATTTACAGATTTACATATACTGATTGTATGTGCTATTATTAAAATTAATATTTTGATAATAACTACACAATTATAAATAATTATAGTTTTATTTATTAAAATTTATTTACAATATTGTTCAATAAAGTAATACATATACTATAAAGTATCATTAAATCGGAGAAATAAATATAAAGTAAAATAAATATAAATCAAAATAAAGTAATAAATATATTATTTTTTATTCTGTATTTTAATTATTTTTTTTTGTAAAAGGCTATTTATACATACGGTATGTATACGCAATTGGCTATTTATACATACTAAAAAAAAAAACCTAAACCAACCTACTAACCTAACCTACCCTAAATAGCCAATTGTGTAAAAATACTGTATGTATAAATAGCCAATTGCGTATACATACCGTAAGTATAGCCACTTTCTATAACTTAACTCTTATCAAGCTACTAAACCTACAAAATGAATATAATTGCACGGCAGACGGCACCCACAGCTAATTTACTGTCCCCAGCAGAAAAGTTCATTTTAATACAGTATTACAGGGGTGTTAGGTTTAGCTGAATGCGTGGTTTTGGCGTTGCTAACTTGTACACATGCTGTATGTATAAATAGCCAATTGCGTATACATACTGTATGTATAAATAGCCAATTGCGTATACATACTGTATGTGTAAATAGCCACTTTTTTTTAAATAAGCGTTATTTAAGCACTGTGATCTTCGACTAACTATTCGAAGAGTGGCCGTGCCAATTTCTCGTTGTAAATTGGCTGGCCACCTAATTTAGAAGATAAAAAATAATTTTTTCACGTTAATTATTAGATATTAAATTTTCGTAAATTAATCGTTACTGAAATTGTTGTTCGATTTTATTTTGTTGTACATGCTCTATCCATATATGCATTGTACGCACACACATTCATTAAGTTTATTATTTCTGTATTTGCAAGTAATAATAATTTCGTTACAAAATTACTCTTATTCGTTTACGATTTATTTACGATAAATTATAAGCTACATCCGCGGTTCATTTTATTAATATTTTTTTAATTTTGAAGGATGGCTTCGCTAACTTTTTCGGGAAGTTAGCGAAGCCATCAATAATTTTTTAAAATACAGCGCGACAAATTTTTTGATTTCACGACAAAATTACGACTAATTTACGACAAATTAATCAATATTTTATTTTTTGTTTGGTGAAAGTGGCTTCGCTAACTTCCCGGACCTTTACAATTGATGAAAAACAGAAGCAAAATGTTATTTTGAAGTTAATGATAAAAGCACTTTTTTACGAAAGAGTGAGGTGAGAATACGGGCTTTAGTATCTTTTAACATGTAAAAAATATAAAAATCTATTATGAAATATTAATATATTCTCCTTACTTCTAAAATACATATTTATTTTATCATTTTTTTGTTTTATTGTTTTTCATCAACATACATCTAAATAAAAATGCTTAAAAAATCTTGGCAACAAAAAGAACTAAAAATTCCTAGTAGCAATATAAGAAAAGCAAAACAAATTCTAATGAGTCAAGAATCGTTTGTAATTCAAATGTGTCAGCTGGTTCGCATTGCCAACTCAACAAAAAGACAAAGAAACATTACGCACATGAAAACCAAGTGCACATGCATGTACAATAATTATTAACACTATAATTAGTGGATTGATGCTAATGACAAAATACGGCAAAGCAGCAACCAACATTAGTGCTCGCCAAAGTTAGGTTAGAATTATTTTTAGCGCGCTCATTTGTTATGCTTCGTACAATGAGTAAATTATATCCTTTCGGTTTAAAATGGGCTTGTAAATGGTTTCCGGATCTAACTAGATGCTTTCATCGAACTAATACCAACTTTTCGCACAAAAAAGTCACTTACTTAGCGCAATTAGCTGGCCGAAGGAAATAACTGGTTGTTTATTTTTATTTGCAGATAAATTTTTACTTTACGGGTGTCATTAGATGTGTAATTATATAGTTTTTCCCTAAGGTAGAAATTTTCTTTGAAAACAAATGGCAATTAAATGTTTTGTTGGTGAAATTACATTGAGTAAAATTGAAAAATGTTAGAACTTAGTTGTTTTAGTAATTAAATAATTCACAAAGTAGTGACACAATTCAATATTCAATCAATGAGGAATATAAAACGATGATTATTGTGTTGAGCTCCAGATATTTGTGGACGAGGCAAGTAATCTGAGCGAAACACAAAAAAAAACTTCCTATTCCGAGTGATATATATATATATATATATATATATATATATATATATATATATATATATATGATTTTTTCTACAAGCGTCCTAAACGAAACTAAAGTAAAAATAAATAAAAATATATGCCAAATAACCTTAACCAATTACTAACAATTATAGACTAGTATGTGTATGTATACATTATTTATATTTGTTACATGATTTGTGAGAATTAATCTCACAAATAGAATTACATATACAATTTCTGACCAATCTGGGCGATATATATATTGCATTTCTTACACTTCTTCACACATTTTCAGTAACCAAATTAAAATTCAAAAAAAAATAAACAATACAATCAATAATAATAATTGCCAATTAACTTAACTTAAGTTAATAACGTTTCAATATAGCCGCCGAAAATGTCAGATGAAATACACTTGACGTTGTAGTTATGTTTGGTGCTGCCATCAGTGGTGTATATAGTACTAATATACTGTACTAGTAACATAATGACCTCTTTCTATGTAGACAATAATTATGATAACGTAATATTAATATTATGATGCGATTGAAGAAAAAAATATATATTTATATGTGCAAGTTTAAATTATTTCTAAATTTATAACACCTTACTTACCTTAAAAATTGTTTTTATTTAAAATTGTTAATATTATTGTGTTACTTTTCTGTGATTTGCGATATTTTTATTTTTTGTATAAATTTTATGAAATCCTAAGAGGCTAAAAAATATACCTATATACTTTTGCTGTAATTTCTATTTAACATTGCATCATAAAATTATTTTCTTTGATTTTTTATGAAAGTATGTATAACTTCTATTCTATATATGGTTTCAGATTACTTTCAGTTACATGAAAATATTATTAAATTTATGATTTTCCTTATTCAAGTTTTATTCTAGATTAAAAAAAAAACACTTCCTTAAATTCTGTACACCAGACGTTATAGTCTTAAAACTGCATAATCTTAGAATTAAAATTATTACGTAATTAAGTAACATAGTACCAAAATCTTTCAAAACTCATTATATTAAAATAAAACGCCTTCAGGCTTTAGTTCCGTATTAATTTTTATTATTAATCGACGTTTCGGTGTACTCCATATACATCATCATCAGGAAAAATTACACAACAAAACTATTATCCTAAAGCCGTTTTATTTTAAAAAAAATTAGTATTTTATCGTTATATATTATTTTTTGCTTATACATTTAATATTTTTTAATAGTTATTTATAGTAAGTATGCTGGTATTCCGTATTATTCTATAAGCTCTATAGTATTATAGAATCTTTTGTCTGTTTTTTAACATATGCAATTTCAAATAGGTCCATTATGTCAGAAAATAATTGTAAACGATTGTATAAGTATATCGGGCTATCCGATTAAAGCTGCAATAAATGCATGTAAATTTTAAGAACTAAAACACTAGATTTTAGACAAAAATTATTCCTATTATTAAATGCTTATAATTATACTTTAATTATGAAAAAAAATTGGTGCATAATAAATAAAAAATATGAATTTGCTATTTTCTGTAAACTCTCCGATTTTTTTAGAGAAATAATTGCTTGTTGGATGTATTACTTTCTCCATTACAAAGAGTGACAATGTTCTATAAAAATACGTAGCTATTTCATTTCTTCGCAACTTGCACTTTTGTTTAATATAACACAAACGAAATTTTAATAGAAAATAAAAACAAAAATATTTCGCAAGTGAAACAAAACAAAATATCAGTATCAATTCGGCCAATCACCGGGAGTTGCATAGTTTCTCACGAGACCAATTGCAACCGCAACAGTCGGAGCCAACACTGAATGTGCACTTAATCAATCCATCTATTTGCCAACGAAACAAATGGCTGTTGTGTGCGCGAGCCCGTTTTATTTTGCTCGTACAAAACATAGAAAATGTACTCGAGCACAACGTAAGCAATTAATCGACAGTCGCGTCTAGCAAATACCAGTAGCTCAAGCCACGAATCAAACCTATAAATATTAATAATTGATTAACGAACGTAACGTAATGTGTATAGTTAATGGCTCTCTCGGTCCGGCCAACCTAGCTACTGCAATCGTGTATTAGTGTCAAGGCGAATCCAAGTTCGTGCTCTTCATTTTAATCGGATCGTTAAAAATTTAATCAAGAAACAGTAACGACAAAGATTTTTAATCGACGCAAAAATTGTTTCAATGTTTTGATTCTAGAATTCAATTTAAATTTGTTGAAAGAGAAGACTTATTAGCAATTTTAACTATTTTACGGCCGGTTTTATAATAAACAAATTAACTAAAGTCGATTTTAAGTCGATAAAAAAAAGTCCAATTTAAATTTTATTGTCATAATTATTATTGCTGTCAATAAAATAATATTTAAAATCAAAGTGCTTTAAGTTAAAGTTTTGTATCAATATTTATTAATAATCGACGTTTCGCCGGACTTATCGTCCGTCTACATTGAGTTCGTTCGACAATGACTTCGTCGAAACGTCGATACAAAACTTTAACCAAAAACACTTTTATTTTAATATAATGAGTTCTGAAAGATTTTTTACTATGTTAAAATAATATTTCTAATTTCTAATGACAAAATTATTATGCTTTTTTTGTTGGCTTACAGTCGACTATAGTCAAAGTGTTTATTATAAAACTGGTTGTTGTTGCTCAATAAAGAATTAATTTAGATTTCCAGAAAACGAATGTAATTAGAGTAAATGTGTAGTGACGGAAGGAAGGCACTTACCTTGGGTTCGTTGGACGTCTTGAGTTTTTTGGCTGGTGGGGGTGATCCGCATCTATCATCGTTGGCAGTATTAGGTTGCGAAGGGAGAATAACAACCGCCGCGACCTTGGTCTGTTCGGGTTTAGCGGCCGAACCTTGCGCGGTGGCCGCCGAAGCCGCGGGACTTGGTGGCGGTCCGGGTGCATTCGGTGATGCGGCGGCAGCCCCGGGTGGGCCTGGCCCCGGTCCAGGACCACCGCCACTTGCCGGAAATACTACGCGTTGCTGTTGCGGCGTCGTCGGCCGTTGTTGCTGCGAGGGCGTCGCAGCCGTACTCCCTACACGCACTACACCATTTACGTCCGTATTCGCGGCGGATGGCGGTTGCTGCTGCTGTACGGGAGCAGCTGCCGGCTTCGGACTCGGTTTGTCCGATGAGTTAGCACCGCCACCGCTACTATTACTGTTACTACCAGCACCGCCGCTACTCGCGTGTTTATCACGCGCCTTATCACGTCGATGCCCGCTACTACCGCGCTTACTCGCGTTCCCGCTGCTGGAAGTATTCGCGTTACTTCCGGCTGAGGAGGCGTTTGCGTTCGTCTGCACACCGCCGCTGCCGTGCTTCTTATTATCTTGCGCGGCCGAACCGGCTGGCGTGGCATTCGCAGCCGATGCACTAGTGCCGCCGGAGCTAGAGTTCGTGCCGGCGTCGGCGGCGGCAGTTCCATTTTGCTGCTGCTGCTGTTGTTGTTGCGCTTGTTGCTGCTGTTGTTGCTGCGCTTGTTGCTGTTGTGTCTGTTCGTTGCTCTTAACGATCTCGTGCTTCGCCTCGGACGTTTTCGTGCCGGGCTTGGTGCGTTTGATCTTCATCTTGAGGCCCTTATCTACGGTGGCCGAATGCTCGATGGCCATTGCCTTATTAGCGGCGCCGGCCGCACCGGGCTTGCCGCTCGTCGTCGACGTGCTGTTGGCGGTGGCGTTGTTGGGGCCCGCGGGCCCGCCGCCGCCCGTGGTTGCCATGGCTGCAGCAGCAGCGGCACCCTCGTTCGTTTTCTCTATATCAGCATCCAAGTCAATGATCAGATCGCCTATCCCGATATCCCACTCGTTGTCATCGTACTCAAAGTTGGACGATTCCGGTTTCGCCGTGGTGCCCGTGGTCCTGGAGTCCGCCACCCGCGCTCGGTGGCCACCGTCCAGCGAGCTGTCTCTCATTGGGGCCGCCATGCGCAGCGCGCAGCCGCGAATGCGACACCACCCGCACCGCCCCGCGACATTTTACACACCACAACCACTAATTCGCAAGCCATCAACAACTACCGACAACCGAAAACAAATCCTCTCCTTTCCGCCTTTTTCTTAACATACGATAACTACTTTGGGCGCGCGCACTTAGACGCGACGACGCAACATTACACTCAAGAATCGAAACAAAACGCAACGCAATATTCCTTCCGATATTATATCGATTTTATTTATTTATCGGCGGGCTGCACCCTGTATACACGCGCGATCATCAGCACACGACGTTATGTCACCACACTACTGCTACCCGTGTACCCGTGTGTATCACCACCACCATTCAATAAATCCAACGGTACTCTAACATTCACATCCAATTACTGCCGGCACTTTATAACAACGATCACCTGGAACAAAATACAATTCGAAATTAGTCTCTTTTCCAACGAACTCAAACTGAACAATTTATTACAGTTATTATATATGTTATATAAGTACATTTTACAAATTAATAAAGGCAGCAGGCAAATAAAACTTTTCCGTTTATATTTCTACGATAAAGTAAAGTAGTAAAAAGTTAGGTTATAAAAATCTGGTGCGAAAATAGTACGATAGCTGACGTTAGTAAAATATATAATGACAGGATGCAGTGAGTGTAATATGGCATGTTCGAGAACTACAAACTATACGTGTAGGTAACACGATCCGTATTTTCCCTTCGTGTTTACGTCCCCCCGCCGCCCCGATCCCGACCCATCGCCCGGCGTGTCTAGCATTATGACCCAAAGGGAGAGAACAACGAACCGACATCCAACACCTGCTTGACTACTTGTATGTCCAATGGCTGATCATCCCCAATTTTCAATTTGTTCGAAAATAAGTTGTACAAGTCACTTAAATACACATTAAATTAAAAATTACTTGTAAATGTTTAAATAAAGTTTACTGTTTCTAAATGCATATGAAATTTATTTTATAAAATTCCTAATCCTAAGTAAAAGCTGCCATCTATAGGAAAATAACTATATCTAGGAGAGTAAAAACATAATCATTTTTCATACTATTATAGTTTTTTTAAATATTAATATTCATAGATTTAGTTCAACAAACTCTTTGATTAGTTTGTTCTCGTCAGAAGTCTGCGCAATATAAAATTAACTTTAAACTGATTAAAGTTTATCTGATGTTCCATCGGTTACTAGTTTATTAACTTCAAAAGTGAACTGAATGATAAAAACCAATAATTTTGATTTTGCCTTTTTAATTATTTAACCAGCAGATTAATTAACTATTATATCATTACAAAAAAAGTAGTTATAAAAAATAAAAATCATGTAATACTACTAATGTGTATAATGACATAATTATAATAAAAATAACTAATTAAATCAATTTCGATATATTCGATTTTAAAAAAATAATAATAATTTTTTTATTCTCAACTTTACTTTTCAAGACTTTTGCGGACATGTATTTTTTAATAAATCTTTCATTTGTATATAATTCATGTTTTTTAAAAATATTATTGCTATAAAACAAAAATGTATGAAATTTAATCAATAACCGTGAACAAATTCAACACATTTTCCTTTTATAATTCCAGAAAATCTAAAGAATCTGTAAGCGGACAACGAAAACTTTAGAAGCAATTAACAATCATTTGCAGTTAAGACACGAGAGTAAGAGAGCTCGGAGGGGCCAACAGAGTGCAATGATTATCATCACCAGTCACCTCCGTAATGATAATGATGATGACGATAATGATGGGAAACAAGAAAGTTAAATGAACGTTCGGCTTATTCGTTTCACTCCAAAGTCCGTATTCAGTTCACGTACACACTTATAATCATCCCGAAGCTAAAACATTTTCAAGTTTTGCTGCGTTGCGGTCCCCGTTCACGGCTTTGGCCATCTTCCCCCCCCCCCTCTTCCATCGAAATAAATGGCCGAGCAATTGGTGTGATGGCCGCAAATCACGTTATTTCCTACCAAATTTACAACGGATTTTAACGTCTTTAGTTTCGTTTCGATTGTACACCGAACGCCGATCATTTCACGCCGGCAAATCGTGATATTGCCGCGACTAATCATTTCCTGTGTTAAATGATCACGTTTTAACAAAGTTATTGCTGTTATTTTTGCTGCTTAATATCGAGATATTTTAATATATTAATTAATGATTTTAATTTATATGTAAATTAATTAATATTAAAAAACAAATGTATATTAAAACGGATATCGTAAATATGGGCACAGATCTAACATCTGTGATATAGGTAGCACGATATTTAGTTTCGTTTTGCTTTATCTAAAAGAAATTACATATCTTAAACTATAGTTTATACAATATTTACATAAAATTTAGTTTTAATTCTATGGAGTTTGCAATAACAAATATAATTGGAGATTATTATGTATCTAAGATTACTTTAACTATTTAAATATCAGCATGATGTTTATAACTAAAAAACTAAAATAAAACTAACTAAAAGATTTTATACAAAATATGCTGGTTTGAATTTGTAGTCTCACACAAATAATAATACTAATTATAATTAATTAGTATACGATTTTCTAACCATCACCACTTAAGGCATATTATAAACGATGATTGTTCGTTTTGTTTTAAAAAAAGTTGTTTCAGACTACACTACTTATCACAAAATTAATATTATGCGCATAAGTTAATAATTCTAAACCTAACTTATAAAAAAAATATAACGCAAATTCATCAATTTAGTTTGATCAGTTGTTGTTGGTTTTAATTGCAGCCAAAACTTTAGATTATCCATGTCTTTTAACGAATTCGTATTGTGTTTAAAAACAAGCTATACTGTAATTTATTACAACTATAACATAAAACTAATTTTCAAACAAATATTTTGTATGTTCATACAAAAAAAATCAATTCATACATTTTACAGATATACAGTTGTCTGTAAAAGTTGGAAACAAATGGGCAATTTTTTTATTATTGATTTTACGACAAAAAGTCATTCTTTATAAAAAGTTCTGCTTGTTGAATAAATAAGTTTACCATTAGAAAATCTAAGATTAAATGTACAGAATGTCCCTAAATTAAAATAACATGAACAAGAGAAGTACCATTTATTGCATTTTTTTTTAGTTTAAATACAAAATTTCAATCAATTAAGAAAATCAACAAAAATTATTCTAGAAGACCATTGTTCTAGGATGCATTGTTTAGAAGAAAAAAATTTTAATTTTTGAAAGTAATGTCACGGTACTCTTGGAATTTTTTTCAAAATAAGACTTTTTCAAAATTTGCTCAAAAAAAATCTGAAAAAATTTAGTAAAATAGAGTAAAAAATTAGCTACATAATAGCTAAGTAACTTTTTTTCTAACTCATACTGGTTTGACAGGAAAAATTTTTGAAAATTAATAAATGGTACTTCTCTTTTCATGCTATCTTAATTTAGGGACATTCTGTACATTTAATCTTAGATTTTCTGATGGTAAACTTATTTATTCAACAAGCAGAACTTTTTATAAAGAATGACTTTTTGTCGTAAAATCAATAATAAAAAAATTGCCCATTTGTTGCCAACTTTTACAGACATACTGTATATTCAAATTATGCCAATTTTATTAACTTTTTATTGCAAATATATCAATCATTCCTTCGCAAACACATTACGAATATAATAAAGCTACAAGTTGCAGCTACAAATTGTCTATAATAAATCGCAGACGAACACTATCTCATCAATTCAATAATTACGAACAAACAAAAGAATAAATAACACTAGAAAACAACTGAGCAAATATTTATAACCTAACCTCAAAAACCAGAACAGTACACATCCGACACTAGGCGGAAAAGTAGAAAGAGTTTCTAAAACAAAACAACAACTAGAAGGCAAAAAAAAAACACTATCGAAACAAAAATAAAATAAAAGAAAGAAAAAAAAAGGCGATCAACTAAGACAATAAATAAGAAAGCGAACGACCATTACATAATTGAGAATCCGGCGCAGTGCCTACGCCTTTTGTATCTGGGGGAACCCACTAATAACATGTCATGACATCGCCCACAGCAACCTAGGAACAGAGATACCACGATAGCATTAACTTTCCGTGTGTGCGAATGAGATAGAAAACGAAGCAACAAAGGCGCTTCGAGAGAGTTTACAACATGGGTGGCTTTGGAATGTTGCACGTTCGATAAACTCGTATCTCGGGTGGTATTAGTCGATCAGGGGAAGTGAAGAGAGAGGGCCGAAGTGTAGATATCATGGTTAAGATACGGAATACTGGATTATATATTTCTGTTTATGTAGATACATAATACAACCTATCTATGTATATCATATGTGAGAATACGGATTTTATTTGACTTTGAAATAGCTCATCAACATGAATTTATATTAGACGGTTGAATGATAGATTTTATTGCTGAAAGATAGTAGCAAATAAATCTTAAAAGATTCATTATAAGAACGTTAAGTATATTAAAATAAAATTTGATAATATACATATATACAATTCTGATTTAAACATTTGCTGTTTAATGCTGTAATACTTAACCGATCTGTAGCATTACAGAATGTTTTGTCTTTTTCTAGTAAATGAAATAATATTACTATTAAACGGCTTTAGGTTGTAGTTCTGTATTAATATTTATTAATAATCGACATACGCAATGTACATCTTCATCAGGAAAACAGATACAAATTACATTTAGGGTCAACCGGGGTAAGTGTGGAAATGGAGTAAGTGTGGCAGCATCTTCCTGTTCGGTATCAAATCCTTTATTCTTTAAATTAGTACAATTTTTAATAAAAGTTACGTCTTTTTAACATGTATCAAATATTAGAACAGATTTATGTCATAACAGCAAATTTTTATTATAAGCCGACAAAAAATCACTTGTTCCAAATACAAACCTATTTCTAACAACTGACCACATTTACCCAATAATCCTTACTGAATAAATATATGAAGAAATTATAATTCACCACCATGGTCCACACTTACCCGTTTTGGGGGAAAGTGTGGCCATTTTTTTTCTATACATAAGAAACAGAAAAAAAAACATGTACTTTTTTGTTTAATAAGTATTTCAAAGAACCTGGCGATTAAAAAATAATGAAGCTACATTTTTATTTTTAAACGATAAATTTATGTTTAAAATTAGCTGCTTTATGTTTGCTTGAAGTTGAAACTACAAATTTTCCGGCCACACTTAACCCGGTTGACCCTACAGTAAATAAACAGAACATAATGAATTCTGAAAGATTTTTTACTGTCGAAATAATATTCCATATATAATTTTAAAAATTCTCACATTTACACTGTTCCATGCTTAAGACAAAAGTCTGAGTTACCTTGCATGGACCCTTAGGCCCGGTTTATCAATGCTCGGTTAAGCTAAGTTATCTGTAGGTTAAGACCTAACTGTCAGTTAGTTCGTTTATCGATCTTTGGTTTATGATAACTGACAGCTAAATTCTCAGATAAAATAACCTTGAGTTACAAGTGCCAGTTACAAATTTTAACAGATGGTTAACAACTGTGTGTGACGTCACAAGCGCGTCATCTCTCTCTTTTTTATATCTGTCTTCATTTTGTGTTTGTCATTTAACATCAGCTATTTCCCGCTTTAACTTCTCTGCTGCATAAAATTTTGTCATTTATTTATTATAATGGATAAACGAAATCGTGCCACGAATTTTAGTGTTAATGAACGACACAAATTAATTTCCTTAGCCAATAAATATAAAAAGATTATTGAAAATAAAAAAACCGATGCTGTATCCTGGAGACAAAAAGACGAGGCCTGGAAAAAAATTGAAACAGAATTCAATGCTGGTGTATTTAGTCAGGTAAAACGCAAATAATTGATATTAATAAATTTTTATTTTAAAACATAACCATTCTATTACAGCCCCGCACTTCAAAACAACTAAAAAATAAGTACGAGGCAATAAAAAAAGAATTAAAAAAAAAACACAGCCAACATAATTCTTATGTGAAAGGTACTGGAGGGGGCCCGTATGTACATCCACCAGAAACCCCAAATGATGATGAAGAGAAAACATTGTCTGAAACCATTGCTTTGCAAATACAAGGTTTGCAAAGCATGTTTGACAGCGATGGAATTGAAGGTAGTTCAAAAAATATATATTTATTTCACTAAACAAATTACATATCATGTGTTTTAGGAATATCATCAAATGGTATACCTTATGAAGATAGACCAATAGAAGAAAATAATATTGAATCTGTGGATACAGACTGGAGTGATCACAATGTGATCCAATTACAAACACCGGTTCACTCCGCTCTGAAAGTGAATGGATCAGAATCGGTCAATCAACAAATTATCAATAATCCGGACAACGAAACCGAAAATATTGTAGATGATACAAAGAATGGTAACTTGTGAAAATAAAAATATGCCTGACAATTATCTAATAAAATAAATTTTGCAGCATCACGAATATGTAATACAAACATAAGTAGACGACGACCTATATTTACCCCCAAAAAAAAAAGCATGTCTTCTGCAAGTGCTAGTTTTGAACTGCTGGCCGAAAGTAAAAGAGAACTTGTTCAAGTTCAAAAAATAATAGCTGAAAAACAATTAAAACAAATGGACGAAGAACATATAATAAAAATGGAAATTTTAAAATTACAGTTGGAAGAACAACAATTAAAAGTACAAGTACTGAAGCAGGAGTTGCGATCTTAAAACTTATATTTTTTTTATTTTTTTTTGTTTATTTTTTAAAACTTTTTTTATTTAATTATATATATATTTTTTTTTTATAATTTTGGTTAGAGTAACTTTTATTTTTTGAGTGTTTATTTTATTTTATGTATTACTTATATATGCAATAATTATATATTACTATTTTTTATAATTTAGGTTACCTTTTATTTTTTCATGCTAATTTTATTTCATTTGTTATTATCCGAATATATATATATATATATATAATAAAACACATTTTTTATTAATTCTGTAAGATTTTATTTTGTAATTAATTGATCAGTGCAGGAAAATATTCCATTAATAATATATCCCGTGCTTTCAATCCATTTCCATGAAAGTTTATTGCATCTTGTTCGATATCTTCATCGTAATCGATATGGTCAAAATTAATTTCAAGATCTTGCGGTGGTTGTGGTTCTTTTTGATTTATAGCAACGTTATGTAATACTGCTGCAGCAACAATTACTGCCAGTGACGTATTTAATTTAAGTCGTAGACCCAGAGAAAGTATTGGAAACCTTCTTTTCCACAATCCATATTGTCGTTCTACTGGATTTCGTGTTCGTATTACTAAAATATAAAGTATTAATATGTGTTAACATATAAAAGTTAAAATATATTTACTTGATTCGTTGTATAGCTCCTGAATTTCGTTATTAGTGTTAAGTAATGGAGTAGCTACATAATGTGTGTTAGCATAACCACTGTCAGCCACAATTATGCTGTTTCTAAATTCATTATTTTCTAACCTTCTTTTTATAGCCGAATTATTAAATATGGTTTGATCATGAGCAGATCCAGGCCAACGAGCAACAATGTCTAAAATTCTTAAATCAGTTGATGATATTGTTTGGACATTTATAGAAAAAAACCCTTTCCTATTCCTGAAAATTTCCGGATTTTCTCCACCTATTCAAATCATTCCATTTATTTTATTTACATGAACTTCTTGCACAAATATAGATGTTTCGTACCTGGTGACTGTATTTTCACATGTGTACAATCTATTGATCCAATTACTCGCGGGAAGCGAGCTCTATTAAAAAAATGCATTTGTGCTTCATTTATTTCATTTTCCGTTGCGGGCATTTTTATGAAAATCGGAGCTAAAGACGCCAATGCAAACGAAACTTTTTTAACGATTTTGGATGCCGAACTTTTACTGACATGCATAAAATCTGCAACAGATAGCAACATATTTCCAGTTGCATAAAATCTAAGTGTCAGTAATAACTGATTGATAGGACTGATGGAATTATTTCTAAAATAATAAAGATAATATTTAATATAGTATGTAAATTTTATATTTCTAAGTATTTACCTGTCAGTTTCTGATTCAATGTGGTGCTCAATGTATTCTAATATATATATTACAGTTTCTTTTTTTAATCTAAATCTGGTAACAAAATCTATATCGTCCATTTCATCAAAATAAGCTGATCGATTTTGAACAATATATGGTCTTCGTTTCCATTCTAAAAACTCCAACATATCTATGTCTTCATCACTTATATCAAAATCCGAAAGACTCATTTTCAATAACACGAAATATAATATAACATTTCAATATAAAAATTGTATACCGCCAAACTGTCATTTGTAACGGCCAATAGAATTCAAGTATTTTAAAAAGCAGTATTGATAACCTTCAAATTTGTGTTTTAACTACCAGTCAAGTAACAGAGAGTGTGACTGTACGTTGATAAACAGATAACTAATTTTAACTAGCAGTTAGGCCTAGCTGTCAGTTACTTAGCTAGCACTTTTAACCGAGCATTGATAAACCGGGCCTTAGTGTTAAAGATCTTAGATTTTGTATTCTGAAAAAAGTTATCTTATACATTTTTTTAATAATCTGCATATTTAAATGTAAATTCACTATAAATTCAATATGATACCATATTTCACATTTTAGACGAGATAGTTTCATATATATATATATATATATATATATATATATTAAATAACATTTATTAATGTAGAATACATATTTTTATAATTTATAATAGGTATTTCAAGTATCAAAAAATTTTTATTGCAAAATTTAATAAATTTAATACAAATGCAAAATATGTCCAACGGCTATGTTCAAATAAACAAGGCACAAATAGAAATTTGAAACGTATTAAACAGAATTTTACTTCATGCAACAGTAAGTATCCGATTGTAAAGAAATATATGAACCATAATATCTTCCGGTAAAATTAATTATATAGACTATCCTTATATTACATAGTTTATAGTTTCTTACATAAATACAAAATATATAGTACTACAATGTTATAAATTCTTTACGACAAGGCTGGACTGTTCGTGATTTTTAAAATTAGAAAATATATGATTCTTTTGTAATCTTCAGGCTTTCACGACCGATATCTATTGAATTTATAGAATTTTCTGGTTTGGATTGAACACGACATACCAGCCCAAGAAATTTTATAAATTCAATGATTTTTTTAAATGGTGTTACGCTATACATCGCCCACAATTTTTACAAATAATCAAGTCAGTATTTAATTTTAAAATTGACCAAGTTTATATTTATTGGTTTAAATTTGATTTGTGTAGATTAATATTTAATAAATTCATATCGTTTACCAACTTCGTTACTTTTTACTATATTATGGATAAATGTGAGGAAAAGTTTATGTAATTATTATTACAAATTTAACATCACGAATTTAAGCATAATTTATCCATAATATAGTAAAAAGTAACGAAGTTGGTAAACGATATGAATTTATTAAATATTAATCTACACAAATCAAATTTAAACCAATAAATATAAACTTGGTCAATTTTAAAATTAAATACTGACTTGATTATTTGTAAAAATTATGTGCGATGTATAGCGTATTATAAATATTATATAACGGCTGTACGCATCTGGCACTCGGCCTAACTAGCTTCACTACGTGGGTTAGAGCTACTTTATACGGTAATTATTTTGTGAATAACTATTTAAAAAAATCATGAATAAATTTTTGAGATTCATTAGTTTTCACTAAATATTTGTGAAGACACATATCATCTACTATACTTTTCATAATATCACTGTTAATTTTATACAATTATTGTCTGTCCTATAAATATTTCTAGTTCATATAATTTCCTTGATTTCTTGATGATGTTATTTGAAATTTCTGTACATTTTTAGATCTACTAGTTTAATCTATTGATTTTAACAAAATTAGAAATTGTTATTAATTGTTTTTATGATACCGTATATCTTCAAATGTTTTAGTTAAAAACGAACTGGCATTTGTTTATTATTTTCACAAATTGTAGACAGAAATATGAAGACAGATATTTATGTAACTTAAGAATGTTTTGACTATCCATTTCCGCTTTACATGGTCACTTGTCACGTACTGATATCTTAACATACCGCATTACAAAGCATTTACTGAGATGTCTTCATTTTACAAGAGAATAGAATTACACACGATAATAAAATAAAATACATTCTTATCATAATTTACGTTTCTAAATATAAATTTATAAATATGCAGAGCGATTATCATAGATTCAAATACATAATGTCTTATAAAAAGTTGCTAAGACTAAACAACTGTTAAAATAAAAAAGCTTTAAGTTAAAATTAGACGTTATTCAACTGTTATTTTCAAATAAATGCAGTTATTGAAAATTGAAAAATTGTGTTGAAGTCAAGTCTGCGATATTTAATAGTTATAAATAAAATTTATACAAAACGTTTGTATATTAGTTTAGAATAAATCGACTTTAGGATATAGTTCTGTATTAATTTTTATTAATCAGGAAAATGATATACGTAGTATACGTTTAAATGTCGGTTTGTAATTAAAATATATGCAGAACTATATCCGAAAGTCGTTTTATTTTAATATAATGAATTATAAAAGATTTTTTACTATGTTATATTAGTTTATTTCATTGATAAAACAATTACGAATAATAAAATAACCTAATAAGCTAATGATATGTCTTTATCAGATTATTAATATTTTGCATCAATAGAATACAACTCATATACAAAAAACTTTTGTTAAATTTGATTTACATTTATTAAATTTTCATCTTTTTAATTCAATTTTTGTTTTTTCAATAACTGGATAACAATTGAAAAATTTTCCACATGGAACACTTGTATTGAAAAATATTTGTCTTGTATAGAAAAATATTTGTCTTGTATAGAAAAATAAACCTTTAATAAATACACAATTTAGGGCAATAAAAATGAAACATTGTGCCAAATATTTTTATTGTAATTAATAAATCTTAGTTTTCAAAAAATATACAATGAAATAAAATCTATTTCTGGTAACGGTATATTAAACAGTAATCAAATAGAAAAAGCATTTTCTCTAATTTATTCGTTCAAAACAGTTTAACTACAAATCACGATTCAATAAAATTTTAAATTGTGTGTGGAAAACATTTAAATAAAACGTTACACGTGGATCAAAATGTATATTTATTGTAGTTCAAATTGTTTTAAGTAACGGTGCCAAATTTTCTATATGACAAAGAATATTTGTCTCACGATAAATTCTATTTGCTAAAATCATTTAAAATGATATTCATATTATAGATTTATCTTCGCTTTTAAGTGGATTTTCAATTATTTAAAAAATGCGAATTAGAAATATTAATCGAAAAATAATATTTTAAGAAACTGTGATGAAAATGAAACAAAACTGTGACATTTCAATCTTATTCCATCTAAATAAAAATAGATATATCTGGTACTAAATTTTCGAATTTAAGCGTAAAATATATTTGTGACATCAAAACGTATATAATTTTTGTTTTGATATATTTGAGCGTGCGTTTGTTGAACGTATGTTTTTTGATACGTATTATGTTTGTCAACAGACGGAGAAAGATCATTTGTTTACTACGCCCTGATTGATTCGGAACTCACTAGAAATTGTAATTTCCTTGCTTCACTATGAGTTAACGACCGAAACAATGGATTCTGTCCAGAAATTTTTTATCGACCGTCATATCACATATGATAAGGGAAGTATTGTAATCATACCAAATTTGACGTGTCAAAATTTTTACAGATAAGCACGAATTAGGTTTATATTAACATAAATCAACTGATTGAACAGATTGTATAAAATTTCATATTTAAGCTTCGTCGGAGGTGAATATTTCAATTTGATCAACTTTTGGTAAAGATTTGCCAACTGGAAGTGGTAATTTACTGATGTTACTTTTATGTTTTTACGAATATTTCACAACAGAGATATATTTCGAAAAAATTTAATTAACAAACAAGTTGTTAAACAAGTTCATTTGAAACATTTTTCAATACGGCTAACTAATTTTTTTATAATTTTTCATATTTTTATGATACACATAATTCTGTAAATAGGTGGCATATTTATGTTAAGACAGTTTTGTTTTTAGTTACTATAACTGCAATAGTGTTGTTATACAAATTTTTATATTCCATAAATTTATTTTTTAGCAATTTTAAATATAATAAAAAGAATATTAGTACATATATTTAATTTTTAAATTTATCCCCCATAAACCCAGAATAAATGATTAAAAATTGCTAATTTTGCGCGTGCGATTCCATATACATTTTCGTTCTCTTATACGTGTAACGTAAACTCTTAAACAAATCATCAGTGTTCAGGAAAAACTGGCCGTCATCAAAATCAACATTTCTGATAAAATCAAAACATAGTAATTTTGTAGCAATCAAACATATTTATTGATATGATTAATTTTTTCTGAGAAAGATCATTTTTTAGGAATAGACTTGAACACATTTTTGTAAAAATTTGACTTAGTCAGTTTTATCTATATACCAACGAAAAGCTTTGTGGTGTAAGGTGGTATGTGATTTGAATAGTAAGATTTTTAAAATTAATTTATCTCAATAAATATTTAGAACACAATATTTCAAATATAAGAGAAGGAATAACAAATAATAAAAAAAAAACTTACAATATCTTACACTTACAGCATAATTACATTATATGGAGTTAAAATTAAAATTAAATGCTTTTTTAAAGGACATATGTATCGTTTAAACAAAACAGTAAAAATATTATATATGTATATTATCAGTAAACGTTAAATTACAAAATAATTTTTGAAAAATAATTGTTATGTTAAAAACAAAATATATTCTTCATCAGAAACAATATGTAATTGTAAAAATGAAATAAATAAAACAATTCTACCTTTGTAATTTAAAAACAATGTTTTTTCTCTCGTTTTTATACTTACAATGAAAATTACAATGGTCCGTATTCACTTTTAGACTTTTTCTTGTAAATTGTTTATTATTTTCAAAGGTTCAATTTGGCTTTGTTTAAAATTATAAACATTAGATATAACACAAATATAAAATATAAAAGAGACTAATTAGATTTGATTAAAAAATACAATACAATATCTAAATGTAATATTAAAAAAAAATCTGAATACGGACCAATATGTATAAAGAAATTGTAATATTAAAAAAATACAAGTGGATTTATCAAAATGTTCAATAACAAACGAATATAAATTTTTATTTCTGTTACAAATTTTATTATTTACAGCTAACAATAATTTCAATAGTTATGAAAATAAATATTTATTTTTGTGACTGCAACGCTAAATTAATAAAAATATAACATTACAAAAAAAATCTTTCAGAACTCATTATATTAAAATTTATACTTTATGATTAAAGTTATGTATTATTTTATTAAAATTCGACGTATCAATTTATTAGACATGAATCATTATCTAGAAAATAAATACGAAAAAAAAATAATTATAATATAAAACAATCGAAAGCATTTTAATTTTAATATAAATGCATATAATTTTATGTAAGTATTTTAATAATACTTATAAAAATATTATACTTAAAATATATAATTGTAGTATTTCCGTAAAAACATGATTTGTAAATAATGAATAACATAACAATAATATTTGCTTATCATTTATACAATTACATGTAAATATATTAATAATTATATTTTCATATACAAATAATTTAAAAATTACAATAAAATCAACAAATATTAATATTTTATAAACTGTAATTTGTAAAAATAAAACATCATTCTGTAACTCAGTTAATTTTATTGATAAAAAAATATTAATAATCTAACAAGCTAGTGATTTGTATTTATTAAATTATTAGCATTTTTTATCAATAAATTAAACTGTTTATAAACATTTTATTAAATATTTACAGCCTACATTTGAAAATGACGGCTGATTAGCTTATTACCATAGTATTCATCAATAATAGTAACATTATGATATAAGTGGCGAAAGCGATCTTTATTGCGTTGAGGTCAGATACTTGCGGCTGAGGCAGAACCTAGGCCAAGCAATACGTATCATTTTATTTAGCATAAAGTTGCGATTTACATTAAAAAATACTAACTTTAATTTTTACATAATTTTAATATAAATAACAATTTATTCTATTTTCAAATTTAAATAACATAATTAAACTAAATTCGTCAAAAATAAAATGACTTTAGGTTTAAGTTGTGTATTAATAGTTATTAATAATTTACGTTTCTAAGAAATCAACGTACGTCTTCATCAGGAAACATGATACAAATGACATTTACAGTAAATAACAGTACATAGAAAAACAAGTTACTAGGTAACAAAGAACTAGATTATAAAAATATAAAGAAAAAGGTAATATCTATTACTGTAAAGACACTGATATAAATAAAATTTGGCTTCCATTAATTAAAAATTTATAATTTTTATGATCTAGTTACTTATTTGTTATCTAGTAAAAAAAGTGTTTTCATGTTCGGTTATTTACTGTAAATATTATTTGTATCATTTTTCCTGATTATTAATAAATATTAATACAGAAATACACCCTAAAGCAGTTTTATTTTATATAATGAGTTCTGAAAGATTTTGTACTGTGTTAAATTCATTGAATTCATAATTAGGCAGATAATATTATTTGTATAAAATTTGACGTGATAATTTCGAATCCGACATTATTTGGTATGACTTTTAAACTAAGCGAAAAATCCTTGAAAGTATGTAAACAAATATGATATGTAAGTGTAGGTACACATTTAGCACGATTATAAAATGTTGTAAAACGCTCGTTAAATGCATACGATTTTATCGCAATGAAACGCTACTACTAATTTACATAAATTATACGGTTAAAAGTGTCAGTTATTTAATGTTTTACATGGCGCACTTGTCACTGAAATTATAGAGATTTCAAATACACCAACACTAATAAATAATATAAACCAACTATTTTTTTTTATTTATTCTCCTATGTAATACAAAAACAATAGTTTTCAAGTTAGAATAAAAAAAGAACAAAAAAACTATATATTGATTAAAGTCGGCCTTGGATTTATAATACGACAATTCAGTTTTACTGATAAAATTTTTCACTTATACTTTCAATTGTTTTTCTTTATGTGCATTCACTACCGTGTAATTTTTAAAGTTAATTGATTTTTCGTGAATTTTAAACAAGGATATTTATATATTGTACCGATCAATAAATCAATTATGTGTTTGAAATTTTTATTGTTTTATACGCAGCCGAATTAATAATAAATACAAATTTTTTTTATCTGTGTTTATAATGCGATTTTATAGCGTTTATTATTTAATTTAAAACTGTGATAACTATTTGCATGTTTAAATATTTACACATGTAACAGTTGGTTTTATATATTTACAATACAACACGCCGGTTAATGTTATCATATTTAGATTGATAACAATAACCGATTGATAATAATATACGAAAAATATATTTTATGTATTTATTACTCTCTTCCTTCTCCCACAGTTGTTCCATAAAAATGAATGTTTATTCATTTTTGCAGAAAAATAACTGTCCAGACTTCAGTTAATATTTTATTTCTTTACAGTAAAACTTGTATTGGTGTAATAGAAAATTGTGTCGAAATAATGCTTCTACTACTAACATTGTAAAAAAAAAAAAACTGAGGTCTATGTGTAATTCTACTCATTCAACAAACATATACATACTTCTAATATATTTCTGTTTCAATTGAAAAAAATGTTGTAGCAAAAGTTGGTGTTAGTCAGTTAAGATGGTTCGGTCATGTTGAGCGAATGTCTAATGAACGTTTGGTTAAAAAGATTTATTTGAATGATTTTGATGGTATTTGTTTGCGTAGACGTCCGATGAGTAGTTGGAGTGGTATGATTGAGAGTGTTTTGCGTGAGAGAAAGTTTCCAAGTAGTAGGAATAGAAGAGCATGTATGAGAGGAATTATGAATGTGGATAAAGAGAAAGTTGCTTGTTTGGATAGGAATGTTTGGAGGCGACTGATTTCGGAATGATAGAGTTTGTGCCACACCCTTTTGGGTACATGGCGTGATTGTGTATGTATGTATGTATGTACAAACACAACCGTATTGTGTAAGTAAATAAATTTCAACTTTTGATTTTAAATTTCAAGAAAAAAGTTAATAATTAAAACAATATAACGTGGGCGTGGATTGTATCGTAAAAACCAGTTTCTTATAATTTTTTTATTCCAGAGTGAATAGAATATTTATCGAACAAGGTGGAACAGCACAGCTCCGAGTTGTATATAATTTATTGCTATACTTAAACAGGTAAAATATAATCAATTATAATCGTCTACCAGTTCTTGAACGGAAAAGATAAAAAGGTTATTAACAGCAATTAATTTAAATTTATTTTCAAAATGGAACAAGCTCTGTATTAGCGAAAAATTTTAACGATTTCGTGTCTTCGACTAAAAATATTTTAATAACTTGAACTAATGTATATATATATATATATATATATATATATTGTAGAATATCAGCAAGTATGTCATTATTTATAATTTTTAATTTGTAAAAACAATAGACAATTTTCCGAATGGCAAACTGTTAGAAAAAGTATGATTTACTGCCATGTATTTTCATATAATTTTACATAATTTAAGTGTTAAATTAAAAATTACGTAATTTAATTACTGCATTTAATATTACAAATAAAATAATTGATATTTAAAAGAAAATTTAAGCAAAATTAAAAACAGATCAATTACATATTATTTTATGCAATTTCACATTTTTCATTTGTGATTGGCTAAAAATGTATCTACAGAATAAATGATAACACTTCATTGACTAATTTTAAAATTATTCCTAGGATAATTTTATTCCAACATTTGGAAATACTGATGCCTTAGCTATAAATAAGTTAAAATATATAACATTTGAATTTACGGGATAGTATCATGTAAACGTACAATTATTGCATAATTCCATATTTTCCAGACGAAAACTATATATTCCTTTAACTAAATAAAATAAAAAAGAAAGATGTTTTTGTCTAGTAATAAACAACAAATAATTAAAAAAAACATTCTAAGTAAAAAAACTTACGTATTATTTATCGTAGCAATAAATTAGAATGTGACACGAAACAACTAACATTGAAATAACAAGTTTTTAACTTAACTAATAATACAAGATCGCACCTTGTGAAATACATTGTTTACGCTGTCGCCCAGGGCAACCGCTTAGTCAATTCCGCCTTTAACATTACCATGTACACTGCCATTACACGTTTATTTAAATTAATCGAGTATTTATGAACAGGTGTATAATCTAATATGATAGCTAATAAGTTTTTAACATTAACGTATTTTGTCACAGATAGGTTATTTAGATCATTTATACGAAGTATATTAACAATAAAATTTATTTTTTCTTTAACCGTATCATAATATGTATTAATATTACGTTACAATTATGACAATATGAGATTAATTCTCATAACAAATATAAATAATATATACATATACATAATATTCTACAACTTGAAATATTGGAAAAAATTCTACAGAAATATAATTGAGTAGTTTATCCCGCAATACATACATGTATGTAAACAATAGATTTGCCTACATTAAAAACTGTTTTAATCTCCGACGACTATATTAAAAATTATTAAATCAAGTTAAGATAATTGACAATTGCATTGTTTATTTTCGCTTGAATATGTAAAGAAGTACAAGAAATATAATGTATATCGCCAAGGGTGGTCAGAAATTGTATATTCTGACCAAAAAAATAATATATATACATACATACTATTCTACAACTGTTAATAACTGGTTAATATGGGTTAGGGTCAAAATCCCGACAATCAAAATCCCGACAACCAAAATCCCGACAAGTCAAAATCCCGACAGGTCATAATCCCGACAGGTTAAAATCCCGACAGGTTAAAATCACGACAGGTCAAAATCCCGACAATCAAAATCTCGACAATCAAAATCCCGACAGGTCATAATCCCGACAAATTAAAACATGGTTTTCTAAGTAGAATTTTGCATTTAATAGGTTGTGTATAATGTTAAATTAATAATATAATGTAATTTTTGATAAACAGCTACCTAATATTAAAAAAAATTGTAAATTATGAATAATTTATAAAATTGTACATTCACAAAAATTCATGAATATATTTATTATTTAATTAAATGTAAATTATTGATAAATTGTCGCAAAATTTACACATTTTATTTTAAGACATGAAAAAAAAAACAAAATACAAAACGAAAATCCAATTAATTCTTGAAAAACATTAATTTTATTAACGCAATTTAAATTGTGCATTTTGTATTTTATGTCGGAATTTTCATTGTCGGGATTTCAACCTGTTGGGATTTTGACCTGTCGGGACATTGACCTGTCGGGATTTTGACCCGCACCCGGTTAAGATTACTTGGCATGTATTTTTATATATTTTCAGTTTAGTTTCGTTTAGAATGCTTGAAGAAAAATCGTTTTTGTGTTTCGCCCAGATTACTTGGCTTCGGTTTTGCTTCAGCCACAAATATCTGACCTCAACACAATAATCATAGCTTTCTACTCCTCGTAATATAATATACTATTGTTTCTATATACCATAATTGACTTTCACATTATTTTTTATTATCTTGTAAGTTTATTATCCGAATAATGATTTCATTCTCACTTTCACAGTTAAATTAGCTAACAATATTATTTCTTTAAAGTTATCATTTTGACAAGGTTATAAACAAATTAGCTCTGGTGAAAATTATATTAATAAAAATTTACACGGACTGTAAAAAAAAAACATATGTTTACTATAATAAAAATAAATTGACTGATTAATAATGAATATCAATTTTTTATAATGCTTGCAAATGTCAATGTAATAACCATGTATTGTATTCAAATAAACATACAACTTTTACATTCCTAAATAATATTATATTGTATTTGTTAAATAATTATTAATAACATTTATATTTTTAATATCATACATCATCCGTACAGTATGTGATTTATTTAACAAATGCTGCACTAAGAATTTTTTTTTGCTTTAAATCCGAAAAGTAACCGTGTTTTTGAACTGTAAACTGTAAACTCACGGATCTAATTTATTGTAAGGAAAATAAAAATATTAATAGAAAAAAATATTGGTAAGTAAGAGTATAACTATTTTAAAAGCTTTGTTATTATATTAATTATTTACTTTAAAAATGAAACTAATTTTTAATTAAAAATTAAAAAAAAAAAACCACTATGGTCCGTATTCTTATCAAAATTATTTTTGACGATTACTTAAAATTAATTATTAAACAATTTTAATTAGTTTATTCGAATTTCATAATATTTAGTTATATAAATATTTTAAAGAAGTACTATTCATATTTGATAAGAGGTAGGCAGTATAAATTAATTTTAAAGCAAAAATAAAAGCACTTTTCATAAACAAAAGCGGTTGGAATACGGGAATAAGTTTCAAAATTAAATAGTAAATAATTTTATGCAAATCTTTTAAAATAGTTATACTGTTACTCAGTGGCGCAACCAAAGGGGGGGGGGGCCGACAGGCCACGGCCCCCCCAAGGCTAGCAGAATTAGCACAATTTTTATTCGTTTAGTCATATATTCAGCAGTCACTTCTAACGCTACAATTATTTACTCCAAAATATTATAATTATTCGATTCATGTAAGATAAAGTGGAAATCTGGTTAGTATTTGCTTTTTTTTTGCTTCTCCAAGATAAAATCCTTGGGCCCCCCCAAGACAAAATCCTGGCTGCGCCACTGCTGTTTACTTATTATTATTTTTGTCCATTAAATTTTGTATTTCTACTAGAGAAACAAAAGTTCAGACAGTTTGAAAACATATTTACTTTTGAATTAAAATTTAAAAAAATCTCGAATCTAAAACATAATTTTTATCAGTGTGATAATAAAATGAATTTCAAAATAATAAAAAAAAAAAAATAAAAAAAAATTGTATAAAAATTGTATTATAAATGTATTATTTAAGTTTCTAAAAATGAGCTACTTGACTTAGCAGAATTTCCTTGTAAATCGGAGACTAACGCTAGTAGTATTGTTCTGTAAGCTCTATAGTATTATAAAATCTTTTATTTTTTAACTCATGTAATTTTCAATTTATTAAATAAAAACAAAAGATTCTACAGAACTTACAGAATACCAACATACGAGTAACTGTATACGAAAAATTACATATTTTCAATAAATTAATAAATTAAAAAAATCCACTTTATAACCACAAATAATTTTTAATTCTCTAATTTGAAACTAAAAACTATTCTGATTACATCTGCAAGACCTGTAATGACATAGAATGTTTTGTTTTTTATACCAGTAAATGAAATTCTTTTCATAGAACGTGTCTTACATATGTGAACAGAATAGAGCCATTAATTGCAAATTCTAATATCAGTAACAAATAAATAATTAATGCAATATTAAAAATATCATTTATAAATGTAGAACACTTGCCAAAGATATGTTATCCAATTAAATTAGTATGCAAAGTAATTAGTATCATATGCGCTTAACCTAAAAATTAGATAATTATTTTGACAACATACCTAACTTGCACACACCTCATATACATAAAGGACAAGCATTTGGCAAAATATCAAAAACGAAAAAGAAATAAATAGAAAGAAATTAGAAAACCGTTGACGTCGCATGCCAATCAAAGTAAATAGAGCAAAAAATTCATTTCATTCAAATAAACTGAATATGAAATTTCACAAACACACCTACGTGGGTAAAAGTTAAACAAATACAAACCAGGCATTCAATGTTTGATTGTAGGTTGTAAAATCGTTTGAGCATGCGCAGATTGTTGAACAATAGACTTACATAAATCATAGTTTTGCTACGATCGTACTTAATGTCAATATATCTATATTATTTATGCATTTCTTTCAAAGTTTAACTATGATTGTTATAATAGATTACAAATGATTTTTATTTTCTTGTGTTAATATTTATTTATGTGTAACAACAAAAATTATACTTTTAAAATACAGAAATTTCTTTAAAGAAATATTTAGAATATATACTCTGATTATCATTACATCTTTATATTGCTGACAAACAATAAAATCACGGTTAGAGTGCCAGAGGCCTCTAATTCGCTTTATTTGTTAAATTCGCTTATTCGTTGTTTAGATTTTATTAGTTTAGTTTAGTTTACATTGCCTAATGTTTGTATTTGTAATTTATGTTTCATTTTGTAAATTAATGTAATTTCCACTCTAAAAAAAAAATTATGTAAGTTTACCTACAAACCATGAAACACTAGGAAACCAAAGTATTTCTAGATATAATTACTCAACTGCTGTAATTTTACATAATTGTTTAAAAATACATAATATCAGAACTATTACAAACATTATGTAATATGGATATTACCAATGGGATAGAAAATTACATACGTATGTAATGTTACAGTTTTTTTATTAAAGTCTCTTTTAGTAAATTTACAGAACTTCAGTAAATTTGCTGTTAGGAATTTTTCATAAATAGCTAAAATTTGTTTAGTTCTGTAATATTATTTTTGATATAATTACGTACATTTTTAAATTTACATAAAAAATGTATTTTGCAATTATTACAGAGATATTTATATGCAAGCTATTACATAATTTAAGAAGTTATACCAACAATATGTAATTCAGAACTATTACAAACATTATGTAATATGATATTACCAATGGGATAGAAAAGTACATATATGTATGTAATTTTACAGTTTTTTAGTAAAGTCTCTTTTAGTAAATTTACAGAACTTCAGTAAATTTGCTGTTAGAAATTTTTCATAAATAGCTAAAATTTGTTTAGTTCTGTAATATTGTTTTTGATATAATTACGTACATTTTTAAATTTACATAAAGAATGTATTTTGCAATTATTACAGAGATATTTATATGCAAGCTGGCTGTAATATTACATAATTAAAGCAGTTATACCAACAATATGTAATTCTACATTAAATATGTGATGCAATTTGCAGAAATTAAGCTATTTTATATACTTATTAGGTCATTTTTACTTATAATAAATATTAATGTCGAAAGATAAACTTTTGTTCTTGGGTCCTGAATCTGCGTTATAATTAATTATAATGTTATTAAACTCCCTATCAGGTTCACTCGAGCCACAACACAGACCAAACTCAGAAAATCTGAAGATGACTGAAAAGTCGAAACGCGTCATTGATAAAAACAATAACGAACCTGATAGAGAATTTAATTTATTATAATAAATCATATATGATTATTATGAATTATGTAAAAATTACAGAATTAAAGATTTTTATAGTAAAATTTTACAATTTTTTTTCTGTAATTTCGCAAATTCTTTTTTACAGTGTGTGTTTGTATCAATTTATATCGTTAACTTATTATTTAATTAAAGTTTAAATAACATTACCTTTCCGCAGGCTCCTGTAAGTTTTTAAATATACGCTAACCGCGTTTCATATTACATAACTGTAATTCTATGTTTTGTTTACAAAAATAATAATAATGCGTTTTCCGTTCAATATCATCAAATGTCATTATTCTCCAAAAAGCAATAACTATTCGACATAAAGTAGAGAAAATACTATTAGACACATAGTGCCAGCGTGCCCAGTCTGTCAATAACAGAAGCCCGTAAAATATAACGGCCAACCGATTCGCTATTCGAACACATAACGGAATTGAAACGGTAACGTATTGTGTCGATAGAGCCGTTCCGTAAAGAATATAAAAATGTCCGTTCACGTCGAATGCGAATGAGTTAGAAAACACGTATATAAATAGAGAGAAGTTGAAACGTATGCTGCTGTTTGCCTAGAAAGTTTTCAAGTCAATACGTTCCGTATATATACACAACATATAATGATTATTGTGTATTGTGTATATAGAACTAAAGCGTTCATTTTTCTGTATTTATCTTGATTTTGATTGCATTGTACGTTGCGTGCGAAATAAAACGAGAATAAATTTACTGTTAGAAAACGTCATAAAATATGACGGGAGATTTTATTTATATACGTTAGCATTATAATGTAGACGCGTTTATGATGATTAGATTAGCGATATATTAAATAAAAATTATTGTTTTTTTTTTTTTGAAAGTATCTATTAAAATGTTATGATAGAAATGTTAAAAATATATTTGTTCCAATATCCTTATGGTTTACTGAAATTAATAGGTCCGGGAAGTTAGCGAAGCCACTTTCACCAAACAAAAAATAAAATATTGATTAATTTGTCGTAAATTAGTCGTAAATTTGTCGTGAAATCAAAAAATTTGTCGCGCCCTATTTTAAAAAATTATTGATGGCTTCGCTAACTTCCCGAAAAAGTTAGCGAAGCCATCCTTCAAAATTAAAAAAATATTAATAAAATGAACCGCGGATGTAGCTTATAATTTATCGTAAATAAGTCGTAAACGAATAAGAGTAATTTTGTAACGAAATTATTATTACAGAAATAATAAACTTAACGAATGTGTATGCGTACAATGCATATATGGATAGAGCATGTACAACAAAATAAAATCGAACAACAATTTTAGTAACGATTAATTTACGAAAATTTAATATCTAATAATTAACGTGAAAAAATTATTTTTTATTTTCTAAATTAGGTGGCCAGCCAATTTACAACGAGAAATTGGCACGGCCACTCTTCGAATAGTTAGTCGAAGATCACAGTGCTTATAACGCTTATTTAAAGAACAAAATGTAACTTTTTGGTATATATTTTTTGAAAACAACAGCTTATAGAAAATTAATAATATAGTTATTAACATAAAAAAATAATAAACAAATTAGTGAGTATGATTTTTTTCAATGTGAAAGCAAATTTTTCTTATATTTGCAAACTTTTCGGCTTTAAGAAATAGGTAGGTATAATATGCGACAGAATTTTAGAATAATGTCTAAAGAAGTTTTTTTCATTTAAGTTTTTTTTTTTATTTTGTACCATTTTTCTAGTTATAAACCACTAACCTAACCTAACCTAACCTAACCGATCATCCTCATAATATTGCCAAAAAAATGTTTTCAAACTTTGTGGGGGCGGCAATAAGCTATAAACTTACAAATAAACATTTATTCGTATTATAGCTTTACTTTATGTTAAATGCGTATGCATATTTAAATAAATTATATACAAAACAATAATTTAACAACAATAAAATAGATACATTAAAAATATGTACTTATGTACCATGAGTAGTCTGGCCGTTTCTCGGGATACGAGTAATGTCAAATACAAATAAGTTTCTATTTTAGTTAACATAAATATAAAATCATAAAATTAGTCTATAAGTATATTACATAATAAATACGATTATATACGTAATTACGTACGTATAGCGGAGGTTGCGGCTATATGTTAAGAATTCACATGGTTTGCCGGGCGCTAATTCATGAATTAAGTTCACAGGTTTATAACTAGAAAAATGGTACAAAATAAAAAAAAAAACCTAAATAAAAAAACTTTTTTAGACATTATTCTAAAATTCTGTCGCATATTATACCTACCTATTTCTTAAAGCCGAAAAGTTTGCAAATATAAGAAAAATTTGCTTTCACATTGAAAAAAATCATACTCACTAATTTGTTTATTATTTTTTTATGTTAATAACTATATTATTAATTATCTATAAGCTGTTGTTTTCAAAAAATATATACCAAAAAGTTACATTTTGTTCTTTAAATAAGCGTTATAAGCACTGTGATCTTCGACTAACTATTCGAAGAGTGGCCGTGCCAATTTCTCGTTGTAAATTGGCTGGCCACCTAATTTAGAAAATAAAAAATAATTTTTTCACGTTAATTATTAGATATTAAATTTTCGTAAATTAATCGTTACTAAAATTGTTGTTCGATTTTATTTTGTTGTACATGCTCTATCCATATATGCATTGTACGCATACACATTCGTTAAGTTTATTATTTCTGTAATAATAATTTCGTTACAAAATTACTCTTATTCGTTTACGACTTATTTACGATAAATTATAAGCTACATCCGCGGTTCATTTTATTAATATTTTTTTAATTTTGAAGGATGGCTTCGCTAACTTTTTCGGGAAGTTAGCGAAGCCATCAATAATTTTTTAAAATAGGGCGCGACAAATTTTTTGATTTCACGACAAATTTACGACTAATTTACGACAAATTAATCAATATTTTATTTTTTGTTTGGTGAAAGTGGCTTCGCTAACTTCCCGGACCTGAAATTAATTATGGTAAAATGGCAAAAAATAGACAATAAAAATGAGTATAGTTATTTAGAATATGTATACAGTAGAACTTGCATAGAAATCCATTGTAAAAATCTACCAACACATACGGAAGACGCGATTTGCAAATAAATTCTTTTTTTTACCCAAGATAACCAAGCATTTAGTTTTATTTATTTTCTGTGTTGCCAACTTTCAACATTTTTTTGAAAATTTATTTTCCCTGTGAAAATTCTGCTAGTGCCCAATAAGACTAACTTGATTTTAATGAAATTTTCCGAAAATATTCTACTGGTTACCACAAACATTACATAATTTTATTTTTGCATAGTGATGCCAACTTTCAAAGAAAAATTAATTAATTAAAAAAAAAATCATGTCTTCACTATTTATCAAATAGTAGTAAACAAAAAAAAACTGTTTTTACGCTTATAAGAATTATATATTTTATTTTTATATAGTGATGCCAACTTTCGAAGAAAAAATTATTTAAAACAGTTTAAAGTCAAAGTAGTAACTGTGAATAGGTTTACCAATATAATTTTTATTTTGTTAAAACACATATTTAATTGTTTAAGCCGTCTAAAGATGTTTTACAATTATTTAATTTTATACATTTTTCTAGAATTAATAATTTTACTAGCGTTTCCAATAAATAATTAATAAGTATACACACACACACCTAACCTAACCTACCGTATCATTAATTCCTACATAATAAATAAATTATATAAATAATTAACAGAACCAGCCATTATAACTTCGTTTAGATTCTAGCAAAGTTTAAATGAATGATGACCGTATTATATTATCAAGCTACCGGTAAAGGTATAAATGCTTTGAAATGCTGTAATATACATACTAACACAAACATACAGCTATAAATACACACACATACAGATACACAGTAGCTAATTTACACTGTAATTTATTTATATATACACAATTCGCCTTCTGGCAAATCGAGAGGAAACGGTAATGCGCGTTTGATTGTGTTAGTGTATGCGTTTAGAGATTGTCGTGAATGTATTTAGTTGTGTGTGTGTGTGTGTGTGTGTATGGCGGCGGTATCGCATTAAAAGTTTCGCAAAAACAATAAAACTTCGTGTCTCGTCTAATGACGGTACTTAACGGTTATGTTACTTTACATTTGCGTTACGTTTATAATACAATGTTTAAACTGATGAAAATGGAAAAAGAAAGAATTTTTGTTGTAAAATGTTGATGTAAAATGTACTATAATATTGTGGCCACTTACAATTATTTTTTATAATAAAACAAAACTCATTCAGACTATTCTACTTAAAACAAAATTATGTTATGTTTTAGCGTAGATCTAGTTGTTCTGAATCAAACTACTTACTAAACTTATATCTTCACTTTTATGTTTACCAGAAAAATGTACATTTCATTTGTAGGCTGATAATGATCGCAGAGTGGTGAAATAGTACAACCTCTGGTAAATACGAAAATACGATGTTCCTTTATTTAACTTAATAATTATAAAACTAGATTTAAGTTTTCAAAAATTTTTTTTTGTTTAAAATCATTGTAAACATTTTAAAAATAAACTAAACAAATTTATTAGTAGTATAAACTTGATATTGTTAAATATAGTTAAAAAAAATCAAAATACAAGTAATTAAAAATATCCCAGCAATATTTTCTATCGATCCTGAATAATAACAAATAAGTACAAATCAGTTATTCCAATTAAATAAAAATTTAAAAGTTACTACGGAAATTTTTTTATTTACCTGCCACACAAATGGAGAATGCATTACGATTATATGCCCAAAATACGTACCTGTAACAAAGAGAAAATAAATTAGTTATTTGAATAAAAAAAATCAATCGATCGAAAATAGAAATATGTTAATTTCAAATATTTATACGATAAGATATATGTAGCATTCTTTATTTCGATTTCATAAAAGTAATTAAAATTTCAATCGTCAGCAATCTGAAAACAAATTTATTGAACAATTTTTCTATTAAATAATAGAGAACATATTATTATACAAAAAAAAAAACGAAAAGAAATAAGTACAATCAATTTCTGAAAAAACCATTAAAAAAACTCATTTTCTTTATTCGACAGTGATAATTTTAAAACCTACACTGGCACTATCGCACCTACATAACACTTTAAACACAATAAATTATTATTTTCGAAAACCAAATTCACATTATTTTCGAAATTAACTATACAATAATTCGAATTATATTCAATAAATAATATCCCAAAATTGTAGTGAAATAAGTCTCTTAAGACGTTTCAACTTAAGATTAAACAAATTCAATAAACTTTATTCACGAATCTTAGTTATTTTTTTCTTGCGATATATTTTTTCTATATATAAATTTATAACCATAATGAAAAAAATTTATATATATATATATATATATATATATATATATATGTTTATCGTTAATTATTAATAATTTATTATTATAATTAATTTTTTTTTCAATTTAGAATCTGTCTACGAAGCTATCAGGTCAAAATTCGAAAATCATCATATTAAGAATCATCCTACTGTATAGTTAAATAGACAACTCATATAATTCGAAGTCAATTAAGTAACTGTTAATTTTTTCTCGTATAAATTTTTTTTTTTTAAATGTTATTTGAAATAATAAAAACCAAAACAAAAAAATAAATAACCATAATGAGAAAATAAAAAAACATTTTATTTAATATTAAAATTTGTGTGAAATAATAAATAACATTTTAATCTTCACAACACATTTTAAATATAAAATTAATTTTGTTTAGTGTATTAAGATTTTTTAAAAAGCGTGTCACTAGAAGTAGATTAAATAATATTTTAATAACAACGACAAAATGTCGTAAAATATGTTATTGTAATATTTTCTTATTTTTAATATAAGCTGTAATTTATTGTATATTGAAGTGTTAAAGCATATATTTAACTATATTGTTTTTTTCGGCATTGTATTTTGAACAATGTTATATAGAAAGAAAAAATTAAATAGCGCAAAGTTTTATTTATATATTATATCCAATTTTATGGTGAATTAACGGAAAAAGTATTAAAGTTTTTCGTTAAAATATCAATGTTAAGGTATAATTTTTATTGTTTAATATGATTTTAATTTTTTTAAACTTTATAACATCTATGGACCATAAAGTTAAGAAGTTAAGTTAAGAAGAAAGAAGAAGATGAAATCAATATAACAAACTATAGTAATACTTGTAGAAATTGAATTGTCTATTGTTTTTCAGTTTTACAAAAATTTAATCTCTACACATTATCATACGCTAATTTATTCATTGCTTATAAATTTGTGCTAACATTATTGAAACAAATTATGAAATTTTTTAAGTAAGGATAATTTAGAGGTTTTTAGGCTTTTATTAGATAATACAGATACCATTAAAAAAAAAAACAAAAAAAGTCCTTAATTAAATCGTCTTTTAACTTACAATTAGATTAAAATAAAAAATTATATTTAATGTTGTGTTATTTTTATAATTATACAGATTACGAAATTGTTTAAGTCAGGATAATTTAGAGGTTTTCAGGCTTTTATTAGATAAAAGATATCATTAAAAAAAGCCGAAAAGAGAATATTTTGTAGTATTCTATATCGTTTTATGAGCTTTATAGTGGTACAGAATCTTTTGGCTTTTTCTAATATAAAAATTTTTCTATTTGTTACAAAGACACATCATTCTATATTACTATAGTGTTTATAGAATAAATACAGAATATCAGCAAAAATTTAATAAATGAAACAAAATAATCAAACATTAAAAAAATAGATGACGCAAATCCGATAAATGTAGGCATCTCAAATCAAAAGAATTTACTGATTTAATGTTGGTAATTCGTTGCCGATATTACCGGTCGAGAGAACATTACGTAGCAAGTTACCATTTATGGTATACGTGTAAGCACTTAACACGGCTGTACGGGGCTTTTACCATCAAACTGGAAAAACGACAGGTATTTGAACATATTAAACATGCCGCGTCGCGTCGGCTTCACGTCAAATTATAATAGTTTAGACTTATAATCGAGGTGTTATTCTTCTCACACACTCCATTAGTAGATATTGAGAAGAATCGAGAGTTTAAGTGATGCTTTGAATAATAATTCAGTCGCAGCTTTCTTTGATACTATTTTACAATAAATAGACAGCAACATTTTAAATTTTGATTACAATATTAAATCTATCAATTAAAAATAATGAGTTTTTTCAATATGTTTATGATACAGGTATAGATATACTTATTTTAGTAGAATTTTGTTAAGTCAAATTTAACAAATCCTTATCTACACTGAAGTATCAAAAGTCTGTGTTTAATAATTTTTATTTAAATAAAAAAATTTAATACGTTATCCAATATTTACCGACCGTCATATCACATGATAAAGAAGGTATTGTAATCATACCAAATTTGACATATCGAAATTTTTACAGATAAATACGAATCAGGTTTATAGTAATACGAATCAACTATTTTTATCGTGATGTTCGTCTGTTAATCTGTTTGTCGGTCTGTAAACACATGTAGAACAAATTCGGTTGAAAAGATTGATATAATGATGATGATTTCATTAGTTATTGAAATTTTAATTTATTTATACTGTTGAAATTTGAATTTTTTATCGTAAATTAGAAAATTTTTACATTTTATAAAAAATACATTATAGTATAATTTATAATATTTTGAATTTTTTGCCATAATTATCCTTTAGTTAGAAGCTAGATAGCATAACGGTAATCATACTAGTGTACAACCTTACCAATAATGCTAAGTTGATGCTACGTGCGTATTTATATATTTTTGTTAATTATATTAAATATATTATGTGTTGTAATTGCGATAACCTACTGTAATTATATACAAGAAAATATAACACAAGTGTTTCGATATTTTACAATTTATTATTGAAAACAAAAGCTAAACAAACAAAACATGAGAGAACCTCTTTTTAAAACGAAATGTCCAATTATCCAAGATTGCCCATTGGCATTTCCTACTGGTATATAATATTCAATCTATTTTTAATTGAAGCTTTTCATGACTACATCATCTTTGTAATCACTGTATAATAATAGGTAATAAAACACCCTAAAAGAAAACAGCATCGCTGCTATTAAACATCCAGAAGGGTTGATTGGAAGGAAATGGTGGCGCATTTGGAAACACAAACAACTCAATTACAAAGCAAGCTAGCTAGCTGTGCTCGGCTAACGATAGTTCCTTCTGCGCATGCGTGAATTATATATCTCATTCTATCCCAGCTCACACACATACACACATCTACACCATTAATTCTCACACTAATTTCTCTTGGCACAAACACACACACACATATATACAAACACATACAGTTGTAAATGACGTATGCCCGCTAGTCTGATATAATTACGTACATTGGGACGTACGTGGTTTCCGGTCTAATCCTAATATGGAAATAATTTACCATTTCTGGTTATAATCATTGCATTGTATTGTATAGGTCTACATTAACCTGTTATACGCTTTTTATATCTTTCACAAAATATGCATTACAAATTACAAGCACATATAATAATTCATAATGATAGGTTTTATTTTACTAATTCAGCTGCTGATCAATTTATTTTATACTCAATTCGTTTTACTTTACACGCAAAATTTCACATACATACACAATCACGCCATGTACCCAAAAAGGTGTGCCACAAACTCTTTCCATTATCCCGAAAACACTCTCCTCCAAACAAGCAACTTTAGCTTCATCCACATTCATAATTCCTCTCAAACATGCTCTTCTATTCATACTCTCAATCATACCACTCCAACTACTTTACGATGATATATAAAAATATGGTGTCACAAGTAACTTTTAAATATTTTATTGAATTTTAACTAATATTCGATAATTCACTATGCGTCGTTACGTACAAAAAAAATACAAGAACATGTGTGTGACAAATAAATTGGTCTCCCAGGTCATTTTGAAATTTCTTGTTGAATTTTAACAAATACAGTGTGGCCCAAAAATCACTAGACAATTTTAAAATGAAATAACTTTTTTGTTTACTAATAGTTCACATTTATTCTTTTATTAATTGTAGGAAGTTATTCGAAATTTAAATGGTTTAGCGAGTTTTGGGCCAGCCTGTATTAATTCACGCGAATGTCCGCACAAATCTGTCCCAAATATTTAGCGAAAATAAATCAATTCCAAATATTTATTCATAGTACCGTCTATAACTTTAAAACTGAAAATTTCAACCTGTACTTTTTATTGATTTATTTCATCAATTGTTTTTGTTGATACACTGTTTTGTTTATTTATTTCTGTACAGTAAAATAATATTGCCTTTTTCACGAAGTAAAAATAAACTTTCCGCATTTCAACTATAAATTCAAAAGTAACTAAGTGACCGAAGTTAAAAACGGAAACCATGTATCCTTTGTCGGTTGAATGCATATGCACGACTTCCTATTTGTGTTTTCATATATGTAAAGTGTGTATAGAACATAACCTTACATAAACTCATTCAAAAGTATTTATAGTTATGCAAAAAACATTTTTTAATATTATAGCCCGTATTCTCACCTCACTTTTAAAAGTGCTCGGCCAGAACCAGGGCTATTACACCAGTGATGATGAATTTCGTACAAAGCTTTGAAAATATAGTTAAGCTTGAATTACATTATACTTTTTTCGTCTAGATTCATACTAAGTTTCTAGTTCAAGTTTCGTTCAAGTACAGATAGTCAGTTCTAGTATAATGTAAATCAGATTTTTGCATCCAAGTTTTTTCAAGTTTCCTAGTATAGAAATATACAACATGCTCTATTTTCCTATTCAAGTTTCATACTAGATACATTATACGCATGCGCAAGCAATTGCACCAATCTTATATGTATCCATTTTTGTTTAAATGTGTTTTTCAGTATCTGTCAAATTAAGTACTTTATATTTTTAAGTTGGCGTACTGGCAATACATCGGAAAAAATCGAAGAAACTCGACAATACACGACCGATTGTGAAAAAAGTATGAAAATTGAACAAAACTTGAACGAAAATTGAACTAGAAATCTAGTATGAATCTAGACGAAAAAAGTATAATGGAATTCAAGCTTTATACTGCTACTATTATTATTTTTTTTTCTATTAAAATTTTAATTTTTATTAGAAAAATATAAGTTTACAGTTAAATTAAGTTAAGAGTTAAAAGTGAAAACTTCGGATCTAAAGCAAAAAATTCTCAGTGCAAGTTTGAGAATCTCTGCTCTAGTCCACAGGGAAAAGTAGGTCGACGTCGACAATGTGCATGGATTTAATGTAACCACGTTGTAGCATACATACATACATGCATCCACTAAGCCGCTTTGTACACCAAACTTATATTATATATATATATATATATATATATATATATATATATATATATATATATATATATATATATATATATATATATATATATATACTTGATGCCGTAGCGTTCCACGGCAACCATATATGTACACAAAACTTATGCGTACCGTATACGAAATGTCTAAATAAGTCGTCTTTTAAAAACTCGATCTCATGACATTATATGTTTTTGGCTTCCTTTGTGAGAGCATCATACATACACATATATATCTTCTTACATCATTCTAGATTTAACTTTAGGTAAATGTACACAGTTAGAAAATGTACGACTTGCTACCATAATTTTACATGTAATTAAATTAAAAATTACCTAATTTAATTATTGCATCTACTCTAAACATTATTGATAAAATAAATGCAATTTTAAAGGAAATTATATTATAGTCAAATCCCTTTCAACCGTTAAGTGTAGGAGTTGTTGATACTTTAATTGTGTACAAAATTTGCGCACTTTTTTTATTCTTCGCTTTTTCTGTTGACTCCTGTACGGATATTCCTCTTTTCTTTATTATTTTTTCTAGCGTCTGTCTCAATCATTTTTATCTGGATTCTATATTCTCTTCACAAGCAAGTCCTCCTTCATTCTTACCAAATACCATCTTTCTTATATAAATTGTCTTTCTACTATAATTTGATTTTTAAGTCTTCTCTTATGTCGTTATTCCTCATTCTCTCTCTCTCTCCATATTAACCAGAAGGTTAATATAGATCTGTATTTTGTGTTTGGATCTGTGTTTCGTTTTCCTACTAATTTCTTTTTTCTTATGATATTGTATCTTAACACATGAAATACTTTTTCTGTCTTATCAATTTTTTTTTTAAAGAAAATTTAAAGAAAATATATTTATACGCAGGTATTAAAAATCCAATAAAAATCGAAAACAATAAATTAAAATAAAAAAAGATTAGAATTAAATTCTATATAAATTTTAATTAAAATACGACGTTTCGATATACTGCAAGTATATCATCAGAAAAAATACACAAATGGCATAAATAATAAACAAACAAAACATAGAAGCAAGTTAATATGTAATAAAATACAAGTAACTATATTATAGAATTTATTATTAACCTAGTAACTTGTTTCTATGTTTTGTTTATTATTTATGTCATTTGTATATTTCTTCCTAATATTAATGAAAATATAACGGAACTAAAACCTAAAGCTTTTTTATTTTAATTAATGAGTTCTGAAAGATTTTTCACTATGTTAAATTACATATTATTTCATGTAATTTTTATTTTTACTAATAGTGTATTTTGTTTTTACATCTTCTAAATTATTCAAAATTGTTAGGTTAGGTTAGGAAAAATGTTCAATGTAATCGATACGCAAACTGAATTCACTTTCTTTTAGTTGATGAATTTTTAATGAAACAAGTGACAACCGCATTTCATTTACTGCGATATTTTATAAATATATGATATATAACTTTAATACAAAAATAATAATTTCAAATATTTGTGTTTATATAAACTTATACGTATACTATTTCATATTTTTCCATGTTTTCAATCAAATTCCTTTCAATTACAAAATATTACATCTCAAAGTCCGGTATATTTATTGCTCAATGCTCCGAAATTTTTTTAAAAAATACCAAATGTATTTTTTTAATTACCAAAGCAGCGTAGAATTTTAAAACTTCGTGTTAATTAGAAGCAATTTTTGGTAGCCAGATTAATTAAGTTAATTAGCTTTATGATCTTGACAAGTGTTTTCATTTTTTTAATTAAGAAATACCTACGCGTCGCGCATATTTAATAAAAACACACAGCTCGTAAGCAACTGTGGTTACATAAATTGGATAATAAAATTAAATTTCTACTCGCTTAACAAAGATAATTTTTATATATTTCATTATAAATATTAACCCAGCTTTTTATACCATAAAATTATTTAAAAAATAAAAGATTTGATGTCTCTTAATAAATACCTGATTAAATTTATGATATAAAATATGTTTCATATCTTTTTATTGTACAATAGCTACACTGTTCACGTATTTTTATTCAATAATAATTATATTAACATAGTAAAGAAACTTTCAGGACTCATTATATTAAAATACAGAAGCTTCATGATTAAGTTCTGTATATACAGATTTTATTTAAATATCGACGTTTTGATATACTTTTTGTACATCATCAGAAGAACAAAACATACAAATATACAGCCTGTTTTAGAGTAAGCGTATTTTTTTTAGCTTTTTTTTTTTTTAGTTTTTTAATTTTGAGTTTCAAAAAGTAGATGTTTATTACAAAATAAAGTTTAATTGTTTCTTTTGTGTCTGCCGCTACTTGATATTTGGACAAAAATAACATAACATGCGCTACCAGATTAAAATGTTAGTTTGCTTTTTGATAGGGAAAGAAATGAATTTTTAAGAAAAACGAAATACTATCGTAGACAAAATGTTTTTAGAATTTCAATAATAAAAAAAATTATGGCATCCCATTTAAAAAAAAAGTTGAATGTAGCCATTTTGAAATAATTCATCCAATTGAAAATCTGATATCACCATCGTGTAGAGAATGTCCTGAAACATATTACTGCCAAATATTTTGCAAGTAGTACCCATAGTGTGGCTAAAAAAAATAAGGCGCTTACTCTGAAACAGGCTGTATATTAAAAAAATAGAAACAAATTATGATGTAAAATTCGAAGATACTTAAATAATTGTAAGACCTAACAGTAGATTGAAAAGAGAAGCAATAGAAATTTACAGAAAAAAGATAATATCAATCAGTATAAAGACACTATACTGATTTGAATAAAATTTGGCTTCCTTTAATTAATAATTTATTTATTTTTTTTAATTTATAATTTTTTTTAATCTAGTTAACTGCGTTAGCTGGTAACTTGTTTCTATGTTTTGTTTGTTTATTATTTGTCCTATTTATATTTTTTCCAGATAAGATACACGTAGATTTTTAAATAAAATATATATATATAGAACTTAATCCTAAAGCTTTTTAAATTTTATTAACACTAGATTTACCACACCAGTCAAAATGACTGGTTTTATAATTTCATTTTCAAATTCCAACTTAATCTCAATTTTTTTTTTTGAAACGATGCAATGACTTTTGTAGCGATACTTAATTGAATAATATTAGGCGGTCAGTTTTATTTTGTTATTCAAAATCAAAAAGTTTTTGATTATAATCGGTACTTATACCAAACCAGTCAAAATGACTGGTGCACTTTTCTATGTGATAGAATGAGTTTTGTGCATAATAATTTATAAATACTTTGTATATAATAAATTATAAATGCTGCGCAATTGTAGCACGATCAAAAAAAAATGTTTGTGAGGGGTGGGGGGAGGAGCTAAATGGGCTACTTTGAGTGGTGTTGACTGTGACATTTTGTTGAGAATACTGGAAATAAACATTTCTTTGGATACCGAAATATTCAAAAATATATTGTAAATATATTCTAAGTAAGAAAACTAAATACAGAGATAAATATTATCCTATTATTTATTATTTTCAATTTTTTTTTATAATAATCGCCAGGCCCCAGAAATGTCTAAACGAAAGTTTTGGGAAAATATCACCGATATACCTATGGAATGTTCGGATGTTGAAAATAATGAGCTTTATAATATCGAAGACGAATTATCAGATACACAAAGTAATTCACACGTTAGGAACAATAAGCTTGTTGATATTGAGAGTAGTGATAGTGATATTTTTGATAAGAGCTATGAAGATGAGTCCAGCGACAGTGAATACGAAAATATTCCAAACATACGTAAAAGAAGATGTTTAGCATTGCCGTCCAGTACTAGTGACGAATATTATTATGTTTCAATTAACTACTAAATGAATTTATAAATAATAAATAATATTACAATTAACCTATAATTAAAGTAATTTATCATTTTTTAAAAATATATAAAAACGGAAGTCACACTATCCATTTTTCCTAAGACCAGTCATTTTGACTGGTGTCGGTAAATATAGGTAAGTCAAATTGTCGGTATATCTAGTGTTAATTACGTTTTTCGTGACATAATATCTAACAAGTTTGGTTTCTATCATAAAATGTGTATATTGTGTAGCTGAAATGATCACAGCGCCAAGCCACAGTAGTGGTGACAAAAGTTATTAATTCGATACGAGAAGTTAAAAGATAATAATTTTGTAACAAATAATTTTAAAAACAATATATAATTGAAAAAGTTAACTATTGCAGTGATTTTATTTTATAATTTAAACATAGATAAAAGATAAAATTATACAATACAAAAGTACTTAATATGTTATTGTCTGATTATCTTTTAAGCATTATTAGCAAATAGGTAATAATATTTTGAAGTATAAACTAATTAGCAATCAAATTTTTTAATTAAAAAAAAAATGATATAAAACATGTTTAACATTACGAACAAAACATTCTCAAAAACATTTATTGTTTAATTCAAATATCTTTCATAAATTTTCTTTATAATTAGTTTCACGTTGATAAATTTTTAAAAAAATGTTAAAACAACATTAAAGATAAATAAATCATTTAGTATTATTGTTCAAAAAAAGTTAAAATTTAAATTTCATATAAGAATTGGAGTGGTATGATTGAGAGTATTTTGCGTGAGCGAAAGTTTTCAAGTAGTAGGAATAAAAGAGCATGTATGAGAAAAATTATGAATGTGGATGAAGCGAAAGTTGCTTGTTTGGATAGGAATGTTTAGAGGCGACTGATTTCGGGATGATGAAAAGAGTTTGTGCCACACCCTTTTGGGTACATAACGTGATTGTGTATGTATGTATATATATATATATATATATATATATATATATATATATATATATATATATATGTATTGAACGTGTATTAGACTCGATATTTTTCTTGTAAACCAAGCAAACTTTTGTATTTAAAAATTTAGTTAAAATTCTGTACGATTATGATATAGTATCCGGCTACTGATCACCAAACATAAGTCAAGACCAAAACCGACTCATGTCTGTTTGAAAACAAGAAAAAGAAAAAGTCTAAAATGTCAAACAGAGCATTTAATAACCATATTTCCATTAACAATCTAACGAATAATAACAGTTTATGTGTATAAGTACACAATGTCACAAATACTCGAGATAATAACTGCCTTTAATAACACATTATAAACGTAATAGCCGGTTGTCAAATGCCTCAGGTATAACAGCTAGCCTCTCATAAACATACCTTGTAATCTTGCTCTCTCTCTCTCTCTCTCTTTCTCTCTCTCTCTCTCTCTCTCTCTCTTATATGTGGGTGTATAACATACCAGCGTTAGAAATTCATGTCTGAGGTAATTGTTCCATTTCGTGTGTTAGCGCTATCGTTATCTCCGTCTCTTTCCGTCCGATAATATCGTTGCGTCTTTGTCTCGCATTTGGCGTACGATATTGTCGATGTGTACGTGCAGGTGTTACATGTGGCAACACCGCAAATCGATGGAATTGTTATCGGAGAACAGTGGCCCAATGATATAGTTGGCCACGTATATAAAGATTGAAAATTTTCAGAAATGAAATGAACGACTTTGTTTTCAACACAAAATACTCGATATCGATTTGTTTGCTCTATATATATATATATATATATATATATATATATATATAAAATGTTGCTATTATAACTGTTGTGTTCTGGTTTTGCTTTCTTCTATATGTAGCCATGTAATTGTATTTCGATTACTAAATTGGAAATTAAATTATGAAATGAGTAGATAATAAATTTGCTATAAAAATTGTATATTGAATATGTTACGAATATACACAGAAAAAAAAAGATTAATATTGTATTTGATTCGAAACAGATAAAATTGACCAAATTTAGAATGAATTGTCTATTAAATTAGTTGATATTTCCAATAACATTTAGTTGTTTCGTCCACATACAAATTTGTTGAAATTAATTTGTTATTTCAAATAAAGTTTAGATAAATAATCGAAAACTGCAGAATAAATCAACGAACCAAAAATACATACATATGAAACAAATATTATATTAGATAAATACTCCAAATATAATCATCAATTTCTGAATTAGATGTTTCACCTAATGCTAGCTGTACACGATGGATTTTTCTATACAAAAATGTATAGTTTATTGTACAAACAAAATTATCTGTATTATACGATCCAATATTCGATTCTATATAGAATATTTTATACGCGCGCATGCTCAGTTTCTCCGTTACAAGTCTATATAAAAAATGTATGAATTAGAACAAGTCCTATTTTTCATACATTTTTTACGCGAAACTGAATAGTATTAGTATTAGAAACAACAAACTCTCATTTAGGTTATGTATTATCATCAATTCATATTTACGTGTACAGTTTTTTTTTTATTCTTATTTAGTTGAAGCAGTAAATATTATTATTAATGAATTTATAATTTTCAGATTATATATAAATAAATTGCCAAATGTAAAATATCTTTGCGTATGCGTCTGTACATTTTATTCTATATTGTGTAAAACATTTTAATTTTGTATATTTTCTACATATAATTTTGCATAGATTTTTTTATAGAAAAATGTATCGTATAAAGTCAGCATAATATAACAAAAACATGAGAAAAATCATATAAAGATTGTTTTTCTGATCTAATTCTGACAGTTTATGTAATACCTAATAAAGTAATTTAAATAACAATTTATTAAATTTGTGAAACTGTAATAGTATATTCAACAAGCATATAATGAATATTATTACACATAAGGATAAAATAATTTGTCCGAATGAATAATAATCATCGCATAGACTGTACAATATAAAACTACATAAATAACATTTAAAAATAATTGTAACGTAAAAATTATAGTTATATCTTGGCAACATCGCTAACTTGTTAGATATTTTAAATGCAATTTTGTAATTTATCACAAATTGTTAAGTAACGAACTAAAAAAAATCGATTGAACAAAAGGTGTTGGGTAATAGCTCACAAATTCACTGACGTGAATAATAAATAGTAATACTTATCAAGTGCCACATTCCTATATAATAAATGTGTTTGTTATCTGTAAAGAGCAAAAATAAATCTTCAATAAAAATATATGACAATTTTTTTTTGTATTATTTTTAATATTTTCTTTTAAATCAATTAAATCAACTCATCAACTCAAGATATATGTAAATATATTTCTGAACTAACTAATAAAATTAAAATAGTTGGTAACAATAATAAACATATAATTTATTTATTGCATTTTTATTATGTTTGTTAGTAAAAAATCTTTAATTAGGCAAATATTTGTAATAGAGAATCGATGTTGAAATGTTCCAGAAAATAATTTCTGTTAACGTCACCGTAACACCAAAGACAAATAACTAACGAAACAAAATGACATAAGAATATAAAATAAAAGAGAAATTACTGCTACGAATTTGTTAACAGTTGACTAATGAATATTTATAGTGTTCATTCCAAGAAAACAAGAAACAAAAAAAAAAATAACAAACACAGCAAGAAAGTTATTATAAAAATACAAATAAAAAAACACAGGTTATCCGTCTTATTTATATATACGACATTATCATGTATAATTTATGCTCGAAGAACGATTTCCATATTACCATTAATGTTAGTGTCGTATCTTCATATTTTATTAGTATTGTCCATAATTTTCACCGTCATAAATATACTTGATAAATCAATACTGTAATAAATAATAAATAATTTGTTAACGTAAACAGAATAAATAGAACATAGAAACAAGTTGCTAGGTAACAAAATAAGTAACTAGATCATACAATTTATAAATTTTTAACTAAAGCAAGCCAAATTTTATTTAAATCAGTTACTAGTCACACTGATTGATGTTATCTTTTTCTTTATAATTTTTTATTGCTTCTCTTATCAATTAACAGCAGATTAACATGACTTACAGACGGTTCTATACAATATTGTTAAATGCTTTGTAAGTTAACTTTTTTGCTAACTTGTCAACTGACCAATATGTTTCACACACTGTAAAAAAATGTAATAACAGTAAAATAGCAATATTGTGTAAACTATACTCTAATAATTTGTCTAATATTACATTTTTTATGAAAAAATACATTTACGAGCTATGCAAATTTACATAATTTTTATACAATGCAAATAATAAACTCATTGATTAACTTAAAATCGTTTTATCACGTTTTTGCAACAGACCCTAAATCTTTAGCGTATTCTTTACATATATCAACGTTACAATTTTTATTCATCCCATCTGTAAATTAAACCGCATTTACCTGAAATACTTTTTTCAAGTATGCATATATTACATACATACATACATACACAATCACGTCATGTACCCAAAAGGGTGTGGCACAAACTCTTTTCATCATCCCGAAATCAGTCGCCTCCAAACATTCCTATCCAAACAAGCAACTTTCACTTCATCCACATTCATAATTCCTCTCATACATGCTCTTTTATTCCTACTACTTGGAAACTTTCGTTCACGCAAAACACTCTCAATCATACCATCAACTACTCATCGGACGTCCACGTAAACGTATACCATCAAAATCATTCAAATAAATCTTTTTAATCAAACGTTCATTAGACATTCGCTCTACATGTCCGAACCATCTTAACTGACTAACACGGCAACTTTTGCTACAACATTTTTTTTCAATTTCACACTCATCATACACTAATCTATTTCGTACCCGATCTCTCCTATTTACACCACATACCCCACGTAAAAATCTCATTTCCACAGCAGTCATTTTCCGTTTATGCTTTTGCAACCAAACCCAACATTCACTACCATACATCAACGTAAGCACCAAAACTGCATTGTATATACTCAAACGGGCTTCTTTGGAAACATTTACATTCCTATCAAAAGTTACCAAAGACCCAAAACCTTACAACCACTATTTACTCTCTTTTCAATTTCATCTCTAGACAACAAACTACCCAAATACACAAATTCATCCCATCTGTAAATTACTTGTATCTGTATAGTTCTATGTTGATATCATTTTTCCTCTTTGTATTGTAGAGAAGAAACAAATGAAAATCGGCATAGCCGTCTGCGTGCAAATGAAACAAATATATTAGAAAGAGAGCTAATAATTTATTCGTCGTATTATTATGCTCGAAAGGAAATTGTATGTTTATATATCCTGTTTCTTTTACTGTCAGAGCACACCACGATACTATATGACTATTGAATTTATAATCTATATATATATATATATATATATATATATATATATATATATATATATATATATATATATATATATATATATATATGCTTTATGGTAATAAAATCGTTTAACTCGTTATTTATTTGTCATTAAAATGAATAAATTCACGCATTCGTATTCATGTCCGTTTATTTTTTAAATATGTATTAGTACCAGGTAAATAATAAATTGTTTTACATATGTAGTTGTTATTTGAAATTAATATTTCTTTCAACGATTTGTATTGACATAAATGTAACTATACATTCATTTGTTTTATTACGTTTGTACATATAGTCAAGGAAAATATATATATATGAAAATAAAAAACACAGTTATAAATTATTATTTGTTTTACTGGCTACATATGTCATTATTTAATAATATATTATTCAACGAATATGATGTAATAATGATTATTACTCATTGAAATTATTCATCCGAATGAGTAAAATTCATTACATACGTGTAGAGACTACATTTTTTACCAGCCAATCACAAATGTTTTTTACTTAATCTTAAGAATAAATACAATTGGAAATACTGACCCTAAAGTTAGGTATTTTAATTATAAATTTCTAGTTTATATTTATTAAATAGAAAGTGGCTATTTATACATACGGTATGTATACGCAATTGGCTATTTATACATACAGTATTTTTACGTAATTGGCTATTTAGAGTAGGTTAAATTAGCAGGTTGGTTTAGGTTTTTTTTTTTTTAGTATGTATAAATAGCCAATTGCGTATACATACCGTATGTATAAATAGCCTCATCCTATTAAATATGCACATTTTTATTTTAATTACAAAATGTAAGTAAATAAAAAAAAATTGCGATATAAAATTTACATCAAGTATCAAATATCTTGTAATATATTGTAAATTCTAATCAGATATAAACATAATAATAATTAAACAATTAAATAAATTAAACGCAGACTACATAAATACACTTATCTTTGATCGATAATAAATTTTTAAATAAACAATTTAAGTATTTGATATAATCATTAATTAAAACAGTTAATCTTAAAATCTTTATTAATATTTCCAAATTTTCAATTGACACATTTCGATAAAATCAATTTGAAAATAATTAGAAATAAAAAAATCTCTTCAAAAAAAAATATTCACACGTTCTATATTAAAATACAGAAAACTTTGTTTATCGATAACATTTTAAACAAAGAAATTTACAAAATTACCAACGTATACATTATTTTATTTATCGCTCAATGTATTTAGCGTTGTAAAATATACAGCTTGATAACATTTCATATATTCACATATTTCAAATTTATGTGAACTTGCACGATAATAAAATTTATATGCAAAACAAAATAAAATATGTTCGGAATATTGAAAATTTAATAAAATTCAACACGAAATAAATATAAAATATATTTCCCCGCTTCGCCAGATTTTCAATTAATTATTCGCTACAAATTAACGATAAATGCCTACACAAAATACAACAATAAACTTTTAATTAAAAATGATTTTTGTCAGTTGAAATTAGTTTTTTATTTAAAACTACACATTAATTAAAATACTAGTATAATTATATAATTAATAGCATGACAAGTGTGAAAGCGTGGTAATAAATTGATCGAGAAATTATTATTAACACCTTTTTTACCTAATTATTCATCTGAAATCGTAACAAGGTTATCACATATTATGGAAATAAAAAATTTTGATTTACAATTATTTATATGAATAAAAATATTAATCGCTCTCCTTGACATTATAATATTTAAATATTTAACGGTTTGTATTATTATTAATTAATAGGTAAATTATCCCGTGTTGTTCGGATGGAATAAGCTAAAAAGTCAGTTGCATAAAACGTTATTAACTTAGTCAATGAGGTAACAATCATTGATTACAAAGCTTTTAACAACATTTTATGCAACCAGACATAATTCTTTTGAAAAGCATTTTGATATCGAATTGATAAGACATTTTGTATTCACAGATTTTTCAAATTAGATGTGTTCTATTTTTATTTAAATTTATTGATACTAAACGAAGTAAATAATTTAATAATTAATAAGTTTAAATAATTTAAAAATTAAATTTAACACGCTCTACATCTACAAATGAATCATCAAATCAAAATATATTTCATAACAGTATAAATTTAATTCAACTAAATTATTTTAATCTCGTAATATAAAATCACGTTAGCCTTGATAAATTGTTAAAAAAAAATAATTGCACATCAAATAATATATTTATCTGATAAAAAAAATTGACATTCAATTACGTTTAACTTTGTGACTTTTTTTTATCAATGATTGAAAAAAAAATGTCATTAAAACGCATCAAACTTTTAAATGTATTTTAATTTCTGGGAAATAAAAGCATGTAACATTCAAAAATATCAATCCGTAAAATGATTTTTTGTCATTGGTACTGATATGTCTGTTGTCAATTTCCGTATACAAAAGCTTATGAAATACACACGTATTATTGTGAACAATTTTATGTTGTACAGTTTTGATAGATGCAGGCTGGGGGGCGAAAAACGAAACGTGATATTGCATAGGAACAATTTACTGACTGTTGGAAATTTGGACACCTGGGTACCGGACCCTCCGATTTTCGCTTATTTACCCATTGGGAGGGAAATGCAATCATGTGTGTTTGATCAAGAGTGCTAGGGATTGCTATGTTAAATAATTGAATAACGGTCCTTTTTTTTCTGGTATGTTTACTAGATTAAAGGGATTTTTTTTTCATATATCAATTGACTGTAATTGTTTCCCCTAGTTCTATTTCTATATTAAAGTTCTATGTTTATCGATTATTATAGAGCAGAATTTATATTTTCAGTATTAACCTTAATTTTTACCGTATAGGCGTTTTAAACATGGTAAAAAATTATGAAATTATGAAACGAATAAAAATTTAAACAAAAAAAGTTTAAGTAATTCAGCTTTAATTTTGTTCGTAATTTCATTATTTTTATTATTATTAATTTCTGAAATACATAGTTAAGTTGTTTAGATTTTAATTGGAAAACAGATTAAATTTTAGCATAATTAAACACTTTTTTTGAATATAATAACGTGTTATTTTTATATAGTTTTATGATATGTTATATAAAAGAAAAAATTAAAACAATAACACATACAAGTCGGCTTCGAAATAAATGTTTTATGTTAATTTCTTAACAAAAACCCACTAATTTTACTGTATTTTTTATTATTTCCATTTTTCTTTGAAATATATTTCTTTTTTTATCACATAATTATTGTGTACTCAAACGTATTTAAAAATATTGATTTTTTTTTAAAACTAAAAATACAGAATATTTTATAACAGTTCACCTCCAATAAATAAATACGTTATACAGAACAATTTATATCCACTAAACTTTTTACAAGTTGGAAGTGTGCTTTCTCGTACAATAAATTTTAAAATAACAAAAAATCTTTCAGAACTTATTATATTAAAATAAAAAGGTTTTTTTCCTGATGATTATTAATTAAAATTTATACAGAATTTACCCTAAAGTTTTTTTTTTTTAATTTAATAATAAATTTTAGTACCTGGAGAAATTTAATGCAATTTATAAAAAGGGTTCGCCTTTAAATGAATCACTCTGTATATTCTACGTCTTAAAAGCATTTCCAAAATAATATGTAAAAATATTAAAATTGTATTCTAGAATTTTCATAATAATTTATTATTCAAATTGTAAAAATTTTACACAATACATTAACCCGTATTCATAGCCCCTTTTCGAGCACTTTTAGTTAAAAGTAGTCAAGATTTTAATATTAATTTTTACTTTTATTATTTATCAAATTTAAATTATTTTTATAAATTAAATACTTTTTATTACATTTAACATTTTAAAATATAAACAATGCTAAAAACAGTTCTAATATTTTTTAAATAAATACTTTCAAAAATATACACTTTTATCTAAAAGTACTCTAACAGGAGTTATAAATACGAGTCATTGTGTTTTCCAAATAAAAACGATTAAAAAAGTATTAAAAAATCTATATAAATTAAATATAGATAATGTTTTAAACAATACTGAACAATAATGAAAATGTACTTGTAGATGGATTAAGGTAATTCTAGGTGCACAAATGACGTGATCATAATTTATAAATAACGAAGGTATTTCAATGGTAAAAGTGGTCTAATGAGGTAAAACACATGTTCAAAAAATATATATAAAAAAAAACTCGCTTTTCGCTCGGGTATGTCACGCTAGAAATACATTTGGTTATCAGACTCACTTAACCTAATTTTTCAAGATTAATAACGTTTAATGCAAAACGTGAAATTGTTTCCAACAAGGTTATAAGCAAAAATGGTGGCCTTTTTTTTTGTTTGTTTGACGTCAAATGTCCAACACATTAAGTTGATAAAAATTGCTCTTTTCATTGTATTTCAGTTGTGTTTTAATAATACAAACTCACAATGGGTATAAATATTTTTAAGCTGCAAAGCTCAAATATAATCTACGCAACGTGAATATGGCATTACGTAACAATTGCACGTTCTATTTAGTAATAGTAATAATAGTAATATTAATTATTAAATTTATTTCTAAACATTTAAAGAAAATTAATACAATTTTAAAACAGAAACAAAACAATTGATAAAAATAAAACACTGTAAACTGTAAGAAAAAAAAAATTTCAGAATTCATTATATTAAAATAAAACTGCTCTAGGTTTGTATTTACTTATAATCGACGTTTCGACGATCTCAACATCCGTCGTCATCAGTAAAAAAGATACAAATGACATTTACAGTAAATAACAGAACATAGAAACAAGATACTAGGTAACAAATAAGGAACTAGATAATGAAATTTATAGATCAATCAGTATTAACAGCAGATTGATAAGAGAAGCATTAGAAATTTATAAAAAAAAAAAAGATAACATCAATCACTGCGAGATCACTGAGTTAAATAAAATTTAGCTACCATTAATTAAAAATATTAATTTTATGATCTAGTTACTTATTTGTTACCTAGTACCTTGTTTCTATGTTCTGTTATTTACTGTAAATGTTATTTGTATCTTTTTGCTGATGAAGACGGATGTTGAGTTCGTTTATACAACGATTATAAATATATATATATTAATACAGAACTTTAACCTAAAGCAGTTTTATTTTTGTAAGGAAAAATTTATTGTGTAATTTTTTCCTGATGATATACATGGAATACGTTGAACTATCGATTATTAATAAAAATTAATACAGAAATATATCCTGAAGATTTTATTATTATTTTTAATTAAAACTGTAAAAATAATACTTTATTTGCAATTATGATAATAAATTCATAATTAAAATGTATATTCTTTTTACTTTATTATTAATATTATTTATTACTGGTCAATGATTCGTTTATCTTGTTTTGAAAAAATTTACATGATTCATATGTTTTATGTAAATTAAAAGTATCTATAAATATCCGTTTATACTGCCAAAGCTTCATCAATCATTCTCTATTTTTAATAAATAATTATTACTATTGATATTTTAATTGAGTTGTAAAAACATTTAAGCATATACATATATTACAATTTGGAATAAGTTTTATATTATTTATGTTAATATTTTCCGATAAAAAAATGTAAGAAAAAACAATTACAGTGTATTTGGAGCAGTTCCAAATGGGGGCCGATATACATATAGTTAAAATACATTAATCATCGAATTGTAATAATATTGTAGGCCATCAACTACGTTTAACAGCTCATAAATTTACTTTTTTTTAACTTCTTTACGAAAGTAAAGTAAATATACATTGCATAAATAACGATAAGAATTCCTTGATATCTAAAACGCATTTTACTACAAGCCTTTTGACGTCATATACGTTGATTAATGTTGCAACTAAATATGTTAGGTTATGTGATGCATTATATACATTTTTCATAGTTAAGTCATTATTTGTACGTTTATGAAAAAAAATACCCGTTATATTAATATTGAGGGAAAAAATTGCGTAAAAACTTGAATGTTTTTTTATAATTTACAGCCAGTTTTTTTAAAAAAATATTTTAAAATAAAATTGGTTCAGGTTAAAGTTCTGAATTAATATTTAATTATAATCGACGTTTCGACGAACTTAACGTTCGTCTTCATCAGGAAAACTAATACAAATGATATTTATAGTAAATAACAGAATATAGAAACAAGTTACTAGGTAACATATAAGTAACTAGGTCATAAAATTGGTAGATTTTTAATTAATGGAGGCCAAATTTTGTTGAACTCAGTGCCTTCACAGTTATCTTTTTCTTTATAAATTTCTATTGCTTCTCTTATCAATATTAACAATATTATCAATATTCGCAATATTTGGAAAAAAGTTGCCAAACAAGTTATAACTAACAACTGTTATTTGGAACGTTTATCGAAACATCTAAATATTTTATTTATAATTTTCATATTTTTTTAATATATTATAAATTCTGTAAATAGTTACCATGACTACAGTAGTTGTTATAGAAATTATTATACTCTATAAATTTATTTAATACGATGACGATCGGTTCTGTGGTGGCCACATCACATTTTTTCTAGCAAACCAATTAAAACTACCGCAATCAAAAATACAAATACAGTTTTCAAAAAACCAAAATTAAGTTTTTCTATATTAAGAACCTTTGTCCATATGTATATCTATATGTAATACATATTTGAATGTTTATTTAGCATAAAGTAAATTTGAATTTAGAATCACGAACATACAAGCATAAAATCAACATTTCATCGGAAATGCGACAAATATGTTTACCGACATATACACAAAGCAACTGATTTACAGAACAATGTCAATAATATTTTTTAAAAAATATGTACCACATGCTTATCAACCTAATATTTCCATCTTAAAAAACACACATAAAAGAAATTGTTATTTTGACTTTACATATCGATCAATAAAATCAAAGTAAATTATAATTTCTTTTCAAACAATTTCAATTTAAGGAAACAAAACGTTTTTGTCAAATATTTTTTGAAAATTTAATATACAGGTATTCATATTTGCAAAACATAAAATAACTGTTCTATATTATTCAATTTATTAAGTGCATAATTGTTTTGTTCTAGTTCTCCTAATAAAAGATATTAAATTAATTAAGTAATTATAGATTAGTGTTAATTAAGACATGAACTGTTGAATGCAATTATTTTATTGCAATTTTGTACCATGTAATTCAAAGAAAATACACTCCGTCTAGAAAGTACAAATATTTATTTTCTATTCTAGCAAGATTTTATAAAAACCGAATTAATCTAAATTTGTCAGCCATATTCTTTGAAATATTTTAACGGTATAGATGTTTGGACATCAGGAACAATACTGCATTGAAAAAATATTACTTTAAAACGACGTTTTTACTATTAATTTTACGTACATAAATATATTTTTGATCTGGAAAATTGAGTTTTTATAATAGAAAATTTTTTTATTTTTTTATAAAAATACATTTTCCCTCGGACGTGTCGATATCGTTTAGTTAAACTTATAAATTGTTACAAAGGAAAGATTTATTATGACATGGATCAAGGAGGTCAGAAAAGATATGGTGAAGAGGTGAAGAGAAGAGAAGAATTCAGGGAGAAGATCAGAGGTTTCAAGGGTTTTCAAGAAAATGCAAAAAAGAAAACAGGAGCAAAATGGATCGAAAAAATAAAGAAACAACATGGAGAAAGAAGGTAAGAGTACTGGAAGAGAAGAAAGAAGGGAGAAAAACAATCATAAGAAGTTATTTTATGTAGTCCATTGTCGATCAAAATCGAAGAAAGAAGAAGGAATTTATTATTCTTCATAATTTGATTTTTAAAAATTCACAATTACAATTTTAAAATAACGCAAAAATTATCATTTCGGTTGAAAGAAATAAAATCAAAATAAAAAATAAAACAGGAAAACAAACCTCAGTCACACCATATAATATCCTGTCACAATAACTTGATACCTGGGCATTACAAATCACACTCCTCAATGTGGTTTCAACACGGTAAACACACGCACCGGTGCCACCGGATACGAGGCCGAATTACAAACACCACAGCACTCGCTACCATTGCGAAATCTAATCTTAGCGAACGTTATCGCGCGCACACGGTATGTCTTATAGGTATATATATTCTTGTATTAGTTATTCACCGTATGGTATGTTTATATCTATCGGTGTGAGTGTACGTGTGTGAGTTTATATTAAACGCATGCAAAGCTGACGAGTTACTAGCATGACTTCCGTACGACGTAGCCGTTAAGATAACGTACGTTAACACGCGCGCAATGTATTACGTAGCAACGTGTTTGTCGTGTGTTTGTGTGTATGGCGAATGAGACATCGTTGACATGCAAATATATGCGTGGATGAAATGTTTTTGTCGTGTCGGCAATTGTTTCTTATTTCTTTGTTTTATAAAAACTTGTTCTACATATGTGCGTAGCCGTTTCGTTTTTGTTTTTAACTTGAACCATAAAAAGTTAAGCGAAATCTTCAAATTTCGCAAAAAGAATTCGTGGTACAGATTATTCCAAGAATATATTCATATTCATTGTCCGTAAAAATGTAAATAGAATAACATGTATTCTGCATATCGTCACCCTAATTAGAAAACCAACTTTCAAGTTTTGCAGAAAACGCAAAAAATATTTTAATTTAACATACAATGATATATTAATAGTAATCTTCAGACTATCACGGTCGGTATCCATTGTATTTAAAGAATTTTCCGGACTGGTATGCTGTAGTCGATCTATCCTCGTCGCAGTTTCGCCATATATCGTAGATCATCAGTGCTGAGAATTGCATCTATGATGTATGGTGAAACGTCTACGACAAGGATAGATCAATCACGGCATACCAGTCCAGAAAATTCTATGAATACAATGATATAGTAATGTGATTATCTGATTATAAAAATTAGCTATGTGAAGGTGTTAGAATTTGAATATGTTTAGTTTATGTAAATCAGATGGTGATAAAATATCAATTATGTCAAAATAAGAAAGAAAACTTTTACAATCTGGTGTACAAATGAAATAAAATCCCTTAAATCTTAGTCAAATCTTTTAAAATAACGGTAAAAATTAATTCTTGAGTAAAATCCGTACAATTTTAGAAATTTCGTATAAAATCCGTAAAATCAACAAAAACATTAATACAATTTCAATAATCATACGTAAAATTTATACAATCTCGTGTATAAAATTTATATATATATATATATATATATATATATATATACATATATATATATATTATACGTTGTTAATTTTGTTCGGTACAAACCAATATTTTAGACTTAGAAAAACTAATTAATTAATGAATATACTGTAACTAAAATAGTCTTATAATTAACATAAAATAATGTCTTTAAATTATTTATTTTTATATGCGCCTTATATTACCACGAAATAGATAACAATAAGTAATTATAATTTATTAACAGTATGCAAAATTACATTGCCAATATTGTATGGCGTAACGCCTTTGCCTTTGCAGCACACAAAGCTATTGATAAAAACAAACTTTAAATTACCCGCATTGTAGGTCAGATAGTACAATTGTACGTACATATATATAAACTACAATGATAGCTCAATTGATTACGATGATGAAGAAAATTCTATAATTGTAGCATGAAACATCTGTCACACAAACTGTCAGCAAATGTTGTTATTATACCGTAATAATGACTTAATAACAGCCCGTTAACCGCATCGAAGTTATTGCAACAATAATTTACAGTTAACGAACATATTAATATTTCAAGATGAAGAATTCGAATGTAAATTATTTAAAACAAATTACCTACTGCTACTTCAAAACTATTAATTAATGTTACTTTCTAGTGAAATTGTGAAATTGAAAAAAAATGTTAGTGTGGAAAAATTTAATAAAATTAATTTTAACGCTAAGTTATTGTTAATTATCTCTACACTAAACGGTACAAAAGGATCGAAATTTTTTTATCTAAAGTTATTAGTTGCGAAAATTAAATAAATTTTCAAATTTTTAATAATTTTGCGATATATGTAGATACGTTTCTATGTTTACAGTAGTGAATTATAAATACATATAGTAAAAAAGAAAAAGATAATATCAATCACTGTGAAGGCACTGAGTTAAATAAAATTTAACTTCCATTAAGTAAAAATCTATAAATTTTATGATCTAGATCAGTGATGGCAAACCTTTTGAGCTTGGTGTGTCAAAATTTTGAAAAATCGAAACATAATTTTCGTGGCGTGTCACACATTACAAAAGTAAAGACTGGTTTCAGAATTAAATTATTATTAACGTCAGTAATAATATTATTATTAATAACCAACTCTGGCTGTTATGAGAGACAAATATTTGAATTATGAAATTTTGTATCTTTGAAGATGCGTGTCACCAAAAATGAGCTCGCGTGTCATAGGTTCGCCATCACTAATTCTAGATACTTATTCGTTACGTAGTAACTAGTTTCTATGTTTCGTTATTTACTGTAATTTTATTTCATCAGTTTTCCTGATGAAGAAGGACGTTGAGTTCGTCGAAATGTCGATTATAAATAAATATTCATACAGAACTTTAACCTGAAGCAGTTTTTATTTAATTATAAATATGTATCATAAAACTTATCTTTTTAATAACAATTTATTTTATTGGTTTTCAAAATAAAACTTACAATATTTTATATTTAATTAAAGATATTTAACAAATGTCAACAGATAATTAAACACAAATAAATCAATCGACTAAAGCATAAATTCTACTGACTTTAATAACTCGCCATATTTATTATTCTATAGGTAATAAATTTCTAATTTAAATAACAAAAGCGTATAAAAATATTATCACCGGTCGTTTTCTAACAGATACAATTTTGCAATAAACATTTGTAAAGAGAAGTTAAAACAGTTAATTAACAAATTTGATAGAGAAGCCTTTAGCTAGAAACTCATTTAGTACTTCCTGAATAATTAAAATATCATCGGGTTATAGATATGAAAAGTTTTAGACAGGTTGTCTGTTTAACTTGGAATACCAAACTAACCGTATCATACAAAAGCAAGCTTATTCATATTAATACCAAACCGACCTACGTATATGTCTAGTTTGATGATGCAAGAGAATATTATATATCGGATAAAGCTAGTGAAGCTAGGCTTCCCCTCCCAACTCTTGTCCCTCTACATCAACCGCCATTTCGTGTTCTATTCATGAATATTCAAATTATCGCGAAATTTATTCCTGCGAGTTTGCGGTGTTTCATTAATCAACTAGCTTTTGTTTTTTTTTTTTTTCATCTTCTAGCGAAACATTTGAACACTTTTATAACTAAAAAAACTGAATAATAATTGGTTGATTGCAAAATAATGTTATCGATCGATTAGTAAAATTAATTAGTTTAAGAATTTATAAAATATTGAAGTTGTTTTAATTAAGAATTTATAAAAAAATTAAATGGGTTTAGGTTTAAGTTCTGTATCAATATTTACTGATAATCAACGTATCGACGAACTGAACGTTCGTCTTCATCAGGAAAACTGATACAAATGACATATACAATAAATAACAGAACACAGAAACAAGTTTCTAGGTAACAAATAAGTAACTAGATCATAAAATTTATAGATTTTTAATTAATGGAAGCCAAATTTTATTTAAATCAGACACTGAATTAAATTTTAAAAAAATTAATTAACTACATTAATTTAATTAAAAAATAATATTGTACAGTGCGACCTCGTTAATCCGAGCTTCAGTAGATCGGATTCTTCGGTAATCCGGCGAAGCATTTGAATTGTATTGAGTATTTTATAATCCGGATTTGATAGTACTCGTTAATCCGGGCCTGCGTTTTTAATTAAATTCCAGACGTCTACTTCATACAAATTAATGAAGAAAAACTGAAATCGTTAGTGGGGTATTCCCCTAACTTACTAACATTCGAAATTCGGCCGGATCAGATGTCTGGAAGTTCCACATAAGCAGTGCGAGCCTTTGTTTTGACAACTATACATGTATCTCGTACAAAGTACCGGTTTAGTTGCTTGACTATTTGTTGTTACATATACGCCATTTAGTGACATACCTAGATAGTGTGTTTAACCTCGTGTTATTTTAAGTGCTACATATAAACATTTCTTATACATACACAAATTAAAATGCCTCCTAAAAGAAAACATAATACATTGTCAATAAAACAAAAATCCGATATAATAGAAAGATTAGATCGTGGTGAAAGTGGAAAAGTGTTGTCAAACGAATACGGCGTAGGAACATCAATAATTTCGGATATAAAAAAAAACAAAGACAAAATCGGAAGGTATAGTATATTTTAAAGACAATTATGTACTTTCATTACATGTGTGTCTCGTCTTTTAGATTTGTTAGCAAATGTGATTCCAGTCCCGGCTTCAGAAAAACTTTAAAAAAGGCCGAATACCCAGCAATGGAAAAACGGTTGTATGCATGGTTTTGTACACAACGATCAAGACACGTTCCGATTTCCTATGAAATTTTATCTGCCAAAGCAAAACAATTTTGTACTGAAACCTATGGAAATGATAACTTTAGAGCTAGCAGGGGCTGGATTTCTAATTTCAGAAAAAGGCATGATCTGCGTTCTTTAAAAGTGTGTGGCGAAAAACTATCCAACGATCAAAGCGCCGTTGATCCCTTCATAACTGCACTTGCAGAAAAGATACAACAGTTAAACCTCACACCTACTCAAATATACAATGCAGACGAATCTGCCCTATATTGGAAAATGTTGCCTGAAAGAACGCTGGTTCGTTCTCAAGAAAAGACCGCACCAGGACGAAAAATTAGCAAAGAACGCATTACATTTCTAGCATGTTGTAATGCTAATGGTTCACACAAATTGAAGCTGTTGGTAATAGGGAAAGCAAAAAATCCAAGGCCATTCAAAAATGTGAATATACCTGTTGAATACAAATTCTCTGCCAATGCATGGATGACAACAGATATTTTTCAAAAATGGTTTCAATATTCATTTATACCTCAAGTTAGAAAACATTTAAGAAGTCTCAATGTGACTGAAAGAGCCCTGTTAATCGTCGATAACGCCTCGAGTCACGGAACTGTAGAAGAGCTGACTAGCGAGGATGGAGAATTTACAACAATCTTTCTTCCACCAAATTGTACAGCACTTTTACAACCTATGGATCAAAATGCCATCAGACTGACAAAATTATTTTATCGGAGAAGTCTTTTAAGCCATATTTTATCTAATAACGAAGAGAAAGTTGTTAAGTTATTAAAAAGCATGAATTTGAAGGACGCTGTATGTCTACTAGACAATGCTTGGAAAAAAGTCTCCTCCGAAGTCGTTCAAAAGTGCTGGCACAAAATTCTTGCTCATGTAGCAAATAACGATTCAGACACTGAATATGATGCTGAAGATCTGATTCCTCTCAATCAATTGCGGCGCAATATGCTTTCTGTGGCTGAAGAGATAACAAATGTTTCAGATATGATCAATGTTCTCACCGAGCAAAATCTGACCGGCGTAGAAATACGTAACTGGCTTGAAAATGATGAAGATTTGTTACCACTCGAAGACATAGATGTTGCAGACGATGATAGTGAAAATGAAGGTCCAGAATTAAATACAAACAAGACTGTTACGGATGATGAGGCAGTTAAAAGTTTCACTACATGCATAAAGTGGGCGGAAGAAAATAATATCTCACTACATGATGTTCTTGTACTTCAGAGATTGCAAGAAACGGCATGTATAATGAACTTGAAAAAAATGAAGCAAATGAAAATTACAAAATATTTCACAAAATTATAATATAAAATTTTATAAAATGCATTCTGTATTACATAATTTTCTGTTTATATAGTATTTTCTAGTTGTATTGTAATAAATATTTCACTTTTTAATAAAAAAACTGTACCGCTTCAGTAATCCGAATTATTTACTAATGCGGATCGCCGCGGTTTTAATTAGTCCGAATTATCGAGGTTGCACTGTACTATTATTTTTTGTCATTTTTTTCTAAAAAAAAAAAAACAAAAATAGTCAGCATAACTATACTCCAACTAATTTAAAATATATTTAATTTTAAATTAAATAGCTGTTTATAAAAAAAATTACAAATATAAAATTACAAGAAATGGAACCAACCACATACACCTAGACCTCACTTTGCGTCGTGGTTACGTTCCAGAAAAACACGACGCAAATTGAAACGACGCAAAGTGAATTATGATTTTCTATAGCATTTTCTATAGCAAAAAAAATAGACTCGAACCCAAAACAACGCAACTTCGAAAATCTAACGACGCACAGTGAAAATTGGTACTAATTCAGCAGCGACGCAACTTCGAAAAAACGCAAAACGAAACGACGCAAAGCGAGGTCTAGGTGTATTTAATACAAAATATTAAAGGAAAAATACCAGTCAAATATTTAAGAGATACAAACAAAGCAGGTCAACTTGAAAATCGTCGCCAGGTAAATTTTTTTGCTTATAATCTCATTTGAAATCATGTTTACCCCAACAATTTAACTAAATACTTAAGTACATTGGATTTGATTTCTACCTGGCCCGAACTTATACCCACCTAAGTCACTACAAAAAAATTCTCAATAACAAAATCAAATTATCATTTCAAAGAACGACACTGCTGAAAATAGTTAAACTATTCTTTTGAAAAATTTACTACCTGAGCATGCAAAGGTAAAAAAAATGTTCCATATTTCGCGTTTCATATTTTATGCTCGTAACTGTAGTTTTTTCGCACAGCAAACTTGACTAATTATGAAGTCAGGGCATGCTTGACGTCTTCGGATAATTGCTACGTTAAAGAGGGTTGTTACAGGGAGAGAGAAGGTAAGAGAAAAAAGGGAAAATGAAAAACGGAAACAGCTTGTATAGTTGAGACTAATTTCATTCCACATCCCTTTGCTAGTCGTACGGAAACAAGTATTTTTATTTTATTTCTAATATCTTTTGCTGTAGTAGAAACACAGTTCTACTAATTGATTTTCTAGAATATAAATTAATATTCGTGTAAAGTAGTTCTTCATTTAAAAGTACCACCAAGCTTCGTCAATGAAAAAGTATCTGAAAACTGAACTCTAAATAGTTATAAGTTTGGTAATATTCTCACAACAGGACAAGCAAAGTTCCCTAGGATACAGGGAGCATGAGAGATATTGACCAAATTATAAGTGCTATTCAAACTAATACACTGTAAAAAATTGATGTAAATTACATATTCTATGAATGTAAATTTTTTTGTATTACTTGGTTTAAATAGCCAGCCAGAATTAACATCGGTATCAGTTGCCTTTCAGCAACTGATTAAAGCACCATACTAACGAGGTCCTAAAGACCGAAACACGTGTCTATGGTTAATCTGGCCAGTCATTGATGCATAACTTAACAGCCGATTCAATGACTGAGTGAGTAACTTGTGAAATTTTGAGAAAATGTCTCAACTTTAGAATATTATTATATTAATTTCACCAAGTGACATTCATAAACAATTTTGTTCGATGTTATTTATTTTTATATTGATGCTTATTGCATTATTGTATAGATGGTGTTAGTAGTATTTGTTATTACTCTTGCTTATCGTTTGTATTACTTGGTTTAAATAGCCAGCCAGAATTAACATCGGTATCAGTTGCCTTTCAGCAACTGATCAAAGCACCATACTGACGAGGTCCTAAAGACCGAAACACGTGTCTATGGTTAATCTGGCCAGTCACTGATGCATAGCTTAACAGCCGATTCAATGACTGAGTAACTTGTGAAATTTTGAGAAAATGTCTCAACTTTAGAATATTAGTAAAAAAATTTTATAAAAAAAAGTTGCTCTTTGACTGTTAAAAACTATGTATAATTACATAAATTTAAATTACACTTTTTAACAGTGCATACATAAGCTAATTTCTTTTTTAAATAAAAAAAAAGTCAAAATTAGCATAAATAAAAACTTTTAGTTTATTCTGTTTACAATGCTATTATTTTGTATAGTGTTTTATAAATAAAATTTTAAGAAAGGAAACGTTCAAAATAATTATTAAAATAATAAAAACACAATAGTCGATTTTGTTAAAATGTTTATTGAAAATTTAAAACAAAACATTTGTTCCAGAGCCGACTAATTTTATTGTATTTTATATTCATTTTTTTTCTCATTTTTTTTTGCTTATGAAATATTCACAAATTGTATAAAAAAATTCCAATTAAGCTGAATTCATAATCAAAATTATTGTAATATTAATAATATTGTAATATAATTCACTAATTAAGTTGTTTAATACTAGAAATAAATCATAACTTGTTACTCATAATATTTAATGTTAAAGTTCAAATATTATATCTCTTATCTACAAAATAATATTTCGGTACATGTTAGTACATAAATTATTATCTCAGTTGTAATTAATAGTGTCAAATATGTCAATAATAAAATTTATTTAACAAATAGTTGCAATATGCAAAAAGTTTGATAACTGTATTTTATTTAGAATCAATATATTATTAAAAGAATAATTCAAAATGGCATATCACCAATGGAAAACCTATTAAAGTCATAGTACAATTACAATTTGTAAAGTCAATAAAGTCACTATAAATGATTTACAAAAATTAATTGTATATTTAATAGTACATTTTGAAAATTGACCAGCTCTAGTATTACAATAAAACGCAAAATTTTTATGTATTACTCGAATTTTGTAAATCAGATTCTGCAATTTTTAATTATGTTTGTTGAGATTGCAGTGGTTTTTTTGTTGATTTTTTTTACGAAATTTCTAAGATTGGACAAATTTTACTCGAGATTTTCTATGATTTTAAGAAAATCTTTAATTGATTTTACCAGAATTCTAAGAGATTTTTAATTAATTTGTACACCAGCTTCTCCCTAGGTGTTACTTTTACATTCACAAAGCTAACTTTTATTATTGCACAAAGCATTGTTAAACCCTTTGTTCGTTTTAATCAATTGATTAACTTGCTAACTAACCAATCAATTAGGCGGTTCGAAAACAATTGACAATCTAGTTGCTTATAGTTAACTTATTGATAACAATGCTTTGAGCAACCTGGCCTAAATATTCCATAGTTTAATTTTGTCTATATTATAAAATAAATATATTTTTATCAGTAAAACTGAAACAAAACACTAAATGACATTAAGAAACTTAAAACATTAATCAATTTAAAAATGTAACTTTATCCCAATAATATCCTTTTTTATAATTATCAACCAGTAGATAAAGCCTAAAGCATTTTTACTTAACCAATCACACTGACATGTTAAAAAGTTCACCATAAATGGCTGCCATAAATCAAATCAAAATATTTCCCCTTTCGAAATCTTAATGGAGGCGACTAAGATAGAGAAAAAAAAACTGTTTTAAAACAACTCGATAAGCTAACAACTCCGTGTCTAATACGGTGTGTCACACAAGCAGTTGGGCTACGAAATAAAAACAAGCTAGAAGTTCAATGCTGCGGTTATGACGTCAGAGCATTTCCGTTGACGACCGCATAGAGTGTGCGCAGTGCCAACGTTGCGGTTTCCGGTTCAAATTCCAGATAAACAGATTCTCAAATTGCCTACAGTTTTTTATTCTTCGTCTTTAACGATTTGAGCTGTTCCTGTTATCTGTATAATTTATTTAATATGCGATTTTGATGAACCGGAGAATGAACAAGAATGTGTTTGCTGGGTAATTATTAAATACACAATTAAAGAAAAAAAATAATAAAAATAATTATATAGAACTGCTTAATAGGTAAAGTTGATTTCAGGTTTAGATAATTTTTATTTTGCATGTTTGGTTTTAATAAGCATTATAGTTCAAAAGAAAAACAAAATAAATAAAACAGATGTTTGAAAAAAAAACTAGCCAAGTAACTTGATATGAAATAAAAGTTTGTCTGTATTTACATAAATAAAATTTACATCAACTCACTTGACCACATTTTAACTTATATAAATATTTTATGCCAGAAAAATAAAATATTAAACTAAAATGCTTTAAATAAACAGCAAATAATTTTATTTATTAACATAGTTAAAAATCTTTCAGAACTTATATTAAAATAAAACAGCATTAGGTTGTAATTCTTGTATTAATATTTATTAATACAGATCTACAACTTAAAGTCGTTTTATATTAATTTTATTCATTGTTTTAATAGTTAATTTTGATTAATAAAAATGTAATTAGTTATTGTTCATTATATGTAAAGTAATTGAAAGATATGAATTTTCAAATTAAATAAATAATTTTATACTTTCTATAACTATTAAACGAGCAAAAATTGTTTATTTACTTATTTGTGTTTGTGAACAATAGCAAAACCACTTCTTCAAATTTTGTGCACCAGATTGTACACATTTTAATAATTGTTAAGATTGTAGTGATTTTTTTGCTAATTTTATGGATTTTTTTTGAATTATACCTAAAATTTTACAATTTGGTGTACAAAATGTAAGAAACTGGTTTCCTCCTCGAAATATTTCTTTAGTATATTTGATACTTTTGATATAAAATTAAATTTATGAGTGCCTTAGTAAAGTCTCCAGTCCTTGTTATGTGTAATTATTGTTATAATGATATTTGTGACATATTCAGTTATACTTTAAATACTACGAATATAAACAAATGCATATGTAATACTTAATTTGTTAATTTGTTTTGTAATATTTTTACATTCTATTTGTATTGTATATTGCTTCGTACTTGGATTTATTTCTGTTTGGCAATAAATTACTATTATTATTAATATGAATTACCTATACAATGGATATATTCTGAAATTTAACTAACTATCTAGTATGAATTATAAATGACATACAACTAGAAAAGATGTAGTTGCAAACATCTTATAATTTCCTAAATCATTTATTCAACCTCATCAAATTTTAACCATATCGAAAATGGCAAAGATACAAAACCCATCGCATCGGTTCGTCGAATGTTTTCGCCTTGAGATACATAGACATATAAGTTGATGTTTTATTTATCGTTCGGTATCGCTTCGGCTGCGTTTCCATGTAAATAAACCAGTGTGGCAACCTCATTTTATGCCCCGTCTTACTCTAGCACCCATGTCCCCAACAGTATATTAGGTCGCTGGCTGGTAGGACTCTATCTCTGTCGTCTGACGGCGGCGCGGCCACTGGTTACGGGCCCCATGCTTTATTTAACGCCCGAACATGTTTTCCAAGTTAAAGTTTTGTCTGGGTTTTGCTGACTCGTGTACGCTTTGAGATAGGTTGAACACACACATACACACATACACACAAAACAGTTGAGTTCTCTTTCTCCGTGTGTGAACTATTAACTCCGGGTGGTAATTTTGTCGTAAAAGTAAATTGCTATATGAAGAGTATTCCTAGCCGTCTATTTTTATTGTTTTATTTGCTGTTTTTGTGTTGTTGAGATTTTTATGATTTAGTAGAATTGGTTTTGGTGAAGTATTAATGGGTGATATAGTTTTAGAAAATATCACACACTAATATGACATATAATAAACAAATATCACATGATCTATAAATACATTTTTATTCAAAATAATAATATTGCATTACTATATTGCGCCCACGTAAAAAATAATTATGTTACTAGTAAAATAATGTAACCTTATTTACAGTTGTTAGTTACTATACAGCTTCGGCGGCCATATTAAAACTGAGTTTAGTACATTACCTAAATTGACAATTGGATCATTTATTTTCGCTTGAATTTGTTTATAGAAAATGTGTGAAAAAGTACAAGAAATGCAATGAACACCCCGCTAGATTTGTCAGAAATTGTATATATTCGATCAAAAAACATTATTTCTTACATACATACAAATATAAATAATATATACATATACTTATTGTTCTACAACTGTTAATAAGATTAAGGTTACCTCGTATGTATTTTTAGTTTATTTTCATTTGGAACGCTTGAAAGAAAAATAGTATATAACACTCGAAACAAAATGTTCTTTTTATATTTCATCCAGATTGCTTGCTCTCAGCTAAGAATCGGTCACAAGTATCTGAATTCGGCACAATAAAGATCACTTTCTACACTTCATAATATAATATACCATTTTTTATATAGTTATTTGATAAAATAAATTTTGTTTTTTTATACTTTCGAAGCTAAGAACAAAACGTACATACAGCGCAAATAAAATATGAATTAGAATATTATTATACATAGTACAAAGAAACCTAATTTTTGGTTTTGATTAACTCAAAATGAGTTGCGTTGCTATTTCTTGTAATGTAAAATATACAAATATTTAAATACCATACTTTTCGCATGCCAACTGCAAATTTAGAATATTTTTATAAATAAAATATCCCACTAATTAAATTTACAGTAACTAATGTTTTTGTCAATAAAGTGTTTGCTTTTTTTTTTCGACAATTTAAAAATAAAATATTAGTAATAAAAATCTTTCAGTATTTCAGCTATTGAAGTATTTAAGTGCAGAAAAAATCTCAGATGTATTTCAGTTGTTGTTGATTTTAAAATAAATATTTTTAATTTATTTTTGTTTAGACTGTGCAATGTACATACAAATGTGTATGTGTCTCATATAAACGAATTATATTTTTAAAGGTTGCGCCTGTTGGATGCCAAGTGAAATAAAAACAGTTGAAAAATCTGTTGGACATTTGGCATCAAAACGCTGCCAAATGAACAATCACCCTTGAAAAATGTACTCAACGATGAAATGCTATAATTTTTCCCACTAGGCAAAGAGACGTTGAAATATAATGTCTTCATCTATATTATTTTATTTGATGTTCAGATAATTGCTTTCATGTTTGAATTTCACTGTACAAAATTTAAAATTTTAACATTGTTACTATAAAATTTTTTCAAATATTACAACCCTTAGGAACGGTAAATAAATGTATATATTTTCACATTATATTTATTCTATGATTAACTTTTCACAAAAAACTGTTATTTAAAACCAACGATAATTAATTTTTTTTGCAAGCACATCTAACTGGGAAAAATATAATACATTTACTGATAAATGACACTACATATTACTATACTGCCATCTGAGAAATAAAAACTGTCTGTCTATACTGTCCTATTTTGAATGTTTTAAAACCATTTTGTTTGATATCAACATTTTTGATTTATGTAGATATTATAAAATCTATATACCACTAAAATTTTCAATCTTTAGATTACGTACCACAAATAAAAACTAAACTATAGTTGAAAAATGGTAAATGCACATAGTACTAGATGTCTCATCCTCGTGACCAATCCATCATAACTTCAAGTAACAAACTTGAGACCGTCAAGAAACAAGCATCTTATACGCTTCCAAGTTGTAACAATATATATAATAAAAAGAATAACACACAACAAGCTACCCAACCACGATACATCGTCTCGACACCGCCTCGTTTGAGCAGCCAGCGAGTAAAGTAAATCTTTTGTGCGAAATCACCTTGTAGCCATATACGGAACTTCACCCCCCGAACGAAATGCGAAGCGCAGCTGACGTGTTGAGAAAGCATCCAACATCAATTTCACCGCGCACTTCTCGAACCCATCCCAAACCCAACGTTCCGAGATCAATTTATTCTCGCGCCGTCTACTCCCTGTCCAACTTTGGGGTTTCATCCACCGCTTTCCCCATCCATCCCCGCAAAGGATGGGGCAAGGAAGTAGGAAATCTGGAGACACAAAGCGACGATGATGTATTGTTGGAATCTTGGAATCGGTCCCAAAGATGAGAAGCAATGTGGCCGAAAGAATGGTGCTTCGATTCAGCAGCTGATTGTGCAGAAATCGAAGGGAAGCTCCTATAATGCACCAGCGAAATGAAAAAAACTTTTATTTAGTGGGATAGATGTGCGTTGCTGCACGGTAAAGTCTTCCTTCATTCTTTACAACTGGATATTTTTTATTTGTTAGAACAGTTTTCTGTTATTGACTGAAGATTGACGAGCTGATATTATTTTGATTTAATTCTGAAGTAAGTTATTTACAGACATATACATATAGCTATTTTAGAACTACATAGTACACTTTCATTTACGAAATATAATTAATTATATTAACATTGCTCCATTCAGTAATATTTTTGTTTTTCATTCATAGATCATTTAGATGTTTGTAAAAATGTATTAGGTTTTATTTTTATTTATATTTTTTATGCGCCACGATATAATTATGTTCTTTAACTTGTACTTTATACAGATAATCCTCAACATAGGACAAGATTCCTTTTAAATGATGCTGTTCTAAATTGGTTCCGAAATAAGTTGAATACTTTTAAATTTTCATCATTATCTTTTTTGATCAGTATCTAGATAAAATAAAGTCTAGAGATTGGAAACATTACATCTAAAAATTTCACAAATATTTAAATGTCCACTTAATCACAGTGAACTAATATATAATTAGTAGATTTAATAAATTTGGAAAAAATGTATAGTTATATATTATATAGTAAAATTGTTTAATAAGTAATTTTAAGTAAACATCAAAAGTAATTTTGACAAAAATCACTTTTAAAAGTGAGGTGAGAATACGGGCCTAGATCTATGTATTATATCACCTAAAATACAAAATTGCAGATCATTTTAGCTTCCCATTTCAAATGTATAATCTCAATTTCATATTAATATCACCTTAAATTCTATAATATATTAAAAACAATAAAAAGTATAAATAATTATTCATTTCCTCTGTCACTTATCCTCAATTTAACACTATATCCATGTATTGTAAGAACCGAAATAAAACAATAACCCTACTGCCTACTCCAATGCCAAGTGATAAATAAGTAAACGTATATCTTTTCGAGAAAAAAAAATTAAAAAATCCTAAAACCCACAACGTTACTTTGATACCTCAAAACAGTCACGACATTTAACTGTCTATCCACCAACGAACATGCAACCGTCGTCAGCATGAAATATCAGTCATCTGGGAGTACTAACAATTATATTTACACATAACGCCAAGATAGTGGCGTGCAGATAGGGCACCACAGCACCGACCGCGCTTGGGTGTCATGGCGGGTTAACGAGCTGAGCTCTACTACGCATGCTTTCCGGCTAATAGGCAGTCGAGCGTTCTATAAAAAGAACCGGAGGAGGTCTCATGTGAACGTGCCGACAACATAATGCGACACACTATATACGTGTACACAAACTAAGGCACGGATGAATTGTCTTTGTTAATGTTGTGATTTTTTTTTTGTAGTCTGTCTCTGACTGTTTATTGTGGATATATATATATATATATAAAGTTTGATTCGATCTTTTTTTCAAGTAATGTTGTTTTAAAAGAGGTGAAAGTATGTGAGATGTAGTTAACTGTGATTAACTTATAACCGTTATATCAACATTTTGTAATTCTTAAATTGTAATGGATAAAACAGTAAAAACAGTGTTAGATTTTCTTAAAATTCTTTTAATTATTAAAAATAAAAAAGCTTTAGATTTTGATTTTAGTTATTATTTTATGATTAAAAGCGGAATTACCGATAAACATAATATTACAATTATATTCGTAAAAAATATTATACTAAAATAAAACGGCTTCAGGATATAGTTTTGTACTAATTTTTATTAATAATCGACGTTTCGACGAACTCCACGTACATCATTATCAGTAAAATTACACAAAATAAAAATATTACACAGTAAATAAATTTACAGTGTAAACACATTTATCACTGGTTCGTATTCGGTGTTAAATTTTAATACAATTACAGTAATATTATTTTAACTTTAAAATTTGTTTATTCAAATTAATATAGTGGTTTTATGTTTGCACCAACCCTGTGTTACGTACATGGTATATGTATACTTACTTATATGCGGTATTAGTTCAAACCGAGCTTGTAGTAGCAGCCAATGTTTTCAATTTATTAAAAATTCTACATAAAAGTAATTTGTCCTATGTCTAAGGATGCGATTATTGTAAGTACATATAGTAAAAGATAAGATAATTTACTGTGTATTATGATGGAATTCTAAACAAAGCTGTAGCGTTAAAAATGTTTTGTCTTTTTATATCGAATGAAAAATCTTATTTACTAGAAAAAACTCTAAAAAAACTGGTCAGAATTTCATTATTAATACAGATTAACAAGTATTAATACATAAAGTGAGTCATATCCGCGCCAATTAATAATTAGATTTCATTTTCTTACACACCTACGCACGCAAACAACTCTATTCATTAAATACTGAATAGAAGAAAAAAAGAAAAAAAAACCTTTCAATTTGTAATTTTAATTACCATTCAAACGCTATCCATAAATAACCGCCTACAAAATAAACAAAACAACATCGACTTGTCAACAATCGACAATATATTGCAAGACAACTGATATATAATTTCGTTTCTCACAAAAACAAAACACGAACTAGCTAATGAAATAAACTAGTAATTAGAACATGTAACTCTATATTACTATTGAAAACTATTAAATTTAATGATTAATAGAATATTAAAAAGACATTGACGATTAATTAAGAGTTCTAAATTATGGTTCAATAACTGAGGGGAAAAAAATTTGACTGATATAAAACCACGCCCTTTGTGAAAGGAGAGCCATTTTAAATTGCAAATTCCTTTTTGAAGTTTTACCGTGCTACGAATAATAATTAATTGATTTTATACGATAAAAAAAAATCACAAATTGTAATAAAAAAAAATCTAATTAGTAAATGTCACCAAAAATCAATTGGCTATTTAGCGAAAACAATATTTGAAATCATTTTATTCTGTATGAGATGTAAATGAAAAATATTTTGATTTGAGTTTAAAAAGGCATTCATATTGTGGAATGTCCCGGCTATAAATGTCATGTTAAAATAGACACTTGATTGAAACATGTTTTTCGTTTTAAAATTACAGTAAATTCTTTGAACGATGCGTCATTTTGATGAAGTGTGATTTCTCTATGTTTGGTAAACTTGTTCCCAAATGAAATATTTTCTAGACGAACTGCTTGACAAATAATACTGATAATTAATATACTTATGTTAAATTTAAGTTTGCTGATCCGTACATCCTTGTTTAGAATAAATAAAAATATTAATTTACGTTACCACTTTATTAAAATTAAAATAAAAAATATACATAAATTTTAATCGTACATTTTAATACAATATATGAAAATATTAATTTTGCTAGATTGTTATTTCAAAAATAGTAAATATTTGACAATTTCGTACAGTCGTTAATTTTAAACGTGCCTTTTTGTGAATTTCAACCAAATGTTATATAAAATCTTTAGTTTGTAAAAATTTGTAGAATACTTTTAGATAGAGAACAAGAACAAGATAGAGAATAAGATAGTATAGGTTAGATTTCTTAAAAACTTACCACCGAAAAAATATAACGAAAAATACATTTGAAAACATTTAAATAAATTGCGATTATGATCGTTCATTAGTACTATGAAAAGATTTATCTTTTTCTAGTAAATTATTATTTAATAGAACAAGACAACAAATTCTATGACGCATTTACTAAGAAAAATTCATCTCAAAATACGAAATATTTCAAAAATCAAAAGTCAATAAATACGTACTATCTCTGACATATGACCTTTGAAGTTACGTGGCCCTTAATTCCTAATATAAAAAAATCTTATCTATTCTATTTCTATTTCTTCAAAAACATGAAAAATATCATTAGTTTATAATATATGTAGATGAAACAAAAGTTGCTCGTCTTGATAGGAATGTTTGGCGGAACTAATTTCTCCATATGAAGAGTATGTATGTATGTGTCGAAAGAGAAACCACTTCCTCAAATTTTGTACACTAGATTGTACATATATTAAGTATGATTGTTGAGATTGTAGTGATTTTTTGTTGATTTTGCACGAAATTTATAAAACTAGAAATTTTACATGAATTTTGAGAAAACCATTAATTGATTTTATCAGGATTTAAAAGGATTTTACTAAGATTTTGCACGAAATTTATAAAACTAGAAATTTTACATGAATTTTGAGAAAACCATTAATTGATTTTATCAGGATTTAAAAGGATTTTACTAAGATTTTCAGTAATTTTAGAAGAATATATCATCTATAAATATATTTTTCCAGAAAAATTGTAATGTTACATCAATATTATCAATAGTAAAAATTACAAAACGCAGCTATTTTATCGTTAATAGTTATGGAAAATTACATAAATTTATATTACATTTTTTAGAGTATGGATTTAATGTCAAAAAATAAGACTATTCTTTGTATAAATGTTTCTGTGTGAAAAATCACACTAATTTTGTATATAAATTACATTTCACAATAGTGTCAAAATTGTTAGTGTTAATTTAAAATATTGTCCTTTTACTGACACCAGCAAGTATATTTTTTTAACATTTTCTTCTAGTATAATATTTATACTAATTTTGATGTGTCCCAAACGGGACACGAATAGTATCAAATTAACTTTTTAGTTAATATTGTTTAATTGTATAATAAACATTTGACACAATTATATGAATTTACTTATTCGTTAGTAAATTTTTTGATTATAATTTTTCGCGGGTCCAATACATTATTGTGTATTTGTATATGTAAATAAGTAATTTCAAGTCAAGTATATAATTATTATATAATATAATACTCACTTTTTAATTTTGCTCGATGAACAGAACGTCTCATTTTGCTAATCTTCTTCAAATAAAAAATAAACTAGCATTAGATATAATGAAGAGATATTAAATAAATATTAATGAGGAAAAAAAACAGTACAAAGTTTCTGTTATCTATCTTGTGATAAAAAAAAACAACTAATAAAGTTTAAAATTATGAATGAATGGGAATATCGCATTTTGAACAGAAACTTTTATTAAGAATCTTTCAAAAAGTAATTATTATTTTTTGGCAACCAAATTATTACAAAACCCGATATATCCCTGATACATACAAGATTTGTGCGAGGTCATGGGAACGACCTAAGGGTCAGAGGGTGACTGGACGGACGAGTCGGGTCACAGACCAGCTGGTCACATAGTGCGATAAGATTCACGGTCCATAAAATCGGATGTAGGAAGAATATATATGGTTTGATATAAAAAGAAATTACGATTTCATATATATCACTAACAATTTATATTCTCACATACCATATAAACGCTAATAATAAATAATGTTAGATTTAACATAGCTAAGAATCTTTCGGAACTCATTATACGTATAAAATAAAAAAGGAATTTAATCCTAAAGCTATTATTATTTTAATGTAAGATTTCTTGACTAATGTGAAATCAATGACACAAAAAACTTCTTCGGGTTGTTTATTTGAAAATATTTAGAAATGTTTATTATTTTGACAGGTCACTATTGTAACAACTTATAACACTTGATTTCAGCAAGTCCGAGCAGAAATAACTAAAATTACTACAATATATAGACTAATTCTTTTGTACGTCGATCTGTAACTTACAATCCGTAAGTAAATTAAAATAATTTAGTTTTCGGATAAACTGGATTCATAAAAATGAAGCTTAAACAAGAATCCAGTGCAATCGAACTTTGAACGACGACTGAAAATACTGACAAAGTTCGATACACCCGACAGTCATGGATATGTTAACGCGTATTAACTTCCAAAAATGTTAAATATCAAATATATTGACGACTGTTACACTATGTTGTAAGCCTTACAGTACATTAAATATGTAGTTTTATTAGTATGGTTTTAAAATCAATTTTAACTAATACAGATTTTAAAACTACATATTTGTGTGTAGTTAAAATTATAATTTTTAAACAAAACTAGAAAACCTTTGGACCATAAACTGTAAATATTGAATATGAATTTGTTAACTTTTTCTCTATTTTATCAAGTTAGCTAGGTTTTTTTTTGTTATAGACCTTATAATAAATGTGCAGTTGGAATGTGCGATGGGAATCTAAATTCTACAGTGAAAACTACATATTTATACAACTGAATTATTTTTTTACGACAATCTTCGAACAGAGATTATTAAATATTAATTACACCACCCGGACACTTTCCAAAAATTGCAATTTCTGAAAGTTTATAGTGTAGAATAATACGATAAAACAGTTTTCCGAAATTAGAACTTTTGGTGAAGTTACAGAATACAGAGTGTGTCACAGCAGGTAAAACGTACACATCGGGCAGTAAAATATGAACTTCTTTTAAACGCGTTTTTTTTTCGAAAGCATGTTTTTCAACCTTATCCCGTCGAGATCTCGGAAACTATCCATCCGATTGCAAAAGCAGATTTTAGATGTAATTATAAAAAAATAAATTTCCTAAAATGATGCTACTGATATCTCTTTTTTTTTTCGATTTTGTATACGCTTGAAAGTTGATTATTTTACACTTCAAAAAAGAACACTTTTTCAAACAACCGCCATTTTCGTAATTTTTCGAAATTCAAAATACATATTTTAATATTTTCAAATAAATTGACTAAAAATCTAAAAAGTTGTTTATTTCAATAGCTAAATATAAAATTTATTTATTATATATATATTTTATATTATTATAATTATTCAGAAACGACAAGAAATAGTAGCTGTGAGTCATATAAACTATATTACATAGAGTGTGTTAAATATACATATAAATATTTATCATTTAAATTTAGAATATATAATTATATATTCGTAGTTCGAAGAACAAGTTTATGTTGAGTTTTATTTTTAACATTAACAGCTAACAAATATACATTAACATTTCCATGTTAATGGTTTAAAATAATAATATCATTTGTATACTAATGTTAAAACAATTATAACTAGTTACAATATGTTCGAATTTTAAATATAATGGATACTTTTAAAAGTTAAAAGCTAACAGCAAAAATAGTTAAACATAAAAAAAAAACGTTGTTTTTTATCTTTGTTGATGTGATGTATATTTTAATTTTATATGTTTATAGAAACTATACACGAATAAATAAACAATAAAATAAATGTTTAATCTGTAATCTGTCAACATGAGTTTGCCAATTTCAATAATCGACAAAAAATTTATAGAATTTGAAATGTTTTTCTAGAACTTTTTCAAAAGTATTGCTTTTATAATCACATTAGTTTTAATTTAATTAATGTGTTCAAAAACTGACTTTCAACAAACAAATACATTAAGATGGGTTAATTTACTAATTATATCTTTGTATTCATTAAATCGCTATAATTTATTATAGTATCTATAAATTAAAAGAACAATTGTGTTTTGTCATATTTGTATTTATTATCAAAATAGTTTAGTTTCATAAACAATTAATTTTAATTGCACTAAAAATATAGAAAACAAATTTTTATTTTTACTTAATCAATTTTTTTCTTTAAACATTTATTTTTCCTAATTTATAATGAGTCGGTAGGATTGAGATATTAATGATAAAAATCTAAAACAAATGTTTAAATATATAGTGTTACAGTAGGTATGTGTTGTCTTTTTTTACTGAATGAAAAATTTCATTTACTAGAAAAAGATAAAACATTCCATCGCGATATGGATCTTATAAATTTGTTCCAGAATCCTATCATAAAACTTCATTATCAAGTTTTTACTGGCATTATCAGTAAATGCCCCGACAAATGTGTAAAATGTCAATTTATATTCATGCATTAGCTTAGAATTACAAGATAAAAATAAATAACTATTTCAATGCTGGTAGTAAGGTCACAGATAAACTATAGTTTATCTGTGGTAAGGGTTTGGGTGCTTCAGGAACTTTTGCTAAAAATGCAATACTGTGTCGAATTTGACTGCAAAAGCATACAAGATAAATTATTGCTGTGAATATGAGATTTTTACTGGCGTATGTGGTGTAACTAGTGGGAATCGGGTACCAAGTAAATTAGTGTATGATGAGTGTGAAATTGAAAAAAATATTGTTGCAAAAGTCGATGGTCAGTTGAAATGGTTCGATTATCTTAAGCGAATGTCCAATAAACGTATGGTTAAAAGAATGTATGTGAATGATTTTGTAGATATACGTTCGATGAATAAATGGAGTGTTATGATTGAGAGTGTTTTCCGTAAGCGAATGTTTACAAGTGGTAAGAATAGAAGAGCATGTATGAAAGGTATCATAAATATGGATGAAGCTAAAGTTATAGGATAGGAATAGTTGGAGTGTATTATGTATGTATTATTATTTTATTTTATCAAATAATAAGGAACAAGTATTAATAAAAATACTAAATTTTATTATTATTAATATTTCACATGCTTATTAACTAGTAACTACCTATATAGTATTACTCGTAAATAACAATTTAGATAAATACACAATTCTGTCTATATTGATTTAGTAATAGACAAAAGTTAGATTTTACAGATCCTAAAATTATAGTATGCGTATCCTGTAATTTTCATCCTACAATTGCCAAATATTCCAAACAAACCGAAGTTCTTAGAAATGTATTATACAGTCAAAGTTATTATTCGTTTGAAAAACATTGTTTGTCTATCGTCGAAGGTCGTCAGTAAATCCTCAGAAACTCATCTTATATTACTAACTATTCGGAAAGCATTGATCATACTATGCTACATGTCAGCATTATACACAAAATGAATGTTATATGAATTTATAATGAATTGTTTAGAAAATTGAGTAGGAATATAGTTTTATATAAAATTACATCGTTAGCTGGAACAGACTAATGATAATATTCCATTGCTAGTTTAATGTGCTGTTATCGTATAATGCTTGTGTTAGTGTGCAATTATATAGATTAAAAATAAATATATTGATTATTTTATGGACTATTAATTCATTTTTTATTATATTCTAATACATATATAAACTGGGGCATTAACATAAAATTTTACTTTGTCTACAAATATCTCTAATTTTTTTCGAGGGGAAAACCACTTGTACAATCTGGTGTATAAATTAATTAAAATCTTTTTAAAATCCTCTAAAATTTCTTTAAATCTTAGAAAAATCCTATTAAATAATATTAAAATTAATAAACGATTGTTAAACGCTAAAATCATGTATAAATTTTGAATAAAGTCTCTACAATTTTAAAAATTTCGTGTGAAATTCATAAAATCAACGAAAACTCACTAAAATCTCAACAATTATACTTAAAAATTTTAAAATCCGGTAAAATTGAGATAATGGTTTCTTCCTAGATTTTTTTAATTGCAAGTGGTTTCCAAAATACACATCAATAAATTTATTTCTTTTATATTAAAAATAGTAGCAAAAAAATGAGCAAAATTGAAACTATTTATATTTTGCTGAATGTAACTTTTTTTAGAAAAATAAATTAAATAATAAAAAATATAAGTACTGTAAAATTGGTTAATGTTTTTATATGAATATATTTTAATATCGTAATTAAGTAATTTTACATATATTCTAACACAAATTATTTTAATAAACAATAATATTTTACCATTTGTCATAGTTCTATTTCTAAAACCGCTTAAAGATCGAATAAATATTTAATTTGTTTTAATGACATTCGAAAATAATGACTACTTTTCTATACACGAATAAAAATAAACTATTAGAAATTAGTACTTATTTTATAAAATAACAGTGTAATAGCGCTTATAGATTTTTCTATTATACTAATGTACTTTTTTTTTGTTCGTAAATAATACATCATTATAAGTTAATAATGTGTATGATTTATTATTTATCAGTAAATATATAACTGGATGATGTCATCAAAAATTTATCTCTCTAATAAACGTGAAATGAAATATGAAATATTTATTTTATCACTAACATGAATAGATAAAATTAGATGGCACGTATTGATTTAAATGAATTGAGTGTTTTGTATGTGTTTAGAGTAAAATAAATATTGATTTTAATGTTTTTTTTTTGTTCTGATTATATTTACTTTACTACACTTTGTATAATGTTTATCGAAATTAAAATTAAATAATTATTAAAGTGTTTTTTATCTTCTTATTTTATATATATCTAAATGTTCATCTACATCAAATTTTGGATAAATCAACGAGCAAGATATAAAACAAAAATAAAACGGAATATGAAACAAAAATAAAAAGATTTTTTACTATGATAATTTATATCTGTTCGCTGCTTTATGACTTCTTGAAGTTTACAAAAAGATAGAATGCAATATACATATTTAATTGTATTTATTTTCACCACTTTGACTGCAAGGGACTACATATGTCTTAACACTTTCAAAAATTAAAAAAATATATATAAAAATCCTTTATACAGCTTCTGGATAACGAATCTGAACTAGTTTATCGGGTGTGCGCGTCGTCGTTTGGTCACTCATTCGAATTTTGTGATCTTATCTTCTCCTAGACCATTTTTCCGATTTGCATAAAATTTTCAGAATATATTTAGTTAGTGCCCAAGATGGGCATGTGAATTTTTTTTTCAGTGTTGTCAATTTTCCGGAAAAAAATTACCAAATTTTTTAAAAATCTATTAAGGCCACATTATTTATCCAAAATTAATCAAATTTTTACAAAATATTCTTTTGAACAGCGTTGCCAACTGATGATGTCAAAGTTGTCTATGTATGGGTTTACCCATATGCTTCTAATCTTGTTAAAAAATTTTATTGAAAACAGCTTTTACTGCTAATTAATTAATATGAGATAAATTTGTATATTACTTAATAAAGTTTGATAATAATAAACAGATTTTAGTTTGGTTTAAAATAAATTTGTGTTGATTATTCCAATTACACAAAACTGAAATAAATTCAGTTATTGAATTTCATAATTAACAACTTAATTATGTATTTCAAATATATATATAATTTATCTACTCCAGTTACTTAGCAAACTTGTTAGTCAAAAGAAACAAAAATAGCAACAACTTATTTAAACTAGTCGCTAATTACAAATCATTTGTCAAGTAAATGCATACTTATTAATTTAACAACAAAACTAAATTGAAAAAGAGAGAGAAAGAGAAATAAAAAACAAAACAAAAACATTAGCACACTATATATTTTTAATTAGTTTCACGGCCAAGGCGATTTAATCTACTTTTAAGCTTCGATCATTTTGTCCTCTCCCCCTCCTACACAGGATGTAATACCCCAGCAAACTGTGCGTAATTCAGTTTAAATTAAAACTGAAATCAAGTTATCTGTGCAAGGGATCATCGACTATAGGGTCATTGATTTGCATTTTTATGCAGCCTCGGGTGTTTGTGTGCGTCTGTTGTGAATGAGTAATTAATGTCTAATTTGTACGATGCAACGCACCAATTCGTATGTATATTTATTCGATTTATATACCGGGTTGTTCGGTTCGGTTCGGTTCGGTTATCACATGCAATTTGCCGTAGGAATCAAAAGGGGAAAAAGCCAATTTATTGACTCTAGATTTTTGTATGCCATCTATATTAATTAATTCGATTTGATTTAAAACGTTTTTGAGTAATTTTAGACAATATTGGATGTTTTTACATCAAATGTCAGTTCAATTAGAGAAAATGTGCCAAATAATGTTAATATTTAAATACTATAAATTATTTACTTTTCAACCAGTGGTTCTCAAAATATTAAACCCAATTTTCTCTTTTTAGTAATGACTTTTTTTATAGCACTTATAATTTTTTTTTTTCTGAATTTAATCATAAAAATTTGTTCGCTACAAAAATAAATAAAATAACCGTTTTAAATCTAATTAGATAATTTGTGTATTTAATTATAGATAACGATTTCTGTAACACTTTAAGAACGTAGGTAGCGTTATGAAAATCAAGATGTTTCCCAGCATGTGATTGGCTGAATCACGGCAAGTTTATATTAGACAAAAATATGCAAATTTATGTTGAATACAGTGAAATATCACTAAATTAAATTTTTATCTGAAAACTTTTTAATCAATTATAAAAATTAGTTCTATTTACTTTTTCAAATTCCTTTGTGATACAGATAGCGCCCACTACTTCATTTTTAACGTGAATGTAATATATGTAGTTCTTTCTTTTGCATATAAATTAATTAAAATAAAAAAAAACATGTTGTTTAGCTATCATTTGATTAACAACATTCTACGTAACCGATCTGTAATTTGTATAAACAAACAAAATAAAATATATGTAATTTTTTTTGCATGTCAAGTTTGCAGAAAGTTAAAAATAATATTTGTTATTTTTTTTCTTTCTCGTTTGAAAATATTAAATTAGTTATAATAAATCAATATTTAAATAAATGTCGTGTAAAGTTTGTACGTTGATATTTAAATAGCAAATCCGTAAAAACGCTAAAGTAAACGGAACGCAATTTGCGAAATTACGTAAAACAAACACAAATAATAGCGCACCTTTATTTTAATAAACAATTACAAAAAAAAAATTACCTCCTCATGCTGTGAGAAAATTTTGTTCATTCTTTCGTGTTAATTTCAAATTTATTCCAACAAAATATTTCTCACTTTGCCAAAAAAATTTACATACTTAATTTATACAGTTCACAAAATAACACTTTCGTTTTAATATATACGCAATTTATTTTCCACCTTAATTATATAAAAACAATTAATTTTATAACGAAGCTAATAAATTAAACAATATTTTGGTAACATTTTAGAAATGTACAAAATTGCATGCATTAAACAAAATTTGATAAATTCAACATCAACTGTAATAAAATTAGATAATGAGTCGTTTCTCAATGAGATCATTTCTGTAAACCTCCTCTATATGAACATAAAAAATCTTTCAAAACACATTAAATTAAAATAAAACGGCTTTAAGTCGTAGTTCTGTATTAATATTTATTAATAATCGACCTCAACGTATACATCTACATCAGGAAAAATGATACACATGATATTTACAGTAAATAAACAGAACATACAAGTTACTAGGCACTGATTAATATAAAATTTGGCTTTCTTTAATTAAAAATTTATAAATTTTATGATATAGTTACTTATTTTGTTACCTAATAACTTGTATCTATGTTCTGTTTATTTATTGTGAATGTCATTTGTATCATTTTTTTTTCTGATGAAGACGTACGTTAAGTTCGTCGAAACGTCGATTATTAATAAATAGTAATACACAACTACAACCTGAAGACATTTTATTTTTCTTTCTATATTTATTATAGCTGAACGAAAACTAATATAATTTTTTTACTCTAAATTTTTAAGTAGTAGTAAGTAAGTATTTTCTTATAGACTACAATTTCCAATTTTATACATAATAAAATGTATACTATATACTCAATATTTGTACAGTCTGGTGTACAAATTTTGAGAAAGTAGTTTCAATATTATAAAATTAAGTCATTTTTGAATAAATCGCAAAAAATTCTTCTAACAAAAGTCACTTTTAAAAGTGAGGTAAGAATACGATTCAAAATATTTGTAAAGAAAACAAAAATGAGAAATCTTAACAATGCCCGCTTATAAATAATTCACGAAAAATAAAATGCAAATATTTGACAATATTGTGTTGTCATGGTTACACGGCAATGTAAATTTGATATTTAATAATAGCTATAAATATCTCGCGCACAATTCACTTTTATTATATTGCGAGTGTTCATTAACCCGTTGGTGAATGTGCCTTGATAATAAGTGTTCTCAACTGTTCACTGATACATATATAATAATTGTATTTTATTTACCGAACACATAATTGTGACTTCAAACTGTTAAATAATAAATTTATTAATGTTGTTTTGCCGATGTAATTTCGCAAATAAGATATAATTACTGGTAACATGTTTTCCGTTATGTATTTATGCGATAAATAATCATAATATTTTTCGATAATTCTTTGCCACAATGTTTATATTTCGTAATATAAGTAATTAGAAATATTAACTCGATATTAATTTATCGTAATTTTAAACATATATCAATATTTTGCCGGCTTATCTCTTTTAACAGTGTGCCTTTCTAATACTGGACTTTCTCTGAAAATAGATATTTTTTTTGAAATTTTGTGACAAGTATATAAATATTAACATAATTTAATAATTTGTAAGTTAAATTTTCATAGTTTTAATGCTAATTTAACGCATCAATTTTTGTTTAATATATTATTGGTGTTCAAATTAAAACTGAGATTTATAAAATAACATTGCAATTTAATAAGAAAATGATATATGTGGGAAAAAAATTATATTCGGAAGAAAACAAAGTTATATAGAAAACGATAAATTTCTAATCATATTTCAATATATAATTTTTAACTGGTTTATATTTATAGTAAAAAATTAAATATTATTTTCAAATTTCCTTAAAACAGGGATTTAGAAATTTTTATAGACAGAGATTTTTGAGCCCCACATATTTACATATTTTCATTGGGTACTGTAAAAATTAAATGTCATTATCAAATTTGTCATGTGACTATTATATAGTCACTAATACAATTTTGTGTAAAATTACATTATTTTTTATAAACTATAAACAATTAATTTTTAGTAAAATACATTTATACTATCATAGTGATAAATATAATGAGTAAACCAATATACGTTCAAATAAAATGTAAATAGAGTGTACTCACGTAAATGTACACATAAATATAATAGTTCTAGAACTCAATACGTGTTGTGTGGCCTAAGGCAGTCAAAACACCATCACAAAACCGTGAAATTTTATTTTATTTGCTAGTGTACGTGCACACATACATATGTGCCCACGTCATGGCCAATTGCGATATTTATTATCGGCTTGCTGAATACTATTCCATTCCATGCATACAAACGCAGCCACAGATTGCCGATAAAGTAATAATTTGATAAATGAGCGACGCGCTTGTTTGGCATTTGCTTTTGCAGGGGCCCACGCATCAAAACATAGCGCGCGGGGCGGAGGTACGATGTGTTTTTATTTTGATTTGTTTTTTTTTTTTTTTGACAGGCGCGATATTTATGTATAGCTCTGTCTTTACACTCTGTAAAGTAATTAGTGCGTTTTCGTTGTCATGGGCGTGCACAAGTATTTTTGCCCGGCGGGAGGTATTTAACGATTTTTCAGCGAAATTAATTGGATTTGCTCACTCGATTGATTTGAATTATTAATGAAGTTATTAGATTAGTTATGATTGAGTGAGTTTGTTGAATTTGTAATTAGTTTATATGTGATTAGTAAAATAATATATACTAGCGTAACAGTACATTAATAATTAACTTAAAAATATGGAGGAAAAACTTGAAATATATATATGTACTATTTCAGTTATTCTTTGTATTACTAAAGAACATTACAATACCAATAATTAAATATATTTAATATACTAATATTTAATATAAACACTAAAAATATATATATATAGATTAGTTAAAATATATGTATCATTTACAAATATTACATCTACAAATAAAAACAGTTATTACCAATTGATAAAGCGATCATTTGTACAATCCTGCGCGCGCCATTCAAACACACACCAACATAACCCTACACACACGGACAGTAAAATAAATGTCCAGAGAGAGCTCAGTACAATATTCGGTTCACCGAACCGGAACTTCGTAATCGACGTGGACGGACATCGAACCAACCGGAAAACCGCAACCGAAAATGTTCTGTTCATTGTTTTTGCCTTCCATTCGATGCTCGTTTGTTTTATAACCCCAGCCAGGCTACTACGAATTACATACGGTGCGTAAAAACAACTAATTTACGTATAACAAAAAAAAAATCATTCACTATTCCCTCATTTTAAACAAAAAAAAAATTGTTTTTAGTTCGTTATCAGATATTTCTGAATTAATTAATTTTTATTTAAATATTTCGTTGCGAATTTGTAATGTCATATTTGTAAACAAACATTTGAGATATTAAACATCATATTTGACTATCTATTGTCAAATGTAAAAATAGGAAAGATATTTTTAAACAATTTATAAATTTAAATAAAAATGTACAGTAATACCACCACTAACGAATGATTCTGCTAAAAAAATAACTGTATAAAATGTAATAACAATAGCAATAAATATAAATAAATCCATCAATAAACATACATATTAAATATGAGATATAAGCAAGGTTACAAATTGTATCAATATATTTCTATTATATTATCGGCGTAAATTATCGAAGTATAATTATGTATTTTCAAACAAAAGGAATTTCAATTGTTTCTAGTTCAATCGTTAAAAATACCTTTTATAGTCATTTGCAACTATATTTATCAAGTTATTATATATTTATATAAAATATAATACATATTAATGAAATCTACATCCATTTAATTAACAAAAGTTACAAAACAGACATACAATTCAATTTCATATTTATGACAGTTGTATAATGAATATAATGAATTATATACAAGCTGTTTTCATAAAAAAAAGAGTTATCAAATTTAATTTTATTATTGATCTTACAAACATACATTACTGATAAAATCAAAATTATCATTTATTTAAATCTAATATTTACTAAATATATTCTAAACAGATAATTTATATTAAGATTAAAAAAAAGGCATTTCTTCAAATTTGTACTTCATATTTTATTTAATTTTCAAAAAAATTATTAGTGTTTGGTTATTATATGCGTATTTATTTGCTTCATTTTCAACATTTTCATTAAAAAACATCTGTACCACTTATTTTATGGACTAATTTTATTATGACTTTGTACACGAGATTACAAATTGATTACCTCTTAAAAACACACTTTCACAAATGCGTATCTTTCTGAATTTAAATTTTTTTTTTTTAATCTGCAGTTATAATAACTCTTGTTCGATAAATTAAAAAAAATCACAATAATTATAAATGTATTATAACAAAAAGAAAAACAAAAAAAATTTATGCAATAAGTGTATAAAATGGTAGAATTTATTCTATGAGTGAAAAAAAGACACTTTATGCATGAGTTTTTATACAATATTTTTGTTTACGACGGTCCGCGATTTGAATTAACTTACTTAAACATCAAAGCACAAGTCTAAACAAAGTAAAAAAACATTTTACAACACATTTTATTAAATACAAAAGTTCAAATCAAAAATTTGATGTTTTGCACGCCAAGATAGCGAGACTTTTCAATATACTCTTTCAAGTTTCAATACATTCATTTACATAACGCCAGAGTCTAATAATGTCACGTTACGATACTATTTTATAGGTTTTTTTTTTACTATCATCATAAACAGATATTTTGTGACCGAAAAATAGTAAATCAAGTATTTTTTAAGTCGTAGAAAAAAAATATAAATACATTATTGTATAAACGACATATTTAAACAACATATTTCATTGTGACTTGTTATAGTAGAAAAGAAATTAGAATTATCTTTTGTCCGAACTGTAATAAAAAGTGATAAGTGATATTCCCCATTTTTGGTAAATTTGTCGTCCAAACACTCTGTAGATAATTCATTACGTTTAATTTGCAATTTTAATTAGAAATTTATAAACATTTTACCTTGATTAATAAAAAGTGCGATTGTATTATGCAAAAATTGAATTTACAAATTAATTACAATCGGATTTTTTTTTCCTTTTTGTAAACGAAGGTTATTATAACATAAAATGTGACGTAGGCAGACATATTTGTTTTTGTTATTTATAAACGAATAATAAATTTAATTTTATGCGCCAGTAATAATTTTCCTATAATAATTATTATTGTATGTACATATATGTGTGTGTGTACGTATAGCAAGCAACATTAATTTTATAAAACTATAGCGAACGTAATTTTGTTTACGATTTTATGGTAAATATTTTCAAATTACTTTGATAAAGAATAATCGATTACAAATTGAAATCGAATAATAATAATAATACTATACTATGTATTATTAAACGTACGATTCATTAATAATTGCAGGTGTACCGTCAAATTATCAATTTATTATTTTTTAACTTGATTTGTTATTGTAATACCTCAAATACCTCTTTCGTTGTTTGGCAAAGATTAACAAATGATTAAATAATAGTATATTATTCAACGAGCGTGTAATGATTTAGATGAAATTTATGGCACGAGTCGCAGACAAGACAGACTTTTTCTACGACTATAGCAAAAAATTTTAATTTTCATATTTAAAAAAGTTATCAAATTAAATTATTAAATAGTAATGTATTCAATGAGTATATCATAATGTTTATTATTTATACCAAAAACATTATAATTAATATACTTAGGTTTTAAAGCACATACTTTTTTGAGTAAATGAACAGAAATATATCAATTGTTTTTATAAATTATTTAAAATTTTTGAAGTAAATCTAGATTTTTTTATGAATTAAGTCTTTTTCACTTGAATTAACTTTTTGTGCATAAATTAAAAAATTGTAATTTTATAAGCCTTAATTCGCAAGCCTTTTTGCTAAATAAACACAAATTATTTTCATTAATTATTATGTAAGCTTTTTTGTAAATTATAATTTTTCAACTTCAATTAATGTTTTATCATGTGTATTAAAGATCAGTTGCATGAAACAGTATTAAAACGCTTTGCAAGTTAAGCAACTTGTTAACTAATTTAATTAATTTATTTAAATTAGATGTTCCAAAGACAGTTGACAATCTAGTTGTCTAGTTAACTTGTTGATTAAATTAACAACGTTTTATGTAACTATCAAGTAACTTTAAATCTCTTACATGTAAATTAAGCGGAAAAATATACACAAAATTCCAATTCATTATAATAACGATTACATATCATAAGCCATTTTGATATTTTTCTTTTTTAATGTAATTGAATTCCTAAAATTTTTGATGTAATTAACCAGTTTTGTATATCTAAATTCTAAATGAATCTAGTAATATCATAAAATGTAAATTGAATGTGAAGAATCTGTATGTAGGTACATTTGTCTCATCAAATTAAAACTGACAATTCAATTATGTACAATTTCAACAAATACGGTACGCATTAACACCAAAACGAATAAATAAAACGAGTTCGGTAAGTTAATTTGTGATTGGACATTTAGCGAGCAACCATATACACTTAGCTTAATTGCTGACCGCAACGCAGAGTTAAAGGAGAGAGGGAAGGCAAATATATATCTATCAATAACAATGAAACTAATTGGAATTGTCACGAAACGCGCGTAGAACATTTATGTAGAGCCACGCTCGACTGAATGACAGACGTAAGTCTATAAATTGGCAATCAAAGCTAAAGCACTAATTAGTTACGGTATGCGTGGCACATACATACACAGTGAGTGCACACACTAGCCATACCACGCCACGCTAGCATTTCTATGCTTCACGGAGCCGTAGACATGAGCAGAGGGGAACGCGACGCAAGACGCTGGCTCTCTACTTCGCTTCAAACCTGAACAAACAACGAAAAACTTTACCAAACACTCGAACTCTAAACAAACGAATAACGGAGATGACAGATTGCATTCGAATAAACAAATAATAAACGACCATCATCATCATCATCATGAAAAAAGCGAACAGCAATTGTCCGCAACGATTGTGTTATGTTTTGTTAACGGTAACAAATAACAAAGTGTAGCAGCGCGCGCGGCTGGTCTCGATGTGTGACGTTAATATAAATACAACATACATATGAGGGCCTGGCTCGGTAGCCTGTTTGATAGACGATGCAACGTAAATGGGGCTGACGTGTACACGCATAATGGCAATATCTTTCAATAAAGTGACGCTAAAGGAGCCCCGTGAAGGGGCATCGTCGCCCCGTTAAGCACGAAGCGCAACACAAAATGGCTTCCTCTCTCCATGGATCGAACGGGCAAAAGTGTGGAATTGCAGCGGTACGTACACCGATGCCTGTCCTGCGGGTGCGAAAAGGACGCATATATCGCCTTAATAGACGTGCTACGGACAAGGATAGCACGCGCTCTGTGGGAACGCAGCAGCGTCGCACCAACACATTTACAAATACATACATATACATACTCATGCGGCTGACTAATGGATGTGTGTGTGCGTGCGAGCGAGACACAAACACGAAGCATCCGATCAGGTATATGAACAGTGTCTGCTGCTAGATAAGGACAGTCATACAACAGCATATTATCATGGGTGAAAAAGAGACGGTGCAAGCCGGTTAAGTTGTGTTGGTGCGACAAAGAAAGATACAGCTATACACACACATCATCAACACGCACACATTCCGACGTTTTTCAGTCGTCAGACCAACTTACCACGAGATAATCGAAGATAATATCCACAGCAATATAATCCCAGCGCGCTAACGTTCAGCCACACAAAATATACATATTTTCTATTTCTTTCTCTTTACATATCCTTCTCTCCACCATACACTAATAAATATCCACCAAAGTTATCCCTTAGCAAGTAAGTGTGAACAACACCGAGAACTTTTGTGAGCCTGTATATTTTTTACGTGCAGTTGCACCACACAACACTACTAAACTATTCAACTAACCACACTGCAAACAACACTAGTTGGTGGCACTGCCTTTCACACTGATAATAATTATAATAATAATACAACTGCTATCGTAGCGACCATGTTAAAAATATATATATGCTTTTCTACGATATAACGCCAGCGTGCCTATTGCTGGCCATCACAACATCACAGTAACGAACCTTCATATTTCACGTGTTGTTTCAGTAATCCCAGTTGTTGCACTTCATAGAGAAAAAAAAAAGAATTACACTAGAAAAACACTAAACAACTTAGAACAAAATAAAAAAAGAAACAACATATACACACTCGTTTTGTTAGAGCGAACAACACAGCCACACGGCGTACAGCAACGCACTGGGCGCCTGTGCTGTTCGGTTTGCGCGCTCGGCTCAATATTCGGCATACATCGGACGCACTCGGTCCCAGCCAAAGGAACAAAGAAGACTCGACCGCGCTCCAAGCCAACTTTACATCTATGCCATTGCAAACTACACACATCTATACGTTTTTACTGTATTTACATACATGCATACATGCTTGCTTACTATACAAGTTGATTCACACACATCACATATGTATATTCGTATAATGCATACATATCTACATATATTTTACTTCAATTGACAACTGTTCATGCACACACCATACACATATACAAACTGAAAGATCAAAGAAATATTGCTAGAGAATTCGATCTATGCTTGTGTCCAATTCCAATGTTCATGTGTTTTTTCCTTACGCAGCTATAAATTTTTCTTCATATTCACACCAACATGCACATATATCTTAATATTACTGCTATACTAGATTTGTATAGATTAAAATGCAATAAAATTAGTTAATTAATAAAGTTTGTTTTGATGTAAACATGCAATAATTATCGGGCTATGAATAAATGAGAATGCATATAATCTTTGGCATATAGCTGTTGTTTGGTAGCGTTGACAAGTGAAGATCGTCGGGAAACAAGTGACCGTCTACGGTGTTGGTTGTAGCTCTTAGCGATAATTGGCCGGCGATTCGGCGACGGCTGGGGTCCATTACGCCGCGTAATCCAAAGGGCGAAGCGAGAGAGCGCAGCAGGAGAGAGAAAAGGGAGGCCGAGCGAGCGCAGCAGACTCGTTACGGCTCGGACCGCGCCCGTCCGCTCGGTTCTCGGTTTCGGTTTTGTCCGTTGGGTGCAATCGCCGTGTATTTGTCGCGTCGGCGATTGCACCCAACGGCCTAGCGGCTGCTAGGCAGGAGCGTTTGTATCCGAAGCTCTGGCGTGCGGGAGTGACTTTAAAAAACTCTTTTCATCTCCTTAGAGCTGTATCCTAGTTGTAATACAACATATCTGTTATTTGCCGCCCGCCTCGCTTGCTCGCTCGCTCACTCGCTCAATGAAATAAAACTGAACTGCCCCACGGTCACCGGTAAATTTTTCGTTTGGTCGCGGTGCGGTGTAGCGTGTCAACTGTTAAGTGTGTGTGAGCGTTTTTTTTTTTCCTCTCTTTACTACAATTCGAACAACACCCATCATTAACTCTCCCAGCCGCTCTAACGTTTCATATTTCATTAAATTTTGTCGTACACATACTTGTTACAAACCAAACACAATTATAACGTATAATCAATCCTACTACAGTTTTATTGTACGTATATAAAATTTTAATATTTTTGTTGTTTGCGGTCGATCCATTAATGGGAGAGTCATACAAGTAATTTTTTTCTAGAAATTCATTTTTTTAATTTCAGTATGAACAAATTGAAACATGACAATTTATAAAAGTTTGCATAATTTATTAGTTATAGGTATCTTCTAAAATCATATCAAACAATTGAGTATATTGGAAAAATATCAGCGCAAGCAATATTTAAAATTAAACAAACTTTTAATTTATTCATTAATAAAGTTATTTATAATTTAATATAAAAGAATTATAGTTATGTGTTATGTGCATACATATTTACATTTTATTATATTGTTCCTGCAGAAGTTGACGTTTAGTTATTTGTAAATATTGTTTCTAATTTTATTTATTTTTAGAATAAGTAAAAAATCATTTGTGATTGACTAAAAATCTATCCTAAGAATAAATGAAAACATTTCATTGATTAATTTTAAAATTATTCTAAGGATTCTTTTATTCCAACATTTGAAAATACTGAATCTAAAATATGTATGTAATAAATTTGTTAATTAATGAAAATGTTTCAAAATATTTATTTTGTATTAATTTTTATCTACATACATTCATAGAAAAATAATAATACAAAATATAAAATAGTTATTATCGCTTTTCCGGCGAGCTTTTATGTAGTTTGATATGCTAGATACAAAGGAACAAATTATTTGTAACTAATTCAGTTTTAATAACAAATGTGTTTTTAAATGACAGGTTAGCTATGCTAGATCGTTTTTAATGTAATATAATAACATTAACGTATTGTTCATATATTGAATTGAATATACAACTTTTTGAAATGTGAGTATAATACTAATAAAAATTAATTCAATAAATCATGTAATGTAATTTTTTTGTTAAAAGTATATATCTATATATATATATATATATATATATATATATATATATATATATATATATATATATATATATATCGTCAGTCGTCAATCGATTTCTTGTTTGTTCCATATCACAAAACCTTACTTTTAAGAAAATGAAATTTAAAGTTCCTGAACTGAATTGTTTATAGTAAGGATATGGAACAAATTATAATGTATTTTCGAAACTTTAAAAATTATAACATCTACGATTGTTATAATAGATAGCAAACAAACAAATATTGCCAAAATTAGTAATAATTTAATATTTAACCGAAAATGGCGTATGGAACAAACAGGAAATCGACTGACAATAAGTATATATATATTTAAAACAATATTTTTTACTTGCAGAATTAATTGTAAAGATTTGCTCTTATTACAATATTATTTTTAATTTATTGCAATATTATGTGTTCAACACCCACTAGGGGACGAATTTTTTAAATTTGTAAATTAATATGGCAACTAGATAGTTCTAATTCTGTCTTTAAAGCGCCTCATTTATTTGTCAATCGTTAGCAGATAAGAAATAATGTTAATTTAAAAATATATTAAACAATGTTTAACGCAAACGACCCTTAATATTATATGACGTAAATTAATGTGGCCCGCATACAAATTTAAACATATATAATAATATGAGAAATAAATGTATTTTTTCGTGAAAATAACATTAAAAATTTAGCATTTTGCCCTGTAGATACATCACAGATATCTATGTTGTTCTCGACGAAAAAAATTTGTACACATCTGTGCTATAATATTAACTTCAAATACTAATAATAATAAATATAAAGTTCTAATCGAATTAATTTCGAAATGAATAACTAAATATGCACTGAATTAGTTACGAGTATAAAATAATATAATTTATGTAAAACTATAAACTAAAAATATAATATTTGCAATAATAAATTTACCATAAAACATTTGATTTTAAAACAATGTTAACGATGTGAAATAGTTGAGTGTAGAAAAGATAAACGTCTCTACCGATTGGATGACGTCACATTTTGGCAAAAGTTGCCAAAAGAATTTACAAACGTAGACTACTTTGATTCTATGTAATTTAGTTCTTGTATCATTGCCAATGTGAAATAAGTGCGATTTGCCTATGATGTTTTTATATTTTAATGATTTTATTTATTTTGTTTCTGTAATTGATAATGTGAAATTTGTCATTTAATCATTTCATAATTTGAAACAAATGTTTTGTTTCTATTTATTTGTGTTGTAATTTTCTAAGTAAATAATATTTATCTGAAATACAAATATAAAATAATTGTATTAGCAAACAATATTTGTTATAATATTTCTAAAATGATTGAAAGTGTCTTGCGTCAACAAAAGTTTCCAAGTAGTTATCGGGATAGTGGAAACAGTTTGTGCCACATTCTTTTTCAAAAATAATTTTTCGAAATATTACCTAATATTTTGTAACTACTAGAAAATAAAATTAACGAAATAGTAATAGTCCTACCGTAAATAAAAATGTAATATTTACATTTTTTTTTTTAATTTTTATACTTACAATTTTTCTTGTCTTTTTATTCGGGGTTTTTCCTCTCTAACGTCCCGGATAATTAAAAGTTTACCGTATTTAATTTGTTGGCTAAATTATCTTTTCTTATGTAAATTAAAATTATTAGCAGTTTAAATTAAAATTTATATGAAGCATTTAAATATGCATACTGCCAAGATTATTTGTACAATACATTTATTTGGCAACTAATTAGATTATTAAAATATCTTTGGTGTACAAATGTTACAGTGTGATATGTAGTTAATAGAATTGCTGGCATATATACTCATCGTACAGTATCGTAGTATAAATCCAACTATTAATATACACTGTAAAAAATATATCTTAAATTTATGTATTTTTAACATAGGATTTAACAGTAAAAATAACAATATTTTGTAATTCACATAATGTTACATTTTTAATAGTAAATTACATTCACAAAACATGTAGAATTACAAAAAATTTTACAGTATATGCTATTTAATCAAATTTTAATTATCTGAATATGCTATGCTTTCAATTTTTTCATTTTTATTTTTCTACAAAAGTCAATCAAAAACAGTTATTTTGAATTGATATTTTAGTTTTGGCTTAGTCATAACTGTAATAAATCTAGTTGAAATTTATTTAAATCGGTTGACTCGATGCATTATTTTGTGTAAAATAATTCAGAGAATTATGCGTCAAATTATAGATAGAAAAAGGCGTATAATTTTATAAATTTTTACGTAAAGAATTCTACGAGTATGCTGTATGTCACTTGTGCATAATTTAATGTATAATTCTGCATTCGCACATTGTTGTTTTAATGTGATACCTCAAATTTAAACGTCATTATATGTCAAAACTATATGCTAAACTAAAAAATCTTAATTTTCTGAAAATAATGTAGGTAAAAATACTTCACGATTTTGTAAGGGGTGAAAAACATTCTTTTAGTCTTTATTATACAGCTCTCATATATATTTACAAATAAATTTACGCACCCACAGTTATTTTTCTAGCCCATCATCGCGTCATTGCGTCGTCGTACATACCTACGTTAAAATATTTGCTGGTGTGTGTGTGTGTGTGTTTGTACGTACCGTTCATAATAAGTTCTTATCCGGCCCGTCGACGTTTCGAAAATATGTACGTCGTTAGAATTATTACGCGGCATAAATAACAATGTTCGCAGGGAGCGCGAACGGTGACGTCATGGTACGCGTGAAATGTTTTTTAATTTCGTTTTCTTTCGTTTTGTTCACATTTTAATTGCACCCCTTTCCCACCCTCTCAATTCTGCATATTTGCTCTCTACACTGTACTGGGGCTGTTTTGTGTATTTGGTTTTGTTTGTTGGTCGACTTATTTACTCTCGTATTTCGTCTCATTTCGAATTAATGAACAAGAAAAATGATTTTAGTTCTAGTCGACCACTGTGGCGCCACGCACGGACATTCTTTGAATACGTAATTAAGTAATACAGATAAAGGATTTTTCACAGTAATGTAAATTTCTAGTTTTATTTTAAATTAATTTTCTACGAAAACTAGTCATAAATACTAATATAACTAAAATATGCAAAAGATTTTTATTTAAATGTTTTGGTTGTTTTATGTAAAAAATAAAAAATAATGACCCGTATTCTCAATTCACTTTTAATTGATATTTCTTAAAATTACTTTTGACATTTACTTAAAATTACTTGTTAAACAATTTTAAATAGTTTATTTAAATTTTGTAATATTAGATATATATAAAAAAAAAATCATATTTGATAAGAGGTAGAAGTAAAAATATAAACACTTTTTATAAACAAAAGAGGTAGGAATAAATAAACAGATTAAAAATATGTAAATAATTATATAACTCTTTCAATATAATTATTAAAAAATTAATATATGTAATGTATGCTCTATTTATCAAATCATTTCACAGTGTTTAAGCTGGTATAAACAAAACAAGAAAATCATACAATCCGAGTAAATCCATAAAATTACAAAAATCTTCCATCTTTGTTGTTTCCGTCGTCGCCAACTAAGACTTTCTTGTACACAGGCAGTTCGAGTGTAACACGCTGGGCGGCACGCCTTGTATACATATATCCAACACGAGCTGCGCCTCAATGTTTCTCTTTTTTTTCCCGTTTGTGTTTTGTTTTTTCTTTCTATCTTTCCATCCTCCTCGCGTTTCGCTTTTTTCTTCCAACATGTCTCGATGCCAGGATTTACATTCCACTTCTAATTGATTAGTGTAGCGGCAGTTTGACGATATCTCGTACGGAATGAGACGGGGGGTGGTTGGGGGGGAGAGGGGAGGGGGTCTGAAACTAGGGGAATGCTTCCTCGATGATACAGCGTATTTTGTGTTTGATGATTTTTCTCTCTGTCTCACTCTCTTTCGATGTTGTTTTGTTTCGAATTTGTTTTCTCTCGTCTCGCCTATATATAGGATGGTTTTCGTGTTCGGATATCGACATCATGGGCGGCCATAATTGTGATTTTATTCTCGGTTCTCGTTTTTTTTTTATTTGTTCGATCGTTCTTTATCTGTTTGGATATGGTGTCGATAGGTTAGATCGATGTTGTTTTGTTTTTTATTCGGATGAGTGATTGCTTGATTGAAATTAATTGTATGAGTTGTGATGTAATATTTCAGTTTTTTTTTTTCATTTGTTTGTTCTATAATATCTTTGTAATGGATGAATTTGTATATGAAATAAATGATGTGATCTAATAGACAAGACTTCATTTTGAAACCCATGTCAATGTATAAAAGTAAGCTGTGATATTTATCTATCAAGTAAGATAAAAAAATGTTTAATTTTGTTATATCAAAATTTAAATAGTGTTTTCAGTTTAAGAAATCTTGTTACTATTATATAGTAAGATTTCTTATGGAATCTCAAAATTTTAATTTTAACGGATTGTTATTTATAAGGGAAATGATACAGAATACACCTGTTAGATCTTTCGAGGGCAGCGCGCTTATTTTGTCTTTTATTTATTGAAATCTATTTTAAAGCTCTTTCCATGTCCCCAAAATTATGAATGCGAACTAGCCCAGAATGATCATAATCTACTACTTTGCAGCAAACTAATCCAGACATGCACTCGGAGAGATTTTCTTGAGGCAAATAAAAAGACATAAGTATATGTGGCAGATTACTGAAAAAATAAGATCTGATAGGCGCTTTTGGACACGGAAGAAGAAGAAGAAGAAGAAAAATGCGAAAACATATTAATTTAGAATAAAACGGCTCTATAGCCGTAGAACTAGAACCTATGTTCTAGTTCTGTATTGACGTTTCGATGTACTCAACGTACATCATTTTTCCTGATGAAGATGTACGTTGGGTACGTTGAAACATCAATTATAATAATAGTATTAATATAGTTTATTTAATAGTATTAGCTAAATAAGTACATAAATCTTACAAACTTACAAACTATAAGTCTGTACACAATTAATAAATTTTAATACAGAACTACAGCCTGAAGCCGTTTCATTTTAATATAATGAGTTCTGAAAGAATTTTTACTATGTTATATTTATTTAGTATAATATCAAACTTGATAAAATGTAATAACAAATAAAAAATTAAAATATGCACATATATTTCGTAAATAAGAAATTTTTAATTGTATATTTTATTTCTATATATAATATTAATGAAATAAAATTAATGTACATCTAAATGCCAAACTTGGCAACGCAGCACGGTTAAGCTAAAGTGCTAAGTGGGCTTAATTAAACCAACGAATTGTAAAATGTATATGCTTACTGAGTGGCATCGTTAAGTAAACATTTTATTTATTTGTGTTTACTTTGGTGGGTGCTGGTATGTTTATCAAAAATTGTATATCTGGTTTATGGCTCTTCTCGAATGCATATAGAAATATAAAATTCTGTAGCGTGTGTATAAAGAAAAATATGTATAATCTCTTATATTAAATATGTTTTCTTCTTATCAAATAAAACTAACAAAATATTTAAATAGAAAAATTGATAAAGCATACAAATAAAATCTTCTTTTTAATTAAAATCTTAAATAAAAGTAAAAAGTTTTTTTTTTTTTTAAACAAAAAGGTTGTGATATATTGCAAATATAGAGAACACAATTTTTTTTAAAAAAATACAAAAAAAAATTAATGAAAACAAATGATTAGATTGATTGATTTTTATGCAAAAATAATTTTTATATTAAACAGTTTTCACACATAAAATAACTAATGCAACTGCAACATTATTTATCAATTTATATCAAACGAAAACAACAAAATTGTATTAGCTATATGTATGTACATGCAAACACGGTCCAGTTTAGTTCGGTGTTGAAGAGTACTTATACACAAACACGGCAGCATGCACGCTGTTTGTTTAATTTAATAAATTTTATTCAGTCGTTGCTAACGTTATTAAAGCAAACAATAATATTGTGGTGGTCTGATACACGTATTCGATATATTCGATACATTACCATGCATGTATGTGTGACTATCAGTGCTGAACTGGCCCACCGGGATAACGGGAATATCCCGGTGGGCCCACAAATATATTTAAGTTTTTTTTTTTAAATGAAATGAAATGAAATTTTTACAATTTTTACTTTTCTTTCTATTTCTATTTAACTCAATGGTTGATTAACGAGATAACAAAATAAACATGCACATTAAATTTAATATTGTGGGCTTACGTCACCGATTTTCCCGGGCCTAAATGTGTTTCCAGTCCAGCCCTGGTGACCATGGCTCTCTTTGTCTCTCTATCACTGTAGTTATTATTTGTATAAATGTATGGTACATATATATATATATATATATATATATATATATATATATATATATATATATATATATATATATATATATATATATTATGGATGGTAAATGTATTTAAGTAAATATAAATACACACGATAACGTAATAGATAAATAAATATTATATGTGTAGTGCAGTTAAAGTGAATTTGTATGAACTATATATATTATCTGCAAATGAAGAGGTAATTTAACAAATTTATATATTTTGCTCTATTATTGATATTCTTATTATCATGCATTAGATAAGTTTGTAAATTACAGTTTTTATTATAGTTTTTTTTTTTTTTAACACAAATTGATTCGGTAGCGAAAACTATCATCCATATAGATATCACTTTTCAAAGACGATATAAAGATATCACAAACATTCATGACCTAAGCGGGATTCAAAGCCGGGCCAGCACAGGTACGAGCGAGGTACACAGTTCATAATATGATAGAAGTATTGCGTTGAGTAATGATAATTATTGATTCATTTAATTCAGTTAATCTATTTCAAATTATAAATTTGTTAATTCATCTGTTACGCTTTTTTTTCCACTACCACCATTTTTCTTTATTCTTAACAGTATTTTATTTTGTTAAATAATAATAATTGTTATTATAATTTTATATTTGTTTTTCATGGAAACGTAGAGTATCTTTACCAAAAAGAAATTCTGCAAATTTTTTTGTTGTTCTAAAATTTGATTAATGTATACTTATTAAGTCATTTTTACTTACTTTATGTGATTATTATAAATTATGTAAAAATTACAGAATTTCGAGGTAGAAATACAGAATATTATGGTAAAATGAAATTGCAGATTTTTATAGTAAAATTTTACTACTTTTTTTTGTAATTTCGCTATATTTTTTTACAGTGTATATGTTATATTTGTTTTCTTTATTATTTGCAGTAAATGATATTTCATATTATTGTTATTATAAATTTATCAACGTAAATTATTTTACAAATTTCAAAATACACCGTTTTTATGAGAGCCTTTAAAATATGTTCTGTTTCAGGGCCCAGCAAATTAATTAATATGAATAACAATTATTTGAGTAAATTTAATTTCAACTATATAATTAATCTGTATGAGATAATAATAATATTTAATATTTATAAATAAAACATAGAAAATAAACTACTGTAAAATGCATCGTCCCACAATCAGTCTCTCAGTTCTCTAATGAAAACATTTAAAATAGAAAATGAAATTTACAGGCAGGTTTAAGTGACTTTGGCTATTGTATTAAGTGTCTGATAATCTTAAACACTTTAAAATAAAGACAGATACTAGTCAGAGATAAGAATACAATAAAATACGTTTAATTTATTACACACCTAGAGTTTACATAAAGATTTTACTGATAAATATATTACACACCCACTCGGCTTTTATTGTATTGTGAGTGGTGCACTTAACTCACGTTCGCTTGCTTGCCTTTTCAAATTCTCCTCTTTCGCTTTATTTTATCTATTTACCCTGTTTGTATCGTTAAGCATTTGGTACAGATTGCATCTACATACATAATAATATACCTATATGCATATGTTATATAATATGTTACAAAAATAATTAAATTTGTTGTATAGTGCTGTTCAAATTATTTGGAATTGACTTCGTTGATGCTGTTAGAAAAGGGACGATTTACAACACTTTTAGAAAAATAAGCTTAAAATTACAGAGACGTATTTCGCATTTTTACATAAATAAATTTTTCAAAACTCTTGAATACTTGGGACAAGAATTATCATAAGAGTTTGTTTTAATTTTTTGTATTTAAAAAATGTTTTAACATTAAAAAGTCAAATAAAAAGATTGAAACAAAATATTAATTATCAATAGAAAAAATATAATGCCAATAATAATAAAATGTTTATTGAAACAAAATTTGTCAAAATAACAAATAGATGCATAATTAATGTACAAAAATTGAATAAGAATTAATATACTCACAAGATAACAAAAATACATAGATAAATAAAATTTTTACTGTACAATATACACATACAATATACTCAGATAATACTTATTCCTTTTATCTTAACTGAGCTACGACAAACTGAGTTGGATACCTTCCCCCCTTACCAATTCTGCTGCACCCGCAAAATAATCTCAAAATGAAGTGAGATACTCAGTTAAGTAGTAGGGGTTAAGCAGGGTTAAGTTTATATCATAGATCTTGTTTTTTTTTAAAGCAACTCAACTCACTTCACTTCGTTTCACCTCACTTCACTTGCCAACTGAGCTGAGTTTATTTTTTGGTAAAAAGAATACAGCTATATAACAATGTAAAAAACAATAGCAATATTTAAAAATAAAAATAATTTTCTTAGAAATAACAATTCATGTACTTATAACTAGATAAATTCCGTTAAAAGGAAGATGGACCAGTACTACCCTTGAGCAACTGGCAAACGACTCCCTGCTGTGAAAGTTTATGATACCAATTTTTGCAGTCATGTCAATTCCAAATAAAGTGACTACTGACTAGCACTATAACTAAAAACCAACAACTAACTTTCTTCATTGGTAGTTGTAATTATTAACATAGTAAATAATCTTTCAAAACTTATCATGTTAAAATAAATAAGATTAGAAGCATATAGAACATATAGACATATAGATCTCTTTGAGATCATCAGTTAGCAACGCTGTATAACAATAAAATTATATAATTTTGTTTTTGAGTAATAAAAGAATATTTTGGGCTGAACTTCAGAATAGCCTCCCGTTTCACAAATTTAAAAAAAGTCAGATTTGCGCATGCGTGAGCATCGGAACGCCCATATTTGGTGTATAAAAACCAGTGAACCTCAAAGTGTTTTATTAGTAATTTTCCTTTTGTTATGTTATGTTAAGAAGTCCGGTAGGTTAGGGTAGGTTTGGTAGGTAGGTTTCAGGTAGGAGTTTGTTTTTTAAAGACCGTTAAGAAGTCCGGTAGGTTAGGGTAGGTTTGGTAGGTAGGTTTCAGGTAGGAGTTTGTTTTTTAAAGACCGTTAAGAAGTCCGGTAGGTTAGGGTAGGTTTGGTAGGTAGGTTTCAGGTAGGAGTTTGTTTTTTAAAGACCGTTAAGACACATTTAAAATCATAATTTGTCATGTCGAATAGTTTGACAGTCACTGGTTTTTCAACTCGCGTGCCTACCGCAAAAACGGGAGGCTGTTCTATAACTATACCATATTTTGTAAAAATTTTACTAATTTTGGATAAATAATGTAGTCATAACTGGTTTTTAAAAAATGTATTATTTCTCTCGGAAAGTTGGCAACCCTGTGCGGTAGTAATATGGTATAATTTTTGTGGGTACTAGGAAAATCTTTCGTGTAAATTTCGGATGAATAGTAAAGCCAAAATTAAATTTACATAATATTAGTAATTTTTCTCGAAAAGTTAGTAATCCTGTGCGGTAGTAAAATGGTATAATTCTTGTGGGTATTAAGAAGATCTTTTGTGAAAATTTCAGATAAATATAAAGCTATAATAATTTTTTTTTAAATTTGGTAATTTTGTTATCAAAATATTTTTTTCTGTGTACTATGCCAATTTTATTACAAATAATTGTAAAATGAAATGAAACTGCTTTAGGTTAAAGTTTTGTATTAATATTTATTTAAAATCGACGTTTCGACGAAACTCAACGTCTGTCTTCATCAGGATAAATGATGAAGATGAACGTTGAGTTTCGTCGAAACATCGGTATTTAAAAAATATTAATACAGAACTTTAACCTAAAGCAGTTTTATTTTAATAATGAGTTCTGAAATATTTTTTATTATGTTAATTGTAAAATGTTTGAAACTTGTGTAAATATTACACTATTAAATTACTCCTGACAGATAACAGAATTTTCTAAACAACTAATTCTTGATTTATCATCAACTCTCAAATTATTACTTGTGTAATACCGAAATTGTTTAGCTTTCGTAATACCCCCAATGTTGTCAACATCATATCTTACACCATAAAACACGAATTTGCAATATTTATAAATGGCTACAAACAAAAGATTATAATCTTTTATAGTTTTACACAATTTACAAAACGTTATTTGATTAACTCGAAATGTTTTTATTCACTTCGTTGCGAAGTTGAAAATTTATTTAGGTAATTTTGAAGTTTATGTTTTTCATGGCTTACTTCAATCTGATAGCAATCGATTCAATAATGTTTATGCAAAATTATAATTGGTTTGTGTTATAAGCTGATAAGTTGCTTTTCAATTGTTATTGTTGTTTGGTTTAGTTTAAAATAATTTCCGAATTAATTTACGCTGATTGTATGAACATATATAATATCGTTTATAATTTATGTAAAATTATTGTAAACTAATTATTTGAGCATATTCGTAAATTATTTGATTTAAGATAGCATATTTGCAAGTTTTTTAATATTTATAAGAGTTTTTTTAATACAAAACAAATTGCAGGACTCAAATTTACATTGATAACAAATGTTATCTACAATAATTTGTTTCTACTACTACGTATACTGCTTTGCATATAAAATAAATGTTTATATAATTTATTTTTAACAATAAATAGGTTAATATATCAAATCAACCATAAACATATAATAACAATGTATCCAAAATACATATTCATTTATTAAGTATAAAAAAAAATTAGTATTATTGAAATAATAATAAAAGTGATATTGATTAGAAAGTGTTGAAATAAAAATTTGATTTATATCAACATGATTTACTTTACCTAAATCACAAATATATATGTCTGTGTGCATGAGATCGTATAAAAAGAATGTCATTTTACACCGCAAATTACGTGGAAATAAACGTTAAATGTTAGAACATATATTACTGCGATCATGTGTTACAAAACTGGGTCATGAAATTCATAACACCGTTTATGATATGATCAACAGCATATATAAGACGTATACAGACTATAAATTAAATTATATTTTACAACCAGAAATACCGTTCGTTTTTTATTTATTTCAATATAAACCGATATTTAGATTTTATGAGAAATTATGCGAAAATTACAAAAGTTTCAAATGTAAACTTTGAACGACTGAAAATAGAACTGTGAAAAATTTTACGATTTAAATTCGAAACATTAATAAACGAGCATCAACAGCTTATGAATAAACCCACATAAAATTTATTTTGACATTAAATACGTATATTTGTTTATAATAATAAAAAATATAACATTTCTCTTTTATAAACACATATTTATATTTGTTATTAAGTTACAATAAATTAATTCATATAATATAGCAGGCTTAAAAGTTTTCGATTAATCACACTTCACAAATACTCTAAAAAAAAGATTTTAAGTTTAAAATTTGTCTGTAAGGTATGTTTTTTTTTTATAAAATAGAAACTGTACTATATATATATATATATATATATATATATATATATATATATATATATATATATATATATTATTATATTTATATATATATATATATATATATATATATATATATATTTATATATTACATATTATTTGTATGTTTTGGCACACCATGTGTACATAATGTACTTGCATACATACATGAATATTTGGTATATTCTGGGATGAAAATTAAAGGATACAAATTAAATAGGCATATATAATTTTAGGATTTGTAAAATCTAACATTTTATCTATTACTAAATCAATACAGACAGATTTGTGTTTTTATCTAAATTGTTATTTAATACTATCTCGTAGTTATTAGTCAATAAGTATTTGAAATATTAATAATAATATAATTATTTGATAAAATAAAGTAATAATAATACTGTAACTAATTCGACTTAAATACACAAATTACAAGGGTGTGGCACAAATTTTTTCCACAATTTCGAAATTAGTTTTATCCAAACATTCCTCTTTAGACGAGCAACTCTAGCTTCGTCCACATTCATGATACCTCTCACACATGTTTTTCTATTCTTACTACTTGTAAACATTCCCTCACGCAAAACACTTTCAATCATACTACTCCATTTACTTATCGGATGTCTACGCAAACGTATACCTTCCAAGTCATTCACGTATATTCTTCCTTCGCTCAAGATGACCGAACAATCTTACATTATATGTAATCGGAAATAAACATACTTACGTATTTAAAGTTTGAAGGCAATTGGTTAAAAATTTGTAAAATTTGAGTTAAGTCGAATAAAATCTTTTAATAAATATATTTCTAAATTTAAATTCATAAACCAAATGGAAATAATTTATGTGTATCTACATAATACAATAATTTAATTTCAAATATCACATAAGCAACACAGATATTACAAAACAAATGAATTAAAAAATCAACATTTATATCGGGAAACTCAACCATCACTTCCAGGTATTTACAATTTATTTAAAATAACAAAACACAGAACGATATGAAAACATCAAAACCGTTAATTTGAAAATCATCAAAAACCCAAATAATAAAAAAAAGTTGAAATAACTCGAAAAACAAAACACTGCTTTTACGAAACCACCCCCCCCCCCTTCCCGTCTGTAGTTCACACAAGAGACCAACGAAGTGCTTGCGCTTACAATCATGCCCTCATATGGTATTTGAAACATATATCCATTACTCTGTAAATAACGGCAAAGTGAGGTAGGGGCACCTACCCTATATCTCTTTCAGCTCTTTTCAGTTCGCTGTATGCGGTTAAAGGCACCCAACACATGTTTAAACATACTGTGTGTGTATGTGTGTGAATATAGACGCATACATGTGAAGGGTTTTCGCTTCCGGTCGGTCAATTTTCGTTCGTCTAATAGACACTTCAGGACTTTAGTTCTGTGGAAGGATAAAGGATGTGAGTAAAACAAGGATGGATTGTGAGTCGAGATGTGTAGATTCATATTGGGTACATGGTAAAAAAAAACTTACAAAAAAATAATAGTAAAATTTTACTATAAAAAATCTGTAATTTTATTTTACTATAAATATTCTGTATTTCTACCTCAAAATTCTGTAGTTTTTACATAATTCATAATAATCACATAAAGTAATTAAAAATGACCTAACACGTATGTAAAAATTGCTTACTTTCTGCAAATTGCATTACATACTTAATGTAGAATTACACATTGTTGGTTTAACTTCTTAAATTATGTAAAATTAGAGCGTGCTTATTAATATCTGTAATAATTGTAAAATAATAATAATAATAATATCTGTATTATCCATTTTTCGTAAATACATTTACATTTACTACGGACCAATGGCGTAGCCAGAAACTTGTCATGGGGGGTTACTAATATTAATCAATAAAGATAATACTATAATTTATATAAAAAATAAAGAGCAATAAAAATTATTTTTATAAAAATGAAAGTAAAATAACATATTTCATATTTCACATATGTATGTTTTTGGTCGTTCAGGTTCTTGGGGGAGGGGAAGGGGGGATTTTAACACCCCCCCTAACACCCCCTGGCTACGCCACTGCCACGGACATAGTCAAAACATTTGAGTAATACATATATTTTATACATTTAAATATTCAAGAATTCCATAATAGCATTTTTCTATTAAAAAAAATCTTAAAAGATTCTTAAAAATAGTTAAATATATACTTTATGTAATTTTACCTTTTATGCAAAATTCCTGCCAGCAAATTTCTCTAAATTAACTAAAAAACAAATTGTGATATTACATGCATATGTACTTTTCCATCTCGTTGGTAATATCATATTACATAATGTTTGTAATAGTTCTGATATTATGTATTTTTAAACAATTATGAATAAACTTACAGCAGTTGAGTAATTATACCTAGAAATACTGGACATGATGGTTTGTAGGTAAAATTACATAATTGTAGACACCAAATATGGGAGAGTATTTTTTATTTTAATGTTAGTATTAGGTAATCAAAAATATTTAGTTTTCTTTAAACCTATCAGAATATTGATATTACGTTACTACATTGTCTATGTAGAAAGTCATTATGTTAGTTGTAAAATAATGTACATTACTAAACAATAGTTAGTTACTATATATATTACTGGTGACAGCACTAAACATGACTACACGGTCAAGTGTATTTAATCTGAGAGATCTTTCAGAACTTCTATTAAAATAAAAAAGCTAGAGATAAACATCAAATACTCAAATAAAAAAAAGATAAAGTAATATAAAAACAAAACAGTGCTGATGAAGATATGCGTAGAGTATATCGAAACGTCGATATTTAAATTAATATATACAGAACTTAATGCTAAAGTTTTTTATTTTTTTATTTATTATAATTTTCACATTATTAGATTTTTATTGAATTAGAATTTTTAAGATTCAGATTTGTGTTTTTCTAAATTGTACTTAAAATAATCTCTGCTACTTGTAAAAAACAATTAATGCAAATTAACTTGTCGAATATAACTTTATTAAATTATCGGTTAATTTTTTTTTTTAAATTTTTTTATAAACACTGTTTTTCAAGATACAAAATACATCAACAAATTAAAAATAACAGTATTACATTTAAAAAACATATTATAACGTGAAAATTCATAAATAAATTTTTTACATATTTTTTTTTAATATGTATTTTTCAGATAATCCGATTAGTCGCTACTTTCAACAATAAATAAAAATCAAATATTTATAATATTTATCGTATTTTTAACACTGCAAATAAATAAAAATATGTTCCGCGCAAATATCAGTGTATTTTTTACAGATTATTTCACAAAAAATGCTATACAAATGTCATATTTCGATAATAATAAAGCTTTTGTATACACATCTATTTATTTTTAATATTAAAAACATATATAAAATATGTGACATATTTTTTAAAATATTACGAATATGAACAATATTGTTTTATTTTATATATTTTATTTTATTTTATATATAACTTTGATTCAATTGAATAATATTTACTAGTATAGTTGTTGCAAATAATTCTTTTTTCTTCAAGCGTATCATAATATTAATATTACGTTACCATATTGCCTATGTAGAAAGAGGTCAGTACAATAATGTGAATATTATTATACAGCAGTTAGTTACTATATACACCAATGGTGGCAGTATTAAATATAACTACAACGTCAAGTGTATTTAATCTGACATGTTCGGTACGGCCATATTGAGAAAACTATTACTACTACAAGTTAAGTTCATTGATAATAAATTGCATTGTTTATTTTCGCTTGACTTTTAATTTGGTAATTGAAAATGTGTGCAGAAATGTAACAAATACAATGTGCACCGTCAGATTTGTCAAAAATTGCATATTCGACCAAAGAAACAAGGTCAAGTGTATTTAATTTAACATCTCCGACGGGTATATTAAAAATTATTAAGTCAAGTTAAGTTTATTAACAACTGAATTGTTTAATTTCGCATAAATTTGAATTTGATTATTGAAAATCTGTAAAGAAGTGCAAGAAATACAATGTATACCGCCTAGGGTGGTCAGAAATGGTATATTCGACCAAAGAAAGATTAATTCTCACAAACCACGTAACAAATATAAATAAAAAAAAATATACTTAACAAGTATAAATACTATTCTACAACTTAAGTATTAGAAAAAATTCGACAAAAATATAATGAGTAGTTTATGCAATCCCGCAATACATACATGCATGTAAACAATAGATTTGCCTACATTAAGAACTGTTTCAATCTCTGAAGACTATGTATTAAGAATTATTAAGTCAAATCAAGTTAATTGACAATTTGCATTGTTTATTTTCGCTTGAATTTGAATTTATTATTGAAAATGTTTGAAGAAGTGCAAGAAATGCAATGTACACAGCCAGATTTGTCAGAAATTGTATATTAGACCAAAGCAAGATTAATTCTCACAAATCACCTAATAAATATACTGCATAATATATACATATACACACTATTTTATAACTGTTAGTAACTGGTTCAGGTTACTTGGTATGTACTTTTATTTATTTTTAGAACGCTTGAAGAAAAAGAAAGCTCTTTTTGCAAATATCTGAACTCAACATAATAATCATTGCTTTCTACGGCTTGTAACATAATATACTATTTCCTACATCTGTAAAATAATATATTTTTCATATTTGCATTTTTTTGATTAATTACTACACAATTACATCAATTTTTTTTAATTATGAATTAAATACATCAGAATATATAAAATTCATGATAAACTAAGCTTTTATTGATCTTAAAAATGGACGCTCTTTTATCCGAAAGATTTTGCTATCCGGAATCATGATATTGTATTATGAGAGTGAATCTAGCAGCCGATTCGTAGCAGCCGATTCGCGAGCGTACCACTGTAAACGTGGTGACTCACCGCTAGCGCTATAGCAGTTATATATTGTATTTAACATTAAACTCGTTATAATTATTAAAAATAATGTAAATACAGTGATAATATTAACAATTTTTAAAAATCAATCTAATAATATTAAATAAAAGAAAATTTAAAGTAAAACGGAACACAAGAAAAGTTGCAATACATGTTATCAGAAAAAATTAAAAAAAATATATTTCTAAGAGGTGTCTCACTTTAATTTTTTTACAGTGGATATCTACCCTCTTATAGAACATTTTCACCATATCATCGATATAGTAGCACCCGTACGAAACTCGGAAAATCGAAAAGAATTCAAAGTTGTAATATAACGTAATAGAGAAAAAAATTCAAAAAAAATATTTCTAAGAGGTGTCTCACTTTAATTTTTTTATAGTGGATATCTATTCTCTTATAGAACATTTTCACTATATCCGTGATATAGCAGCACCCGTACGAAACTCGGGATATCGAAAAGAATTCAAAGTTGTAATATGCGAATATTAGGAAAAAAATTCAAAAAAAATATTTCTAAGAGGTGTCTCACTTTAATTTTTTTACAGTGCATATCTACCCTCTTATAGAACATTTTCACTATATCGTTGATATAGCAGCACCCGTACGAAACTCGGAATATCGAAAAGATTTCAAAGTGGTAATATGCGAATACTAGGCAAAAAATTAAAAAAAAATATTTCTAAGAGGTGTCTCACTTTAATTTTTTTATAGTGGATATCTACCCTCTTATAGAACATTTTCACTATATCGTTGATATAGCAGCACCCGTACGAAACTCGGGAAATCGAAAAGAATTCAAAGTTGTAATATAACGTAATAGAGAAAAAAATTCAAAAAAAACTATTTCTAAGAGGTGTCTCACTTTAATTTTTTTATAGTGGATATCTACCCTCTTATAGAACATTTTCACCATATTCATGATATAGCAGCACCCGTACGAAACTCGGGATATCGAAAAGATTTCAAAGTGGTAATATGCGAATACTAGGCAAAAAATTAAAAAAAAATATTTCTAAGAGGTGTCTCACTTTAATTTTTTTTATAGTGGATATCTACCCGCTTATAGAACATTTTCACCATATCCATGATATAGCAGCACCCGTACGAAACTCGGGATATCGAAAAGAATTCAAAGTTGTAATATGCGAATATTAGGAAAAAAATTCAAAAAAAATATTTCTAAGAGGTGTCTCACTTTAATTTTTTTATAGTGGATATCTACCCTCTTATAGAACATTTTCACCATATCGTTGATATAGCAGCACCCGTACGAAACTCGGGATATCGAAAAGAATTCAAAGTTGTAATATGCGAATTTTAGGGAAAAAATTCAAAAAAAATATTTCTAAGAGGTGTCTCATATTAATTTTTTTATAGTGGATATCTACCCTCATATAAAACATTTTTACCATATCGTAGATATAGCAGGACCCGTACGATTCCAGAGTTTCGTACGGGCGCTGCTATATCAACGATATGGTGAAAATGTTCTACAAGAAGGTAGATATCCACTATAAAAAAATTAAAGTGAGACACCTCTTAGAAATATTTTTTTTTTAATTTTTTTCTCTATTACCTTTTGTTACAACTTTGAATTCTTTTCAATTTTCCGAGTTTCGTACGGGTGCTGCTATAACAACGATATGGTGAAAATGTTCTATAAGAAGGTAGATATCCATTATAAAAAAATTAAAGTGAGACACCTCTTAGAAATATTATTTTTGAATTTTTTTTTCTATTGCGTTATATTACAACTTTGAATTCTTTTCGATTTCCCGAGTTTCGTACGGGTGCTATTATATCGACAATATGGTGAAAATATTCTATAAGACGGTAGATATCCACTGTAAAAAAATTAATATGAGACACCTCTTATTAAACTTTTTTTCCAATTTTTTCTTTATTATCCTATAATACAACTTTCAATTCTTTTCGATATCCCAAGTTTCGTACGGGAGCTGCTATATCAGTGACATGGTGAAAATGTTCTATAGAAGGGTAGATATCCACTGTAAAAAAATTAAAGTGAGACACCTTTTAGAAATATTTTTTTTTGAATTTTTTTCCTAGTATTTGCATATTAAAACTTTAAATTTTTTCGATTTCCCGATTTTCGTACGGGTGCTGCTATATCACCGATATGGTGAAAATGTTCTATAAGAGAGTAGATATCCATTGTAAAAAAATTAATGTGAGACACTTCTCAGAAATAATTTTTTTTTGAATTTTTTTTTTTATTACGTTACATTACAACTTTGAATTCTTTTCGATTTTCCGAGTTTCATACGGGTGCTGCTATATCAACGATACGGTGAAAATGATCTACAAGAGGGTAGATATCCACTATAAAAAAATTAAAGTGAGACACCTCTTAGAAATATTTTTTTTGAATTTTTTTCCTAATATTCGCATATTACAACTTTGAATTCTTTTCGATATTCCGAGTTTCGTACGGATGCTGCTATATCATGAATATGGTGAGAATGTTCTATAAGAGGGTAGATATCCACTATAAAAAAATTAAAGTGAGACACCTCTTAGAAATATTTTTTTTGAATTTTTTTCTCTATTACGTTATATTACAACTTTGAATTCTTTTCGATTTCCCGAGTTTCGTACGGGTGCTGCTATATCAACGATATGGTGAAAATGTTCTATAAGAGGGTAGATATCCACTATAAAAAATTAAAGTGAGACACCTCTTAGAAATATTTTTTTTTAATTTTTTGCCTAGTATTCGCATATTACCACTTTGAAATCTTTTCGATATTCCGAGTTTCGTACGGGTGCTGCTATATCACGGATATAGTGAAAATGTTCTATAAGAGAATAGATATCCACTATAAAAAAATTAAAGTGAGACACCTCTTAGAAATATTTTTTTTGAATTTTTTTCTCTATTACGTTATATTACAACTTTGAATTCTTTTCAATTTTCCGAGTTTCGTACGGGTGCTACTATATCGATGATATGGTGAAAATGTTCTATAAGAGGGTAGATATCCACTGTAAAAAAATTAAAGTGAGACACCTCTTAGAAATATATTTTTTTTAATTTTTTCTGATAACATGTATTGCAACTTTTCTTGTGTTCCGTTTTACTTTAAATTTACTTTTATTTAATATTATTAGATTGATTTTTAAAAATTGTTAATATTATCACTGTATTTATATTATTTTTAATAATTATAACGAGTTTAATGTTAAATACAATATATAACTGCTATAGCGCTAGCGGTGAGTCACCACGTTTACAGTGGTACGCTCGCGAATCGGCTGCTACGAATCGGCTGCTAGATTCACTCTCATATTGTATTTAACATAGTAAAAAATCTTTCAGAAGTCATTATATAAAATAAAACTGCTTTAAGTTCAAGTTTTGTATTAATTTTAATACAGAACTTGAATCTAAAGCAGTTTTATTTTAATATTGAATTTAATTTGATATTTTCTTATTATATTCTAAAAATTGTTCTACATAGAAAAACAAAAAAAAAAGAAACTACATAGAGCGTATGTATGTAGTACATGAAAGAGCAAACTTTTTGAAGTTGATTTTGCATATATCTCATAAATGCTCTATGTTTGTCTTTTGTGATGCGACTGCGAAGCTATTTGCATCTAAGAGCTTTTCCTATACTATATCGGCAGCGAACCTGCAAACGACGTTACTTGTTTTCTATAAGGTTAAACTTGTGTGCAGTAAACTGCAGCCGCTTTGACTTGATTCGCCGAACACATTGCAAAAGCAAAATATATGAAGGCATTGGCGTAAGAAAATATTTTTATATTTTACTCTTGCAAATAAAACGGTTCTAGGTTTAAGTTCTATATTAGTATTTATTACTAATCGACAAATGGGATATGTGGTGTAAATAGGAGAGATCGGGTACGAAATAGATTAGTGTATGATGAGTGTGAAATTGAAAAAAATGTTGTAGCAAAAGTTGCCGTGTTAATCAGTTAAGATGGTTCGGACATGTTGAGCGAATGTCTAATGAACGTTTGGTTAAAAAGATTTATTTGAATGATTTTGATGGTATACGTTTGCGTGGACGTCCGATGAGTAGTTGGAGTGGTATGATTGAGAGTGTTTTGGAGTGTTTTGCGTGAGCGAAAGTTTCCAAGTAGTAGGAATAAAAGAGCATGTATGAGAGGAATTATGAATGTGGATAAAGCGAAAGTTGCTTGTTTGGATAGGAATGTTCGGAAGCGGCTGATTTCGGAATGATGAAAAGTTTGTGCCACATCCATATGGGTACATGGCGTGATTGTGTATGTATGTATGTATGTATGTACTAATCGACGTTTCGACGAACTCAACGTCTGTTTTCTTCAGGAAAACTGATACAAAAGACATTTACAGTAAATAAATTTGTTGCTAATTGCTAATTTGTTTAGTAAGTTTTGTTTAATATTTTTTTCGAAATATATTTCTGTTTCGAAATATTCATACATGTCATTAATGCACTAGTAACATAATAACCTCTATCTACATAGGCAATATGGTAACGTAATATTAATATTATGATGCTTGAAGAAAAAAACTCATATTTCGGTTTTGTGCCCAAATAAAAAATCGATATCATTTTTTTTCGGTTAAAGATTACCGGTTTTTAACGTTCGAAAAATATTGGTTAACCGGTTTAATTAACTGGTTAATTTTATCGGTTTTATGCCGTGCTTACAATACTTTCAATATTTTTAATTTCTATAATATCAAAAGCTTATAATAACATTTTCGAAAAATTCTCTGTCATTATCGCTCTGCTTCCTTCCTGGAACAAATCACCACCGAAACCTCCAGTATGGGTGCGACAAAGTCGGAACGATATATATATTTATCCAGTATATACACCATTTGCCGGCGGCAAGCGGCGACGTGCCGTTTTGCGCGCGCGAGAGAGAGCTGTCGCTTGCTGCTCTGGGTGTGGTCGGGGTAGCAAATGCGCGATCGATAGGCACCGCGTGGCCCTCTCCTCGCGCCATCCCTTTTGCACCCATTTTATCAACACGGGCGAGGGTTGGAGGGAATGCAGGCGTGAGGCGGGAGGGATACCGGGCGATTACCACGAAACAAAGGAATGTATACACCGCGAATGACGGTTGTGGCCGCGCGCGAAACCGTTTACGGACTTTTAGGTGACAATTACTTAACCGGTCCCTTGGTTGGTCGGTGGGAGTTGGGAGGGGGGGGGTTGGAAAGGGTGGTGAGGAGTAAAGAGATTGTGTGATTGAGGGAAGGGAAAGGAAAAATTGTATGGTTGCAGAGATTGGGTGCTTCGAAATGAGTTGTTTTTTTTTCTTTAGTGTTTTTCCGATTGTAATTGAAGTGTAGACTTGTAGACTGATGTGATTGCAAATGACAGATTGTTTTGGATTAATGATTATAAAAGAAATACAAAAAAATGTTATAATTTATAAAATACAATTTTTAGTACAATTATCATTTTTATAATATAATATATTATTCTGTTCAAAATTTTAGGGTAAAAGAGTAATTGAATTTGTACTATTATTAGTGTAATGTATATCTTTCTATGCATATTAAATATGTAAAGTTTTACACTAATAAAAGAGAAAAAAATACAAAAAGCAAGGGTTAAATAATTTCCCACACATGAATGGACAATTATTTACTCTATAAAAGTTTTTTAATTGCTCCATTTTTACACAGTCTCTGGAGTAAAAAAATACTCTTGTTAAAATTACCCATTTAGGGTAATATTATTTAGCTATTTACATACAGACCGACAAACAGACATCACGCTAAAAACACTTAATTCGTGTTATTATAAAAATAAATAAAAAAATAAATGTAAAAATCTCGATATGTCAAATTTGGTATGATTATAATACCTCTCTTATTATATGTGATATGACGGTTGGTAAAAAAATAACTGATTCTAATATAAAACACAAATTTGGGTAAAATAAATAAAAACGTAATAAATTATAAAGAAAAACGAATAATATATAAATAGACTCTTGAAATTTAAATGTTAATATAAAAAAAATTCTTCTAAAAGTTGCCAAAAATTTGAGTAAAACACCCGTTATTTTCAGGCATTGTATTGTAGGCGACGTTATAGTTGTTATCAAATCAAGAAGTGAATTTATCTAGAAAATGTAAACAAATTATTTTTCGTATTTATTCTTACATGCTTGTAATATATAAAATGTTTTTGTCAAAGTTCATGATAATAAAAATTATCAACAAATAAATTATTTTAATAGTATTTTTTTTTGTATATGGAAAAGTTGCTGAATTTATAAATACTATAATAAATCTTTTTATTTTGTGACATTATTTATTACTAATAACTGTAAAAATATGTAACTAACTAAAATATTATTCAAAATTTTGACAGCTAATTATAAATATTATTAATTTGATACAGAATTTTTATTGTTAGTTAATATGCCTATAAATTTTAATAAATCACTTATTTAGTTAGTTATTTGATTATGAAACATAACTTTTAATAAATAATGTACAACAATAATGTACACTTTTATGAAAAATTAACGTTAGAATATCATACATATTTTGAATATATATATATTTTAATTTTTTTGCGAATATATTATATCAAAAAGAATTGTTTTTATTCTCATCTCTTTTGTTTTTGTATTTTTTGCTTTAAAATAAATTTTTATCTTTACTTCTTATCAAATATGAATAGTATTTTTATTTTTAATATATTTTTTTATGTCTAGTATTATAAAATTGCTAAATAAGTAATTTTAAGTAAATGTTAAAAGTGTTTTTGACAAAAATTACTTTTAAAAGTGAGGAGAGAAACATGAAGCTATGTGCTCAAGAAACTGATGATATTTTTTCTCGCATTATCAGTGGTGTGGATTATAAACCTATAGCAAAACAAGAAACCTAACCTAATATTGGGTTCCAAACCACTCAGACACAGCAGATATCAGTGTAGTGGTACAAAGTTCTTTAATACCATATTATGTTACGAAGAGCGGAGGAGCAGAAAGCGATCTTTATTGTTTTCAACCCAGATACTTACGACCGAGGCAGCGCCGAGGCTAAGCAATCTGTACGAAACTTAAAAAGACCATTTTCCTCCAAGTGACATATGCTATTTTTTCTGCAAGTGTTCCAAGCGAAACTAAAAATAAATAAAAATACATACCCAAAACATTTTCGTATACTTAACTATAATTCTATCGAATGGGTTTATGTGATCTATGAATAAACCTTAATTCAAATAATTTTACATATTTGAATGTATTCCTTCGAAATATAAATCGTAATCTCATCAAAAGAAACTAGTTGAGAACCACTGACACAATTCCAACCCTTTCCTTTCCTGCGGCTCTTGTTCTTGCAGAAATGGTGAAATTCTAGTACGAGAGAGAAAGAGAGAATTCTGCGTCTGAAGTCACGTATTAGACAAGCTGCCGACGGAAACAGAAAAATAATAATAACAGAAACGGGGTTTGCGTCGACATGCTGTGCTTGTTCCTTTTGCAATGCTGCCAACTTGCAACACAATGAAAAACGTGCACAATACAACGAGATATAGCCATCGCTAACCCTCAAACACATAGATATACACAGATTGTTCCATATACAGTCGATTCCGCTTAATTGGGACACATCGGGACTAGAGCATTTTGTCCCAATTAAGCGGCTGTCCCAATTAACCGAATTTTACATAAAATTAAGCAATCCATATTTTTCTTTCAATAATTTTATTTTATAAATTCTTGGGAAAAACTATAAACTACATATAACCAAAAAAATATAAACTTTTAAGAAAAAATAATAATAAATTCCAAAATAAAATAATAAATAAATACATACATTTTTAATTCAATTCAAAAATGTGGCAAGTGTAGTCTGTCTTTTGTTTTTGAAACATTTCACTTCTACACTTATCCAGCAAAGCAATTTTACTAGAAACTGTCATATCACTTCTTGCATCTTGGCAAGAGTCAATTTTTTTTAAATAAAATCGACAAAATGTAAGTTTAACGGACCTTCCACGCGCGAGGTGTAGTGGTACCTGAATCATAACTGAATACGTAACGATTGAGACAGCAGGGCAGACATAGACATTGATACATATTTGCTAATTTTTTAAATATAATTTTCCATGTTGTGAATCAAAAAGATATGAAGCGTATCATATTAAATTTTTTGTAAATATTTTTTCTTGTGAATACATATTTGTAACATAATATATACTGTGATCTTAAATTTACTGTCCCAATTAAGCGGAATGTTGTCCCAATTAAACATGTAAATTTACTGTTGGTTCCTTAGTTTGGTTTCTGTTCTTTGAGATTTGTCCCGAATAAGCGGCTGTCCCAATTAAGCGGTGTCCCAATTAAGCGGAATCGACTGTATACCTATATTAGATAAAGAAATCAAGTGGAAAGAGAAACAAATATTATTTGTTTGTTATTTTAAAAATGTGTGTAAATAAAATTTGTATTTATTATTAATATTTATTTTTTAATGTAATTAGTTATTATATTGACATATAATAACAATAATAATATTTTTATTTTCATATAACCGATACATGGTATGGGAAAAAGTCAATGAAAAAAAGAAAAAAAAAATACATAAAATTGTCGTACAATTTATAACAGTTTTTGTCAACATAGCAAAAAAATCTTTCAGAATTCATTATATAAAATAAAACGACTTTAGGTTTCTGTATTACTATATATTAATAATCGACGTTTCGACGAACTGAACGTCCGTTTTCATCAGGAAAACTGATACAAATGTCATTTACAGTAAATAACAGAACAAAGAAACAAGTTACTAGCTAACAAATAAGGAAATAGATTATAAAATTTTTATAATTTATTAATTAGCTGAAGCCAAATTTTATTTAAATCTGTGCCTTCACAGTGATTGATGTTATTTTTTTCTTTATAAATGTCTATTGCTTCTCTTGTCAATGAAAAATTTCTTAATATGAAATTTGAAATTACTATCACATTTTATGTTACTATGCTTTACCATATTATATATGTTTTTACCGAAAAAGTAAGTAAACTTACATAAAATATAAGCAATAACAAAATTGAACAAAAAGTTCATAAGTATTTTAATGAAATTAATATAATAATTTAAATGAGAGATTTTACTTTCAAAAATCAAAAAATATGAGTATGTATTTTATATTTATATTAGGTACGTAAAAACATTCTGTGTCGTTTGTAAATTTACATATTAAAATGGTGTAAATCAGTTGCCCCAAGTTTTTATATAAAATTACCGAATTTTTTTTTTCAGTGTATGTATATTTTGCTTATTTATTATTAGAAAAATTATTGTATGCATCATGCACAGAAATTCAAATTATCGATTGCTGATTACTGTTGGCTGACGCCTCTGGGTTCATTTTTATCTTAGATATATATATATATATATATATATATATATATATATATATATATTTCTGTATAAATTTATAAATAATGCCCATATTAATTAATATATGTATCGAATTTGTAACTAAATTAACTAAACAAAAATTTTTCTTGAATGATCTGATTTAATCAGTTCGAATAAAATCGTTGACGCATTTATTACAGTTTGCAAGTAATTTTAAATTTGTTATATACGCTGATGTTAAACAAAGCAATAAATACGAGGTATGAGCCGGAATGTTGCGGGTCGAAACGCTCTCTTCGTTTTATGCTCCGGGGGTACTTGTAAGTTTACAACACGATGTGCTAAAGAAGAGAGGATGTTATAAAATTTAAATTTAGAACTAAAATTAGGTTATGTTATGCACACTCAAGTGCAGAATATGTATATACTATATAGACTTGATAATATACATACATATGTGTTGTACGTGTCAAGAGAAGTACTGCAACTTTGTAATTTCATAAATTTATTTTCCGTGGCAAACATAACGCATAGATATGAAAATGTTTTATATATTCGTAAGTTTACACTCTTCAACATGTGTTGTTATAATCATGTGTGGAAAATAGGAAAGTTTAATATTCTTTCTAGATAAAATTCTGCCTATTTTATCGGTAATATTTGTCACAAGAGGCAAAGAAGCGTAAATTGTTTTAATTATCACACAAATCTTCCACAACTTTAGGTCTTTTCGGTTGTATGACTTTCTTGATAAAATGTTTATCATGACCGTTCATTAGAATATTTGTTGTGTCAAAAACAAATTTTAAATTAAGCAAATTTTCCAAAAATCTGGACTTCACTTTTCTATACCCAGAAACATAGACTCACCACATTTTATCAAAATCGTTAAAAGCATTTTCAAATTTAAAGTATAAGATTTATGTAATAAGTGCATTAACGAAAAGTAATCGTAAGAGTGAAAATAAGACACTTTATGCAAAAGTTTCATACATATTTTTTCTGCAACTGACTGATTATAATTAACTTACGTAAACATCACATCTAAAATTTAAAATTTCTAACGTCAAGATTGCAAAATTTAGTTGAATTATTTTTCAATGCACTCATTTGGTGCATGTATAACACCCAGAGTGAAATAATGACACGTACGGCACTTTTTTTTTACATGTTTTATTTTTTTGCAGTTTTACCATAAGCACTATAAACAGATATTTTATCTACGAAACTAGTGAATAGAGTACAGTTTTATAGTATTTTGTTTTTGCTTAAATCACCATTAATTTATTTTAATAAACTAATTATATTATTAGTTTTTTTTTTAAATAAAAAAAATGCATTAAAAAAATTTAATGATTTAATTAGTTTATAAATTAATGGCGATTTAAGCAAAAACAAAATACTATAACGTAATATATATATATATATATATATATATATATATATATATATATATATAATACGACATGTGTAATTAAGAATATAAATAAAGTACAGTTTTATTAACAGTCGCAATCAATTGTCACTGTTACATTATAACATTACAAAAATAGTCGTTTATTTAGTAAAACTTGAAATATTTATGCAGCAAAACTCATAGCTAGTAATGCTACTTTTGCTTTTCCATTGACACTTCCCTACTGACTAAATTAGATTTGTGTATTATAAATTATTCATGAATACTTTTTGTTACTCTTACAAGATTTTCAAACAAAACTAATGCGTTAAAACCCTAATATATAATCTAAACAAGAGCGTAGAAAAAAGTGAACATCAAACCAGATTCCCCAAATATAGAACGAGAGAGAGAAAAAAAAACCACTATTTTTTTCACCATAATCACACACACAAATATAGAAAGCAGCATCCGACAGAGACACAGAACACACACACACATACAGCAAGAGATCAGACCGGGAAAAAGATTTATCGCACGTTCTATCTCTTTTCACGCCATTAACCTTTATACATCTATCTTTGTCGATCGTCATCCTGGGCGCATACCCCCTCTGGCTGGGCATGACAACATCGCAGTGGGCTCTGGCTCTGATATGCCTTTGCTTCTTTTTCCATTGTATTTGTACCATGTGACGCAGCGTTGTGTACCATAACTCGGGCGTCATGTGACGTCACTGGCACACACATAGAACACAGAACATAGAACAGCAGCGCGCCCTGTTGTCTTTCTCTTTTTGCAGCGTTTTACTTCTCTCTCTCTCACATACACCCCAATCACTTTTTCAACTTCGGCCACAGAGTGGAAACGACCCAACTAGAAATGCCACTGGCAAAATTCAGACTGCGTTTTTTTAGCTTTTCTTTGTCTATAGCTGTCTGTGCTCTTCTACCAGAAAAGTACTTGTACGGAAAAGAAGGCTTTGGGAGGATTTTATTGGGATTAGAAATTTTTTACTGATGCGCACAATTATAATGAGCGGTGGCATGTATCAAGTTAATCGCTCGACTAAGGCATAATTAGCGCCTTTAATCGTCTCTTAGTTGCGCGACTAATCGTAAGTTGATACATGCTGCTACCCTATATATGTTCTCCTTTGTAATTTAAATTTTTACTAAAAGCTGGCATGAAACAGACTGAAAATGTTTAGTTTGTAATTCTAAAATGAAACTGTGATTATAATAAGATAAAGGGTTATTTGTTTTTATTAGATTATGTGTTTATAAAGTGGCATAGCTTTTATGTAGGCAGTATTTCTTTTTAGTATTTTCTTGGTGTTACCACAACCATGGTTTCATTTTGGAATATAAATTAGATGTGTGTATCTATTTACAAATATATAGGACTAAATTTATGTTATCTGGTATTTTTAAATAACTGCAAAGTAGAAGGAGTTTGTGCCACACCCTTTTGAGTACATGGCATAATTGGGTATTAATATATGAATGCATGCATATGCATGTATCAGACAATTAATAGATATGAATCATATAATCTCTCATTATTAATTAAATTACTGGTTACCTACTTGTAATATAATTATGCAAATCTTTTTATATTTGATAAACTAATACCATTTTAATCATTATTATTATTTAAAAACTAGTTATTATTATTATTATTTAATAAATTGTATAATAAATAATTGTTTTTGCGTCTATATTGTCAACTGAAGCTCGTATGACACGATATATGATTTTATAGAAAAAAAATCTAATTAAATTATGCACTAATTCAAATTTTTACTAAAATTGAACTATTGCATACTGTAACGCGTCTTTTCTCTAAATTAAAAAAAAAATATTAGGAGGACCAAGTTTTTCTTTTTCAAGATGAAGTGAATCCCTTAAATAATTAATTGCTTGTTTAATAATAAATTATAATGTTCGATGCCATTTATATGTTTACCGTTTTATCACAATATTCATTTGATTTGGTTTCAAATTTAAACACTCCATTTAACTGTGACAAATGACACTTTAAAAGAATTATATTGTATTTTATCATATTGCTATAAAATTTGAAACATTGAAAATAATTAGTAACAATATTTTTCTGAATGTTTTATATTAGTTTATTATGTAATATAAGCACGGATTGTATTTTCTGTATTGTATTTAATATGATAAGACATAAAAATCATTATCGTACTTAAAGTTGGAGTCGGAGTTAAAGTCAGAGTTGACTAAAAAATTCCGAGTTGGAGTCGGAGTTGACCTATTTTTATTTTGTTGACTCTACATTCCTGCATTCTACATAGGTTTTGAATTTTTCATGTGATTTGTCTGTTTTTTTTTCTGATTTTTAAACGGTATATTAAAACTTACAAAGTAACGTATTTATCACTTTTCTACTGATTGTGGTGTCTCATATCATAATCCACTATACATATATTCTTCAAATGATATTAACCTTGCATATTACTCATAAAGAAAGGCACTTCTCCTTTATGCGGGCATATGCATCTCAATTGCTTATTCCCCAGCTAAATGATCACTGGAAGATAAAACGCTCTGAACTTCAAAGACACGCTCGCTTTGGCAACGTCAAGCGGCGCTAAGAAAAGACGCTAGCTGTGATAGCAAATCCCCCCCTCCTAGGAATATTGATTCGTGTTGAATGCGGTATATGCACGGGTACCTTCAAAACGTTAAAGGCATCCGAGATTTCCTTATTCATTCTTTGAAATTTTTTCTACGAAGAACTGAATTCATATCGGGAGTGAAATATTTACTATTTCATTCGTTTGGACGATATCCAAAATGGTAAAGGACGTAAAATTTAGTAATTTATTGAGATATAAAATGAGGATTACCAAGTTAAATAAATATCTTTTGATATTTATGTTTAAATACTTACACCTGATTTTATCTTTGCATATTATACAAAATAAATTGTATACATATTGTAATAATAAGAGAATAATATTATGTTTGAAGTTTTATTAATATTTATTAATAATTAACGTTTCGACAAACTCAACGTTTGTCTTATCAGGAAAAGAGATATAAATAATATATACAGTAAATAAACAGAACATACAAACAAGTTACAAGGTTACTAGGTAACAAAATACAAGTAACTAGATCATAAAATTTTATAAATTATTAATTAAAGAAAGCAAAATTTTATTTAAATTAGTGCCTTCACAGTGGTTGGTCAATTTCTAATATTTTATTTCTGTTATTAATAATCGACTTTTTGACGTACTTTACGTACATCATTAGGAAAAATTATTCAGATGATATTATTTATTTAATGTAATGTTATTTGAATAATTTTTCTTAATGATAATGTACGTAGAGTACGTCGAAACGTACGTTATTAATAAAATTTAATACAAAACTATATCCTATAGTCATTCTATTTTAATATAATAAGTTCTGAAAGATTTTTTACTATGTTAAATATATTATTACTTTTTCGTAAAAGGTGCGATATATAATTTACTTTATCAAAATTATAAAAAAATAAGAATATATCAAAAGATAACAAAAAAGAAGCAATAGGAACTATTAACCAATTAGATAAAAATCAGCGTGTAAGAGCTTATAATAACTAATTACCATCTTAACTATATGCTAACCAATCCAGTTAACCAGCAGCAACCATAACGATTCAACCGTTTCCTGACTTACCAAGACATGGCTTGGTTTGCAACAACACATTTATTCTAGAGACACAGCAACCAAATTAACATCAGCGGGAGATATACACTTCTAACAAGCATGGGCAATTTCGTGAAGATACACAAACGTATACAGGATGGAGCATAAAATGTTGACGATTTTTAAACGTTGTACTTGCTTAAAGATATTATTTATTGATACTGAAAAATATGCAATATTATTGGCTCGTATTACATGCTCGGTTTTTGAGTGTTTTATTAATTTTCTTTAGTTCTCTTCTTATAAAAGTTACATTGTTTTAAAAGCGGTATTAGTTAAAACCGAGTTCGTGGTAAGATGACAGTTTAAGATGACAGTTAAGATTTACTTTTGAAAAATAATATCCATAGGATGTTTTTGTTTACTACAAATATTCTCAATGCTGTGTCTATTCTAACTGGGAGGGAATGCATTATTCGCTGTAAGATTTTTGTGGGATCTAGTCTTTTTCAGATCAAGATGAGTTTCATAGGTATTGCCATTGAATATATAATCTTATTATTTATTCAATGGTATTGCTTTTCAGAAATATTCATATAAAAAAAATCTGGAAAATTTAACAGCATCAGAATTTTTTCTATGGATATTTTTAAAAGTAAGGTATATGAAACACATCAGTCAGAACCCTTTAACTAAATTAGAATTAGAATAGAATAGTGTTTAGAATATTATAGTGGATATTTCATAAACATTATTTTTCAAAAGTAAATAATATATTTGACCGAATATAACGCGATATTTTTGGACTAATTATTTCCCGTTAAAAAATTTACTCGTGCTAATTTCGAGGTCTAGGTAATGGAATGTAACAACTCTTGAATTTTATTTTCTTTGAATTCTTTTATGAAAAATAAATGAATCTCGCGTTAAATTCGAATTTTTTTTTCTACATATCTTTATGAAAAATTTTGGTGTCGTGTTAAATTTGAGGTAGCGTTATATTCGGACAAATACGATAATAAATTATTTTAGAGTCAATAAATTATGTATTTTTCGTATCAATAAATAATATCTTTAAGCAAAAACTAAGTTTGTTACTAGGTTATTATTACTTTAAAACCGTTAGGTTTGTATTTCTCACCCTGTAAATACAAACAAAATTGGCGCGAAAACGAGTAAAACAATAAAACTCACGCGAAATCCAAAGCACACTGAGCAATTTAAGTGATAATCTCCGCAGCGCTGGGTGTTTGGCGATATACTTGGGCGTTATCTTTTAATATGCAAATTGGGCTCAAACTAGCGCGTAAACAAAATGGATGCAAATTAGACTGAACAGTCAAATTGACTTTGGCTTAATGACTATTATAGTATAAGGCGGAATGGTTGTGTAGGTGAGAAATGCTAGAATATATTTTCAGACTTGTTTAGTTTAAGATCATTTTAACGAAATAAAGTTTTAAATTATTGCTATTTTATAGGGAATATAATATAAAAATGAATTACAGTATACTAAAAAAATGACATGGATGTCCGATGAGTAGAGGGAGTGATATGATTGAGAGTAGTAGAAATACAAGAGCATGTATGACAGAGTATCAGTATGAATGTGGATAAATGTAGAGTTGCTTGTCTGGATAGGAATATTTGAAGAAAACTAATTTTGGGATAGTTAAAATAGTTTGTGCGACACACTTTTGGGTATATGGTGTGATTGTGTGTGTATGTATGTAATATTTTGTTATAATTTACAATGCATACATAATTATCTGATGTATGCAGAAGTGTAACACTTTAAAGATTTCAATTTTTCTTTTCTGTAAAATTAGAAATTTTATGAGAACACAATAACATTGATATATGTATATATATATGCTCGTATAGATTTGTATCAATTTTATCTGATTATTTATTGTATGCAAATGAAAAGAGTACTACTACATTATTTACAACTTTGTAAAATGAAAGTTTCGAGTTATACTTGAGTAAAAAAGAAGTTAGTATAAAAACGTTAGAGTTAAATTTTCCTAATGAGTCACACTTTTATTTTAAAACAAATTTTTATTAAAATTTTTGACCAATCCGTTGTGGTCTTCTCTTCAGTATAAATTAAAGAAATTTAAGAAAAACAAATTAATTATCTACGGAAGAAAATTTTTGCTTTTAAATTTTTTAAATTTTATACTGAAAAAAATCGCAACCGATTGGTCGGAAATTCTAATAAAAATATGTCCATCGCTTTTAAAATAATAATTATAATAGTCAAATCAAATCAAAAGTATAAACAAACAAAAAGTTGTCAGTTTTTTTTCAAAGTAATTTTCAAGAAAAAAAAAAGACTATTACTTGTAACTTCATCATTCCACTATGTATTTTAAATATCTGCATATTAAATATTTGCATATACAAATTCCTGTAATTTATATGTTAATAACGATGGTTAGCTATTTTATTTTTTACATGTTTTACATATTTTATATGAAAGAATATTCATTTTGTCATATATATTTCATAAATGTTTTGAAGTTAATTTTCTACACAACTTTATAAATTAAATGAATATGTAAATTGTACGCAAAATTATAGTAAATCTCACATACTTAATTGATATTAGCTGTTTTTATCTGAAATTTTTTCACATTGCTGTTTACTACGGATGATATTAAATGTTGAAAAACATAGAAGCAAAAATAACTTTATATATGTAATTATTATGCAAATTTTTCTAAATTATAAATATTTATTAAATTACTTGTATCGAATTAATTTCATATATGAATGCTTAAAACTTAGAATATAAATTTACTAATTATGAGAAATTGAGAATGTTTGTAATTTTGTGTATCTGTAATGTTTTCTGAATTGTTAAAAATCAATTAAATTTGTAAAAATATGATATTGTAACGTTATCAACAAACAAAATATATTTTTAATTATGACAATTATTCTTATATTTTATTTTAATGCAAATTTACAATAAACATTTAAACATTAATAAATAAAGTAAAATTACAATGCAAAAGCGATGTACTTTTTTTGCCATCAATTATTTATGAAAATTGTTTAGTTCCAAAATTTATTTTCACATCATATAATAAGATAAGAGAATTTGACCAATTCAAACACTTGACACAATTTTATTGTTTACATTAAGTGTTTGGGTTGGTTAAATTTTTGTGCGTGTGTATAAAACTAAAACCGGCAATCCGAATGCAACAAGTATTCTATATTTCCTGTTGAAATTAATTAAATTTAATTCATTGAGCGCTAATGTTATTATTTTGAACGTCGATCCGTAACTTACAATTTAATGTTATTCTTTTTAATGTATGTATATTCCTTAATAATTTAGTTTTCGACTAAACTGGATTTGTACCAATGCAGCTTAAACAAAAATCGAATGCAATTGAACTTTGAACTACAACTAAAAAAGCTGACAAAGTCACAATGTTCGATGCAGTACTAACTAACAAAAAAATGCTGAATATCAAATATCCATGATATGTAAATGCAAAAACATATATGCACATTGTAAAACAAAATATCTACAATTTCATCATTAAAAATTAAACCTTCAGATCTTTTTCATTTCGTCGTAAAACTTTAAAATCCGTAATAAAAATATAAGAACCCAAAACAATAACAAGTTTAATAAAGAATGAAGCCAATCCGTTAATTTACGAGCCGTTAAATAAAAATCGGTAAACAGCCGGGACCATCAACACTGAAGCGACCGCCTTTCGATATATAAATTCGTTCCAATATCCACACAGAATAAACCCGAAACACGTTCAGCATGTTTTGGAAACGATCCAAAAAAACATTCTGGCCGCCCATGCTAAGATGTTCTCAAACAAGATGTGACCGAGCGGCGCTCTCGCTATAAAATGTTCCGTTCTAAAAATTGAACGACACCGTTGAAGTGGTCAGTTTTGGAGCAATGGAGGAAGAAAGAGACGAATGGAAGAGAATTTATACGGAATGCCAATGTAATTTCGAACCGAACTGGACCGGTTGGGAAATAAAATGTGACTTTTATTTTAGGTGACGATACGGCGCTACGAACTGTCCGCGCGTAATCAAAACAATAAACATTCGGATTTAATCGAGAGTGTTTGTGGTTCGTAGGTAGTAGGCTTTGAGATCTTAGTGACAAGTGTGAAATTGTTGTCTCACACAGCGTATTAAATGCTGTTTATGTGTGACACATACAAATTTTAACGTATCTATTGTGAGAGAATTGTTAATGGTGTGAATTCTAGATGTTGAATATTGTTCTCGTTTCACGGAATGTGTAGTGGTTATTGTAATGCAAATAAGAATATTAAAATTTTAAATTTATGTAAATGCATAATGTGTAGTTTTTATTTGATCAAAAAAAGTTAATTCAAATTCAGTAGTTTGACTAGAATATTTTGGAATATAATTTTGTATTTTTATGTAATACTAATTTCAATAATTTTTATTTTTCAATATGTATTACATTATATTGTACTGCATACAAGATATAATTAGTATATAAAAATATGTAATTAATATTTGAATAATATATATTTAAATAATTAATAAATGAAAAAAAAATATAGTAAAAAATCTTTCAAAACTCATTTTATTAAATTAAAAATAGACGTTTCGATGTACTCGACATACATCATAATCAGAAAAATCCTAAAACCTTTTTATTTAAAAAAAATATTTTATAATCATATGTTTGAATAGAAAACAATATTATTAAAATTATAAATGAAAATTTTAACAACTAAGTAAATAGTTACTCAATTTTTACTCTATTAGGTATTTTGTTTTTGCCGATTCTTGGTAATTTTTTAGTTACTTGTTTTTGTGTATAATGCCTCAGATACATAACAAAATTGAATGATCATTAAGCTACATTCACATTGCGATTTTAACAGTAGCAGTATAGCTATCACTGTATTAATTTCTATTCTAGTGCTACTGCTTAAATCGCAGTGGTGAATGTAGCTTAATTATTTTTAAATTAAATTAAATTTTCTCATAAGTCTGAAGTGCATATATTGATACAAATGTATACCTAGATTCTATTGAAGTTATTACGACACGTCTTTATAACTGTGCACTATCTTTAAGCTTGAATTACATTATACTTTTTTCGTCTAGATTCATACTAGGTTTCTCGTTCAAGTTTCGTTCAAGTACAAATAATCAGTTCTAGTATAATGTAAATCAGATTTTTGCATCCAAGTTTCTTTCAAGTTTCCTAGTACAAAAATATACGACATGCTCTATTTTCCTATTCAAGTTTCATACTAGATACATTACCAACCTTATATGTATCCATTTTTATTTAAATGTGTTTTTCAGTATCTGTCAAATTAAGTACTTTATATTTTTAAGTTGGCGTACTGGCAATACATCGGAAAAAAAATCGAAGAAACTCGACAATACACGACCGATTGTGAAAAAAGTATGAAAATTGAACAAAACTTGAACGAAAATTGAACTAGAAATCTAGTATGAATCTAGACGAAAAAAGTATAATGTAATTCAAGCTTTACACACAAACACAACGTACAGTTGAAGAAACCACTTTCAATTTTTTCTGCTGTAGCTAACATTGTTAAAAACAAAACAGATGTTTTAGCAATAAATTTCTAAAAAAGTAGCAAGTTACCTTACACATGTTTATCGCTAATTTTAAATCAATTCATTCTTATAATTTATAAGTTGAAAAAGATCACGAAAAATATGAAAACGTAATTTAGATGATTAAAAACACGAGAAAGATTTGAAGCGGTAATAATTCATCAACACCCACTCATTAGAATTTTGATGTAAATCACTTGAGAGCGAGTACTGGAACTGTTCCTGTATAGTCGGCATATATATATATATATATATATATATATATATATATATATATATATATATATATATGTATGTATACAAATAATCCGAAGTCCACAAGTAAAAGATATGTGTTCAGCACTTATTGGCCGAATGCCAGCAGTCGTTTCGAACTTAAGACACAAGAGCAAGCAAACATCATTTCAACTCGTACAGTTCAGTTCAGTTCATCTAATTGATTCGAAACGAAATTGTTGGCAAACGGAATGAGAACTGACACATCATCTGTAAACGCGGCCACAGCTGGAACACCCACCCCCCCGCCAAACTTCGTCTGCTTGCACATGTCTACATCATTACAAACAGAAATCAGTGTTGTTTAGTTTTGCTACAATTTACATTTATATTTTCAAGAATAATTTGAAATTTAGAATTTAATATAATAATGGTTTGCTATATATATATATAATTAATAAATAAATTAAAATATGATTTCACTGTGGCGAAAAGTTAATAAAATAAAATAAGTTCTCTTAAATCACAAACAATATTATTAAAGTGTGAAGGCATATTTTATGATTTAGTTACTTATTTTATTACCAAATAAGTTGTATCCCGAGCACATAAACTGCACGCCGACGTCAAAAATTCCAAGTTTGAATAACGAAACTAAACGCCGGTCAACCCCTAGTCGATTCCAGCAAATTATCGGATTATCGGATTATAAGGGTCTTGAATTATATTTTCGTTTATTTTATAGCATATATTTTTAAAATTATTTGACACAGAAATTTTAAATGTAAACTTAAAATTAATCTGTTGTATTAATACAAATAAATATTTTCCTCATTATACAGTGTGTAAAGTGATGAGGTTCCCTATAGAGAAAAAAATTTTAATATGAGTTTTAGGAGAAAAACTTATTCTTTATAAAAAAATTTGCTTCTATCAAAACCAATAATAGTCAAAGAAAAATCCAGTAATCACTTAAGATAAGATCAAAAACTTGATATTATGTCGAGTTGTTGATTTTAAATATGACTAAGTCCGAATATTACATCATTGTACATTGAGTTCGTCGAAACGGCGATTATTAATAAATATTAATACAGAACTACAACCTAAAGTCGTTTTATTTTATGATCTATATTTGTTTCTTTTATATTTTTGTATGTTACAATACTACAGTAATTTAAAAAAAACTTCCATTTAAAAATCAAATTATTATCTGTGGCCTGTCATCCTAAAAACCCAAAATAAATGATCACGGAGATTATTTAGCGAACGGTACGACCGATTTCATGATTCGCAATATAATACATATATTTTTGTCCGATTGAGTTACGGCGCGGCGTTCGAAAAACTGACGCCTGTATGACACAAACAGCAATTTTTAATGAATCCCTCGAACAGCGCGTCATCACTGATTGAAACAATTGAATGCGTAACATTCTGCACCCCCGCCCTTCTTTCTATCAACTAACAAAACCGTATTTCATTCGTTTTATCATCATCATCGCAGCCAGCTTTGACTTTGTTTTGTTATTGACGCTCCATTCGATGTTTCAATGTTTTGTTTTTTTTATGTGTTATTTGTTAGTTTTTAGAGTGTTAAGCCCGTATGACACGATCACTTTTTCTGTACATTTTTCCCATCATTATTTTATGGTTAAAAATATTGATCGTGTACGACAAGAATTTTCGTGAATTTTAATGTAGATTTTAATGTAGTTGAAAAATATAGAACATGTTCTATTTTCATCTCCCTAAAATGTGCAGAAATGTTGCGCAGTAGCCTATAGATATCATATGTTTGGACGCCATGTTTTATTTCATATGTACCAAATTGACATTGCGTTTTTCGTAACGGTAACATAACCTGCAGTGAATATTATATGTGTTTATTTATTATATGTATTTATATTCAAAGTGTTTGTCTCATTAAAATGTCTTGGTCACATGAACAAGTAAAAACATTAATCGAACTATATAAAACTAATCCGTGCTTGTATCATGTAAAATCAATTTTCTATAAAAACAAGCATGCAAGACAGGCAGCTTGGAATAATATATATTTAAAAATGCAAGAAGTTCGGCAAAATACAACAGTATTAGAACTGAAAAACAAAATAAATAGCCTGAGATCAAATTTTATGACCGAATATCATAAATGCAAAAAATCGCAGACAAGTGGTGCAGGGCAAGACGATGTAAGTAAACAAAGATTCTAATATAAAGAATAAATTACTAATGTTTTAAATATTACTTTATAGATATATAAACCAACATTATGGTATTACCAAGACTTATTTTTTGTACTTGATCACACCGTATCACGTGAAGCAGTTGACAGTATCGAAATAAATTCTGATGACAATATTCCAATTATTACGGAATATAATATAGTATCTTCGGGTTCGACGGAAAGCGACACACAGCTATTGTTTGTAAGCATTGTACAAAAATGTGTACTTATTGTAGTAATTACATGAAAGCACTGTTTATTATTATAGGAATCTGTCGATGAACAATATTTAATAAATGAAGAAACATCAGGAATCGAAGTGCAATCGGTAGATGATGCCCGATTAAGTGAACCACGATCCCCAGTAGAAAATACAAGAAGAAACAAAAAAATAAAAACAGATAATGAAATAGAAATTCTTCACTCTGCTTCTTCAGCAATGAACAAAATAGTTGAGGCTGTTAAGAGAAGGAGCGAGGAAAAAAGGGACAATATAAAAATATTTACAGAATTCATCGAAACTAGATTGAGAATGAACCACAGCTGAATGAAGCTATGGAAAAAATTACAATCACTATATTCGATTGTTATAAAAAAACAAATTTGTAAAATATTTAATTTAATTATAGGCCGAGGCTAGTCGGGCCCACACGGGCCACGGGTCCACTAACGTAACCTAACATAAACCTAACCCGTGAACCTGTGTAGGTGCTGGTTTATGGGTTAGGTTTAGGTTTATGTTAGGTTACGTTAGTGGACCCGTGGCCCCGTGTGGGTCCGTCTAGCCTCGGCCTTAATTATATAGTTTATTATTATAGTTTGATAATTATTTTTTTTTTTTAATATTTTAAAAAACAGTTGATAAATATTATCATGTGAAAATAAACATAAAAATTGAATGAACATATTATACTCTTGTTAAAATAAAATATCGTAAATAATTATATATTTAAAATAGCACTAAGCAGAACATTCTAAATAAGTGAAATATTAGCTGTGTTTTTTTTTACATTCCACTCAGATCAGTAAATCTTGTAAATGAGCTGAGCTGAGTTTTGCTAAGTGGGATAAATAAAACAGTTTATTTGAAAGTGACATTTAAAATCTAAGTTCCAGATATGATATAATTTGAATTGCGCATGTGCGCTCACTTGAATCTCAGCTAAGCATTAGCTAAATAATTAAATATCAAACTCAGTATCGGTAAGGGGGGAAGCAATTCATTCACTTCGAAATTAGTTACGAGACAATAAATATAACAGCTTTTATTTCAAGTTTACTGATATTTGCTGATCTGAGCTGAGTTTTTCGGTAAAAAAAAATGCCTTTAACTAAAAGGGACATTATTTTCCTAAATTCATTAAAAATATATTTAAAAAGAGATGCAGTGTTAAATTATTGTCAAATATCTTTTATATACCTAATTGTTTTATAAGTAAATATAAGAAAATAAAAAAATCATTGTTTATCGTATAACTAAAATAAAATGTTTAATATTGAATATATTTTTATCATCCACATGATGTAATACTGACATATTGTTTTGATGACGTAAATTAAATTTCGTAATTATTATTTTTCAAACAATTGGATTTCTTAATATAATAGTCAGCTGTAGTACCAAATACATTATTTTATTTTATTAGATAACATGCAATAATAACAATATATATTTAAGGTATATGTATCAATATATATTTTATACAATGTACGTTTTTTTAATTACATATTAAATTTTTGAATTGCATGTTCTTGCCAAGACACAGCACCATTACTGCAAAAATACTCCTTATACTTCCTTATTAAATAACTCTTATATTTTTAAAATCAAATGTCAAATTTCAATTCTACCAAACAGACGGCTTATAAATAACCAAGTAGGTACCAACTTTAACTTGAAAATATAACTAAAAATGGATGATTTAATGTACTAAACTCTTAACACCGTGTCATACAGAATTTAAGCATTTCATTTTTTTCATGTAGATTAAAAGATGTACCTATATATGTACATTGAATATGTACAGAAAAAGTAATCGTGTCATACGGGCTTTAGCTACTAAAATTAATACGTTATACATTGGTGAATAACACAATATGCTTTTTTTGTATTTTTATTTTACTAGTTTTAAATTTGTTTTTCTGTTTTTTTTCAATATGCGGCATTTTTATTTTGTTTTTTAATTGATGTTGCTGGTTGTACATGGCTTCGATTTTTAATTGAAGTGGTAAATGTTGATAGACTGTAATTATAAATTTTTGTAGTTTTTGTGTTTTTTGGTAATATTTTATAATGAAAGCAAAACATAAATGTTTGTAGCACAATATGTAAACCTAAATTAAAATTTTTGTTGAATAATAAATAGCCAACTTTTTACAATCGTAAAAAATTGTTTGGTATTGTGTATTATAATTAGTAAAATTAGTTCATAATTTAAATATCAAGTCATAGAAATTTTTATTGTTAAAACTTAAATATAAAATTTTATAGAATTTTAAAATTTCGGGTAATGAATAAATATAGAGTTGCATTTTTACTTTATTTTTGGTTAGAAGAAAAGGGTAATTACTTTTAAAATAAACTACATATATTGTTCTTTAAGGGTAGCATAAAATTAATATTATTGCCTATGTAAAAAGAGGTGATTTTGTAAAGTGATGACATTATTATACAGTAGTTAGTTACTATATACACCACTGGTGGCAGCATTAAGCATAACTACAACGTCAAGTGTATTTAATCTGTCAGTTAACTTAAGTTAATTGACAGTTGAAATAATTGATTATTGAAAATGTGTAAAGAAGTGCAAGAACTGCAATGTGCACCGTCCAGTCCAGGGCGGTTAGAAAGTGCTTATTCGACCAGAGAAACATGGTCAAGTATATTTAATTTAACATCTCCGACGACTATGTATTAAAAATTATTAAGTCAAGTCTAGTTGATTATTGAAAATGTGTGAAGAAGTACAAGAAATTCAATGTATACCAATTGTATATTCGACCAAAGAAAGATTAATTCTCACAAATCACGTATATATATATATATATACTTATATATATATATATATATATATATATATATATATATATATACAGGGTGATTTGTAAGTAATTGGAAATATTTTAACGAGTATCCTGGGCTCAGAATATGAAGATTTGACCCAAAACACTTAGATAAAATGTGGCTCCTTACTGAGCTACATGGTGTTTTATTTAAAAATTTAAAAACGATTTTTGCCCAGTACTTAAAAACTATTTGACGTATCCTTATCATACTTGGCAGAAAGTGTAGGTACCGTACACCATACTAAATTATGTTAAACAAAAGTTTCTGGCTAGTGCCAGTGGCGTACAACAGGGGCAAGTGAGAGGTTGATCCTTCCTAAATTCTACGCCACTGGCGGAATTGTCATTTTAGCACAATTTTTCGATTCTCCAATACTTTCTGTGTAAAAAACATACTCTTCCTTCCTAACGATAAAGTCACTATTTTTCGAGATATTTAAAGTTAAACATAAGCTGCACCCTTGGCATTTTTTAAAAATTTGATCAAAAAAATCTGAAAAAATTTAGTAAAATAGAGAAAAAAATTAGCTACATAATAACTAAGCAACTTTTTTCTCTATCTCATTTTGGTTTGGCAGGAAAAATTATTTAAAATAAAAAATTAAAATGCAAAAAATATAAATTTTCAATAATTTTTCCTGCCAAACCAGAATGAGTTAGAGAAAAAAGTTACTTAGTTATTATGTAGCTAATTTTTTCCTCTATTTTACTGAATTTTTTCAGATTTTTTGAGCAAATTTTGAAAATATCCCAAGTGTGCAGCTTTATGTTTAACTTTAAATATCTCGAAAAATAGTGACTTTATCGTTACGAAGAAAGAGTATGTTTTTTATACTGAAAGTATCGGAGAATCGAAAAATTGTGCTAAAATGACAATTCCGCCAGTGGCGTAGAATTTAGGAAGGATCAACCTCTCACTTGCCCCTGTTGTACGCCACTGGCACTAGCCAGAAACTTTTGTTTAACATAATTTAGTATGGTGTACGGTACCTACACTTTCTGCCAAGTATGATAAGGATACGTCAAATAGTTTTTAAGTACTGGGCAAAAATCGTTTTTAAATTTTTAAATAAAACACCCTGTAGCTCAGTAAGGAGCCACATTTTATCTAAGTGTTTTGGGTCAAATCTTCATATTCTGAGCCCAGGATACTCCAGTTAAAATATTTCCAATTACTTACAAATCACCCTGTATATACAGGGTGTAACAGAATAACTATTCCTAATTTTAACTGGAGTATCCTGGGCTAAGAATATGAAGATTTAATGCAAATCACTGAGATAAAATGTGGCTCCTTACTGAGCTACAGGGTGTTTTATATAAAAATTTAAAAACGATTTTTGCCCAGTACTTTAAAACTATTTGACGTATCCTTATCATACTTGGCAGGAAATGTAGGTACCGTACACCATACTAAATTATGTTAAATAAAAGTTTCTGGCTACTGCCAGTGGCGTACAACAGGGGCAAGTGAGAGGTTGATCCTTTCTAAATTCTACGCCACTGGCGGAATTGTCATTTTAGCACAATTTTTCGATTTTCCAATATTTGCTGTGTAAAAAACATACTCTTCCTTTGTAACGATAAAGTCACTGTTTTTCGAGATATTTAAAGTTAAACATAAGCTGCACCGTTGGGATTTTTTCAAAATTTGCTCAAAAAAATCTGAAAAAATTCAGTAAAATAAAGAAAAAAATTAGCTACATAATAAATAAGTAACTTTTTTCTTTAATTCATTCTGATTTGGCCGTAAAAATTATTGAAAATAAAAAAAATAAAATGCAAAAAATATTAATTTTCAATAATTTTTCCAGCCAAACCAGAATGAGTTAGAGAAAAAGTTACTTAGATATTATGTAGCTAATTTTTTTCTCTATTTTACTGAATTTTTTCAGATATTTTTAGCAAATTTTGAAAAAATCCTAAGGGTGCAGCTTATGTTTAACTTTAAATATCTCGAAAAACAGTGACTTTATCGTCAGAAAGAAAGAGTATGTTTTTTACACAGCAAGTATTGGAGAATCGAAAAATTGTGCTAAAATGACAATTCCGCCAGTGGCGTAGAATTTAGAAAGGATCAACCTTTCACTTGCCCCTGTTGTACGCCACTGGCAGTAGCCAGAAACTTTTATTTAACATAATTTAGTATGGTGTACGGTACCTACATTTCCTGCCAAGTATGATAAGGATACGTCAAATAGTTTTAAAGTACTGGGCAAAAATCGTTTTTAAATTTTTATATAAAACACCCTGTAGCTCAGTAAGGAGCCATATTTTATCTAAGTGATTTGCATTAAATCTTCATATTCTGAGCCCAGGATACTCCAGTTAAAATTAGGAATAGTTATTCTGTTACACCCTGTATATATATATATATATATATATATATATATATATATATATATATATATATATATGTATACTAATCTAGAACTATTAGTAACTGGTTTAGGTTACTTTGCATGTATTTTTAGTTTAGTTTCTTTTAGAATGCTTGAAGAAAAAATCGTATATGTCACTCGAAATATCAATCTGGGCTCAACATAATAATCATCGCTTTCTACTCCTCGTAACATAATAATGCTATTATTATATTTCTTTGACAAAATAATTTAATAAACAATATGGCCAACTTTATTCATTTACCTCTCATTATTTTTTTTTTGTTCATTTAGAGATAAAGTCTTGTTGTTTCGAACAAAGTTTCTTATACAGTGGAAATTTTAATTTATTTGCGAATTTAAAGTTTGACGTTATGCAGTGAAATAGACGACACGCTAAGAGTTACCCAAAGACCCGAGCAAAAGCTAAAAAGACTTCTTCGGCTCTGGCTTCTTGTTCATTTTGCATTATACGTTTGAGAAGTCGAAACGGTCGAAGCAATCTTGGAATTAGTTTGCTGTTCATTCTGCAAGTCGTTTCGCCTTTTGTTTTCAGCATTTAATCTGAAACGGCTGTAGATTTTTATTATTAAGTGCGCGGCGCGGATTCTTTTTATTTCATCAACCAGACAGAAAAGCGAATCGAGAATGTTTTGCAACTTTGTGCAAATACAAAATGAATTTCGTTGTGTTTCTTTATTTATTTCTAGATGAAATATCTGGAATGAAAACCGTACAAAGACGCGCACATAATTGTCATTCCATCAAACGTCAGAAAAGTCGCTTTATTTGTTAAATTGTCTTACACTCATTTTGTTTGTGTAATAATAAGTAAAATGTTATATAATTGTTTGTACATAATAATTGACAAAAATTGTAGTGTATAAAGTAGTATTTTTTACAAGAACAGATTGTTTGGTAATCTCTTGGGTGGAAAAAAAGACACTTTATGCATGAGTTTTATAAATGTATTTTCCACAATTTATAATTAGAATTATAGGTATTTTAAAATTTTTGTTTATGCAAAAAATAGTATATTATGTTACAAAGAGTAGAAAAAGATTTTTAGAATGGTATACGTTTTTAAATAACATTAATATCAAATCTTGTTTCTATGTATTTATTTTAGAAATAAAATGACACATATTTGTATAAGTATTTCTGGAATATGAAATTATAGATGTAAATTTTATGTACATATTACTTTAACTGGAGAATATTTTATCTACATATAAATTATTTTCGTCATTTGAAATACACCTACATAGATATTTATGACGAGGAAGTTATAAATTATCTTTTGTTTTCTTCATTAATATCCAGCACATCACTAAACTGACCAAGTAGAAAATCGGTTTATCAACCAGAACCAGAAATATAATAGCATCGAACAGTCCATATGTTATCCCGACGACAAACAAAAGATAATCAATTATTTCTTGTCACTGTCAGCGAGAAAAATTTTCTGTTTAGTCCACAAGCAAGCATGAAGATAGGAGAACTAGAGATGTATTTGTGAATGTCCAATTGTTTTTCTGGTACGTGTGCATTTGTCAGTGAAGAAGAACAGCAAACAGATAAAGGGAGAGAGAGAGAGAGAAAATAGTTCGATAGGATGCCGCCGCAAGCCGGTGTGGCGCTGTTCGTTCATCCGCTTTTCGTACAATTGATTGCCGACACATCTGTCGTCGGAAATTCGCAAGTATTTCCGGTTTTGCTTCGCCTCATGCTTCGTGCCACGTGTCTTCTCTCTCTCTCTTTCTCTCTCTCTCTCTCTCGCTGCGATCACGTCCGCAAATAAATGAAAAACGAATCGATCAAAAATAAGGGATAAAAACCAGTTTCAAATTTACTTTGTGTCTTTGTTTAGTGGCACTTGGAATATATAGATATACAAAAATGTGTTGAATTCTTTATGGAAATTTACAGAGATGAAAGAATTGTTTTTGTGATAGCTGTACAACTTTGAAATTTAAAATACTATGTAGCTTTATATTTGCTAAATGAACACAAAACTTTTTAAATATTAGTTGATATTACAAGATTTGTTTTTTGAGTGTTTTAGTTCATTTGTTTATTTCTGATCTTATGACAGTTGCATTGTCTTAAAACCGATGTTAAGACTTATTCAAACTAAATAAGCGCTGTTTTGTGTTTTGAATCAATTTATAAACTAACCTGCCAATTCTGTTAGCATTTCGTAAGATGCATAGCATAGAATTTTCTGGACTGGTATGCTGTGGTCGATTTATCCTCGTAGACGTTTTGCCATACATCGTAAATGGCATCCTTAGTGCTTGGTGTGTCCACCCTTTTCAATCGAATTGTATCTTCAGTTTCCGTTGTAGGTTTTTCCACGCCATTGGTCGATTCTTAATACATTAATAACATTTGACTTTGGTTCAATTGTTCTTGACGCATATAAACTTTTTAGATTTTTTGTTTGAAATTGGTAACAATTTTCAGGGTCCGTATCTAAAGATTGCAATAAAATATTTGTAATTTGTGAACGAGTTTTATTAAGAAATCTTTCATTAAAAAAATTAATTACACTTTTTAAAAATGTAACTAGAATATTCCTGTAAACTTGAAGTTCAAAAAACAATAGAATCTCATTTTTTTTTCAAATAGAAACCCACTATTTTTTATTACTTTATTGAAATTTAAGGAATACCTCTATATACCAAATTTCGTAATAAAATATTATATAATTTTTAAAATAGGGATAGCGTAAGCCCATCCTGGGACACACTGTATTATAAATTGTTAAAAAAAACAAAGTCCAATATTCAAATTAAATTGAAATATTATCGATCAAATTACTGGAATATTTTCCCAAACAAATGACAGGTGCAAAAACAAATATTCCTACTGCAAACGTATATATATACACATTGTACATATACGTTCTCGCCACATTTAACCAATCACGCGACACTTTAATTAAACATAATTGATGCAATAATTTAACGATTTCGACACCCAAGCGAAGCAATACGGCCTACGAATATACACGAGCATTTCCGAATTGCGTAAAAGTGTGAGGCTATAACAAATGAACAATAATCCAGCTGCCTCCCTGACTGAAACGATTTAATGCTTTTTTTTTTTTGTCCGAAACATTTCAATTATGACATTTTTGTGGTTGTTTTGATTGTCGAGATAATTTTTTTTCCAACTGCGTTTGGTTTTTTATTGTATTTATAATTTATTCGTTATGTACCGACAGGTTTTAATATTAATTGTTATTTTAATTAATTTAATTTAATTATAACTTATTTACAAACGTGCATCTTTGTGTTTTGCTATTTTAATTTGATTTATTTGTGTTGATACATTTGATTATGTTAATTTTGATTTTCATACGAGTATGTATTAAGAAATGCATAAATTTGTGTTGTCATCTAAAAAATATTATTATTATATTGACATGCTCGCAAATTTTTCAAAACTAACAGAAAGAAATTTCAAATCATTTACATTTTTCATCAAATTAACATTTTAAAACAAACGACAGACGTGTATCTATTTACATATTTACAAACCCACGGATAAATGTAAGTATTTACGTATACATTTAGGTATAGAGGTATAATATAAATACCTACGTACGAACATACAAGCTAAAGAATGATGGATATACGAAGCTAGGTATATAGCAATCAAGTAATTTGATACCTGAGGCTTTTATGTATAAATAACAATGGCTACACACACGTACACTATTTCATAAATAACTAACACTTTACGTGTTTCGAGAACCGTATTATGTGTTAGTATACTAACACATGCGCACGTAATATATATTATATAATACACAGATGCAAGAGACAAGCGCATCGCATTAAACGTTAATTTCCGGTGTAACGTTATCTCTTTCTAATGTTGCACACTATTATAGCGGTTTATTCACACAGATAAAGATAGTATACACATATTATCTACTCACAATTATATTGTACGTCAAACCATGCTGTATATAGTCTATATAATTTTGTAACTAATATTAGAAATCTATAAACAGAGTAGGTATCTTCAATAGAAACGTACCATTGATAAAATTCTAGCAATAAATCGTGTACCTTGCCTAATTAATATTTTGTTTAATAACTAAAACACTAATTAGAGCATTTTAATTCGATTTGCAGCATTCGATACCTTAAATCTTTCTCTAGTTTTGTTTCACTAAATAGTTATTAGAAATATGAAAAAATTTATTTTGAATAAAACGCTATAAATATTTTACAATTTCTGCTAATTATACATATTACTATTCAATATTTTTCAAATCTCTGATAGTACAAAACATTTTTGAAGCATTTTAAAACTATTTTTTCCAAATTTTAATTTAATAAAATAAAACTGCTTAAGGTTCAGGTTCTGCATTCAAATTTATTTATAATCAACGTTTCGACGAATCTCAATGCTCCTCTGCATCAGGAAAACTGATAGTAATGACATTACAGTAAATAACAGTATATAGAAACAAGTTACTAGATAACAAATAAGTGATGAGCGTTGAGTTTCGTCGAAACGTTGATTAGAAATAAATTTTAATATAGAACTTGAACCTAAAGTAGTTTTATTTTATATAATTAGTCCTGAAAGATTTTTTACTATTGTAATTTAATGTTTTCACTCATAACAAAATAAAAAGCTTTAAGTTCTGTTATATTTTGATTATAATTTGAATACAAATGTCATTTGCATTTATTTTAATTTTAGGTTTTTTAATTTAATTAAGGGTTATTTGTTTCCAATAAGCTATGTGTTTACAAAATTGTATTGTTCTTACATAGGCAGTACTCCTTTTTCGTATATCTTTGCTGATACCACAACAATGATTTTATTTTAGAATATAAGCTTATTGCTGTGGCGTTGCGTTAGCTGGAGTAACTAAGTTAAGTCCGGGATTCCGTATTCCAGGTTTAGTAATTACTAACGCGTGTTGTAGGTAATTTCTAGCGTTATCAGACGCCTCATTACTGAATCCCAGACTGGTCTTATATTAGTTATTCCAGCTCACGCATCGCTACTGGCTTAACTGTACCAATTTTTTTCCATATATATTTTTTTGGAAATATACAAACAGAAATCCATCAACAATCCGCCTGAAAACATCTGCCTACGGTATACGGATTTCGACAGTCTGATCTGCCATATCTACGTCACATGAATATTAGAACATCAACGTCTCGTTTCCGAGCGATCCGATATAGCAACATCCGTAGTCATCCCTTTAGGCTTTAGCGGCCAACCATCGAACTAATATCGCATGTCGTGCCATCGCATCGGTGCGGTTACCGCTCGCTGCGACGCTCTTTTGTTTTATTAATTGTTTAGCTCGACGGAAGGGTTGCTGTATTATTCACACAGTGACACTCACACACACGCACACACACACACACACATACAGTTTTTAAATCAATTATTCAATAAAGTTATCCTAGTTGTTTTAGTAAAGTGAAAGTTAGGTAGAGAGTTCTCGGAGTATTTAAATTTTCCCTGAGCTTTTATTGTTTATTAATGAGATTTTTTAGCGGTTTATGTTTGATGTACTAAGGGGAAAGATATTGACGAATGGTAATAATAGAAAAAAGTTTTTAAGAATATTTTATTTTATTATTTTTCTGTCATTTTTAACTACTATACACAATTGTTTAATATACATGTTATGATAAATTATTTTATTTTTTTACAGATTGTTTGAAATATTATTATTGATTTATTAAGAGCCGATATTTCCAAGTTTAAATAAATTATGGAAAAAATCTTTTAAAACTCATAATATTAAAATAAAACGGCAGATTGTAGTTCGGCATTAATAATCAACGTACTTAACGTACATCTTTATCAGGAAAAATGATACAAATGAAATTTATAGTAAATAAACAGAACATAGAAACAAGTTACTAGGTAACAAAATAAGTAATAGGTCATAGAATTTATAAATTTTTATTTAAATCAGTGCCTACACAAATACACAAATGATATTACAGTAAATAAACAGAACATATATAGAAACAAGTTATTTACTGTAATATCATTTATTAATTTTTTCCTGACGATGTAGGTGAAGTACATCGAAACGTCGATTATTAATAAAAATTAATAAAAAAAACTATAACCTAAAACTGTTATATTTTAATAAATTGAGTTTAAAAAAGATTTTTTACTATGTTAAATAAGTTTAGTATATCCCAAAACATATCCTCTTTTGTCTAAAAGCATTCTCGATGCTTCTCAACTTCTGTCCTTCCAAATATATCCTAATTTTCGAACAAGAAGCAATAAGCAAACCGGCTTTAGTTCAGTAGAACTTGGATTGGAATGGTTGATGGTCCATGCCATTCTGCGTATTCCAACGACCTGAGAATGGTCGGTTAATTTCAAACATTAGACAGAACCGAATAAGCCGGACTGGAAGCGAAATGTTACGGATAGTTAGTGGCCAACCCTCAAACAACTCTTAAACCCTTAACGCTAACCCTAAATTCTATACACTTTACCTTGTGTTTGTATATTTAACTTGGGTGTTCTTTAAAAACGATAAGTAAAATAAATGGTTAGGTTATATGTTTTGGTGAATTGTAAACGGGTAGGGATAGGTAATGATTCTAAATCTATAATACTATAAATATGAAGTTGTACCTATTTGTCTGTCTGTCAATAATACTGTCAGCATAAAAAATATTAATAGTATTAAATAAGAAAAAAGTTGACTGGTATAATTTTTATAAATAATAAGTATTAGACGTTCCAACAACGAGTCTCTTTACAAGTTTTCTAATGTAAATACTCTTACTGTTTCTTTGTTGAAACATTTGTTATATAATTTTGTAAATAATTCAGACTCTTCTAACCAAACATTTATAAATATAAATAAATAACCATAGGTAAATTTATTTTCAGTTCGCGTATGCAATGAAAATGCTTATTGTTTTATGTCATTTATGTCAGACTTACATAACGTATAAAACCAAAGACTGTAATTGCATGTATATAAAATCTCTCAACGTCGATTTGAACGTTGACAGATGAAAGTTCGTTGAAACAGTTGACGATCTGTCATAAACAGTTGAAGCCGATCCCATTCTATTTATCTCCTTGTTTGTTATTTTAATTGCTTCATTAATTAATAACTCAGCAGGTTTTGTATAAGACATAAATCATTCGGAAAAAGTAAATGTTAGTTCTTGGGATTTTCGTTATATATAGATTTATATTTTGAGGTGTGTAGATTTATTTATTTTACTTTGTCTAGGTGTGAATGCAATTATTCATTTATGATACTTTTTAGCATTCACTGCAATTTACCTGGCTGTTTGTTAAGTAAAATGTTAGGTTTGATAAATTGGAGTAGCATTCTTCAAATTTAGTTACTGCAAATTCTAGTAATTATAAGTCATACAACTTGAGTTAAATAAACTTTTTGCCAATTTACATGGTCATCATAGATGACAAAGATAATTGCAAAAATAACTGAATATAATGTTCGACATTTGTTTCCTTAATAATTTTTAATTTCAAACTAAATATTTAATAGCTAAAAACTTTCAAATATAAAGATAATTATAAAATCTATTCAAAGTTATTAAGAAAACAAAAACTAGTCAATATTTAAAATTTTACAATTATCTATACTCTGTTTTTTTTTTTAAAGAATTCTATAAATTTACTTACAAAATTTGGTGCTAAATTCAAATATAATAATTTCTCTTAGTTACATAGTTGTTTGTTTATTTATTTTTTTTGTCAAATTTTGTATTTTGCCTTATGACACATAAGCAAAAATAAATATAATTACAGAATTTCAAACCAAAGTTTTTTATTTTATTATAAAATGAGTTCTGAAATTTTTTTTTACCATTTATGTGTTTACATTAGTTTTTGAATAGACATTTATTCAAAATGTGCATAAAACTAAGAGAAATAAATATTACAAAAATAATAATTTTAATCTTTTATTTTTATATTTTAAATAAATATAGTCTTTGTACACTTCTTACAATTTTTCCATTCAAATTTTTTATTAAACCTTTCGCTATTTAAGTAAATTGTTTATGAAGAATGTTAAAAATTAAGTTTAATGATAACTTTTAATATTTTAAATATAGAAAAAGATATATTTAAATTAGTAAATCACAATGAAATAGTTGATAGATAAAAGATTTTCAATAATACACATTTTTGTTAAATTTCACTAAACTTTAATTCGTCAACAGACTTAAGTTTTGGCTCGCACTATTGTCAGTGTTATAATGAAAATAAAATACAAATTTAGACTTATATATATATATATATATATATATATATATATATATATATATATATATATATATATATATATGCGAGTTACAATAATCAGAAAACATTGTTGATGATTATAACAATACAATACAATAATCAGAAAACATAGTTGATGATTATATCAATACAATACAATACAAAATGTAAAAATTAAAAATGAACAAAGTATTGTTAAATTAAATATTAATTGTTGAATCTATTAGGGGTGAGTTATATAAATCGGTAATGTCATTTATAATGTGTTGAAATAGTTGATAAATTTTCCACTTAAAAAGAGAATTGGATTACTATTATTATTAGTAAAACTAAAATTTTGTATTCTTTCATTCAGAAATGATTACGCATTTTCATATAAAATATGTGCCCCTCCTAAATTTTTAAGTCTTGCGCTGCCAGTGTTGCTAGTTCGGTCGATGCGAGTTTGCATACAAGTGGGCTCTGTGCTACTTCGCATGCTTAGAAACAAGTCTCAGAAATATAGTGTTGCGCACTTGCGCAAAAGTCTCATACGAGTGTTAGCTGTTGTCTGAAATTGTGTACAAACTTGTACCAGATTGCTTCGTATATATACGGTATTTAAACTGTTAGTGCCTCTCTTTAAATTATTAGAAGTAAGTTTAAAACCTGGAATACATACTTATGTTTGTTGATTGGTTTGTTTCTGCAGATTTGTGTTTGTTTGAGGTAAAATTGCCGACTGGGTTTGCAAAATATCGACCAACAAACATTTGATATTAATAATATGTTTTTTAGTAGATAGTGTTCTAATAATATTGCGAATAAAGCATAATAGTACTTTGTAGCCCAAGCTACGAAAATGGTATATTTCATGCCGAAAGAAAAAATATTTATTCGAGGTCTTTAGGCCAAGGTTAAATATTTCTTGAGGCATGAAATATCATTTTTGTAGCGGGTGTTACACAATGATTTTTATCCTACATTAAAATAAAAAGCATATTTTAAACTATAAATTAACCAATAAATTTCAAATAATGTAAATATGTACGTTTGACAGATAAAACAATACGCCTGGTCGCTAACGCCGGACGCGCTCTTGTGCGGCCAAAGTTGTAAGCTGTTGACTAAAAGTCACGTTGACAAGCGCAGGCGGTTTGCATACTGTACAGCTGTGAAACGCGGGTTTTTATTACTAATAATCAACGAAATAAGCTGGAAATCGCAGGGAAATCGTGTGTTGCGTACCCAGCTGTTTAAACACGCAGAAGAAAAATGTCGGTTTGTCATTTTATACGTTTCCAAATCGTGATTATGAAGTACTGCGCAAGAAGTTGTGAATCACACGTGTACGCTGAGAAGGGTAAGTATTAATTTTAACATTTAACCTGAATAGAACTTGCCAATCAATCTGCAATATTAAAATTAAAATAAACCTCACGTTGTCAGCAGCATGCCTAACCTATAAAAGTAACAGTGATAGTGCTTCGACAAAAATAATTTGACGCAAATATAAAATCATCTTTTCATTGAAATGTTTTCATTTCAGAGATGAAAATTGACCCTGGGTGTGCCAACGAAGCACACAAGAATTTGTGCGGACCACTTTGTTGGCGGTGTCAAATCAAATAATCCCCCAGAGGAAAATTTTAACCCGACAATCTTCCCATGGAAACCGGCAAAGGAATCCTCTGAACCTCGCAGACAGAGAGTCGGTCGCCCTGCGCAACAAAATGAAAAATGTGAACTCGGTTCGTGATCCTGAAGGTACAACTTTAAATTAATTTGTTTATCAGTAATTATAGCATAACCTTGCATTTAGTATTTGTGTTTTATTTTTTTGAGCGTAAAGTGACATAAATTTACATTTTTTATAGAACTTGTCGAATCAGCCGAATCACCTGCCTTAATGGAGCCTTGCGATCCACTCCCAGCATTGCCAGAAAAACGGGGAATCGTGAGATATCGGTGCAGACTGACGAGAGCTTAATTGGAGAGTCTGATCAGAACTAGATAATTTTGTACAGCTGGCAGAACTCGGCTACAAACGATGCTGGGACACAAACTTGGAAATCTTTTTTGAAATTCTTGAAACTTTGTACCAAGCGACTAAAACGTGGGTTGCACTGAATTGCGTTGTGAAACTCCACCAACGGTCGAAAAGAGAGCTTTGATGTACTCAAGTTATAAATCCCACTTTACAGTCAAATATTTAGTTGCAATTGCTCCGTGTGGTTTCATAACTTTTATTTCAAAAGGATATAGAGGTAGAGCCACCGACAGTTACATTAATGATTCAGGATTTGTGCAGTTAATTGAACCAGGTGATAAAATTATGGCCGACAAAGGGTTTCCGCAAATACGATCAGAGCTTCTAAAACACAACATCGTACTGATTACGAATCCGCAATTTTCTCTCGATGAAGTTTTGGAGGGTTATAAAATAGCATCGGTCAGAATCCACGCTGAAAGATGCATACAATGAATTAGATTATTCAAGGTGTTAGATTTTATCCCTGTGACATCATTACCGTACGTCGACAAAATAGTATATTGCATGTGTACTCGCGAATAATAAGGAGCATCTTATTTAGGAACATGAACCATCTGTATCGCAATAGATTTATTCTACAATCACAATACAAGTTTTATACATAAAAATTACACGTTATTATTTACAACCGATTAACAAAACAACGACATGTAGCTTTGTTCGCGGTAGTAATTCCGAATTAATTCGGAACCTGTTCGGAACGTCTTTAGGATCAATCCAAAGCTCATGTCCGATTCTGAATTTATTCAAGACTTTATATTTTATATATATATATATATTACATAATGTAAAACAAATGTATTTATAAAAAATACTCTTTAGTTCACGAATAATTCATTATTGAAGAGAGACAAAATTACTAAAATGTTCAAATAATAAAAATTGTGATAAAAACTTATTTTCAATTTTTTTTTATAAATAAATGATTCGATAATGAACTAATTTTAAGAATATTTAGAATGTTTTTTAGTAGAAGAAAATTGTTTTAATTGTATGACAAAAATGTAAATATTTTGTTGTGATATGCCACATTTATTTAATCAGTGAAGTGATTTAATAAAATTTTTATGTAACAGTATTTTTTTTTCCTTTTTTTACAATTCGTATAGTTGAAATTAATATGATAAACAATTAAAACACAATAAAACATATGTTTATTAAAAAATCATGCTAGGTGTGTCCGATATTAAATATAAGGAAAAGTTTTTTATGAAAAATATATTTTCTCTATTTTATTTACATATATCGGCATGTTGTGCCATCAAAACGGTATGTAATGTTAAAAAACCAAGATCTACCGTAACAGGTATAATCACGACCAGTGGCGCAACCAAGGGGGGGGCCGACGGGCCTCGGCCCCCCCCAAGGCTAGCAGAATTAGCACAATTTTTATTCGTTTAGTCATATATTCAGCAGTCACTTTTGATGCTACAATTATTTACCCCAAAATATTGAGCAAACATTCATTATTTTAAACTATTAATTATTCGATTCATGTAAGATAAAGTGGAAATCTGATTAGTATTTGCTTTTTTTTTGCTTCTCCAAGATAAAATTTTTGGGCCCCCCCCAAGACAAAATCCTGGCTGCGCTACTGATCACGACATTTAAACGGCATCAGTCAGCAGCTTAGCGGCGCTGCCGATAGGGCGGCGCTCGCGTCGCGCGGCGAGGAAGTTACCAGGCGTATATGGCTACTGCTGTGCTGAACCAGGCCAAGTCACATAGCTCAATTATGATTTGTGTTTACAATAATAAAAATAAAATTAATAACAATATTAATAACAATAACAATAATAATAAATATATTTTCAATGTTAAATACAATTTCAAGTAAATGTTTTAACATATGTTAGAGATACTATAGGTAAAGTTCGGCCGATGCGCCGCCATTAATATGTAGCGCCAAATTTAAATTAAAATTTGTTCCATCAAATGAACACAAAATATTTGTTCTTGTTTTCTGCATACAAAAAAACATATAAAACATAAAAATGCAATGTATAATATTGTAATGACGTTTATTATGATAATAAATATACTCTTTTTAAAAAAATGTTAAAAATATCAAAAATGTCAAAATGTCACAAAAAACATATAAATCGAAGTGGCGCATGAATATTTTTTTGTTGAAATATTGAAAACTAAAATATATTTATTTAGCAGTAGAGTGTACGTTTAGCTACAGTTTAATATGCGACAATATAATATTTCCAAAAAAAAAATGTAAATGTAATGAGTGGAACTAGCGCTCGAATTCAAAATCATTTGTTTTATAAATAAAAATGGCGGCACCAATCAGAAGCTGAACACTATTTCAGGCTATCGGCCGAACTCTAGTATGTTAGTATACTATATGTTAGAGATACTATACTCCTTGCCGTGAAAAATACTGTTTTCGCACCTAGCCGTGAAAAGTACTGTTTTAGCTCCTCAAAAGTGTCACGAAAATTTCATTTTCGAACAATGTAGGATAAAAAACTAATTTTAATACAAGTATTGGCAACCAAAATTGCTAATGGCGGCGCTGTAATCGTTTGGCAAAGCGGTACGGTCAAAATTGTGCTATATAAATTTGTGCAAACTTTCATACTTTTAATATTCTAAAGTTGAGACATTTCTCAAAATTTCACAAGTTACTCAGTCAAATGTCTCATAGATAAAAGGTTTTTAATAATACTCATTTTCGTAAAATTTCACTGCAATTTATTTCGTCAACAGACTTAAGTTTCGGCTCGCACCATTGTCAGTGTTAATAATGAAAATAAAATACAAATTCAGCTATATATATATATATATATATATATATATATATATATATATATATATATACATATCAGAGTTACAATAATCAGATACATTGTTGGTGATTATATCAATACATTACAATACATATGCGAGTTACAATAATCAAAGTTACAATAATTAGAAACCATAGTTGATGATTATATCAATACAATACTATACAATATAAAATGTAAAGGTTAAAAAATAATGAACAAAGTACTATTACATTAAATGTTAATTGTTAAACCTATTAGGGGTGAGTTATATAAATCAGTGATGTCATTTATGTGTTCGTTTTTCTTTTTAAACTTTTTTATTTCGTGGGCTTCTAGGAGATTTAATTTTATGCCTTTTTTATTACAATGCAAAATTTTTGGTTTGAAATTAGCTTGGTGATTTTCTGTAATTAAATGATTAGCAAAAGTGGAGTCTGGTTTCTTCTTATCGTAGGATTTTTTATGTTCATCGCATCTTATGTTGAAGGAACGTCCGGTTTGTCCAATGTAAGCAGAATTACATGTTAAACAACAAATGTCTCATCTTTAGAATATTATTATATTAATTTCACCAAGTGATATTCATGAACAATTTTGTTCAATGTTATTATTTCATACTTTTATAAGCAAATAGTAACATTTACAGTTAAAAATTTTATATTGAACAGTATGTTTGAACTTTTCTCATATTAAAACTAATAACTTGTTGCTATGTTCTGTAGAGTATGTCGAAACGTTAAATTTTAATTAAAATTTATACAGAACTTGATCCTAAAGCTTTTTTATTTTAATATAATAAGTTGTAAAAATTTTTTTACTATGTTAATTTTCTATATATTTATTTAGAAATGTTTTTAATTTGCATATTAAAATGAGTATTTTTTGTATAAATTTTGTAGAAGAGAATGAGTCGAGATTGGACAACAATTCAAACGACAACTTTACTTAATCTTTATCAAGAAAATCATTTACTATATCAACCAAAACATCATATGTACCATAATAGAGATGTTAGAAAAGAAGCATTAGAATCAATGTGTAGGCATCTGTCGTTAATAAGACCCAATACCACACGTGAGTTCTCGTATTACACATAGTATATTATGATTCATATTTTGATAGAAAAAGACAAATTTTTTTTTGTAAAATTTGTCTAAATAGTGTAGAATAAGATAATTTAGATATTTAGTTAAATATTTAAAAAAAAAATATCTTTTTTTATACAATTTTATACAGCTTTAAAGCTGGAGCTTGGAGCAGTGGAGCAGCATGATTTTGTTCGGAGTCGGCGGAGTCGGAGTCGGAGCTGTACAAATATTGGCTGCTCCATTGCTCCATTCTTAGTGTCATATGTCATTGGAAAAATGTTTTTTTTTTTTAAATTTTATAATGCATTTTTATAAATTAGATGATTTATGGAAATATAATTATAATTAATTTATAAGTGCAAAGATTTTTTCGTTAAAAAAGGTATTTTTAACAATAGGTAAATGTAAAATTTGTATATAAAATTTTGAGACACATTGTATATTACTGAATACTGAATACTGACAATCTCGTGCTTAAAATCATGTAAAATCATTGAAATCGCGCTTAAAATCATCTAAGATCATTAAAATCGCGCTTAAAATCAAAGAAAAATCATGTAAAATCGTAAAAAATCGCGCGTGTGTGTGTGTGTGTGTGTGTAATATCGCATTCAAAAATATAATATATGTATATGTCAATAAACATAGATAGCTATGAAAAAAAAGAATATCACTAACATTTCGTAAAATGTCAAATTAATATATATATTTTTATGTATTGTAGCTGATGATATTAAAACAAAGATAGCAATTATACGTACACAATTTGCGCAGGAATTAGCGAAAATAGCAGCAAGTAGGCCTGATCACGTTCATAAGCCTACAGTCTGGTGGTACAATAATGCTTCATTTTTAAAAGACTATATTGTACCAAGATCTAAGATATATAACGAATCAGCATCTACATCATCAACTTCTTCTCCAGTTAATAATCATTTATTAACAGTTGAAGAAGTTCTAATAAACGAGGTAATTTCCGTTCAAAAAAATGATATAGCAATTACTTATACAATTTATATGTTTTTAAATTAAAATAGAAATGTATTTATTTTTTAGAATTCCGTAAAGCAAGAAATAGTCATTAACGAAGAAAATGATATTATAGATTACGAGAATTCGTTTGATACATCATATGAACAAGATCTTCCTAACGATGACGATAATTTTACAAAATATATTGCAAATTCATTGTTGCAAATCAAACATTTTGAAACTAGAAATAATTTAAAAGAACGAATTATGAAAGCAGTTACAAATGCTCAACGAGAAGATGATCAAGAATTTGGTAAATATGTAACAGAAAATTTGCAAAAGATTCGGAATGTTCAAGTGAAGTCGAAGGTTAAAGATGCCATTACAACTGCATTATGTAAAGCGCAAGTTGAAGATTTAAATCCTGCTGTATAATATTATTTTCTTATTTCTGAATTTTCTTTTATAATGACTGATAACTTAAGAATATGTTTTATGTTTAAAATTATTTAAATTAATGTAACAAAGTATAGAAATAATTAACAGATATATGTAATAAAAGTAATAAAAATATTTTTTTCATAATCATGTTTATTTTATTTCCAGTATTTTTTAAGTTTAGTTAATGAATCTGTAAATTAATTTATACTGTGGTAACTGTAGTGCATAGTTATTAATATTGTTTAGAAAAAATTGTTAAAATAACAAGATTAGAAGTATATGGATAAACCCATATATAGACTACTTTGACATTTCTCGGAAAGTTGGCAACACTGTATTTTAATAATATTATAATTTATGTGGGCATTAGGAGATACTTTTCTGAAAATTTGATCAAAATCGAATAAATAATGTAGCCACAATGAATTTTAAAAAAAGTTTGTGATTTTTTTCTCGATAAGTTGGCAACACTGTATTTTGTTAAAATTGCATAATTTATTTAGGCACTAAAAAAAACTTTGATTAAAATCGGTTAAATAAAATGGTCATAATAAATTTTTTAAAATTTTACTATTTTTTTTCTCGGAAAGTTGGCAACACTGTATTTTGTTAAAATTACATAAATTATATGAATACTAGGAGAATCTTTTGTGAAAATTTGAGTAAAATCGGTTGAATAACATGGCCATAATAAAATTTTTAAAAATTTAGTAATTTTTTTCTCGTAAAGTTGGCAACACTGAATATTAATAAAATTATGTAATTAATAGGAGCATTAGGGAAATCTTTTCTGAAAATTTGATCGAAATCGGATAAATAATGTAGCCACAATGAATTTTTAAAAACTTTAGTAATTTTTTTCTCGGAAAGTTGGCATCACTGGAAAAAACCAAAACCACATGACCATCTTGGGTACTAGACAAATTTATCCTGAAAATTTCATTATAATCGGTTGAACCGTCTAGGAGGAGTTGCGATCACAAAATTTTGTCTGACGACCGAGCGAGCGAGCGAGCGAGCTGACGACGCACATCCATACACCCACATAAACTAAGTTCAGATTCGTCATCTAGAGCAGCGTTTCTCAACCTTTTTTGGCCCGCGGACCAGTAAAATTTGTAAAAAAAATTTGCGGACCAGTGATATTTTTTCAACAACAAAATTTTACTAGATATTAGAGAACTACTACATAAGTTAATTGTAACATTTTTATTATCATTTACTTACAATAATATTTAAATGTAAAGATATGTAATTATATATACATATAAAAATTGAGTATACCTATAAAGCTTTAACAAAAATCACAGAAAATTATAAAAAAAATCACAAACTCATGGACATAGGAACACAACAAAAAATATCACTCTTACGATTATTATTATTATTATTATTATTTTTGATAAGTAAATTTTTTTTGCGGATAGAAAAAATTGCCCGCGGACTAGTAAAATTTCTCCGCGGACCACTGGTGGTCCGCCGGACCAGCGGTTGAGAATAGCTGATCTAGAGGCTATATGAAGGATTTCTATACAATTTTTTTTTTTTTTTGAAAATGTTACAGACACCGTACCAAACGCTATACTACTTTTTCCTTGCAGTCAAAGTAGTAAAAAGGAAACAACAATTAAATATTGGGTGCTATTTTTTAACCCAACAAAATTGGAATAATTTATGACAAAATTAATATTCTTAATAAAAAAAAAACTTTTGCCTCGATTGCAAATATCTACGCTTAACACAATAAAAATCGCTTTCTGATTTTGATAACATAATATACTATTTTTTAAGTTGTTGAAACAGAAAAAAAATATATTAAATCAAAAGTAATTATACGTACACCAAAATAATTATGTAAAAAAATAGCATAAAAACAAGTTTATATGAAAAATAATAATGAGCACTAAAGATCCTGCCGAAAATTCTCGCCACTTGAACGTCCAGTGAGTCAGTGAGCTGGAGAGAGCGGGACGTTTATTCACACTTTGGGAACATTTGGTGGCAATTAAACTTCAATTAGGGGCATTATTCGGATCATAATATGGTGTGGCATAGAAGGCAGACGTGAACTACAATAGTCATTGGGGAACGGCTCGGTGTAGCGGGAGTGGACGTCCAATACAACACGGCGCTGGTTTTATAAGTGCGACGTCAAACTTGTCGAAAATGAGATGAGTGTTTTTTTTTTTGATAGGATTTGATTGCTTTTATTTTCGTTGATTCTTTTTAATAGTAATATTTTTGTAAATAATTTTGTTATCCTTGTAGTATTAAATTTGTACTGAAGCGGCAGTTTCCAAAGTGTGGGGCTGGACGATATTGGAATTTCAATATAAATATTTGATATTTGAGAAATATTGAGATATCAATATTGTCGATATATTGATAATTAATATTTGAAAAAATATCGATATATCGATAATATTGATATATCAGTATTTCAATATATACCCATTCAAGTTAAATATTTATATATTAAATAAAAAATTTAACTTATATCAATCAATAAATAAATTAAACATGTTTAAATTTTTACATTAAAAATAAATATTTTATTTAAAAAAATATCTGTAATATGTTTTTTTTAAGCAATGCACTCTAGAATAACTGATTTTTAACTATATGATCAGTTTCTCGAGAATATAACTACATGTTTCGCTTAGGAATTACGGGAACTGATTATTATTATTTATCCCTAATTAACCTATTGGCTATTTATACATACGGTATATATACGAAATTGGCTATTTATACATACAGTATTTTTACGTAATTGGCTATTTAGGGTAGGTTAGGTTAGTAGGTTGGCTTAGGTTTTTTTGTTTTTTTTAGTATGTATAAATAGCCAATTGCGTATACATAGCTTCATCCTTATTAATAACCACATAAATTCTATAATTTAACTACAGTTTAGCTCATACATTTTTCAAGTTTTTCTCAGCGACATTTCCAGTATCGCTAAGGTTTTGAAAATCAGTTTTTTTTGCATTATAGACAAACAACAGGTCGATAGGAAATTGTATTATTAATTTTCCAGCATAAAATAATTTTGTTAATGCAAATGACAAACAGAGTAATTTCAAGTAATGTAAATAAACCGAGAACATACTGCTATAAGTTCCGTAGCGCACTTGTCAGTAACGAACAATCAAAACTTCATATAATCTCTCTCTCTCTCTCTCTCTCTCTCTCTCTCTCTCTATATATATATATATATATATATATATATATATATATATATATATATGTGTGTGTGTGTGTGTACAAAAATCCATGATCTGAAGCAATGCGAGTGAATACGTCATAGCTTCGTTTCTCCCGTCAACATCTGTCAGTGTACCTCACATATATATATTTTCCGACAGCCGGAATGAAAAGCGAAGGCAAAAGAACGAAAGCAAAGAAGACGAAGCGATGACAGAACGTAAAAGAAAAGAAAAAAAAAGAAATGCGAAAAACCTTTCGCCGTACTTTGGCAGACACGGCAAACTCTCAATAGAAATGACGAAAATATATATATATATATATATATATATATAAAAGTAAAAATCGGCGCAGAAAAAGGCATCTTTCCGAATGAAACGAATATATGACATGTATTCGCGGTTTCCGCGAAATAAATAAAATTCCAACATTTTCTGTGCGTCAGTGTGTGCACTGTAAAAAGGTTCTCTATATTCTGCAGTATCTTAGGTATGTATGATATTTATATAGATATGTTTCATATAAAATATTCAGAGAGCAAAAATTTTACGATTATTTTCATTTCTGTTTGGAATACTGTACTAATAGGTATACCATGTACAATACAAGGCGACTTAATACAAAGTCAATATCGTAGTAGTTCTAGTTATAGAAAAAATATAATTTTTATAAGAAATTTATTAATAAAATACAAATATTGTTTTATATTAATTATTTATTGAACTCAACAACAATATTTATCATATAGGAAAAAAATGAAGCGTTTGGATTACCGCGATTATCGGATTAAGCAAAGTTAGGATTAACGCGGTTCTACTGTATATTAAATTTGCTGACCCATATGCTATTATAAAACACTATTAATCAAAAATTGGTTCCGCATTCACAAACATGAATTTTAGCGTGTCGTTTTTTAATAACTTTCAATTGAAGGGATGTTTACTTACATTCTTTTTCATTTATAAATAGTTAATGATGTATATTTTTGTTCTAACTATATACAAATACAAGTCATACTTTTAGTAATTATTTTTGCATTTTTAAATAATTTTAGTATTTAATACTATTTTTCTACAAGTTAGTAAAATAAAAGACTTTAGTTCTATATAAATAATAATAATTTAATAATTTTAATTTCGGTAAAATTATAAAGCTTTTTTTTAATATAACAGTAAAAAATATTTCAGAACTCATTGTATTAAAGTAAAAAGGCTTTCGGTTTATAATTTTGTATTAATATTTATTAATAATCGATGTTTCAATGAACTCAACGTATGTCTTCATCAGGAAAAAAGATACAAATGATATTTAGTAACTTGTTTTTAAGTTCTGTTTATTTATTCTAAATATCATTTGTATCGTTTTTCCTGATGAAGACAAACATTGAGTTCGTCGAAATGTCGATTGTGAACGAAAGTTTCCAACTAGTAGGAATAGAAAAGTATGTATATGAGCTAAGTTATATGAATGTGGATGAAGCTAGAGTTGCTTGTCTGCACTGTAAAAATATTTTACAATGAAAATCATTGGACACTTTGTTGTCAACGATAATCATTGTAAATTTACAAAAATTATTTTTGTATGTAAAATTACAATTAAAATATTTAACACATTTTAATATTACATTTGCTAAGTAAATTTACATAACTATTTGTAATATTTCCACTTTTTAAAGTAATTATTATATTTGTGAATGTAAATATTACATTTATGCGTACATATTTACATTAATACATGTAACAATTACATTTACTGTTGTAAATATTACATTGATTAATATAAATATTACATTTAATAATGTAATTATTACATTTACTAATGTCATTATTACATTTATAATTTTTTACATTTTTATATAAAAATATTTGTATAATTACATAAAATAAGTATTCAAATGTAAAAATTCATAAAAATTGTAAAATTCAAATAATATTATAAAATTTCTGTAATATTTACAGAGATTAGTAAAGTTACAAAAAAAATGAAAATTACAGTGAAATTCATTGTAAAATTACCATGATTATCATTCACACCGATTTTTTACAGTGTGGATAAGAATATTTGGAGAAAATTAATTTCGGGATAGTGGAAAGAGTTTGTGCCATACCTTTTTGGCTACATAGCTTGATTGTGTATGTATGTTTTCAAAACTAATAATTCCATGATTTACTTTATTAGTATTTCAATTAAAAAAATTCTTCATTAAAAATTATCAATTTGAAAACTAACTGAACTAACAACGTAAAACAATTGCAGTGCAACAAAAGCAGTTAGTGGCAGAGTAGAACAAAACAAAAGAAGGAACTAAATTGATTGAAACAATAACGAAACGAACACTCCGAAGTTGAAACTCAACTCGAGCAAGCAAACATTTGAACAACGCTCAATGTCCTTATGTGTCCCAGCGGAGTGTGTAACTACATTGCACTCTACAATCTCTTCTTCTTTCTTTCACACACACACACACACATACATACACTGCAAGAGATAGAAGCGAAAGAAAATAAACGAAGAAGATGAAATGAATTCACTTTTCGATTTCATTTCATCCATTTTGAAAAGCAGCCATCGCAAAGGGCGAAGGCAAAGTAAAAAGAAAGCGGGGGGTGGCGTGTCGGCTTCAATAGCGTCTGATTTTCGATATTCATGCATGACAGAGTTGACGCGTCATATCCGGTTTATTGCTGACGTCTTCGACGCCAACTCCATCTCGTAGCCTGGTGCTTTTACTGGCGAAATGGCTATGGTCCACATTTACGCTTCGGCACGTGTGCAATCCAACACCTTATTTCAGAGCAGCCCTTAACCTCAAATTTATAACACTATCGATGTGCCCATATTGAAATTATTTTTGGAGACTATCGAAAATACTTTCGTAAAAGATAATATAAAATTGTATCATACAAATATTAATGTCAAAAGATAAACTTTTGTTCTTGGGTTCTGCACCTACGTTATGATTAATTATAATGTTATTAAATTCCCTATCAGGTTCGTTATTGTTGTTACCAAAATCAGAAAATCTAAAGATGACTGAAAAGTCGAAACGCGTCATTGTTAAAAACAATAACGAACCTGATAGGGAATTTAATAACATTATAATTTCAGAACTCAATTATATTAAAATGAAAAGGCTTTAGGATGAAGTTCTGTATAAATTTTAATTAAAAAGCGACGTTTCTACATACTCTACGTACACCATCATTAGAAAAAAATAATTATTATAAATATAGAGATAATTTCTTGTTAAGAAAAAAGATTAAAAAGTATTATTTTTTTTAAAGAAAATTTCAATTTAATTGTAAGAAGAAAGAAATATTTATTGTTAGACAAAACAAAATTAATCTTATAGGCTATTCGAAGTATAAACTTTGCAACAACAACTTTATTTCACATTAAAATTGATTAAAATTAACACCTCGAGAGCTTCACAATTTTACACTGAAAAAAATATTACTTTAAAACCAACGTTTTTACTATTACTTCAAAAGTAAACATATTTTTGATCTGTAAAACTGGTTTTTTTTATAATAAAAATTTATTTTTTGTCAAAAAAACTCCTCGTAACATAATATACTATTAATTTGTTATGTAGATTTACTAAATGAAAACAAAAACAAAAAAAAATCTAATTTGTATTTTTATTTGGTTTCACATATAATTTATTGATTTCACATCTATTGCATTCAAATACATTTATTGTTATTATTATTATTTATATATAATATAGAAAACACAATAATACAATATTAAATTAATTTTATGAATAATTAAATATAATTAAACCTACAAACTACTAAAATTTCATTTATATCGCAAATAATTATTCCGATAATAATTGTACAATTTTAAATAACAAACATATACTAATAATGACAGTATATAAATTCGTTATAATTATACATTATGACGATGAGCGTATAATATAATAAATTTTTAATGTAACAAACATTTTGCAATTAATCAAACTCATTACAAATTTATATATTTAATAATAGAATATTATAAATTTACGATTAAATTAAATATAATTGTACGATAATTAATTTAATAAAATAATCTACATATATTTGCTAGACTATAATAATATACATTAACACAGAATAATATAAAAAAGCCAGTAGTGTAGTTTATATTAATAGAATATGATTACGTTTATTTCGACATTTGAAACCGCTTGAAATGGATATCCAACAGTTTATTTTCAATAAATTAAAACGACTTCATAAGTCGATCCTGCTTTTTTGGAAAATTAACTGAACGTTTAAAGCCACTTAAAATATCAATCTTAATTATTCCCAAAGTAAAAAAAACCTTTCAAAACGCATACTTTAATATAATTATATTTTATTAAAAAAAAAAATTAATCTTAATAATAATTAGAAATTAATTATTAATTATAATAAATATTAATACAGAACTACAATCTAAAGTGGTTTTTTGTTTAATCTAATGAGTTCTGAAAGATTTCTTACTTTCGTAAATTCTGTTCGCATCTCTGAGATAAATATATCTTAGAGATCGGAAGAGAGTTTATCAAAGTAAAAAAAATTTCAATTATAGACAGCAAGATGAAGTAAGGCACTGATTTAAATAAAATTTATCTTTTGTTAATTAAAAATTTATTAATTTTATGAGCTAGTTACTTATTTTGTTATCTAGTAACTTGTTTTCATGTTCTGTTTATTTAATGTCATTTGTATCATTTTTCTTGATGAAGATATACGTTGAGTACATTGATTATTAATACAGAACTATAACCTACAGTCGTTTTGCTTTAGTATTTTTCCAATTTCAAGCGGTTTCAAATGCCGAGATAAACGTAGTCTATATATTATATAGAGATATAATAATATGTGTTCTATAATATTACAAACTCGTGTGTATAAAAGCATGATCTGTTTTGTAATTATCTATAAAATCAGTATAATTAGACTAATAATAATTGATTCAGTTCCTATTATGTATTATTTGCTATACATATCATATTCTGAACTTTATATGTATACAAAATATTCGTATTTATATATAAAATTTATTTATTTAGATACTGTAATTCAGTGCATTATATACATTATGTACATGTATGTCTATTTTATTAATTATTATTGCATTTATTGTCTGATAATAATATTAAAATTGAAAATGTAATCATATTGTTAGTCAAATAATTAAATTAAATACTATTTCTATCTGAAAATCTAATTATTATAATTAATATTTTGGATGATTGATGAATATATGATTAAAAAAATATATTGCACGTAAGGCCAGTTGTATAAATCGTTCTTAATTTAATCCATGAGTTAACTAAACAACTAGATTGTCAAATATTTTCAAAGCGCTACATTGGTCAGTTGGCAAGTTATCGATATATATATTATTAAAGTGTCCGTAAAAAAAAAATTTCCAGGAAAGCTAAAATCGATAATTTTACATCGAAAAAACATCAGAAATAATATTTTTTGCTTGTTTTTACGAAAGTAATAAATTTCTCTACACAATTAAAATTTTCAAAAAAATGCGTGTAAATACATATATCGTTTATATCGCATATGTATTAACACGCGTGTTTCGAAAATTTCAATTGTGTACAGAAACCTGTTACTTTCGTAAAAACAAGCAAAAAATATTAATTCTGATATTTTTCGATGTAAATTTATCGATTTTAGCCTTATTGGAAAATTTTTTTTTTACGGACATTCTAATATATATACATTTATAAAATTTATAAAAAAAATCTTAATTTCTTAATATAGCAAAAATGTTATTTGTTAGATAAATACATTTACCCAAGAGTAAAAGAATTTAAATTTTTTTGCGAAATATAAAGAACGTAAAATTCATCGCACATTCGAATTATCTCCAGTGATTTAAACCGGGTACTCGTTTACAAATCCAGGGATTTAATATTTCCCTTGCGCAATTTCAACTTCTCTTTATATCGTAGACGTGAAAACGTGAACGAAGAGCTAAGCATTCCATCTGCCGGTAAATATATATCTATACGAGATGCCAAAAGACGAACAAAAGCAGATATACGAAAGAACAAGGCGAAGAAAAATAAGCGAGAGGAAGCTGGGGCCAAAAAAAAAAAGAAATAAGAAAAGGGGAAAAAAAGCTCGAACGCTATACGCAATTCAAGGGAAATATGCATTCAATATCCGAGCACGAAGCAGTTCAAGCTGTGAACAGAATTGCAATCCTGCCTTTTTCGAGATTTCCGTCTCTTTTCCGTCTGATCTTTGTACGGATGCGATTGTCTTTGTCTAATGCCGCTTCGACATTTTTATCGAGACGGCTTATTGCCGATGTTCTCGTGTTTCCGAATAGTGTTTTGTCTGCCGAACTGTGAACAAATTCGGTTGTATTTTGTTTTTGTTTCTTTCCCTTTTTTCATACTATGTGTGTGTGTGCGTGTGACGTTTTAGGAGTTTTGTTTTGCAAGAATAATGCTGCTTTATCGAATTTACGGGAAAACATATGAATGTGTTACTGACTGGGATTTGCTATTTGATTGCAAAATGAATTGATGCAAATTTAAATGCTGTCGTTTGCTATTGACAGATTTTTTCATTTTTAATTTTTATTTTCGGATTATAAATTGTTTGTAAATGAAATAAATATAGAAAGGTATTTACAGAAATATGAATAAAAAATTTGTTAAAATTGTTGCATGAACGTTATATTCAAACTAAAAATATAGATTTCGCGATGAATATCTGTCTTTTGTCATAATTATTATACATAATTAATTATGTATACGCGATACAAATTTTCCAAACTAAGCTAAGATCTATATACATCATAATACAAATTAATCTGTTATATCAATAGTGAGAAGTCTAACAGAATCATACACTTCGTTTTCCGAAAGGACAAATTTTCATAGCGAAAACTATAATAATATTCTACAAGTTAAAAACTATTTATCAATTCAAAAGTTAACTTAAACCTCATTCAGACTGTTTTATTTATATTATTTTCTAGTTATATTAAGGCGTTTCGACTTATATCATCTTCAGAATTCAATCAATAATAAAATTAGGGAACATAACACAATATTCTGCTTATTTCGTAATTATATTATTAAATTATTATTTTATTAAAATAAAACGGCTTTAGGTTGAAAAATAATAATAATAATAATTATTATTATTATTATTTTATATCTAATATGTGTACTAATCATTTACGTAATAGTACTTTTAATTCATAAAATAAAATGTAATTGTAAACACTTAGTCACTATTCACAAAAAATATATTTAACAACGTAAATACGTAGGTATTTCAACAACAATTAACAATTCACAATTACCTACAAAATGAATTTCAAACTTATTGTACTTTTAGTTTTTGAATTTTAATATTTATACTATTTAGCTGCATGCAAATTATTAATAACACAATATTGTTGAAATCTGTCATCTACAGCAATTTATATTACTACATAGTGTATAGGTAACAATGATTTTCAATAAATAAATTATGCACACATATCCTGTTTGAACACACGGTTAATATAAATTCTCACAATTAGTTATGTCCGAGCGTCAAACAATTTTATAAAATACAAAACATGCACGCACTATTACCTACCTAATGCAATAAACGAGAATATGTTTCCTCAGAGTAGAAATTAAATTTCTCTAGACTTAATACGTTTGGAGTGATAGAATAACAATAAGTAAATTAAGTCCAGACAAGCAAAATGCTTTAGGAAAGGTCAATTGAATGAAGTTAACAAGTTTGAAATGAGATTTTTACGTGGGGTATGTGGTGTAAATAGGAGAGATCGGGTACAAAATAGATTAGTGTATGATGAGTGTGAAATTGAAAAAAATGTTGTAGCAAAAGTTGGTGTTAGTCAGTTAAGATTGTTCGGACATGTTGAGCGAATGTCTAATGAACGTTTGGTTAAAAAGATTTATTTGAATGATTTTGATGATATACGTTTGCGTGGACGTCCGATGAGTAGTTGGAGTGGTATGATTGAGAGTGTTTTGCGTGAGCAAAAGTTTTCAAGTAGTAGGAATAAAAGAGCATGTATGAGAGGAATTATGAATGTGAATGAAGCGAAAGTTGCTTGTTTGGATAGGAATGTGTGGAGGCGACTGATTTCGGGATGATGAAAAGAGTTTGTGCCACACCCTTTTGGGTACATGGCGAAATTGTGTATGTATGTATGTATGTATGGAATAGTAAAAACTACATGTATATTGAAATCTTATCATAGTTTTCCTTGAATTTTTAGTGTATTATCATGTATATTTATATTATTTGATCATCAAATTTTTTTTATCCGTTTAACCAAAATTACAATAACAATTACGCTATGGAATACTACAGGTGTAAAAAAGGTTCAAATAAATTAAAATTTTCCTCAACTAAACTAAACAGTATCTACTACATTCACTTGGTTTTGATGACGTTTCTGCTTGTTGTATTGCACATACGTTTTGTACGAGTATATACGTGATACACGGGCCCGAGTACACGTGTTCCCGCTAATTGTAATGTACAATCGATAAATTACAATGGCGGACTTGGTTATTCATATGGCCCTCAACTCTAAAGAGTATCGTGGATTTCCCACAGACTTTGACTTTTGGTGTAATGTTGCTGTATATACATTATAGTGGCTATATTAGCTTTATTATTACTCTGTTTAACGATGTATCATTTGAATGCAAAATGAACGTTAATTTTTTTTATTTTTATTACATGGCTTGACCTGGGTAGATGATATTTTTTCGTTGTTTTGTTGTATTTTGTTGGGAGGGATAATAAATAGAAAATTAATGAATGTTGTTACTATAGTTTTATTTAATCTTATTTAAAAAAAATAATTAGTTAAAAACAAAAAAGTATCTTTTACTAAATTTGTGTACAATATTTTAAAACTATTATTTATTAATTATTTTTACAAAAGTTTCTAAAATCGCTATTAAAAAATACATTATTTTGGGTACGTCTTTCGGTGTAATAAATTACACTAATTTAGTATAGGTACATGTCGAAAAAATATTGACTAATTTTTTTTTACAATATTACTAGTATTTTCTGTCGGATTCATTATTGAGTAAATGAGATAAAAAAATGAGTTTGTATTTTTTATGTATACAGAAATCTTAATAAAAAAAAAATTTTTTTTTAAAAAATACTAATAATTTTGCGTAAAAACAGATAATTTAATATTCCTGCAATATATAAAATACATTTTACAATAGTGTCATAAAATGCTGGTGTTAATTGAACTAAATGTCCTTTTGGTACTCAGCAAGTATATTTTTTAACATTTCTTCATAGTGGAATTTTTGCATTATTTCTCGTATGTTCTAAATGTTTTAAATATATTATAATATATTAAATAAAATAAAATAAATAAAAAATTAAATATATAAAATATTTAAATGTAATAAATATTTTTTACTGTGTATATGTATTGTATCTCAATGGAAATGTGACATCATTGTATAATATAATCTTCCAGATAAAAGCATTTTGTAATTTTCTTTTAATATTAGTGTGAATACAAATATAATTATAATACGTATCTTCTAGATGCTTATACATATTTTTTTTAAAATTTTTGTAATATATATATATATATATATATATCTAATTCTTTTTGTAAATTGATTTTACAAGCACTGAATTGCTAATATTACTTATCATAGATTACTAGTCTGAACGACTTCTTATATTATTCAAATATCCAATTAATTATATTTCAATAAAAGTCTTGTTGTAATGCATAACAACAATTTCGTTTAAGCATATCAAGAGACCTTATAGTCATTAAACTTTACAGAGTGCAAAAAACATAACGTGTAAATTTTCATACATTAATATATCTCCTGCTGGTGAAGTTGAAATGCGAAAACAAAAGTATAACGACACACACACACACACACTCATATATAACAAATGAAACGAGATTATTGCGTGCGCAAAACCTTAATCGTTGGATCTGCATAATTCGCGCTTTCGCGGGCCTCACTTCGCTGTAATTACATACCGCATTTTGCTGTGTGATGTTTTTTTTCGTTATTCGACTTTTTTGTTTTGTTTACGAAAAACAAAATTTATGCGTGTGTAATTATAATAAACGAATATATTGACGATTGCGTTTTCTGTATAATGAAGAACTCTGTTCATGATGAACTGTGTATGTGTATACTAATACCGGTTTTTAAAATGCAATACAATTTTATGTTTTCTTGAAAATAAATAATTGTTTCTTGTTTATGCAGATTATGAAATAAGTAATAAAATACGTACTGTAATTGTGATGATATTAACTTCTTGAATTCATTATTTTTGAGTACATATTACCATATTCTTTTAATAGTATACTGTTTTATTAATAGTACTGTTTTATTATCTTGTTAAATTAAAATATAAAATAATTATTTATTTAAATAAATTTGTTAAATAGTTTATTCTATTTAGTTCTTAATAAGGTAATATATAATCATATATACACAAAAGTAATTAATCATTTTATTATTATTATTTTTTTTAAGAAATATTTGCCTCAGCTGCCAAGATTGCCAGCCAGAAACAATGTTTGATATCACTTTTCAAAGACACTTTTGGACGTTACAAAGACATCACTAACATCCATGCCCAAACGGGATTCAAACTCAGGCCCGCATATATATATATATATAATGTAAAAAAATCGGTAATTTTACATAAGAACCTGGGGCAACTGATTTTACACCAGTTTAATATGTAAATTTACAGACGTCAAGAAAATTTTTTATATTATATACATATAAAATACGTATATTTTATGTAAATTTAGTTAATCTTTCGATAAAAAAACATATATAATATGGTAAATTAATTACTTTACTTAAAATTACAAAATTATATTATTTTTAAAGAAAATTTATCGTTTTATTGAAATTATGTAATTTTTTTACTATGGTTTTTATGTAAAATGGGATATTGAATAGAATTTGTGCTACACCCTTTTGAGTACATGGCGTGATTGTGTATGTATGTACATATTAAAATTGTTTTTCAAATTTGCATTTTACTTGTTTTTTACTTATTTCAAATTAGGATTAAAAATGTGGATTAAGCAAAAGTTACTTGTCTGGATGGAAGTGTTTGGCGGAAAATAATTTTGGCATAGTAAAAAAGTTTATGCCACGCCCTTTTAAGTACATGGTGTAATTGTGTATATGTATATAGTTAATGTTATTAAAAATCTAAATATACATTAAAAAAAAACTTTAAATATGTCGATATTTCAATTCAATTAAAATTATCTCCATTAATATATTATTAAAAAAGAGAAAGAAAAACAATCTTCACTTTATCGCTTTAATCACATCGTTAAAACTCATAAATAACATCAGAAATAAGAACGACGACAAGTTAGACTCGTTCTCGAATCTTGAATCCGCATTCGAGGCGAATGCGAGTGTACAACACAGGTTTATCTTGTCCGACCGTTTGCGTTTTACCTGACACATTGATTCAGCTTGAACGAGCAATAAATCTGTTCCACTTCATGAAGTTTTTCCATTAAATACCGATTACGAAATCAATAAATCCCCCTCCTTCAATACGCAATGTATCATACAGACGATGAGAAGAGAACCTAACCTCTATACAAATTCCTAAATCATAAACCGTTGTAGTTTTAGCCCGATTGCTTTGCCATCTACACTCAGTCAATGGAAAACTATCACTATCGAAATCATCCAGATTTTGCTATTGCTGAACATGCTTTAGAATATCTTTATGATGTAAAATTTGAAGATACAGTAATAATTGCTAGACCAATCAATATATTAGCGGCAGATTAATGATAGAAGCAAAAGAATAATATGAATACTGAGTTAAATAAAATTTGGCTTTCATTAATTCTTCTTATCTAGTTACTTATATGTTACCTAGTAAGTTATTACTATGTACTGTTATTTACTTAAATATTATTAGTAAATTTTTGACCTGATGAAGACGAGCGTTCAGTTTCATCGAAACGTAGTTTTTATAAAATAATTAAACAGAATTTTATCCTAAAGCAGTTTCTACTTTAATACAATTTTAGTTCTGAAAAATATTTAGCTATGTTCAGTCATGAATTCCTGATTCAATTTACGATAATAAAGTCATGTTTCATTTCTTTTTATTATGCAATAGCCTAGATTGTGTACGCATTTCTATGTCACGAATAAATGATGACGTTTTGTATGACGTAACTTCATAAAAAAAGATATTTTTAATAGAGACTGTAAATAAATTAAACTAACTCTTTTGAATTTTGATGCAAATATTGAATCATTTCTTTATATGGGCATGTTGAAGATGCGTATATAGTTTTTTTTTGTACATTATATAAGCGAATCAAAATATGTTGAATAAGCACATCATGATTATATTGAATAATATAACTAACCTAAGCCAACCTAAACTAACCTACCCTAAGTTAACCTAATATTTTGATGCGCTTATTCAATGTTTTTAATTGGGCTTATTCATTGCTGATTTTCTGCGCTTATCCAACATTTTTGGTACCCAAAATGTGCTTTCTCTACTCTCCGCTTTACATATATATATATATATATATATATATATATATATATATATATATATATCTTTTTAATTATTCACACACACACAAAATAATAGATTTTTAGTATTTAATTTTGTAGGATTTAAAGCCGAAGTCGGAGTTAAACTACTAAAATTTATCAGAAATCAGAGTTGAAAACTAATTTTTTTACTGACTCCGCAGTCATGAACACTACTTTAAACTTCCACTTTTTTCAACCCCTATACTAAAAAAATCAGTCATTACAACATCACAAGCTTACAATCAGCCATAATTCTAACTCACCCCCTCCATTTTTCTTTCCATTCATCGATTTACATTCACTCAGCCGTTCAACTTCAACAGCACCAAATACACGAACGAACGAACGAAACACCATTTGATTTGCATGGAAGTGCGTTTAAAATGCGAGAAGCCAACAACCGATTTTAGAGCACGTGATGATGGCTTACCCTCTTCAAATAATTTGGCGTACACTGGCTCTGGGACTGGGTACAAGCTGCTGCTGTTTGACTGCCCTCGAGTGCCACCCCTCAGTTGAATAAAGAGGAGCCCAAACGCGTATTAACATATTTTGAAATTTTAATTGGTATATACCGACTAGATGAATGGTATTATTTTGAATGGTCGAATGAATATCGAATTGGTTGCGTGTTTGTGAAACACAAGTATATATAATGCGATAATTTGCTGATTATTACTGTAAATTGTTTTATGTAATACAGAGAGTAAAATTATTTAAAAATTAGTCTACAATTGTGTAGTATTTATGTTGAATGCAACAGTATTTTAAAGATTATTAATTTATAATTGATTTATTTAATTCGAATTGATGTGTAAAATTTAAGATGATTGAATTGCACTCAAAGTGTTATAGTGATAGGTATGGTGTCCGTAACATTTTTAAAAATTAAAAAAATTACTCAAATTTTTAACATTCTATTTCGGTTTTATTGTTTCTATAAGATTATTAAAATATTAAAATATTACAAAAAATTCTCCTAGTGCCCACAAAAATTATATAATTTTATTTTTGAACAGTGTTGCCAACTCTTGGAGAAAAAATATAATATTTTTATTTAATTTTATTCTATATGTTTATGTGATAATGTCAAAATAATCTATAAATGGGTGTACCATATGCTATTTTAAGACTAAGTTGTATAAAATTTCCAATCATTAATAATCATAATCATTTTTTACTATATCCAAAAAATATATTATTTGTATAAGAAATCGAATACATATATAAAATATTCTTTAGTTCATTAATCAACTATAAAAAACAAATTAAATTTTATAGTATTATAAATTATAGACTTTGAAATTTTAAAGTAGTTATACTACAATTTACTATAATTTATTTTTATTGAAAAAATTATTTCTATTATAAAAACTTAATCTACTAACTGGTCAAAAGTATGTTTACTTTCAAATTAATAGTAAAAACTTTATATTAATTAAAGAAAATTGTTTTAGGTTAAAGTTCTGTATTAATACTTATTTATAATCAACTATTAAAAAATAAAATAACAATAAAGTTATATTTATTGCTATTTTATTTCTTAATAATTTTTTAAAAATGTTTTATCAAGAGCCAACCACAGAAAGTGTTAATGTAATTTATAATCAACGTTTCGACGAACTCAACATCCGTCTTTCAGAAAAACTGATACAAATGACATTACTGTATATAACAGAACAGAGACACAAGTAACTAGGTGACAAATAACTAACTAGATCATAGAATTTATAGATTTTTAATTAATGGAAGCCGAATTTTATTTAAATCAATTACTAGCCACAGTGATTGATGTTATTTTTTTCTTTATAAGTTTCAATTGCTTCTTTTATCAATCTGCTGTTAATATTGATTGGTCTTGCAATTATTACAGTATCTTCTTTGTTAATATATTAATGTTTTTTGTTTACTATTTATGATTTTTAAATATTATTATAAATTAGTTTTTTGTATTTTCTAACATATAAATCACATAAAATTTTAACTTCTCATGTAGAAGATCTACTAATAATTATCTTACATTCCTTAGTATTGTTCAGAATTATTCACAATCAGAATCACAATCAATACACAATGTATGTTCATTATTTCTATCGCAGATTCACACAGCAAATGTGGTATATATATATATATATTCTGATTGTAACAATACATTCAATCGAACAGATGCACGAAACTAGTAGAATAGAAAGAGACTTACTTCGATGTAAACAAAGACAGATAGTGATAATGTTTTGTGATGCACATATGTTCATGTGTGTTCATATGGGCATGTGTGTGTGTGTATGTGTTTTAGCACGGACGTTAATGGAATTTAAACTACAGTTAATGTTTGTTACTTTGTCCGTATACCAGTGACACCGTAGATCGCTTTAAATTGTTTAAAATCACTAGTAATACTAGTTGAGCGTGATGTAAATTAAAGATTGAAAATTAAGTTTATTTCGATACATAATTGTATATTGATGTTTTGGTTTTAATTGGGTTGTAAATGAAAAATTAATTTGCAATTATATTTAACTTAATTAATGTTCAGTATTATTGAGTATATGGTATATGGAGTTCATATACTGTAATTGCAGATCAATAATCGGCAAATTATGATATCATAATAAAATGTATTATCATAGAAATATTATTTTTTAAATTAAATGAAACAATACACAATTATTTTGTTGATATCACAATTTTTATTAAATATTCACATCATCAAATTAACTGGCTCAGTTAGATTGTTAGTTAATTGATGACTTAGCAGTCAAAACTGTAGTCAGTATTTAATAAAAATTGTTAAAAATTATAAATTTATACTCCTATTATTTTTAGAATAAAAAATCAGGAAAATAAAGTTGTAACTACAAATTTATAAAATGTTTAACTTTTTACATCAGCAAAAACAATGCGGAAAAAGTAAAACTTACCATTTATATATTTTTTACAATATGTCTAATCAAATGTATAATTAAAATGTTTGTTTATGTAAATCAGTTATTTACAATTACAAAAAAATTATTAATCATAAATGCATGTTATAATTTTAATAAAAAAACTTTAGTTTAAATATTTATATATTTCTTATTGTATTACAATATCTAATTAATAAAATCACAAAACAAATTATGTTGCAAATAACATGTCAAACGACTGTTTGATTTACATAAAAAAATAAATAAAAACAATTTATAAAAAAATGACACTTTTTATGATCGTTCTATCAAATGTGCGCGCAAGTTGGCTGACATTAATCGCTGTAATTAAATTAGAAATAAAAAAAAAACATGGGAATATTTCTTTTTTGCATATTTATGAATATGGCTACAGGGCAAGCGTATATAGTCACAGAGAGCCAAAGGTTAGGTTCAAAATGGAAATATTTAGTATGCTAATGATTAATAATGTATGCTAATGTTCAATACTAAATTGACGATATATTTGAAATACTTGACAAATTTTTCTGTATACATTAATGTTGCTATTCTGGACATCACATTTAAATTTGAAATTTTAACTTAACGATTTAAATAAATTTTAATAGAGCAATTCTGAATATACATGTTATTTAAATTGATAGAAATCTAAGTTAAAGATTTTATACTGAAAGTTGTTATATACTATTAGAATTGAATATAGTATGTAAAAGTGTAAACTTTAGAGGTGGCCACAGGTAATATATATTTTTTAGTAAAATTTACTATAAATAAAAACAAGTTGATAATTTTTTGATAAAAAAAATACGCATATATGCGTTAGAAAATTAAAATATCGTAAATAATTTTCTTTAACATATGATATAATATATATTTGTAATAATCTACATGTGTTGCAAATAGAAATATGAAAAAGAAAATTTGGAATTTATTATTCATGTATAAATTTTGACCTATTTATACACGTTGGATTAATAATTTAAATATCAACTTTTTAAATCTAATTATAGAGATATCATCGTAAATATTAATTAATGAATACTTTATAAGTGTGGTTCTTGATAAAAAAAAATTAAAAAGTTAAATTAAATATTAAAACAACTGGTATATATAATCTAAACAGATACGGTTGGTATTTTAATGAAATTCATTAATTTTAATAATGATAATTATCAGTTTCTCATTACAAATTACACTAAATTTTAGATAAAGCTTATACGTGTTCATATGTTTATACAGAAGTTGTTTTATTTAAAAATTTGATACAAAATTAGTTGATTTTATAATTTTATACAAATAGTTTTAGTTTCCGGTATAAAATGTTTGTTAACTAATTTATGGTTATGATAATTTTGAATTTAAATGTATTTATATTTACATAGTGATAGCATCATATATTTTTATAAACATTTATATTTTGTGTTTATATTTTCAAATAAGTAGGTACTTGCAATTATAATTTGTTAATAACAATTAATATTTATTAATATTCATATGTTTGAATAACATAATAATATTAAAGCTAGTCTTAAACAGTCATAATTTATGAACAAATATTTATTAATGTTATGTTCGCTTTGTATTGTTATGCTCGCAACAAAGGACAAAATTTAATGATCATTTGTTTAGATCTGTAATATTATTGTTGATATAATTACATACATTTCTAAAATTACATGAAGGATGTATTTTGAAATGAATGAATTACACTTAAAATAATTTATTAGTATTATTACACGAAATATATACTGTTTCATTATTTTGATAAATTATTACAAATATTAATATCCAAGCTGTAATTTTACATAATTTAAGAAATGATACCAACAATATGTAATTATACATTAAGTATGTATTGCAATTTGCAGAAAGTAAGCAATTTTACATACTTATTAGGTTATTTTTACTTAATTTATGTAATTATTATGAATTATGTAAAAATTACAAAATTTTGAGTTAGAGATACAGAATATTTATGGTACAGATTTTTTTTATAGTAAAATTTTACAACGGTTTTTCTGTAATTTTGCTATTATTTTTTTACATTGTGTACATGTCTCTCTTTTATTGCAAATGATCTATTACGACCGCCTAAGTTTTTTTCAGTGAAATATTTAAACACATTATCGACTGATTACAAATATTATAAATATTTGTATTAATTTAAATTTATAAATCTATCTCATCAAGTATAAATGAATTTGATTTTTTGTTTCAAGGTGAGCAAATATTTAAAATTCTATTCGAAATGTCCGTCAAGTTAGCTGGTAATGTAGTTTGCAATAAAATAAATGAGTTTGTAATGTTCAGTAAAGTTGTTCGTTCCAAGAACGTCATTTAGGTCATTCTTTTATACCTTTATATTTGTAGCTGTGCTTCTGTCTCGGTGTTGTTTTTATATATGGAGGCACTGTGGCCTTCTAGATCTTGTCTGATGCTTTTACAAAAAAATTCTCAGGTATAATTTCTTACCGCAAACCCGTATATCTGATACTTGTTTTAATGTTTTGATATAATTTTAACATTTTTATGAATAATTTGATAAATAAATCTTAGTTTTTATGTTTCTACTTTATTTTGAAATATATTCTCCTATAGAAATATTTTGTGTTATTTATTTACACACGTAGTGCGCAAGCGATTGTTTTAATCGCGAGACTCTTTTGAGAATTTCGCCTGCATGACTATGTGCACTATATGTGAAGAAGTGCAAGTAATGTAATGTTCACCACCAGATTTGTCAGGAAGAAGTGAATTTAATTTGACATTTCATACATACATACATACATACACAATCACGCCATATACTCAAAAGGGTGTGGCACAAACTTTTTCATCATTCCGAAATCAGTCGCCTCCAAACATTCCTATCCAAACAAGCAACTTTCGCTTTATCCACATTCATAATTCTTCTCATACATGCTCTTTTATTCCTACTACTTGGAAACTTTCGCTCACGCAAAACACTCTCAATCATACCACTCCAACTACTCATCGGAAGTCCACGCAAACGTATACCATCAAAATCATTTAAATAAATCTTTTTAACCAGACGTTCATTAGACATTCGCTCAACATGTCCGAACCATCTTAACTGACTAACACCAACTTTTGCTGCAACATTTTTTACAATTTCACATTCATCATACACTAATTTATTTCGTATCCGATCTCTCCTATTTACACCACATACCCCACGTAAAAATCTCATTTCCACAGCAGTCATTTTCCGTTTATGCTTTTGCAACCAAACCCAACATTCACTACCATACATCAACGTAGGCACCAAAACAGCCATATTAAAATTATTAAATGAAGTTAAGTTAATTGACAGTTGTATTATTTGTTTTCGCTTAAATTTGAATTTGATCATTGAAAATGTGTGAAGAAGTGCAAAAATGCAATGTATGTACTCCACCAGCTTTGTCAGAAAGTTTCATTTGGAACGCTTGAAGAAAAAATAATACTTTTTGGGTTGATTAGCCTAGGTTATGCCTCGGCCGCAAGTATCTAGGCTCAACACAATAAAGACTTTCTACTCCTTGTAACATAATATACTATCGTTTTGCTTGTTTCTACAAAAATTACAAATATAATCAAAAACAACATTTTCTTTTCTGTTTTATCATAACACAAACAAAAATTACAACACTTTTTTCAATCTTAAAGCGATCCTAATCTTCGTACATATCAACTAATCCAGCATCAAATATATAGGCGGCTCTGTAAACTAACAAAACAACATCGCGTTAATTAAAAAAAATATTTAATGATAGCGGTGTCAAAATACCGATGTGTCGCCTAAAATATTCATTCTATATAATTAACCTAATGCCGTATTTTAATATCAAATTAAACTACACGGAATCGAAAGAGGAAAAAGATAAATAAATAAAACAAAAATCAACGTTTATATTTACATTAATTTAGACATTGACTTTTTTTTGATTTCAATTGCTCGAGGCAACAGACGGAACTCTTGCCTAATTTATGTATAGAAAAAGTAACACGATACTTTTTGATGACCGGTTAAAGAATCAAGCTAGGCCTTGACTTTCGTGTACGGACTGAGCAGAGCGTTTTCCATTTTTTTACTTTTTTGTTTCATAGCTGTCTGTCCACCACAAGTGGGGACCAAAATAAAATTAAATTAAGAAATTGTTTTTTTCTGTTATTTAATATAACATGTATCGTTTAGCTGCATATATGGCAAAGGTGATTAAAATGAGAAAATAAAAAAAACTTCTGTTTAGAGAAATCTTAGATTACACTATTTGAAATAATTAAGCTAATTTACTAACAAGTATTTAAAAACAAATTATCAATAAAAAAAAAACGTTGTTAATAATTGTGAAATGTATAGTTGTGTAATACTACAATTTAACAAATATGTTTTTTTAATATAATTATAAATGATTGCTAATTAAAAATGAATAATTATTTATCAAAATAAACATGTTAAAATGATAAACAAAATTGTAAAAGACAAATACTGTAAACATGTAAATGATAGATTAATTACATATTGAATTTATGGAATTATAATTAGTTGTACTAAATATTAAATTTATTAATTATTTTTTTAAAAGTAATACATATATTTAAAAAAAACTGTAGCAGAAATATATATATATATAATTCCAACACCCAAAAGAGTGTGGCAAATATTTTAAGTAATTTTTATTATATTAAATGAAAACGTTGACATATATATTCTAATGTAACATGTAAATGAGATAAAATCATAAATATATTATTTAAATTAACTAGTATGATTGTAGGAGAAGGGGGTAGCACACATCAAAGGCACCAAATAACAAGCGGTATGCAAATTTTGTTGTGTATAATAATACGTATAAATAGAGCGATGCGGGAAATGCGTTGGCGATAGCTGAAATTCAATTAAATAACAAATATCACAGTGCCTCGATTCAAAACATTAATATATACAACATATCCAAATATATATATGGAATAAATTATTCATAATTAAATTTCTACACACATAGACACAGGTACAAATTTATATATTGTTTCTGTTTATGCATTTAGATAAACACTCATCTTGTAATGTTTGCTTTCAAATATATTTTGTTAAATTATGAATAAATTATTTAAAATTTAAAAACATGCATTATATACAAGGTATTTGACAAAACATTAGCAAGCTTTTTTTAATATTTGATTATAATATAATATTTATCTTGTTTTTCCAATATTACAATATCTTTGGCAATAGTATTATTCAACAAGCAAGTAATAATAGTTATTACTTATGACTCATAAAGTTTACCTGCAATTTATTCAAATAAATAATAGGAGTAATATCTAACTGTACAAAATTGTATTTTTAGAAGTGACATGAATGACATTTATGACATTATTACGATATTTATATTTTGTGAATGACCACAAACTTCTAAATATTGATTGATCAAAGACGTTGATTATTAATTCTAAAATCCATTAAGTGCATTAAATTTCCACTTTATTTCTATATCAATTTCTATAATAGGTTTATTCGATTGATTTCACTTCGTTTTACTGCAAAACGCCGCTTTAAATGATGCAATGGTTTAACATTTAAATGCGAAATGAATAAAACAATAAACATTGACGCAGCGTAAACAGTAAACGCAAGTGTGCGAATCGAACAGGGTTAATATAAATCAATCTATAAAAATATGCATTCCAAATATTTGTCAATCAAAGCATCTTCATTTTTTTTATGCAAATATCGAACATACACAATCAATACACAGTGTACCACCCACAATATTGTATACACACTGAGCTCAAATATGTCTTCAGCCGCGTATAGAACTATGCATACATAATTTCCGACTGATTACAGCGAGCAAGCAACAGTGAGTGCATGATTCCGATTTGAATTTCGTACAGCGTTATTTGGTACGGCTGCTGTGGGGGGTGGCAAGGAGGTGCGGCGGCAGGTTTGTCAAACCGAGTGAAATATATTGCCGTGGTTGAGTGAGCAATGTGCATGATATCAGTGTTGGAGTGCAGCGCGGTGCCGATTCCAAAACACATATTAACACATTTCAGGATGTGGTCACACAGACGTGCACACTCATACGCGTGCGGGGCTGGTGCGCGCATATTAAATTAACGACCTATACAATTTACACACATCGCTCATATGTGCATATATACGTTGTGCCCGATACAGAAGTACTAAACATGTTGACTGTTTGTTTTGTTGTAGATTGAAATTGCGTGTTTGAAGTTAAATGTGTGTGTGTGTGTTTATATACATAGAGTTAAAATAGTGGAATAACTCTTAGTACCGCTGTTGAGACTGGCATCACAAACAAGACTGTATGAAATAAGTCAAATTTTCCTTAGCCACATCTCTCACGTTATGAAAATGTTTAACTGGGATGCACTCGCCAAGGCTAGTGCTGCATACAAGTGGGAAATGGACATTCTGTACGAATTTTAAACTATACTTTTTCCAACTATACAATACAAAATTCTAATAACAACGCTGACTCATCAGATATTTCAATTGCAAATTTTTTTCCCAAAACTTAATGTCTATTATATAAACAAAAATAATTTGTAATTTTTATTTTAATATAGTAAAAGCTCTTTTGGAATTCATTATATTAAATTAAAACGGCTTTAGTTTATAGTTCTATATTAATATTTATTAATAATCGACATACGTTGAGTTCGTCGAAACATCGATTATTAATAAATATTAATACAGAACTATGTATAACCTAAAGCAGTTTTAATTTAAATTTTATTTTAGTTATTCATTTTATTAAATTTTTTTAATGTAAAATTATTACAATTTATATCAAACTATTATGATTAAAATATATGATAATTTTATCAATTAAGTTTTTCAAGAATAATAAATGCATACGTTGAATCTGTTAAAATTATACAATAAAATATAAAGATATCAAAAATCGCAACATTATTTACAGTATCGAAACAAACTCAAATTTTTCGTATCATCTGGAATGCAATTGAAAACAATAAAACAGTTTGGGAACTCATTCGGCTATTGCATTTAAAACCCGGCATGTCTCTTTAGAAAACACATTCGTTCTCTTTTCACTGAATCCAAAGTGCAGGCAACCTTAGAACGTGTTTCACACACACACACACACTATCTTTTTCTCTCTTCAATTTTTCTCATCGACCTTCTCAAGTGCACAGCGAAAGAGACAGATATTAAATGACTACGGTTTCAACTAGAAAAGTTAGTAAACAAGGATGGTGGGATTGAGAAGTTTGAAGAGGATAAGGGATGGAGTGCTGAGCAAAGGGATTCGACCCTTGTCTGTCGGACAGGAGTTCTTGTTGGGCACAAAACTCTGTGTAGGGTCTCTGACAGTCCTTTTGCAGAACTTTGTGTAATTACGGAAATGTCATTCGAAAGACAAGTCTTACATATATTCTTCGCTTGAATGGTTCCGATGTAATTTGCTTCGACAATAAGTTACTTATTGGATGTTATACCTTAGATGATTTAATAACGTTGCTGATCATTAAATTATCTTTTGAAAGCTATTAATAAGTGAATGTAGATAGTGAAATGTTATATACAAACAACAAATTACTGTAATTAATTTTTATTATTAATACACTATAATATATTTGAGTAAGTGCTTACAAATGTAGGTAGCATTAGTACACTGCGAAAAATGTTAGTTTTTTATTATTAGTTCAAAAGAAAACCAACTTTTGATTTGTAAAATTGGGTTTTTATAATAGTCATTTTTTTAAAATTAAAACTAAATTACAGCTAGTTATAGCATAACTATATTGAAAGTTTTGTATGAAATTATTTTCAATTTGGTTTGGAAACAGCGTCTTCTGAAAAAAATTAAAGTGAAAAATTATTAATAATCTTCAATTTATAGTCAAAGAAAAATCCAGTAATCACTTAAGATAAGATCAAAAACTTGATATTATGTCGAGTTGTTGATTTTAAATATGACTAAGTCCGAATGTTTTTGATCTTAGCTTAAGTGATTACTGAATTTTTCTTTGACTATAAGAGGTTTTGATAGAAGCAAATTTTTTTATGAAGAATAAGTTTTTCTCCTCAAACTCATATTGAAATTTTTTTCCCTACATATACATATATATATATATATATATATATATATATATATATATATATATATATATATATATATATATATTGTTTCCCAAACGAAACATTATAAAAATTTACAAAAAGGTTTCAAAATAGCCTCAACCACATTCATGATACCTCACATATATATTCTTCTGTTTGTATTACTTGGAAACTCACCCAAAACACTCTCAATCATATCGCTCCAGCTACTTATCGGACATCCACACAAAACGTATACTTTCAAAATCATTTATATATTAACATATATTCATATATTTTTATTTTAATAAAGTTAAAAAGAATTTTATTTGATAAATTTTAAATATCACCAATTATGTAGGAGATTTCCTGTAATTTTTATAATTTTGTAAATATTGTATGTAATAAAATGTAATTAATTAGTCAAAAAGCTAATTAAAGTTTGATTATTATATTCTTTTAACCAAACGTTCATTAGATATGACCGATGAAAAACGAAGAAGACACACGTTCAGTTCGTCGAAACGTTGATTTATTCTTAAATATTGATACAGATCTAGAACTTAAAGCCGTTTTATTTTGATATAAATGACTTACAGTAAATAAACAGAACATAGAAAAAAGTTACTAGGTAACAAAATAAGTAACTAATAAATAATTATTTTACATTATTATTATACATACATACATACTCGTACACAATCACGCCATGTTCCCAAAAGAGTGTGGCACAAACTCTTTTCATCATCCCGAAATCAGTCGCCTCCAAACATTCCTATCCAAACAAGCAACTTTCGCTTCATCCACATTCATAATTCCTTATTATTATAAGGTCATATAAATTTACTCAGTGATGTTCTCATAAATTTAGTTACTTTTTTTGGATGACGTACAACAAAACTTAAGGAAAATCGGACTATAAGTTTTTATTTTAATAATATATTTACTATTTACAAAAAAAAGTATGTAACAGCATAAACAAATAAAAATAAACCACAATAAACATTCTAAAACAAAATAATCGAGTTTCTTATTTTTTTCATATTAAACTCGAAATAAATAACATTCCCATTGAGTAATTTAGTAGGCTATAAAGAAATCAAACAAATAAAAATGTCTCACTGTGATTTCAGTGAAGTCGTTCTATACGTGCAGGCAGTAGTATATTATACCGATCGCAATTTTATGTTTCGCAAAAAAATGTGGAAAGAAAGAATGGAAAAAAGACGAAGCAGGTAGAATGCAATCATTGAGCATTTACTATGAATTGCGTGTCCATTTTCAAGTGTTCGTGGAGAAATGTCAAACAGAAATAAATAGAAACGTTACAAATCAAATTGTGTAAACGGTTAGAATTTCAAATGTTTTATTGAAAAATTAAAAACGATAGTGTTGGCGATTTAGTGATTTGCTAAAACGATTTTAAACTTTTTACTAAATTTTTACTTTATTATGAATATAGATGAAAATAAAGTTACTTGTCTGGAGTTGAAGTTGCAGTTGGTCTGCATGAATTCGAGATAAAAATATATATTTATTCGGCAATTATATGCGTCCTATTCTTTTTTAAATTATATTTAAAAAAATGTTTGTTTTATATTTCTTACGTCAAAAATATTTAATATTATAAAAAATTATGTAATTAAGACAAGAAATATTTTACAACTAAATTAATTACAGTAAAATAATAATTATTAATTAGTAACATGCAAACATTCAATTACGTCAATTTTAGAGTAAATTCCAAGTGTCATTAATTTTTTTATAACTAATAGTATAAAAATATTTTTAATAATCATGCAAAGTTGTTTTCGATGACTTTTTTATTTTATAATAAAATAAATAAATAATATTAACGGTAAAGTATATAATTTCATTTAGATTTGGTTGTACCAAGTTTTTGATAAATATATATACACAATAACTATAATTTAATTTACATTTATAAAACAAAAACAAGATGGGTAAACCTATATATAGTTCACTTTGACATCATAAAATCACGGATTAAATAATATAGCTATAATAATTTGTTTTTAATTTTAGTAATTTTTTTCGGAAAGTTAGTAACACTGAACACTGGTAAAATTATATAATTATGTGGGCACAAAAAAAAACTTTTATAAAATTTTGGTTAATTACGGATAAATAATATAGCCATTAAAATTTTGAAAAATTTTAGTCATTATTTCTCGAAAAGTTGGCAATACTGTATTTTAATGGTAAATGGTAAATGGTAAAAATGTAATACTGCTTTTAAGTTCTTGTTCTTCGCGCAAAATAATTTGTAAAACTTGCTGTTTAAATAAAATTAATAAATATATAAAAAAATATATCGAAAAGTCTATTAATATTTGTATATCGACAACATATTTTAATTTATGAACTGAATATATTTCTGAATTAAGTATTTTTTTATGTATATATATCTACTTACAAATTATCATTAAGAATTTCAGTCTATATAAAAACCAGTTTATTTTAAAAAAGTTCTGTAAGATATTTTCGACAAAAAGCATTTCCTTTGGTTCAGATATATATTACACAGTGAAAAAAAAAAGAACCGAAATCATTTATAACTGTAAGTTCAAACGATCGCTGGGAAAGACTATCTGGTTTTTATGTTACGGCTTAATGCGTTCGTATCGAGAAGACATTTGTCAAAACAAACTAAATAAATGAATTTTTTTTCAAGAAGATAAAAATAAAAAGCTTTACATTCAAATAAATGTACGGAATATTTTTCTGAAGATTCATAATTTACAATTAATTAACAACAAATTATTTACTCTTTATTTTGCTCTATATTTAATTAATTTTACAAAATAATTATTAAACAATGCAGGAAAAACAGGTATATTAAAATACAATAATCATCTTTTATTGTTATTTATTTATATAATTTATATAATTAATAAAAGATCAATATTTTAGGTTTTAAGAACCTATTTGTATTAGTAACAAATTTGTGAAAATATATGATGAGAGAAATCAATGATGATATAAATCAACATGAAAACATTGATTTAAATAAAATTTGGCTTTATTTAATTAAAAATTTATAAATTATCTAATTATTTATTTTGTGATCTAGTAACTCGTTTCTATATTCTGTTTATTTAATGTTTATTAAAGTTTTACGATCAAGAAATATTGTAATCATATAATAAATAATTCAAATTTAAAATATTTCTAATTTCTATTGGCAATTACTTTATAAAATTCAATTTAATATTTTATAACTTAAAACATGATTTGTATAAAAGACTGTTTGAAAATATGTAACTGTGTTTATTTATTATTATTTTGTTTATATAATAATTAAAACATAATATATAAATCAAAACATATTCATCTAACAATTTCATTCATAAATTTTAATAAAACAAATTATAAAAAAATTAATGAAATACTTGTTAGCGTAATAAATATTTTAAAACTATGATATATTAATTACAATAGCAGCACTCCAAAAATAAAAAAAAAAACAATAATACAAAGCTGGTCATAAATTCCGACAAATGAGAAATGCAATATAAAACAACTGCAATAAAAAATAAAAAACAAAAGAAAATAAAAATCAAGCAAGGCACACCAAATCGATTGAAATGAAATCCGAAAAGAGAGAGAGAGAGAGAGAAAATCGAAAATAAATCAATCTCAATTTATCGTTTTGCATTCTCGCTAGACCTATTAATTTTAATCGTTTTTCATTAATTACTAACATTGAAACTTGAATGCCTCAAGAAACAAATAAGAGGAAGAAAGAAAACGAACTGAATCAAATTGAAAACCAACGTGCACCACACAATGCCCTCTGCGCACGCGCGCACGCACCAGACTAAAGGTTGTTTGAAAGAGGAGAAACCGTAATAGGAACATTTCAAGCGTTGGAATGGTTTGATGTAATGGAGTAACCAGACGAAGCTGAAATGGAAACCTTGTAAAGAAAAATGGTTTTGCATAAGAATAACGAGAGGTAAGTTTTATTATTAGAAAAAATAAAATATAAATAAGAAAGAAATGAAATAATAGTGTTTAAATATACTTTGTATCATTATTTTTTTTATATACAGAGTGTTGTAAAAAGTTGCACGGGGTTGCTAAACTTTCCGTGAAAAAATTACAAAAATTTTTAAAATTTAATTTTGACTTTAGTGTTATCTGAGATTAATAAAATTTTTACAAAATATTCTACTAGTGCCCACATAAATTATATAATTTTATGAAAGTGGCTATTTATACATACGGTATGTATACGCAATTGGCTATTTATACATACAGTATGTTTACGCAATTGGCTATTTAGGTTAGGTTAGGTTAAGTTTGGTTACATACAGTATGTATAAATAGCCAATTGCGTATACATACCGTATGTATAAATAGCCTCATCCTAATTTTATAGTGTTGCCAACTTTCTAAGAAAAATTAATAGAATTATTAAAATTTTATTTTTGTTTCAGTGACTAATAAACATGTTACGAAAAATTCGTTTAATGCACAAAAATTATATAATTTTATGCAATGTTTCCAATTTTTGGTGAAAAATTTTATTACTATTTTTTAGTTTTTATGTGATAATGTCAAAGCGACCCATATTATTGTAAGGTATTGTGTTCAGATGGTTCGGTCATCGTAAGCGATTGGCTAGTGAACGTTTAGTTAAAAGAATATATATGAATGATATTGAATGTATACGTTTGCATAGACGCTCGATGTAGATGGAGTTGTATATGATTGAGAATGTTGTCCATAAGCGAAAGTTTCCAAATAGTAGGAATAGATGAGCATGTATAAGAGGTATTATGAATATGGATGAAGCTAGAGTTGTTTGTTTGGATAGAAATGTTTGGAGAAAACTAATTTCGAGATAGTGAAAAGAGTTTGTACCACACTCTTTTGAGTACACGGCATAATTGTGTATGTGTGTATAAATAATTTTCCGTAATTGGGTATTATGTCTGTTGAAAATAAATTATTATTATTATTATAATTTTAATTTAATTTACACTCCGTTACAAATCCTCCATTCATCATCGATCTAACCTATCTTTGAACATAAAGTTTCTCAATTCCTGTTCCTGTGTTCATATCCACCCAGCCCATTCAACTAAATCCCAGTTCTGAGCCTCGTCCCAACCATCACCGGGTCTCAACGGGCGCCCCAAAACCGTATTCGATTAGCTTCGACGACAGACACTGCTTCGAGCCACTAGACATCCCCCTCGACAAAGACACATTTATCTCGCAACCATTCACCAAAGCAGGACGGGAAGCATTCATGCCATAGCAGCACAAGGTTTGTCCCTAATGGCCGCATCGTGTTATACACACACACACACACACACACACAATTCGAAGCGTGTCACAATCTTGAAGCGGCCAGACACGAGAACATGCGGACCATAAACTTGATCCTACCAGCGTTGAGATTTTCAATAACTATGTTTATTCTGTGAACTGAAACCGCTTGAAATTTTAACGACTTAAACAAATCCGTTTTGTTTATCGATATAGAATTGAAAATTGATTGACAATTTCAGTTTTAACTTAAGCTTTTATTGACAACTTAGCACCAGGACACTCCGGCACCAGGACAACTCGACACTAGACAACTGGACAACGGAACAACTCGACAACGGAACAACCCGGCACTTGGAAAACTTGACAGTGGAATTTAGTTAGAACAACAAATACTGTTGCTATAAACTTTAATTATATATATAAAAAAAAAGATAATTTGTAATTTTAAAATACAAATTTTTTATATAAAAAAAAAACATTAATATAGTAAAAAATCTTTTAAAACTTATTATATTAAAATAAAACTGCTTTAGGTTTAAGTTCTGTATAATTTTTAATTAAATTTCGACGTTTCGATATACTGCATGTATCGTCACCAAGAAAATAATTACAAATGACATATAATAATCAAACAAAACATAGAAACAAATAGTTGATTTTTAATATTTTTAATTATTAAATTAATAAAAACCGTAAACTAGTTACTTATAATTTGTTATCTATAGTTACTTGTTTTGTTTGTTTATTATTTTTATTTTAAATTATCATTATTACATACTTTACTTGTAAAGATTGTAATTGCTTTTACCCAAAAGGATGTACAAACTTTTTCCACTATCCCGAAATTAGTTTTCTCCAAACATTTATATCCAGACAAGCTACTCTATTGCTTTTAGTAAAGTTTTGTAGACCTAACTTTTAAACATTTAATAATTAAATATAATAATGTACACAAAAGTACACCTTGGTTAACATAGTAAAAATCTTTCAGATTTCATTATATTAAAATGAAACTGCTTTAGATTAAAGTTCTGTATTAATATTTATTTATAATCGACGTTTTGACGAACACAACGTCCGTCTTTATCAGGAAAAATAATACAAAGGATATTTACAATAAATAACTGAACATAGAAACAAGTTACAAGGTAACAAAATAACTAACTAGAACATAAAATTTATAGATTTTTAATTAATTAATCATTGTGAAGGCACTGTGTTACATAAAATAAAATTTGGTTTCCATTAATTAATGATCTAGTTACTTATTTGTTACTTAGTAACATATTTCTATGTTCTGTTATTTACTGTAAATATCATTTGTATCATTTTTCCTGATGAACACAGACTTTGTGTTCGTCGAATCGTCAATTATAAATAAATATTAATACAAAACTTTAGCTATAAGCAGTTTTATTTTAAAAAACAATTAATTAATTAAGATAATTATACTATCAATCCACCGTATTTATCTTAAATGAATCAAAGCAGCTTTATAAGTCCATTTTGCTTTTCAATGAATTGACTTGATTTGAAACAGTTTGAAATTTTAAATTGTTTATCTCGGAGATCGAAAGAGAATTTACTAATTTCAAGCACCTTTAAATGCTGAAATAAACGTAGTGAATGTATAGAATGAAGAAGGGGGTAAAGAGAATGCAGATATTTTTGGGATTCAAATGGATGAAAAATGATGAGAGAATAGGAGAGGAATATAGATTTGTTTTGATGGAGAATATGATGACGATTGAAGGTTTGTTTGAATTGATTGATTTGTTATTTTAGGCTGATGTATTGATAGGGTGAACGCGTGTGATATGATAGGTCATAGTAAATATATTAATAGGATAAATGTTCAGATTGATTTGTTTCTTATGAATCTGTATAATCAAATTTGACTGGAATATTAATGTTTTATTATATTCATTGAACAGTAAAATCTTTTTATTTTAGTAAACGCTACTTTTCTACTTCTCTTAAGGGGAGGTACCACCCTGAATACTAAAAAAAAGAGGCTATTTTCACGAATTAATTTTGGGCACAGGAATGTAAATAAATTACTACTTTTTTTTACATTGTATTTGGCACATATTCCTCTATATTTTCAAATAGTTTCAAGCCTTTTTGTAACCAATTACGACCGCTACAACCTCCGAACCAAGACCATGTCCCAAAAAGACTGCTGCTGCGTTGACAGGCTGGAGCGCTCAATTCCCATTTGAAATAAATTTTCTTGTTTTTAAAATGTAAAGTAGATTGTAACTTAGGGATCAACTGGCCGGATTTCAAAAAAAAAATTTTTTCGCCAAGTTATACTCATTTGAAAAAAAAGTTTGAATATTTCGTCCTTTTTTTGGGTCGCTAAAATCGAAAAAATTACATATCAAAAAAATGACCAGTTGATCCCTAAGTTGAAGTTTTGGCAACATTTTCCCCAAATTCCAAATTAATCGGACAAAAATTGCGACTTGTATGCTGTCAACGCAGTTTAAAAACATAGTTTCTAGAAAAACGCGTTTAAAGTTTCAAGTTTCAAGCAGAGCGCTGCTGAGCGCTCTCTATAAATTGCTTTGTTGCACATTTATTATTGCAATTTACGCTTCCATACTTTAAAACCTGGTTTTAAAGGGTTCAAAAAACACATTTAAGTAAAAAAAAAAAATCGATTTTTTGAAATTTTCAGAGTGGTACCTCCCCTTAAATAATATATTCAATATTTCTTCTGACTAATCGAAATTTTGTAAATTTATTACTCAACAATTTGTGAATTATCACAATAATTTGATGAAAAATCGCTGTGTCTATGATAGAACACAATTTGTATTTAACAAAAAAAAATTTTCAAATGATTTTTTTCTAACTATTTAGTTATTATGTGTATATTTAAAAAAAAATATAAATGATTTTCAATCTTCTAGAAATAGTGATTTATAAATCTAGTGGAGAGCTATAACTGTGTGTCAAGTTTAGAGCAATTTGAATTGCGCTTAATAAGCGCGCACGAATTCAACAAAACGCAAATTTATGCACCGCTGTGTTCCCTATTAAATATACTATTAACGCTTGCGTTACGGTTGTAAACGTGATACGTGTTCAAAATGGGTACAAAATTAATTATGGTCGATCCAATCGTGTGATTCGTGACCACTCTCTATATGTGATACCTACATAACGTTACGCTGTGAATGTGTATGTGTAGAAATTCTATTTGATACGCTAATAATATTACATACACAAGAGCGACATATCAACGTTCATTTTATTAGTTGCTGATTTGTTATTTGCTCCAAACAAAAACAAAACAAAATTGTAGGTTTATTATTGATTTTATAGTTTTTGTTTTAATAAAATTGGTTTAATATTTTTTTATTACATGAGAATAGAAATAGTTAATGCTAACTTAATTTCGATTTAATTTCACAAAATTAAATATAACAAGATTAGAAGTATATGGGTAAACCCATATATAGACTACTTTGACATTTTTCGGAAAGTTAGCAACACTGTATTTTAATAATATTATAATTTATGTGGGCACTAGGAGATACTTTTCTGAAAATTTGATCAAAATCGAATAAAAAATTTAGCCACAATGAATTTTTAAAAAATTTTGTGATTATTTCTCAATAAGTTGGCAACATTGTATTTTGTTAAAATTGCATATTTTATTTAGGCACTAGAAAAAACTTTTATGAAAATTTGATTAAAATCGGTTAAATAAAATGGTCATAATAAATTTTTAAAAATTTTACTAATTTTTTTCTCGGAAAGTTGGCAACACTGTATTTTGTTAAAATTACATAAATTATATGAATACTAGGAGAATCTTTTGTGAAAATTTGAGTAAAATCGGTTAAAATGAGTAAAATTTTTAAAACTTTAGTAATTTTTTTCTCGGAAAGTTGGCAACACTGAATATTAATAAAATTATGTGATTAATGGGAGCATTAGGGAAATCTTTTTTGAAAATTTGATCAAAATCGGATAAATAACGTAGCCAGTATGAATTTTTTAAAACTTTAGTAATTTTTTTCTCGGAAAGTTGGCATCACTGGAAAAAAACAAAATCACATGACCATCTTGGGCACTAGACAAATTTATCCTGAAAATTTCATTAAAATCGGTTGAACCGTCTAGGAGGAGTTGCGGCCACAAAATTTTGACTTACGACCGAGCGAGCTGACGACGCACATCCATACACCCACATAAACTAAATTCAGATTCGTCATCTAGAGGCTATATGAAGGATTTCTATACAATTTTTTTTTTTTTTGAAAATGTTACAGACACCGTACCAAACGCTATACTACTTTTCCTTGCAGTCAAAGCAGTAATAAAACGGCTTTTGTTAAAGTCTCAATTCCAAAGGGAAACAAATGTTTCGATCAGATTGCTTGGCCTCGGCTCTGCCTCGGTTGTAAGTATCTAAGCTGAATACAATAAAGATCGCTTTATGCTCATCGTAACATAATATATTTTTAATTTTTTGTTAATTAACTTTTTTGTACAAAATGATTAATTTTTTTCAATTACAAAGTAATTGGAAATTTAGTAATGCATTTAGCTTGCTTATTGTTGGAAAAATTAATGTTTATACTGTTTTTAATCTCTTATCAACATTGCAAAACAAAAATGTTAATGTTATTTGCAGTGCAATAAATTGCACTATTTTATCTGACAATAAAAAAAAAATTTATTACTCGCAATTAAATATACGGAAATTTTGAAATATGTTTTACATTCAATTTATTACAGTTTGAATTTTTTAGATTTATTGATGGTAGTAAGAAACAAAAACAAAATAATTATTATTAATTAATCTAACTTACAATGAAAACAAGACAAGTGTATGAGTAAACCCATATATAAACCATTTTGACATTATTATATAAATACTAAGAAATAGGAATAAAAAATTTATATTTTTTCACCAAAAGTTGACAACAGATAAATAATAGAGCCACAATAATTTTTTTTAAAAAATCAGTAATCTTTTTTTGGACAATTAGTAACACTGTATTTTGCTAAAATTATGTAATTTATATGGATACTAGGAAAATCTTTTGTAAAAATTTGATTAAAATCGGATTAATAAAATTTTTTTAAAAACCTTAGTAATTTTTTTCTCGAAATGTTGGCAACACTGGAAAAATTATACTCATTTGCCTATTTTAGGCACTAACTGAATCTTCCCTGTACATTTGGTGCAAATCGGATGAGTAGTCAAGGAGGAATTGCGATTATAATAGCAATTCCTCTTTGACTATATATTTAGAAATACATATTAACAATAATGTATTTTAAATATTATTATATTATATATTAACGAATAATTTAGCTATCTTTATATTTAAGATAATAATATACATACTTAAATATAAATAGCAATCTATACATTGCAAGCGTAAGTATGAAAAATAATACGAGGTTGTTGCTACTGTTATAAATATTCTTATTTGAAGTATAATTTAATCAACAATAAATTTTCAGCAATCCTTTCTCTCCGTGTACAAAATTTGAAAAACCGAGCGAACGAGAGAACGACTCACATGCATATACCTTCACAAGCTAAGTCATCTAAAGGCTATATGAAGGATATATATATATATATATATATATATATATATATATATATATTATATTTTGAAAATGTTACAAATACCGTACCGGTCACTAATCCACTTTTTCCTTGCAGTCAAAATAGTAATAAGACAGATAATGGATATTTTTTCTCGCCACAGTTTTTTAAAGAACTATAAATATGTTTTGTGTCATGTATAATATTTATATCAAATATTATTAGAAAGGATTTAAAATGGACTTTCAATTAAAATTTATTTCATTTTGATAACTTTATCGATTCTCAGATTACGATAGTTTAAATTGTGCACACCTTTTTTTACACCGCTCTGTATAACTACAAACATATAATAAAAGAAAATTTGTATATAATTGTTTCGTATTTTTATCTCTGTTTATAAATATAAATTGTGAGTTTCATATACATATATAACAATAATAAAACAATTTTATATTCTCACGACTGTAAACAATAATAATACTAAAACACTTAACTGTAAAATTATCTTTCAACACAATCTCAAAAGCTATTTATCATTTTAGAAAAGAGAAAAATACAGACCACATATGTCCTGCTATTACTAATTTGCAACTGAATTAATTATTTTGTAGATGTTGGTACTGTATTGTGTACAAAAACATGTTTAAATAAATCACTCGGCTTTTTATTATACTTTTTCATTTGTTAAAGACATTCCAATGATCTTGTCAACCGTGAGCTAAATTGAAAAAAATAAGAAATAATAAAACGAAGAAAGCTACACTAATGTTTAGATGTAAGATAAAAATACTCAGTATATAAAACTAATGTGTTTGGAATTTTAATTACAACTTTACGAGATTAGATTTCAATTGCAGAATTAAAAAAAAATGGTTCTTGTGTATGTGTATTTATAATTAATATTTTATTAAATATTTATGTTTTGAATACATTTTATTTTTAAAGTAAATCAGTAGAGAAGAATTCATAGACACAAAAAAATATTGCTTCTATTGTCGTTTCCAATATAATTTTTATTGTATTTGTTAAAATAAAATTAATGTTGCTAAACAAGATAATATTATAATTATTGTATGATACCATTGGAATAAATAAAACCTGGTATTACTTCAAAAAATAGAATAAAATTAACCTGTATATTCAGTAGTCAATTTTGATTATTAATTTTGCTGAATAGGTACCTATATGTATTTTTTTATTCTTTGTCAATTTGTATTTAGTATGTTTTTCTTAACAGTTACTATTTGTAATTACTAAGATAAGCATGTTAATTGTTAATTAAAAATTGCATTCTTTCTTTTTGAGATATAATGGCAAATTAAGTTTTTGTTTGTAATTTTTGTAAATGTAATTTTTACAATACATTCTTTAATGCTAATGTAATTGATTGTATTAAAATATTTGAATTTGATTTTTAAGATATTAGACAAATTCAGATTTTAAAAGAAATCAGTTAATTTCTATTTATTTATTTTATTTTTATGGGCAGTAATTTAGTAATAAATATTTTATGCCGTTTGCAAACATCATCTGATAAAATTTCTAATCTTACATAGCTAGGCAATTGCGTTAAAAATTTATTTTGCTTACATTTTCGTAAAAGTTTGACGTACATCTTCAATATCGACAACATATGAGGCCCCCTTGCAGATATTCTTCAACTGAAAAGGAATTGTCAGTGGAAAAAAAATAGTTTTAGTCCTATTATTATTATATGAAAATGTTTTTAAATTGTTTATACATTGGTATTAGATCAAAAAAATCAGCAAAATCAAAACAAAACAAAATAATGTATAGGTACATAAGGAAAAAGGAAAATACAAACATGGCTATTAATATAATAATAATCTTAAATAAACTTTTTACGCGCTTTTACCTTAGCAAACGTATCAACAATATCATCATAATTGATAGATTTTTGTAACTCTGTTTCAAAAAACAATAAGCTTAAATTACACAATTTTGATGTAAACTATTTCTCAAATAATTTTTCACTCGTTTTAAAGCTGAAAACGAACGTTCTCCAGATGCATTAGTCACTGATTTATAAATTTGTACATTTCGAGAGGATTCGTAAAATTTTCTTGTTTCGCAAATTTTTAACATTGCATAAATTTTTTGAGAAGAAGTAGCAATAGCAACTAGCGGGTAGATTGAAAATAGTCCCTTTTGTTACAATAGCCAGATAGCCACCCTACTTAATATGCAGGTTTTTATTATCTTATTGACAATGACAACGCCAGTACTTCAACATTAGAAACGTATTGAAATATAATTTACTCGTAAATTAAAACTAGAAATTAGAAATTAAAATATAATTTTTAAATTGATCTCAGTGACTGATATCTGATTTGAAATCTGAGGCCCCATAGCTACGAGGCCCCAGCTTGTGCCTCATGCGCCTGCGCATAAATACGGCTCTGACAACATATATTAGTTTTGCTATGCATTTGTTGAACAAATTTTGTATCTTCAATTTTTTAACTAATTTGTTGTATTATTATCATGCAACTGATTTAAAATTGACCACAGAAAAGTGTAAAGGTAAAAAAGAGTAGTTAAAGATATTTAAAAGTACAAGATATGAGAAGCGAAAATTCTTTTCGGATATTAATACTGAAGAAAAAAAAAATAGTATTAAAAAAAAAACAAATGCTAATTGAAAGGTACAAATAAATTTGAATTCAACCTGTGTATAGCTGTAAATGTGTGTGCATAAATGTGATCAGTGTATGTGTGCATTTTAAACTTTAACTCTACTTATATTGTTAGTTCAGTTGGTTGAACGAGTTCTTTATGGTGCAAAAGACCAACCTAACCTAACCTTACTTCTACCTGGTCGCACTTGAAGGTAATCTGCCCCGTTTTATCTTCGTCTTTTTTGCACACGGGTTCTACTCCTCTTTTTTTTGTTGCTCTCGTATTTGCTTTTAGTCTGTATGCACCATGTATATTTATATAAGTATAAATCACGAAGTATAATATAGAAGGAGTGCGAACTTCGTATAATGCTGTATAGAGACGAATGGCAGCGAAGTTGTGTCGAGAAAGAGTGACAACTGAGTAGAGAGAGATAACACATAGTGTCTGACTGTGTACCAGAACTAGCTTTGCCGGTGTCGTTATTTTGTGTTTTTTATATAATTTTTATAAAATATGAAACGTGAAATGGGTAAAAGGTGCTTTGTTCCACGCTGTCGTAGTGGTTATGACAATAATAAGGAAAAGGTAACAGTATTTTCGGTGCCTAAGAACCAGGAAATGCTTGAAAAATGGAGAAAACAGATTCCTCGAAAAGATAAAATATTGGGAATAAAAGATATGTTTGCGAAAAACACTTTTGCGAAGAAGACATTGTAAGGTCTTGGAGTGATGGAATAAATACAGTAAGTAATAAATGTTGTTATTTAAACTTGTATATAAACTTAACCCAGTTTTGTAAGTGACAAGATTTGAAAGATGCTACTTCGTTTAGATTAAAAAACGATGCAGTACCTAGCATTTTTCCAAACTGCCCAAAATCTATGACTAAAATTATAAAAAAGAGAAGAATTATTAAGAAACATGAACTTTCCACTCCTGCACAGGCAGCAGCGAGCGAAACACAAATTGTATCAGGTATTTAGTATATAAATATTTATTTATATACTTATTTTTATATTTTGTGTAATAAAATAAAAATTTTGTTTTGTGATTGTAGAAATAACGACTCAAAATGTGCAAAACGCCACGAACATGCATGGTTTTGAACAATCTGAACTGGAATCCTCCGAACAGGAAAATGTATCAAACAATGATACAACCCAATTATTAATATTTGCTAAAGAAAACTGACTGTAACTTGTGCAGAGAAGGTTTAAAAACCGACCTTGTAAATACCCCTCAAGCATATTTAACGAATTTAAAAAATAGAGGTTTCTTAGTATATCCAAACACTAATATATTTAATTTTTGCATGTATGCAGAAAAAATTATTATGAAATTTATACAAACGGATCAGGTATACTAAATACATACATTTTTAATTTAATTCAAAAAAGTGTCAAGTGTAGTCTGTCTTTTGTTTTTGAAACATTTCACTTCTACACTTATCCAGCAAAGCAATTTTACTAGAAACAAGAAACAATTTTGGTTATTTTAGAAAATTATAAATTTGAATTCCCATGTACTGAACATAAAATAATAATATTTTCATATATTATTCACGAATTTATTGTTATGAGGATCAGGCAATATTATCATATGCAGCAAAAAAATATGAAATCAAAATGTAAAGATTTTAGAAAAAAAAAACAAAATTATGTTCTTCATAAGACATATATATTTTTTAGTAGTTAGAATATATTAACAATTATAACATATGATTTTATAATTATGACAAATAATTATAGATAATAATTATTATTGATACTTTGTTTAATTTTCCACTTTTGACTCTCAACTCTCCACTTTCCTCATTTTTAGTTATTTGGTTTTTTGTAATGTACCTACATACTGTTGTAAATGAATTAATTTATGTATATTAGCAGTTTTAATAAATATATAATAATATTATTTTAAAATATTTATTTACCTCCATGAATGTTATAAATAAAAAATTAATATACTATAAGGATGATCACCTACCTAGAAGAAATACAAGACACTATATGCTATCTCTCTCTAACATTGTCTGTCTCTTTTTAAAGCACATTTTAGTAGCCATGTTTCTGAACGAGTGCGCACTCCTTCTATATTATACTTCGTGGTATAAATATTACAAATGCAAACTGTGTAGGTATTGGCTTGCAGATGGATTTATTGATATAGTTAAAAGTTATAATATGTTTGTGTAAGTTTGCAGTTTTTAACTTGAAATTCACTCTATATCTATGAAATTAAGATAAAATTTTAGCGTTTTTGAAAATTAATTTGTATTATTGTTAATATTTATATGCATTTTATTAAATACTAAATTTGTTGCCAAATTTTTCAAGAAAAAATTACTAAAATTTAATCAGTTGCCATTGCAAACTTTTTGAGAAATATTTTTTTATTTTTGTTTCACTGTTTATCCAAGATTAATAAAAAAATTACAGAAAGTTCTTTTAGTTGGTGTCGTGTCACTTGCGTACGTGTCAGATGCGTACAAACATTATTTAGTATCACTTGCGTACAGATAAGGGTCGACTCAAGCCCAGGTAGTGAAGGTACTTAGGCCGAGTGTCAGATGCGTACAGAGGTTTGGGAAATGTCGAGTTGTCATTTGGGTAAATAGTGGTATATCATTTGCGCCACGAAACCATATCATCTGCGCCACTGTTGGCTTAGGGTAGGTTAGGCTAAGGTTTAAGGTTTAGTTATGTTATTATTCAACATAGGCGCTTATCTCATCGGCGCAAATGACAACTGGCGCAAATAATTGGCTAGGTTAGGTTAGGTTACCTTTTAATCTTGGGAAACCATGCGCGGAAGACAACTCGGTCATGACCTTTTTTTGTTTCAGGTATAATTTCAAATTTTGGGAGACAACTCGGCCCTGCTCATTAATCTACACAAATTAAATTTAAACCACTAAATATAAACTTGGTCAATATTAAAATTGAATACTAACTTGATTATTTGTAAAATCGCTGTACGCATCTGACACTCGGCCTAAGTACCTTCACTACCTGGGCTTGAGCCGATTTTTATTTGTACGCAAGTGATACTAAATAATGTTTGTACGCATCTGACACGTACGCAAGTGAGCCTATTTCCTTTTAGTTTTCACAAAAATTATATATGTAATATTATTTTTGAACAGTGTTACCAATTTTTGGAGAAATCATATAAAACTTTATTATTATTTCTTATAAAAAACAAAACAAATAAACATATCATATATATTAATCCTTTCACGTCTACGCATACATTATGTAAGATCATCTAACTCTAATCATCTCTCAAAATTGCCGTCTACCGATTAATGTCTTCCGGACAAAGGAAAACACTCATGGAATATTAACAGGTCGCTAATTTCCTGTTCTTAATAGTGTCACACCGATCGTTTAAATGTCAATTAAGCTGTAAGTGTGTATGTGTGTGTGTGTGTATGTACGTAATTCGTATTGCGACCGTAGCTGGTCGAATAGTCGCTTTGCCTTTAACGCTGCTGATGCGGTTTGTAAAATATTAATTGAGCCAAGATGGCCGACGACGCCGGTGTAGATTAACTCTACTGGGAGCCGAACGAGGGATAGTATGTAGTTGAACAGATGGTATTGAATTTAACCCTAGCTGAGGGGCTGGAGTTTGTATGGGACTAGAGGGTAGTGTAGTGGAAATAGTGCTAGTTTAAATAGGGGGTGAAATTGGAGAATGAAATATGGGTATTGGTAGATTTGAGTACTGTTATTGCTGTCGTGTTGAATTAAAAATAAATTTATGGTTAACAGGAATAAAGCATATATAATCTAGAGCTAATTTTCAAAAGAGCTGTTTTATTTTACAAATTTTTTTTAACAAATGTTTATTAATAAATATAAAATGATAAAATTTTCCAATATTTGAAATAGTTTCTTTCATATTTAGAACGTGAATTAAGAAAAAACTAAAATAAAACTGCTTTATGTTAAGGTTCTGTATTAATATTTATTTATAATTAACGTTTCGACGAACTCATCGTCTGTTTTTATCATTTTTTCTGCTGAAGATGGATGTTGAGTTTGTCGAAACATTGATTAAATAAATAATAATACAGTAATACAGAACTTTAACTTAAAGCAGTTTTATTTTAATATAATGAGTTCTGAAAGTAATGGATCCATTTTAAATAAATGCTAACTAAATTCACTCATTGTCAGAACAAAATTTGTCATCTTAAGTTGCACAAAGATAGCAAATTGTTACAGTACAAAACTAGTCCATTTGTCATTATTGAAATATTTATGGAAAGAGACATAAATTTTTATTACAGAACTAGGTTTTATATGAAAATATTCTTCATATTAACAGTAACAAAAAGGAAACTATAAACTAATATTTTTGAAAACTTAAAAAATAAACATTCACTAGTTCCGTTATTAGAGTAGCGAAATGTACTTGTATAATTTTATTATAAAACTTATGATTTTCAAATTAAAATTGAAATATTTAAATTTCAAACTAACCCCCAACCCCAACCCAATCCTGTGAAGGGCTAGGCAAGTGTGTAGACAAGCAAACCAAGTGAGCACCATGTGAGCACCACTTTGGCATCGCCAAGTACTCTGTCCTAAACTAAAAGTGACGTCACCAGCCACACAGATTACCAGTCGTGGCGGAATTCCAACAATTAGTGAAATGCGAAGCACGCAACACGCTATACGCTTCCATACAACCACCATTCGCTTCGGGTTCGGTGTCTTCTTATGCGAGTGCGATAAAGACAGTTTGCATTCTATATGGTAAAGAGAAAATGAGATGAAACGATATCTAATTTGGTGTTCGAGTGCAACAGGGAGAGGATGTGAACTTGATGGAGAGAGAGATATATATTTGAACTGAAAAACGATTTATTCTTCGAGAGCAATAAAGAGGAGAAGTTAAATGGAAAGAGATAGATACAAAAGCAATATCGATATGCTCAGAGTTTGAAACGACTTTTGAGAGAAAGAGATGAGCAGCTTTCATAGAGTTTCCAATATAGAGTTGCTATAATTTAAAGTAAGATCGTCAGAATAAATATAAAATTAAATATAATTAGTTTATAAACCAAGTATGTTTGTTAAGGATTAGTATTTTCAATTTTATTTATTCTTACGATAAGTAAAAATTATTTGAGATTGGCTACAAAATATATTCTCAGAGTCTATGAAAACTAATTGGCTGATTTGAAAATTATTCTAAGAATAACTTTATTGCAATATTTGAAAATGCTGAAAATAAATAGCCACACTGTAAAAAAATTAGCGAAATTACAAAAAAAAAATAATAGTAAAATTTTACAATAAAAAAATTGTAATTTCATTTTACCATAAATATTCTGTAATTTTTATATAATTCATAATAATCAAATGAATTAAGTAAAAATGACCTAATAAGTATATAAATTTGCTAACTTTCTGTATATCATATCACATATTTAATGTAGGATTACATATTGTTAGAATTAAGTTTTGTTTAATATAGTAAAAAAATTTTTAGAACTCATTATATTAAAATAAAACTTTTTCAGGTTAATTTTCTGTATTAATATTTATTTATAATCGACGTTTCGACAAACTTAACATCCGTCTTCATCAGAAAAAAATAATACATATAATTTATCCTGATAAAGACGGACGTTAAGTTCGTCGAAACGTCGATTATAAATAAATATTAATACAGAACTTTAACATAAAGTAATTTTATTTTAAGTTTTGCTTATTTTCAAATTTACAATGAGCTGCTAATATTACAACTAAATCTATTATATTTTGTTTATTTTTTTTTTTATTTCATTTTTCTCATCAAATTTATACCTGAATATCGAACTTTATTTTCTAATCTCTATGGCCACCAACCTATCGTGGCACAATGTTCGCGTAGCTTACCAAATGATGATGCTTTGACTGCTTCTTATAATGTTAAATCTTGTTCGAATGTCATTGCTGACAAATACAAAACGTAGCGTGCTGTGGAGAATAATTTAATATAATATCTATTCATATGTGCGTTTTGAAAGCGAAACAATTAATGTAATTAGTGCAGAAGATGTATGACTAAATAAGGAAACTTTTGTATAATCATTTTTATAATTATGACTGGTATAATTACACATATTAGAATAATAAACAACTATTCTATTATGGATATTTATCAGTATTTATGAAAAAATATTAGTAAATAAGTATTTTTTGATAAAATTTTCTGAAAGGTATAAACTTTTTTTATATAAAGATTTATTTAGGATATTGTAAATCAGAAATAATTTTAAATTATGACAAATATGTGACACAATATAAATAAGATTGAATCATTGAATATCGTTTAATTTTTCAACATATATAAAATTTCACAGATTAAAGTTTAGTTTTTAAATTAAACAAAGTTAAGTTAATATTTTTTAAGCATAAACATTTTTTAGATACAATATTTATATTAAAATATAATAAAAAATTTCTTTAAAAGCAGTTGTTAGTGTTTTGCGTTATTTATGTATGTAAAATAATTTTGAAAATCTTATTCCCAATTTTCTACTTATCTCGAAATTAGTTTTATGTTTCAGTAATAATGCATAATGCTATTAATTCTGAACTGCACTATCTACTAACTGGTAAAAACGCAATAAAAATTTGTTAAAAAAAATAATAATCTAAATTTTTTACTGCAATAATATCAACTACTGATCAAATTGAAATTGTGCAGTTACTTTGTTTTTTATATGTTAATAAATCTGATTCAAACTATTTGTACTAGTTTTGCAGCAAGACAACACAATTCAGTGATAAGTAATGTTAGATTCATGCAGACAAATTTCAACTCAATTTCAATCTAAATTACAACTATAATTTCGCTTAAGAGATACCAAGATGGCGTAAATGTCATCAACCTATTTGATGATGCTCTAAATTTTGCAGACAGCGTCTCATAATCATTGCGACTTTGAAATTTGTGAAGTAAACAGATTCAAAATACACGTAGATGAATCATGAATCGCTATATTTCTTAAAAACGCGGAATAATTTTGTCAATGTTGGTTTTTTTAAATTTATAAACAAAGTTATTGCTTTAGGAAATCGAGTGATGACTTTTATACTGCAATTTATACAACTTAAATTTCGCTTAACTTATAAGGTAACGTAACTTTTTTCTTTTATAATTTAAACAAAGTTGACTCATGCAAAGTGACAATAGATGTCAAACGTCGACGATATTTTTTGTTTAACTAATAATAGAATATCAATAAAACTATCAAGATATTTATTATTTCATCTTCATCATTATTAAATATATTAAACGAGCCTATTTTAACGAAAGTTTACAATAATATAACCTAAAAAAAGTTGACAGATGGCATTCATATATTATGAACAGTGTGTGTGCTACTTTTTATCAATAATTTCAATTTAAATTGAAGTTGTAATTGTGATTGAAAGCGTAGTTGAAATTAGTGTGTATGAATTCAGAACAAGGTAGTCTAAATGAGCTTATAAATATTTAATTTATAACTGTTTAACTGTATATATTTTAGATACTGAATTAATAAATATAAAACAATTTAAAAACAAAATAAAAAAAAAACTAATTATTGCAATATCCATTAGTTCAAAAAGTAAAAACCATTTACCAGTAAACGATTAAAAAATAAAATAGGTAATAAAAAATAAAACTGTAAAAACCCATTTTAAAAAGTGCCTCTGTTACCTCTATATCCATGTAATTGTAAAGTAACATTATTGCACACAGCCAACACAAACCAAGCAAGAGCAACATCAAGATTTACTTCATATAAAAACAAGAAGGCAATGTATACATTTGACAGAACAATGACGAATTCCTTTCCCAACCAAATTACAGTTTAGATGCGACATTGCTTTTACCAACAGCCAAACGCATACTCGTACATACAGAGAAAGAGAAATAAACATTTCATTCCCCGACCGAAACTCATCAAGAAAACCCGAGTCAATGGTTATATATATGTGTGTGTGTGTGCCCAACAGATCATCATGAAGTCATCTGTATTCGAGTCAGTTAGCCATCCGATGGACAATCTGTGGCGAGGCAGGGCGGCGGTAAAGAGAAAATGGGTAAACGACGACAGAAGAAGACGTGAGGAATTGAATGAGAAAGAGAGATAGAGAGGCGAGGGAGAAACGAGAGGAAATATAGTCAGCCAACAGGCTCAAATATCTTTGTGGTGGAATTCTGCAAATTGTCGACGGAAGTTGGTTACAGCGTTTGAGTAGTAAATTTTGAATTTTTATATTAAAAGTAGATCAAATAACAATAAACCTGTCTACTAAAACTATATTTAATACATAGATTTTATTTTCGTATTTATGTCTTATAAGTTCAGAAAAAATATTATAAATGAAACGATTCGACGTGCATAATAAATAATAGAAATAAAAACATATGAGAGTATGGATGACCTAGTATCGTTTTGTACTGTTATGTGATTTGAAAAGTATAATACTTTTTTTTTGATATTTTTTTTCAATTGATATATTTCAATAAATATATTAATGGGTTAAAACCAAAGAGATGCAAGTGACATATTTTCAATTCTGACTAAATCGCTGTGAAAGTTCTTTTAACTGTATTATCAATATTAGTAAGTAGTTAAGCGGAAACACCACTCTAACACTGTTAAAAATATCAAATTTTCTGAAATGTTATAGTGTGTAGAATAATGTGTTAAAACGGTTTTCCAAAATTCGAATTTTTGGTAGACCAATACAGAGTTATCTCAGAGCAAGTAAAACGTACAGATAGGCAGTAAAAAAACTAACTTCAAACGCTGCTGACACATTCAAAACAAATTAATTTTTGCATTCTTTGAAAGCTTATAGTGTGTAGAGTAATGATTTAAAATAATTTTCCGCAATTTGAACTTTTGACGGAGCTACAGCGACCAATACAGAGTTGTCTTAGAGCAGATGAAATGTACAGATCGGGCAGTGAAAACTAACTTCAAACTTTAAACTTTATTATTATTATTAAGGGGGTCTTCGAAACGCCATCTATTCCATTCTTAACTTGATTGAAATATAGTAATAAGTAATGATTGTGAACAGATAATAAAAATTATTACTGAATCCGGGCACAGAATTCTCAAATATCTGATCATGCAAGCATTCACAAACTCACTGAACGAATGGTGTAGCTGTGTTTGCCTCTTCGATGGAATTCACTTTTATTATTTTGTTTTTCGTTTTTCTTTCTTTTTTTCCATTCCCCCGTTTTCGCTTCTTTCTTTTTATATTCTTTTTACGAGACGGTTTGTTCTTCGTTTTCTTCTGTCGAATATATATACACACACACACACACATACGCATAAAATATACAGACATATACAGAAGCAAGCAATCTTGTGTTTTTGAATCGTACTGACATGTAAAATATATTTTTACTGAATTTGTAAGACAGTCGGTATGTATTTAAATGGTTTCGGTTGAACGTTTCTTTCGGCAAAATTAAATGTAATTCGGCGTTTCTCTTTTTATTTTCTTGTTTTTGTTGAGAAATGCAAATTTATACAAAACAATTTTACCTAATTATGTATATTTTTTGTTTTTATGAAACATAATTTTAAATTTCAAACCGTAATTTGTGTTTACTTGTATTGTTACAGCAAAATCATATTTGTTTATTTGTCATAACTGTAAAAATTTTCAGATTTAATTTGTATTTTTTCATTAACTTTTATTATGTAAAGTTATATTGTTGTTTACTAGTATATTAATTATTTTTTGAAAATTAATTTACGTCATACTTATTTACTTCGACTAATTATAGAATATTTTTATGTTAAACATTGTCTAGATAAGCTAATTTAATAATGACAACAATAATCTTTCATATTTGCAGTAATTAAAAAAAAAATTAAATTTTATGTATTTTTTTTTTAAATAATCTATATATTTATATTTTCGTATTTAAACTGTACATGTCAATAGAGAGAACATCTTAAAACTGACAAGAAAAAAAATACAACAAAAATATTGATTTGTTTTTAGAATCTTCCAACGAATGGAATACATATATACATATATACACATAAACACACACAGAGAGACTGTGTAGGTTGGGATAAAGTGAAGGCACTACAGTCAATTGTTTCGTTCGGTCGTTGTTTTCCTGTGGAACGACTGATGTTTTATTACAAGAGCCCGAGAGAACAAACATAGTTGGCGGTGAGATGCATCGCGATGCAAGCAAGCATCGTCTTTTGTTACATAGGTCACAGCCAACTTGGTTGGTTACATATCCTATTTTGATTTGAAATCGACAGCCAGTTACTTTTCTGTTTGTATATATATATATATATATATATATATATATATATATATATATATATATATATATATATATATATATATATATATGTGTGTGTGTGTGTGTGTGTATGTTATTTGTTTTCTGTATTCTTTTCGCTATCTTTCCTTGTGCAAATATATGTAATATTGATTTAAAACATTTTTCTCTTCTTTTTAAAATAATACTGTATACCACACAGAAATAGTTCAAGAAACATGTAAAATCGGGGACTATCACTATGATATGCTTCATAATATTATGCTATGATATTGGAACTAGAAATATAAATGAACATAAAATGAATGCAATTAGTTTACTAACATTGAAATACAAAACTTTTTATTACACATTATTTAATTGATGTTATCTTCATTTATAAAAGAATTTTACCCAAAATAATGATAAAGCATTTATCAAATGGTTCAGTTATATCTCTCATCTTTCAAGTTTATTGGTATCTTTTAAGAGAATAATATTTGCTTCTAATCTTTAACAAAATCATTCAAATATAAAACATAATGGTTGGTACTACAAGCTCGGTTTTCGGTGTTTTAGTTCATTTGTTTAGTTTGATCTTATGACAGTTGTATTCTGAGCTAGCATGATCTGTTTACTACTGCCAGCTTAACGGAACCTGGCACTAGTTGATTTTTAATAAAAATAAATAATATAAGTTATAGTATAATGATTTTAAAAGTTTTATATGAAATTATTTACTATTTGGTTTGAAAACATAGTGTTTTCCTGGAAAAAAATTGAAGTGAAAAATTATTAAAAATTTTCAATTCAAATGTATATATATTTTCCCAAATTAAATAGTTAGAAAATTTTTAAAAAGGTTTTGGAATTGTTATATTATTACTTGCTAGTACAATATTTATTTTACTAAAATATTTATTTCTATTGTAAAAATTTAATTTTTATAAATCAAAAGTGTATTTATTTTTGAATTAATAGTGGAAACTGAAAACGTTAGTTTTAAAGTATTTTTTTTAGTGTAATACTAGACTATTATGAAATGCTTACTATTCTTTATTTATTATTATTTATTGTTATTAAAATGTTTATTTCTTTTATAAAAACTTAATTTTTATCGATAAAAAGTTTGTTTACTTTGAATTAATAATAAAAACGTTCGTTTTAAAGTATTTCTTTAGTATCATAATAAAATATTATAAAATATTTACTATTTTTTATTTATTATTATTTATTTTTAGAAAAATATTTATTTCTTTTATAAAAACCTAATTTTTATCGATACAGAGTGTATTTATTTTTGAATTAATAGTGAAAACGTTGGTTTTTATCGCCGTTTAAAATTCAATTGCGATTTCTTGCGGTAAAAATGCCCGAATCTGATGCTGTTGCATATCAAATTGTAGCTAAATGCACCGCCTAAACGATGCGTAATGAGATTTTATTGGAGAATTGCTCTAGAAAAGGTATTTTCATCATTTTTGATATATCAATTTGACATATTTTTAATATGGCAGTGAGATTCATTTTTAAATGCGCGATATATTTACATTTATTGTAGTATAAATATACAAGTAATGTATTTTTTTTTCTTTCTTTTTCTCTCTCTCTCTCTCTCTCTTTATATATATATATATATATATATATATATATAATATGAATACAATGTGTTTTAAAAATCAGAGTACTTATTTATATACAATGTGTTTAAAGAATGTTTAATCTATTATTTTATATTTACGTAATACTTTTTTTGTTAATGTAATACTAGAATATTATAAAATACGTTTTGTTCAAGAAAAAAATTAACAAAAAACAAATTTCAGTTTCGACAAACATCTACTATACAAACTGAAATAATCTTAAAAAATAATAAATCAAATATTAAACGCTTCTGGTAAAGATAAAACCGTTTTATCTTCTCTAATGATATAGCATTACAATGCACTTTTATAATCCCTTAGAAAAAATAAAACTACTCCGAAAATAAATCAGATAAAAACAAATCCAATAACTATAACTATATAAAGAGCGAAGTTGTGAACACAGTAGCTGAATGGTTGTTTGTAAAACCGCTTGCTGGCCCCCGTGTCTGCACTACTCTCTTGTGAACCGACGGCCGGGAACAAAACTAGACGAATAAAACATAATGACCGAACCAGTCAGCCGTTTTCTCTCTCTCTTTTGTGGTAAACACATACAAACAGCAGCACCAGCCCCCGTGTTTTAATCCGCCACCAAATCCTCACCGGGGGCACGGACAAAAGGAGGGCTGTTGGCAGAGGATGAAAAAAAAAACCTAATACCGTCATTGTTCCGAGTTTGGACTGACTGGTAATGTCTGTTCACTATCTACTCTGTTAAAATGTTGGGATGTGTATACTTTCCTTTATTTTGATCCATTATATGATCAGGTTTTTTTTTTAAATCCAATTTTGTTTAATGTATTATATAGGTAACGTGTTTGATGTTGGTTTAAAGTTATTAGCTGTAACGCTAAAAAGGTTTTATAAATTTTATAAAAGATACAGATTAATTTGTTGTTTTCCTTTACTTGTTATATATATATATATATATATATATATATATATATATATATATATATATATATATATATATATACCAATGGCGTAGCCAGGGGGGGGGTTTAAACCCCCCCCCCCCTAGAACCTGAACGACCAAAAACATACGTATGTGAAATATGAAATATGTTATTTTACTTTTTTTTTATAAAAATAATTTTTATTACTCTTTATTTTTTATACAAATTATAGTATTATCTTTATTGATTAATATTATATCATTTCTTCAGTAACCCCCCCCCCCCCTTATGACAAGTTTCTGGCTACGCCACTGTATATTACCATAGTGTGATGTTGTGTGTAAAGTTGTAGTAAAAGTTGGTGTTAGTCATTTTAGATGGATCGGACATGTTGAGCGAATGTCTAATGAACGTTTGGTTAAAAAGATTTATTTGAATGATTTTCATGGTATACGTTTGCGTGAACGTCCGATGAGTAGTTGGAGTGGTATGATTGAGAGGGTGGCTTGCGTGAGCAAAAGTTTCCAAATAGTAGGAATAAAAGAGCATGTACGAGAGGAATTATGAATGTGGATGAAGCGAAAGTTGCTTGTTTGGAAAGGAATGTTTGGAGGCGACTGATTTCGAGATGATGAAAAGAGTTTGTGCCACGCTCTTTTGGGTACATGCCGTGATTGTGTATGTATGAATGTACCATAGTAAAAAAACCTTTAGAACTCATTGTATTAAAATAAAGTCTTTATATTACAAAAATCGATCGTCATCGTATTAAATAAATTTATGGAATAGAAAAATTTGTATAACAACAATAATTGTAGTCATGGTAACTAAAAAAATAATTAAACATTATAAAAGAATTATTTAGCCATATCATAAAACAGATTTAAATATGTATCTAATTTATTATAATTTAAAATACAGGATTCAATATTAATTAATAATTATAATAAAAAATTAACTAAACTTAATTAATAAATCCATTAAAAATTTTCAAAATACTTTGTTATAAATTATGGACATAAAATTAGTTTTAGAGGAATGTTTATCGTTTTAATTCGGAGATAAGAAAATCAATGTTGTAAAATAATTAACGACACTTTAGTAATTGACTATTAAAAAATGTTTATGAATGCAATCGTAAAAACCGTTTTTTTTTCTGCAAAATTTTTATTGCAAATTATGACATGCGATAAATTTATATGAAAATTAAGGTCATAGTGGCAAAAATAACTTTTATGATTTTTACAAATTGTTGTTAGTGTTTTGTGAAATTATGATACAAATATTAATTTTGTTTATAGTTTTAATATGTTTTAATATACAGTAAACGTCGTTTAATGTAATCACATCAGAACTTAGAGATTTTTGATGTCAATAACCGACTGATAATAATATACAAAAAAGTATAAATCTTCTATGACTGAAATGTAAAAATAAATAGAAAAAAATTATGTAATAAACTAAAAATATCGAAAAATAAATATATGTTTTTACCATAGTAAAAAAATTTTCAGAACTTATTATATAAAATAAAAACGGCTTCAGGATTAAGTTCTGTATTAATATTTATTTATAATGACGTTTCGACGAACTCAACATTCATATTTATCAGGAAAACTGATACAAATTATATTTACAGTAAATAATAGAACAGAGATACAAGTTACTAGGTAACTTGTACGTAGTATGTTCTATTATTTACTATAAATGTCATTTGTATCTTTTTTTCCGATGAAGACGGACGTTGAGTTCGTCGGAATGTCGATTATTAATAAATATTAGTACAGAACGTAAACCTAAAGCCGTTTTTATTTTATAATATTTTTTTATTGAAATCTTTTCTATTCTATTCTACAACTGTTAGTAAGGTTAAAGTTATTTGGTATGTATTTTTATATATTCTTAGTTTAGTTTTGTTTGAAACGCTTGAAGAAAAAATAGCACATATCGACTCTGCTTTGGCCGCAAATACAATAGAGATCGTTTTCTACTAGTCATATCATAATAAATACACTTTTATTTTACTACTATATAATATATATATATATATATATATATATATATATATATAATTAATAAAATCATCAAGATCCTCAACCTTACTTTCAATATTATTATACATATGTACTAACAGTAAGGCATGCGAATAACTACTCAAATCTTGTTACTATAACATGACCTATACATATATGAACTTATAAAAAATCGCATATTTAACGCATATAACATAAAACTCATCCAAATTCAAAAGCGGATAAAACTATAAAACATTTTGCATCGTATCTCTATGTAACATATATACAGTGGTTCTTTATACAGGGTGTTCGTTCCCCCTGCTGACAGATGTTACTTGTCGCTTGACGAACGACACCTAAACAGTCAAAACGAGCGAGACGAAAGCAGTATGCCGAGGAAATAGAATTTCTACAGGCGTTGGTGACTTAAAGAAGAAGGGACGATGAATAAAATCGATAAAAGTCACAAGTATTTTTAATGGTTGTCGAAGAATGATGACACAACGCGAAAGTAAATATTTTATTTTGTATTTTCTCTTTGAAGGGATTCTCTTGTGTTATGTACTCGTCAAATAAAGGTTTTTTGGTGATAAAATTATTTGTTTTGATTGTTATTCTGATATTTTTCATTGAATTGTCGATAGAAATAACTGTTAAAATTACAGAAATATTTACGATAATCATGACATTTTAAATTAAATATCAAATTTGGTATGATTACAATACCTTTCTTATCATATGTGATATGACGATCAGTATAAACAAGAAAAGTCAAACCTACAAAACTCTTGTTCAAAATATTAACATAATATAGGACATTGAACAAATAAATGTTCGTATTGTCTTGTAAAATTTAATATAATAACACTCAAAAATATTGAGATTTTAAATTTTTATCCCCAAAATTTCACATGATAATCAGTCATTGAATCGGCTGTTAGGCTATGCATTGATGCATAGTCATTGATGCATAGCCTAACAGCCGATTTAATGACTGATTTTCATGTGAAATTTTGGGGATAAAAATTTAAAATCTCAATATTTTTGAGTGTTATTACAAAATATTAACGTTATTAACAAAATTTTATCAACCTTAAAATAAAACTGCTTTATGTTAAAGTTCTGTATTAATAAATATTAATACAAAACTTTAACATAAAGTAGTTTTATTTTAATATAATGAATTCTGAAAGAATATTTACTATGTTTATCAATCTTGCATTTAGATTATGTTAAAAATGAATAAACTCTAACGTTTGTAACGATTTCATCATAGTCTAAACTGTACACGCAAAATGTTGAAAAAATAACTGTGCATCTAGGCTTAATAACAAAAAAAACTTAGGAATGTTTTTTTACTTCAATAAACTCTTCGCCACCGAGTGCAAAATTTAAAAATAAGTATTCAAATAAATTGTTATTATAAATTTCTTTTTACCATTTATTTAAAACAGTAATTTTATAAAAAAAAATGTTTTCTTTACTACAATAGGTGCTTTGCCTCGAGTGTAAAATTTAAAATAAAATATTAAAAAAAATGTTGCTACAAATTTTAGATAATCATTTATTTAAAACAGTAATTTTATTACATACAGCAAATATGCATTTTCTCCTATGCATATAAAATTCAAAACATTGAAAACTGCATCCCTATCAAACCCAGAAAATACAGTAATAAATCCAGTCACTATATTAACACCATAACATTCAGTTCCAGTATTGAAGCTAACATAAATATTTACATTCTGTATCTATAGACAGGATTCACCCATCTCCTGTCGTGTTTCCCTAATCAAAGTAGGCGTGGGCTGGATGGATCACATTGGACCATTCTTTACGTGAAACGGACACACGTGTATACGCTTACGTCTACGAACACGTAGTTTTGTGTAAATAATTACTGTATACCATGTTTTTTTCTGTTAATACTATTTTTGTCATGCTTTCACACAGTATATATTACGTTATGTTGTCCTTGTCTGTATCATCGTTCACCCTAATATAAGTTCAAATAGGGCATATATATATATATATATATATATATATATATATATATATATATATATATATATATATATATATATATTGTAGTATTATAATCGCATAGCAATCTTAATACATATGAGAAATTTTTGTGCTCATTGTACAATATACTATTATCAAAGAGAATATATATATAATATATTCTCTTTACTATTATTAATTCTAGGCTTTTGATATTATTTAAAAATATTGGTTCCTATTCGTACCTCAATTTTAAAAGTGATTTTTGTGATAAATATTTTTAACGTTTATTTCAAATGATTTATTAAGCACTTAAAGTTTTCTTTAGTTTTTCTTTATTTTACATTTTAAAATAATAGATATTATAAAAATATTGATAATAAAAATATTACGTATATTTGGAGAAAAAGAGAAGTAAAATTTTATTTAGAAATTAGTTATAAAAGCATTTGTATATTTATTTTCAAAAACAACATTTATAAAACAAATAGTTACTAGCAAGCAATTTCACCGCAGTTGTAGTTTCAGCGGCAACTCTACACGAGAGAAATTCATACAACTATGAAATATGAACTATACAGGGTGTTAGGTAAACTTGCGGCAAAAATTCAAGGAGTTATTCCTTGGCCTATTCTAAGAATATTTTGTCCTATGATGATTTTTGAAAAACTCCTTTGTTTCGAAGATACAGAGTAAACAAAATTTGCGTCAGTAACAACATTTTATTATCAAGAAGTACATGTAAAGTTGCTCAATCTACAATAAATGTACGAAATGACTTCCTCCAGCCCGGATACAAGCATTCAATCTTCTCGTCATTGACTGCCGAACTCTTTCAAATACACCAGGGTCGTTTCTAATTGAGTTACACCCAGCAATTATCCGATTTTGCAAGTCGTACTTGATAAACTCAGTGGCTTTTTCAGTGGGTTTTTCAAAAATCATCATAGGACAAAATAATCTTAGAATAGAATAGGCCAAGGAATAACCCCTTGAATTTTTGCCGCATGTTTACCCAACACCCTGTATAGCACATATACGGCATATAGATATTTCGGCGTTGTTCACCTCATTCGCTCGGTGTAAATCCCATTATTACGAATGCATCACTGCATTCGAGGGATTCAGATTCGATATATATGTACAATGTGCTAGGTATGTATGTAATATATTGTATGTCGTTCTGATAATAATGCGTTACATAAGAGCTTTTGCACATGCACGCTGGATGTATTTATGTTATATATATATGTATATAGAGCGATGTATGTTACGTGTAAAGATTTTCAAACGATTATACTGTATTTGGATTTGATTATGGTATTGTGTATTATGAGTCACTCCACTGACAAAAAGTTATAATGTTTTAAATGTATTTGTTTTATTGTATCATTTATTTGTAAAAATAATGTATTTCAAATACTCAGACTACCTTAAGCTATGGTTCATTTTTGACTGCAGGATTATTTATTTGTTGTCGTAAATTTAAAAATTGTGTGGCGCCCCTTTCGAGCTTTTAACGAATATATATTTGAAATTAAATAATGGGTGTATCAGTCAATTTGGAAAGGATGTTAAATCAAACTCATTTAAGTTTAATAGGCAAGCTATCGATTTATTTGAAATCTTCTTCAAAAGGTCTAAAATTAACAAAGATTTTTGTTACATTTCATAAACCATGTGGTAAAGATACAATAATTTTCAATAAATTAAAAATGTGTTAGTAGCATACATGTTTACAATCTATACTAATTAAATATTAAAATAGTGTAAATCAATTGCCCAGGTTTTCATGTAAAATTGCCTATTTTTTTACAGTGTAGCTAATAAACATTATCACATCACTTTAAATAATACACTATACATACTGTAAAAAAGTTGGCATTTTACATAAAAACCACAGTAAAAAATTACATATTATGTCAGCAAAATGATAAATTTTCAGTAAAAATAATATAATTTTCTAATTTTTCAAAGTTTTCCTCTATCGTTTGTAAGTTTACATATTAAACTGGTGTAAATTAGTTGTACTAAATTTTTATGTAAAATTATCGATTTTTGTTACAGTATATATTTTAAAATTTTTAATTTTAAATTTATTTTTTTTGTAGTGTAGCTAATAATATTTATTTATTTAAATAGCTTGCATTCCTCTTCCAATTAACAAAAATTAACATAATTTATTTATAAAATATAAAAATATTATTTAAAATGTTTATACTAATTAAATTAATTTTATTGTTTGAACATGTTAGTTAAAGTAAACAGATGTTATTCAGGTAAAATTTGGTTAATTTTTGTTTAGTTGCAGGAGTTCAGCGTCTCGCGTCGCGTCGGTACGCTTGTTTTCGTATACATATGAGCATAGATTTTGAAATTAATATATATTTATTTATATATATTGTAGGTGTAATGCGTGTAAAAGACATTCCTAGATCTATTAATAATAATACTTATATTAATGTGTGCGTGTGAAGTGATTTAAAGCAGGACAGTAGCAGGCTGGAAACAAGAATGCAGGATCTAGCAGCAGTGTCAATTCTCTGATTGTTCTTGGTATGTAATTATTGATTATCAATGATATTTATTTTTAATTTTTGTATTATTATTTAAAATTTTACAAATTGTGAAATGTGAAAAGAAAAAATATTTTTTAAGGCTTATTTACCAATAAGTTTTTATTTTATTATTTTTAACATATCTAATAATTTATACACTATATATAAAGTAGTCCTATTTTCAAGAATAGAAAGTTTTATCACACAAGTCGCAGGAAACTATGGCAATTTTATATTTCTGCCACGTTTGTCTTTAATTAGAACAAACACAAATATAAAATTTGACGTTTCTAACGCCAAGACCGCGAAACAACTTTTATTATTTTTAATGCAATCTTTCCGAAAATGTTTTTAAATAATGTCAAAGTGAAATAATTTATTTTCATTAATTATTATTTTATTTTTTACTATTATCATAAGCAAACATTCTATGCATACAAAATTAGTTATAAATAAAGTACACTGTAAAAAAGTTGTCATTTTACATAAAAACCTTGGAAAAAAACATATTTCAGTAAGATAATGGTTTACAATAAATTTTTTGTAAAAATAATATAATTTTATAATTTTAAATAAAATAATTAATTTACCATATTACATATGTTTTTTTTTACCGAAAAAGAAAGTAAATACTTTTAATTTTATATTTATATAATGTAAATAAATTTTATTTTAAATATCTGTAAATACATTTTGTAAAAATACTGACGTTTAAAAATTTACATATTAAACTCATGTAAATCAGTTGCGCTTAGGTTTTTATGTAAAACTGCCGATTTTTTTTTACATTTTTTATGCGGCCGAGTGTACAACTGCTTCCAACTTATTGAGGGATGAATTTCAACTCTTCAAGAAAATTGTATTTATAGCTGAAAATATACATAATTACATGGAGCAAACAGTTTTATTTTGTATATAATAGCATTAAGATATAAAAAATTATTGAAAAATTACCTTTTTTTGGCGTTTACTTGTATTTCCACCCCTTAAAATTGCACTAAATATACTTAATTGTTGAAACAAAAATATTATCTTCGTATAATTATAACCGAACACGCTCATTAATTAATTCATTAATTAATTGTCTGAAGATGTAGTTAGTTAATGTGTCAAGGTCGTTAAAGAAAACAATAAAAACAAAGCAATCAAAATTCAGTAAAAAAAGAACATCTATTTTACACAAGCGGCATTTTTTTTTCACACAAACTAATTAATTATTATTAATAGTAATTTATTATAATTACAAATTCCTCGCGAACAGTTGTGCTCAAATGGAACAAGTTTTAAAAAAATGTTATTACATTTTGTGGTTTGTTTTCAATAGAACATTATTTTTCATCGGTTTATTTTATTGCCTATCCGCACGTTTAATGCGCCACATTATCCTACCCCTTTTTATCGTTGTAAAATGAAAATAATCCGTTCAAATCGAAATGTTATTAATTGAGGCATTGCTGCAAGTTTGATACAATACATATTGTGTATGTATAGAATTGTTACAAGCTTGCTTGTATTTTATGTCAAACGAAACAAAACTGACATTTAGATGCGCTGATGTTTTTTTAACGTTATTTAATTGGATTTTTTATTATGCGTCCGCGTTTTGATAATTGCGATGTTTCAATTGTTAATTGCTTTATTGTGCCGTGAGAAAATAATTAATGACAGATGAAAAAAACGTATTTTTTGTTCGGTTTGATTTAGTGTTTTTATTTCATTTACCGTTTAATTGGAACTGAGGGTATTTATCTGCAGCATAAAGTAAAAGTACTTTGATTAAATATAGATTTTTTTTTTAAATGTTTTATAATTCTTTTTATTCTGCCAAATTTTAAGCCATTGTAAATTTATTATTATGAAAAAATTAAACATTTTGAAAATTATAAAAATGAGCATATACACTATGAAAAATTAAAAGTGGTACACTGCGTCCAGTGAAAAAAAAAACACAATTATTTTTGTAAAATATCGATTATGATAATAAAAACTGCTAAATATGCAAACAGAATTAGCAGCTTAGTATTTTATGTAAACTTTATCATAATATTGAAGATTACTGTACAGAATTGTAACATATCCAATTTGTATATTTGTCTCACTGTAGCATTTTAATATATATATAGTATTTATATGAAAAACAAAATAATAAAAAATCAATTGATTTACACAAATTTTTTTTTAATTGTATTTATTAGTTTGTTAGAAATCTACAAAAGTTTTTTGAAAATTTTAATAATATTTAAATACTCTAGTAAAATTAACTGCACCAAAACGTATTATTGTATTGGACTTAAAATAATACTACTATATTTTTGATTAATATTAAGTTGATTTTGCCATTTCTCAATCACTTACAAAAAAAAAATCAAATGCATTTTCAAACCAAGTATTCGACTAATAACAGCTTAGTAGTCGCTATTAAAGTATTGTGCAACAAAATCATGTTGGTAAAATTTAAAGAAAATAACCTATAATAATACTGAATGAAAGATACCTGTTGTCTATTAAATCTTTACATTTATAAAAAAGAAGAAAAAGAATCTTCTTTTTACACCCTTGTAATAATTATATATTATTAGAGTTTTCTAATTATAGAACAGAAAAAAATAACCATGGCAAATTGGAGCCGATTTTCGAGAAAATTAATGGCTTTTAAATGTTAATTTTTCTGAAATAGTAAGCTGTTGTTTTCGGACACGGCGTGTGTTCATCTTAGATGTAAATAAATAAAAATAAATTATGGGAAACTTAACTAGTAGAACTACCTGCTGTTTTATGTATTTTAAAATTGTTGAAAAGAAATGTGCTCGGGTATATTGATAGAACACATACTATGTGAAATATTTCTTAATAAGTAATGGTACCTTTTCATGCAATTTTACGTCTTGCTTAGGTTATGGGAACAAAGACGGTAATTAGGTTTAAATAAAGTCATATGTGTTTACTACTATTTTCTTTACTCTCTATTAGTTGTAGAACTGGAATTATTTACTTTTGGAAGATATTATAGATTGAAACTATTACTGTTCAGATACAGTAGAATTTGCATGGAAATTAGTTCGAAATACATTCAATGTAGCAAGCATACTTTATTTCTTGTTGAAATTTCATACATGCATACACAATCACGCCATGTACCCAAAAGAATACGGCACAAACTGTTTTCACTATCCCAAAATCAGTTTCCTTCAAACATTCCCATCCAAACAAGCAACTTTGGTTTCATCCACATTCATGATATTTCTTCTCATACATGCTCTTCTATTCGTACTACTTAAAAACTTTCGCTCACGCAAAACACTCTCAATCATACCACGCCAACTACACAAATTGATCAAAGAAATACTTTAGATGCTATCAGTAAAATCAACTCCTCTCTCTCTCTCTCTCTCTCTCTCTCTCTTATGATGTATTGCTATTATTTAATAGCGATAAAACCAAAGTCGAAAAATTATTCGGTGACCGGTCTATTCGGCCATGTTTTTACTAGTCGGGTTTCAATTGAATATTTGTTTAAAATTTGGCTGAATATTCATTATTTGGCTGAATTACTGTTTATCTTCACACCCTAATATAGCAAATCAATACAAATACTATTTTAAATTTTTATTTTATAGTTTATTTTTGTTTGTTAACTTTTAACTTTATTAAATATGTAAAAAATACATAATTTTTATGTCAAACTATACTTTTTTGTCCGCCAAATTTTATTATTCGGAAACACACAGGTTTCATAAATCTATTACATATATATATATATATATATATATATATATATATATATATATATATATATATATATATACAAACAATAAAGAAAAACTTTTCATGTAAAATTCATCAATAGAATTTATACTTATAAATTCAATTATATTAGTAATTCATTATATATATAATTTGCAATGCAATATACTTACGATGAACTGTTTATTTTGTCATTTTCTTGTGCTTTTTTACGATGTTATTTTATGGCGGTTTGGTTGCATTCCAATTCAATTACGATGGGAGAAGATGTTGCTGATATATTTTATTACACACGAACTTGATACGATGATATTCTCGAAGCTAAATTATCTTGTACACGTATATAGATAACCAACGTAATTTGCTACATTTACTCTCGACATAGTTACATTTTGCATTCTACGCTTGGCAGGAATGTTGAATCGTGCTAATGGTATTAATTTTCCTGATGGATGCAGATAAAAATATCGATTTTCTGTTTGATTTAAATTGACTGACGCATTTATGTTACATATAACGAACATTCTTTTAGATTTTCTATTTCAAATAGCTTTTATGGTTTATAATGAAAGAAAAAAGAAACACTTTTATAAGATGGGTATTAATAAAATAATTATATTTTCTTTTCTAATCTGTATCAGTTCACGTATGTTCAAGGCGAACCAATGAGAAAACAAATATTCTATGCACACAAAATTGTAGTTAGAAATAAAGTACACTGTAAAAAAGATTCCATTTTACATAAAAATTATAGAAGAAAATACATATTTCAACAAAACGATGATTTACATAAATTTTCTGTAAAAATAATTTTGTAATTTTAAGTAAAATAATTACCTTACCATATTACATATATTTTCTTACCGAAAAAGTAAATAATTAATTTTAATTTTATATCTATATAATGTAAAAATTTTCTTTAAAATATCTGTAAACAATATTACATATATTTTGTCTATAAATTTATATATTAAACTGGTGTAAATCAGTTGCCCTGGTTTTTATGCAAAATTACCGAATTTTTTTATGCGGTCGAGTTTACAACCCCTTCCAATTGAGAAACTAACAATATAATTTTATAACAATTTTTACTTGCATTGTTAATGATGTGCGTTTTTACTCACAACGAAACAAAAAGGACCTATAACTTATATTAAAACACAAGTTTATTATAATTTTTTAGATATTGTGCGTCCATTGTATTTACGTCAATCAGGCATGATCTATAACATAAAAACGGGTAAAATCAAATCAGTACAAATAATGATTTGATTACAGGATATCAAACAATAATAACTAGTCATCATCGACAAAACTTTATTGCAACTGTATCATCATGAAATCCCAGCTACCGAAACAACAATCAATCGATTAATTCGGTCAATTAATTTAATTACAGAATAAACTACGAACGAACATTTAATTAACATTATAACCCATCTATATCTCAGCCTCTCGCATAGTCAGTCGTCGAAGGAGTAGATACTAGCGCCCCCTTACAACACCTCACCGAACTAATCATCGTCCACATTTCGTAAAAAAAGAAAAAAACGAAAATGAAAAACGAAAAGGAAGAAAACTGGTATAGAAGCATCAGTGAAGCAGCAGCTAAACCGAACGAAGAGTGGAAAAATAGCAAAGCGATAAAAAAGAAGAGAGAAACGAAGAATCTTTCCCCGTACAAAGAACAGTATTCAGCCGTGGTTCAAAGCTTAACACGCTGAATGAAAAAGGCCCCAGGGTTTCAAGCGATAGACAAAGATGGTCTGTAGTAGCTCTCTCGATTTGTAAGACAAAGAGGGTTAAAACTAGGGTGGTAGGAATTACGAGAGAACGTAACAGACGCGCGCGTGCTCATACACTCCGAGGAACATGGTAGTATAGATACGGAAGACTCAGAGGGCGACTCAAGTTTTTAATTAAAAAGAAATACACGAAGACGGACTGCAGTTAGAATCTCTTTCGAAGGAAAATAGAGAGAAAAAGAAAACAGAAAAAGAGTGAGAGAGATAGAAAGAGAAAAAGATTGGTTGGTTTCGGATGAAAGAAAATAAAATGACGATATATATGTACAGATAATATTAAAAAAGTACAGCTTGCTGAAAGATTTATTATGAAAAGATTCGTGGATAAGAAATTATTTGGTTTACGCGTTGTTGGATTTGAAAGAGTCTGATTGTTTTCAATTAAGTTCTTGTTGAAAGAAAAATGTATGATTATGGAAATAACTTATGGGCGAAATTTACAAATTATCTACAAATATTTTTAATTGAATAAATATTTGCATTAAAAGAAAAATATTTTAATTTTAGGAAATTGAACAAAAATGAATAATTGGTTTAATTTATATTATATTAGCCATTAAAATTATACTTATATAACAAGAATAAATTTTTTTATCGTATCAGTGAAATTTACAATGAGTATATATAGATAATTGTTTTTTTTTTAATATGTCAATTCAATTCAATTATTATGCATAATTGTTATTGACCTTATTTTGTCCTCCCAATTTTATCAAAACAGAATAAACCAAATAATAAATATAAATAAATAAAAAAAATAAAATATTTTGAATTTTATAATTTTTAATAAAGTTAGTCTATCGTGTTGTTAGTGTTTCTGTGGTGGCCAAAGCAGATTTTTTTACTATTAAAATATTAAATTTATACAAATTTTTTTTTACAAAACTAAATTATTAATATACCGATATAATAATAAACCTACTAGAAACTAGCTAATTTTAAAGACATTATATAGAAAAAGTCAACAATTTTTTTTTATTTATGTAATTTTACATGTTTTATGAATGTAATTTTTTATAAAAAAAAATGTGATATTACGTAAATTATCACAGTAAAATTACAAAAAGTTGTTATTTTTACTCTTAAAACATATGTAAAATTACATAAATTTAAGATATATTTTTTACAGTGTATATTTATTGTATTCATCGTGCAGTATCATATATATTATTTTTATTAATAACAGAAAAATTAATAATTTTATATAATAAACAAAATTGTTGAAAAGTAAAATTTCAACTGCATAAATATGTAGTTTCTACTGCAGACCACAATTTTTTACATTCACTGCAAATTTTGTGTCCAATTGCACTGTACAATAAGGTCTACATCTGCATCGTGTCTTATTTAAGATCTTAAATCCTCTAACTGTCTTCGTTGTACAAACATTACTTCAGAATCAGTTCCCTAATCCCCATTCAGTGCAGTTTCACCACCATCTTAGAAGCTAATAAGTCAACTAGCAGCTTTATATCCTCCATACTGAACTAATAATGAACAAACACATGTACGTTTAAATAATAGTAGATATAACCTGCAATTCATCCCTTAAGAATAGTTTGGTGAGGAAGAAGGTACGAAAGCGAATAGAAGGTATAGAGAAACATCAAAACCCCCAAGCTAGTTGAATGTGAATGGGATCTATAGCGAATATGCCATGGATCTCTGTTAGCGAACGAACTAACCACCTAATCCTCTTTGCCCATACACATACAAAGAAATACACTGAATCCGAGTTCTCATCCGGTTTGTGACAGTGTTTTATTGCTGGATGTTTGGAGATGGAAAGATGGTACTGTTTGTTTCGAAGTTAGTTGACTCATCTCCCCTACCGTATGCATAAACTTGGATTCTTCTTGGATTCCATAAGTAATCTTTCTATGTATATTGGAATGTAATTTCATACGAGATCCAAGAATTTTCATTTTAACCAACCGTTGTTTTTAACGAAAATGTTTATGTATATGGGCATCAGAATAATAAGCAGTTCATAAAATTAAATAACTAATGAAGCTTGAGTTGCTTGTCTGAACTAATTTCGGGATAGTGAAAAGAATTTGTGCCACACTATTTGCGTATAAAAAAAAACGATTACAATTTCTACAATTAAAGTATGTAGTAATGATTATTGATGATTAGATTTGTTTTGATATTAGAACGTTGTTTACTTACATTTTTTGTCGTGAGAAAACATATTTTAACGTAAATTTGTTATACAGTCACATTTTTAGTCGTAGAAAATATTATGTATCGTGCATTTTATTTTCCTATCGTGATTTATACCAATTCTGTCTTGCGAAAAAAATATCATCCATTCATAAATACTAGTAAATCTGATAATAATAATAATAATCAAACTTTATTTACACTGTAAAAAAATATAAATTTTACATAACTATTAACAGTAAAATAGCAGCATTTTGTAATTTTTACTATGATAGTTGACGTAATATTACATTTTTTCTGTAAAAATACATTTATAGAACATGTAAATTTACATCAATTTTTTACAGTGTAGCTTTTTAGCTAATTAATTAAAATACATATTCAAAAAATTATAAAAATTACAAGAAATGTATTACTGTAGCATAATATTTGCGTAATTAGTATAACATTTATAATTTATCGAATTATCAACTTATATTGATACTGAAACAAACTATATATATATGGAATCGGTAAGATGACGTCACCAGCCGTTGACGTTGGCACGTTACATTTCGAAAGATATCGCACTTCGTCTCTGACTTGGGGGATTCTAACTGGAGAAATAACTCCGCACTCTTCGTAAGAACCCGCCTGGTGGTGTGCGTCGCAGTGGTTGCTTGATCGCATCGGGCTTCTCTCTCTCTCTCTCTCCCTCTCTCTTTATCTTCCTTCTCTTCGACGCTCCCGACGCCCACCGTTACGACGCGTGGATTAAACTGAAACCAACAAGCTTGGTCGGATGCACGTCCGCACAACTATATTGATCTAAGCGTGTCATGCCGGAAGCAGACTAGATTGCGGACAATAAATTTTTATTTTCAAAAATGCTGCGTTACAAATTTATATTGATAGAACGAATATTTTACATATCTTCACAAAATTAAATTGAATGTATTTATTATTCAATATGTATTTGGTTAAATATCAACTTTTTATTTTCATTTTATCTTTAAAAGTGATTTTTGTCATTACCATTTATTTACTTATGTAAAATAGCTTATTAAACATTTAAAATATTTTATTTAAATTTTATAATTTTAAATATAATGGAAAGTGCATGTACTAGAAGAATTATGTATATCTAATGGAAAGACATTTAAATTTATTTAGAAATAAATCATATCGTGAATTTGAGAAAGGAATTAATTCTGAAAAATAAAGACTGTGCCCGTATTCTCACCTCATTTATAAAAGTGATTTTTGCCAAAAGTACTTTTGACGTTTACTTGAAATTATTTATTAAGCACTCTATAATAGTTAATTTAAATTTTATAATATCAAATATACCAAAAATGATCAAATATAGAAAAACTATATACATTTAAAGAAAAACAAAAGCAAAAAGTTACTTTGAAATTAATGATAAAAGCACTTTTTCACGAAAAAGTGAGGTGAGAATACGGGCTTTATATTTTCACCTCACTTTTAAAAGTGATTTTGTCAAAATTACTTTTGATGTTTACTTAAAATTACTTATCAAGCGATTTTATAATTCAAATATTTGAATTTTATAATATAAGATATAAAGAAAATATATCAAAAATAGAAATACTATTCATACTTAATAAGAGATAAGAATAAAAATTTATTTTAAAATGAAAAATAAAAGCACTTTTTCATAAACGAAAGAGGTGGGAATAAGAGCCACTGTTTTTAACTTACTAGATAACAATAACTAACTAGATCTAGTTACTTATTTATTACCTGGTAACTTGTTTCTATGTTCTGTTATTTACTGTAAATGTCATTTATATCATTTTCCTGAAGAAGATGTACGTTGAGTACGTCGACTATTTATAAATATTAATACAGAACTTTAACCTAAAGCAATTTAATTTTACATCTTGGTTTTTAGATCAGGTTAGGTTTTTTTATTTGATATTCATAATTAGTTTTTATTTCTGTTAAAAAAATGTAGTATATTTAGCTTAGATACTAACACTAATTCACTTTAAATATTATTAATGCAATATTATAATATTCAATAAAATAGCTTTTACTGTAATTTAAAACCACGTTAATATTTAAATAATACATCTAACTATATAAAATAAAAATAACAATTTAAAATAAATGATGTTCTCCACATAGTAAATATGATTCAACTATAAAAGCACTAGAAAAGAGTGTAAGAATACAAACAAATACATTCGTATTTCTATACAGTGCAGTAAATGCAATCTACTATAAGATATAGGTGAGTTCATATATTATCTAGCGCCAGTGCCAGTGCACATACTCCAGACACAAATGCCTGGTAATACATAAGTTTCTACTTGCACTTTGCACTACATCATAACCTATATGCATACAAACAAAATACATTATGTCTGGTCTGACTGTAGCAGTGAAGCAAATAAAACAGAAAGAGAAATACATCCTTTAAATTACGATCGCACACAGAAGCAGACATACGAATTCAGGGTTGTTTTCCAGAATTTTATACCAAATGCTTTTACTTGTTTAGTAACAAAATACATCTATACCGAGTCAGATAGTGGATTTAATGAATTTTAACACATCACCACTGGGCATAAAATAGAGTAAGGCAATGGCGTAGCCAGGGGGGGGGGGTTGACCCCCCCCCCAAGAACCTGAACTACCAAAAACATACGTATGTGAAATATGAAATATGTTATTTTACTTTCATTTTTATAAAAATAATTTTTATTGCTCTTTATTTTTCATACAAATTACAGTATTATCTTTATTGATTAATATTATATCATTTCTTTAGTAACCCCCCCATGACAAGTTTCTGGCTACGCCACTGGAGTAACCCTTATTCAAAATGCCGTTGTAGCAGCTGAAATTTTATTAGTTTCGTATAGTCGTAAGTATAAGAAAATACATGTAAAAATTGTTTCATACACATGTTATTGAAATTGAAATAGAAGACAATAGTATAATAAAAATAAAAAATCTTTAGATTATAGTTCTGTATTAACATTTACAGTAAATAAACAGAACATAGTAACAAGTTTGTAAATATAACGAAATAAGTAACTAAATTATAATTATTTATAAATTATTTAAATTAATAGTAATATAAATAATATAAATATAGTAACTTGTTTCTATGTTTTGTTTATTTACTATAAATGTCATTTGTATTATTTTTTCCTAATGAAGACGTACGTTGAGTTCGTCAAAATGTCGATTATTAATAAATATTAGTACAGAACTATAACCCAAAACCGTTTTATTTTAATATAATGAATTCTGAAAAAAAATTTGAAACTAAAAATAAAGAAAAATACACAGCAACTAACCTTCCAGTTACTTACAGTTGTATAATAGTATTTATATGTATATAGTATATATATATTTGTAACGTGATTTGTGAGAATTAATCTTTCTTTGGTGGAATATACAATTTCTGATCATCCTGAGCGGTATACATTTGCATTTTTTCACACATTTTCAAATTCAAATTTAAGCGAAAATAAACAATGCAATTGTCAATTAACTTGACTCAATAATTTTTAATATTGCCGTCGGAAATATCAAATTAATACACTGGACCATGTTTCTTTGGTTGAATATACAGTTTTTGATCACCCTATAGACTTCTTCACACATTGTCAATAATCAAATTAAAAGTAAAACGAAAATAAACAATAGAATTGTCAATTAACTTAATTGTTTTCGAAATGTGGCCGCCGAAGAAGTCAGATTAAATACACTTGACGTTGTAATTATGTTTGATGCTGCCACTAATGATCTATATAGTAACTAACTGCTATATAATAATGTCATTCTTGTACTAATAACATAATGACCTCTTTCTACATAGGCAATGAATATGGTAACGTAATATTAATATCATGATAAGCTTGAAGAAAAATATATTTAAATTGGAAATATTTCACGTAAAGATTAAGACTTATTTTTAATTACACAATGAATTTTATTTATTGATTTAAATGTAAAATTTTGTGCATTACAATATTTATTAAAAACAATTGCCTTTAAAATAAAAGCGCACAGAAAATCTGTTTTTCCATGTTAACTGTCTAGGTACACATATGGCTTACCACGCGGCATCTAACAAATTAATGGAATATTTTTATTCGAAAAATAAAAATAAGTCATACATAACCCGTACTGTGTAGATAAACAGAAAATACTGTATTTTATTAACTTACATTAAGTTAGTTACAACACAGACCAGCGTATGGCTACAAATACTAAAGCTAGCCAAGGTTCGTGTGGTAGCAAAGTGTATTTGTCCGTGTGGCTTTATGTAATTACCGCATGTGATATTGCTGTTACACACACATACACATACAATAACAAAGGCTTACATTAACACGACCATACAATGAACGTGTATATGTATAATACATGAGTTAAAATATAGTATATCTGTATGTGTGACGTTGCCAGCTAGCATATAGCGTCGCTGTTGCTAACACGGAGACACGCATAACTAACAATTAATTTGCGGATGAGTATAGCAGCCTGCAAGAATATACACATTATATGTGGATATAGAATACAGTATTTGTTTGATAAATTTTACAGATATAATACCATAATTGTTATAGCGGTTAATTAAAAATGACTATGCAATTATGGTATAAACGAAGAAGTTGTTTTTCTCTGCTTAGTATTAATGTTGTGAATTAATTAATGTTGAGATTACATGCCTTATTATATTAAAAATAAGTAATTTTTTGTATTAATAATGCTACAAAAACATCATGTAGATGGATATTGATGTTATATCTATTTTAACAAAGTAAAAAATCTTTCAAAATTCGTTATATTAAAATGAAACAGTTTTAGGTTTAAGTTCTGTATTAATATTTATTAATAATCGATGTTTCGACAAACTCAACGTCCGTCTTCATGGAAAAAAAAATTATATTTTCTGTTATTTACTGTAAATGTCATTTGTACCAGTTTTCCTGATTTAAGTATAAGTAACATACCGTCTAATTAGCTACTTAATTATATTAATTTTTCTGTTTTTTTTTTTTAAATTTATTTATATGTAATTTCCATAATTTTTTAAAGTGTATATAATTATTTTAATACTAATATTATATTATATAAATTTGTTTATGAAACATTGTACAGAAATATGCAAACCAAATTATAAAATAAACATCAAATTTTATTAACTATAACTTTTTAAATATTTTTGAATTATAATTTTACTGTATCTGTATACAAATCAAATAAGTAAATTTAAAAATAGGGCAAAAACAAATTTCGAAATATTAAAAATTAAATTACTTAAATTTTTTATGAGAAATATATTTTTATGTCACTAAATTACCAACAAAATGTTTAACTATATTTAATATAACCATATATACTTATCTACACTGTAAAAAAGTTGCCATTTTACATAAAATCCATAGTAATTACATATTGTTTCAGCAAAACCGATGATTTACATAAATGTTCTGTAAGAATAATATAATTTTGTAATTTTAATTAAAATAATTAATTTACCATATTATATATGTTTTTTTACCGAAAAAGTAAGTAAGTATTTTATATTTATATTTTATGTTAAAAATTTTCTGTGACTTTTGTAAATTTACATATTAAACTGGTATAAATCAGTTTCCCTAGGTTTCTATGTAAAATTACCTATTTTTTTTACAGTGTATATTTCCAAATTTTTTAACGAGAAATTTCTCATATACCTGTTCATAAAATATTTGTATGTAACTGCTTTTTATCTGAAAAAAAGTTCCAAATTTAACAACAGCTTTTTATTACACGCTCACATTTAAATTACCTGGAATTGCCATAAAATACATTTACATTATACAAACACGTGTACCACATACACAGACATTTCGTACACAATTTACAGAGTCGGATTGAAAAATATAAATAGTCTACATTGTTATTATTATAAAAAATTTAAAAATATATTTGAAAACTACTCGTACAATTTAGAAACATATTGATCCAATATTAGAAAAACACTCCAGTTGATTAGGTTTAAAAATTGAATAAAATTACCATTGAGTGTGTAGATTGTTTTATTTTGATTTCGGACTGACTAGTTTCGACCTATGTTGTTCTCAAATGCCACCCTCTTTTATTTTTTAAGCAATATTAAGATACATTCAAATTAAATGCTCAAAAAATTGAAGACGATGGAATTTAAGAACGACATAGATCGAAACTAGTCAGTTCGAAAACAAAATGAAACAATTTACAATTTTATTGATAATTTTATTTAATTTTAAACGTAGTTGTACAATATTTAATATATTTTTTGTTTTGTTTTGTACTCAATTATATAATATTTAACTTATGACATATGCATTATCTTGAAACCGATATTGTAATAGTATATTCTGAATTATTCTAAAAATTGTATAGTACTAAAGAGATTATAGAATAATACAGAATATCAGTACTAATTATATTTGAAATAAAAATTTCATTTGCAGTACTAACTATTATTTTTACTTTAGACATTCGAAAACTTGTAAAACAAAATTATGAAAAAATTATACTTAATTTGCTTTTTAGTTATAAAATCATCATTAGGTTTTTGGGATTTGTAGTTTTAAAGTGAAAATTATTTATCTTTCGTGTTATTTTATTAATTTCTTGATTTAGTAGAATATGTAGTAAATAATTAAAAAAAAAATTTGTTAATTCTCTGTGAAAAATAAAGTAAGTTATATATTAAAAATAAAATCTACAAATATACAGAAAATTAACTTCTGTTATAAATTGTTATATTGTCATATAATTAAATAAATAAAAATATCATTTTTATCGCTGTTAAATTTTTGTATTTTATATTTATTCTTAAAATAAGTAAGAAATCATATGTATTTTACAAAAACTATATTCTCAAAATAAATAACAATATTTCATTGACTAATTTTAAAATTAAAATAAACTGGCTTTAGGATATAGTCATTAATAAAAATGAATACAGAACTAAACCCTAAAGTCGTTTTATTTTAATATAATGAGTCCTGAAATATTAATATATTTTAAAATTATTTTAAGGATAAGAATAAAGAAAATAATTGGCATTAGTCAGTAGCGCAGCCAGGATTTTGTCTTGGGGGGGGCCCAAGAATTTTGTCTTGGGGGGGGGGGCAAGGATTTTATCTTGGAGAAGCAAAAAAAAAGCAAATACTAACCAGATTTTCACTTTATCTTACATGAATCGAATAATTAATAGTTTAAAACAATGAATTTTGGCTCAATATTTTGGGGTAAATAATTGTAGCGTTAGAAGTGACTGCGGAATATATTAATAAACGAATAAAAATTGTGCTAATTCTGCTAGCCTTGGGGGGGGCCGAGGCCCGTCGGCCCCCCCCCTTGGTTGCGCCACTGCCATTAGTTAATTTTGACTAAAATTTATTGATTTCCATGAAATTTTTGCTCAAATATTTTTTATGCACATAATTTACTTATATCTTTTATATAATTTCGTCGTTTTCTTACGTTAATTATGTTAAAATAATATTTAAGTTTCCAATAAATTTGATGTGGACCAGTTCGGCTCTGGAATTAATCTCTCTCTTTCTCTCTTTCTCTTTCTCTCTTCCTCTTTCTCTCTTCCTCTTTCTCTCTTCCTCTTTCTCTCTTCCTCTTTCTCTCTTCCATTGCAAAAGCATCAGTAAGCAAAAGCAGTGTAATTTTGTGGTAATAATAATTCATCAGTTTATCGCCGATATCAACACATGGCATGCACCCTGCTGTTCAGCCACCACCCGACACCCCCCCTCGCCCTTTTTTCGTTTCTTCCTCCCTCGCCGATCGACCCATTCTTCAATCCAATTCTATTTCGATACGGTTTTCACAATCGTAGCGGCGGCACGTGTGTACACACACGCACACACATATACGCGCTCGTTGCTATTGCCTACCACTGCTACGGTTTACGGTTATTGAATTAAATGGTTTTGCAGGTTAATGGTTTCCCTTTTAATGGCGACGTTGTGTATGACAACGATTTTTATGTACGAATTAAATTTAACTGCCGCGTAAATATGGTTACCTAAACGTAACCCGCAAAGCTTTGCAAGGAGCGAAGTGGTATGCCCTGTTTTAAACGGTGCTCTTTTTCTTGCATAAGAAAATTACACAACATAAATAGTATATATATATATATATATATTATATATATATATATATATATATATATATATATATATAAGCAATTTTAGTTATTTTATTCCGAGATAAAAACTACTAAAAAAAATTAACCAAATATCAAAATATATTATAAGTTTTATAATCTATAATTGATGTATGATCTATGTGTAAATCATATTAAAGATTGTTAAACGTACTACTTTCGGTAGCATAGTCCTACAATTGCAAATATCTACATTACATTTAGGTTTAAAAATCCTACATTCACATTTTGAAGATAAAAAAGATACAATATATACAATATAGTTCATAATATTTCACATAGTGTTCAGTAATATGGTACGTATTAAAAATGTTTAATATTATATTGTCTTTTGTTTGACTTTTAGTATATTTGAGTTTTTTATTATGAATTATGACAGTGAAACGGTAATATGCTCATATTTAGGTTTATCGATCAAATTGTTCGTGGTAACATTGTGGTGTTATTTTTAGTATTGTAAAAGGAAAAAAAATATCTTTTTGTTCACGTGGTTTTATATTTGTTAATTTTTGATTTAACAAAAAAAAATCGGAGTTGTAACGATAAAAAACGACCCCGACTCCGGCAAAATTCTTCAACTCTACAACTTCGACTCTATACCCCTGATTATACATTTTAAGATTTTAATTTTTTAGCAAAATGACATAATATTAATTAATAAATATAAAATCTTATCTAAATCAATTAGTATTTTTAAAAGTTATTTAAAAATTCAATATATTAGGTTAGATAGTTTTGTATGTTATTATATAAATTATAGATTTATAAATAAATAAATTTATATTTATACTTTAACCATCAAAGTCAACATATTTCAAAAACAAATCACACTTTAGTTTTATCAGTAAAAACCAGAGCAAATCAATCGATTAATTTGTTTTAGTTTCGGAATATACTACGAGTATTGTTTGTATTTTTATAATTATCAAAATACTACACTGTAAAATTTCGGACACTTTCCATTCATCATATTATCATCATTATTATCAGTTCCCGTAATTCCTAGGTGATTCCTATTCGAGAAGCCGAACACATATTTTTACTTGTATAGTCAATGGTGCCGATCGTTAGCCCACAGCCAAGCAAGGGACTATTTAGACCTAGCCGATATCAGTTGAGTTTGAGTGATATACAAGATTTTAATAATCGGAAATAATATTTAATTTAATTTTTTGTGTCTGAGTCCAATACGCTACCACTGGTTTACGGCTGCCTGTTTCATCATATTATAGCACATACTAATTCACTCAACTTGTTCCCGTGATAAAACACGAAAAAATTTTAATGCAATTTCGTTACACAAGAATATTTCACATATAAAATTGCACCGTGTAAAACAGGCAGCGACTGAGAGGATTTAATATTATAACCTATATATGTACTGCAGCAGTCGTTGCGTCGTAAAAATTTACGAAGTAATAAACGGAATAGATTAATTGAAATTTATGTTTCGTATTTATATTGTTAATATTTTCCTGGTGCATAAAGTTTTTGCTATATTTCGATTCAGTTGTTTTTAATAACCTATAAACATTGTTGAGTTACGGTGCGCTGCTATTAAATCAAATATTAAATTAATCACTTTTTTTTTCAAAATTACATCATATTTGTGTATACTAATCACATTTTTATGATCTGTTTCATCGGTGTGCTTTTAAAAGTAAATTTAGCTTATACGATTATGAAAATATTTAACTGGCTAATTTACCTAACAGTTTGTAATCTATTTTATATTGCTTGGTAATAAATTGTAATTGTAAAATAAATTGTAATGTATGTAATCTGTATATTGTATATTTGTAGTAATAAAACAAGATACATATGGTTAATAATATTAGGGAAAATAATTTATTTTCATTTTTTTATACATACACATCTTATGTTGTAGATAGTGACAGAGTTGCTATTATACCTTTTTTATTTTAAAAGATTTAAAAAGTGTTTTATTTTAGCTTCGACTGCAAGCTACAGAATGCTGATTATTGCCATCATTATTTATTTACTATAGTAAAGAATAAATATATTATATTTGATAACTATAGTTATTTTTCTTCTAATTGAAATGGAGTAGCCAAAGTGTAGTTGGTGTATGATAAAAACAACGTTTTAACGTTATTGTATCCTAAGAAGTTAAAAGGTAAAAGAATAAAATATATTTCGTCATAAATGATAAGAAATTCTTGTTTTAATTCAAGAAATCTTGATTTTTTTTGCCAGTTCCGCGTGTACAGTTATATCAAAACTGCAACCCACAAATAATATAAAATATTTCCACTTGTATTTGCATTTCATTCTTCAGGTATACAAATATATAGCATTAAGTAACCCAAAAGAATAAGAGCACTTTTGTCATTTTGCCATAAGAGCATAATGTCTCAGAAACTGTAGTTTCAGCGAAAACTGTGTGAAATACTTGTCGATAGAGAAAAACACACTACAAGATAATATAGGTTAGATTTCTTAAAAACTTACCATTAGAAAATACGACGTAAAATACCTAACAAAATATTCAAAATTTAAAAAATTATGATAAGTATATGCATATGTATATAATGTAATGTATATATGTATATAATCATGATTATAAATGTAGTGTTACATTTTGACAATAAATTCTTGTTTCGATCTCAAGAAATCCTGAAATTTTTTGATTTATAAAACTACAAAATCTAATTGGAAATTAGTATTATTCTGTGCGCATTGTATAATATACTATTCCAGAATCAAGTCGATCCCGTGTAAATGTATATGAAAGATTTTACTGTATTACAAAAATACATCAACTGCAACCCACAAATAATCTAAAATATTTCCACTTGTATTTGCATACCATTCTTCAAGTATGTATAGCATCCAGCAGTGCAAAAGGATAAGAGCACTCTTGTCAATTTACCCGCGCAATATTAAAACCGTTTTTCCCGCTTTCATCCCCCATTCATGTACACACACATAGAAGATAAATTCGGTGTGAATTTTACAACTCTCCGGTTTATATAGCTCGTGTTTTACTGACGCACACCCGCACACCCGTGTCTTTTTATTACCTGGGATAAAACACAGATTTTACTACAGCGAATGAATAAATTGCTTCTGAAAACTCATTTAGTGCACGCTTTTAATATGGCATAGCGCCTTCTCCCCCTTCCCGTACTGTTTCCTCTGTTATAATGCTAAAGTTTGCGCGTTTCGACTCTTTCACTCACTCGATTCGAGCGCATTTCAACAACACACAGAGCAGAGCTATTCACTATTTTTATGTTTTTATTTTATAATATGTGTGTGTTAGCTTTATTACTGCATCGTGTCTTATTAAAGTTGACTTGATATATACTGTATGGAAATATGAAGTTTTACATGTTTGCACTTTGTAGTTAGTTCAACACAATTAAAATTATGCTCCTATAAAACTAAGTGGATTTGGAAGTAAATTTATATAAGTTTATTAAAAATTACTAACTTTATATATTTTCTAAAATAATGTTTAAAAGTTGTCCAATTCATCAAGTATATTTTTAAATTATTAAGTACAAAATTATTATATTGAGAACTAACAGTACTTGTTTTGATAATAAAATATAATAAATAATAAAATGTTGAATTTAAAGAATATTTTTTCAGTTGTTTTTAATATTTGATTACGGTATTGGTTTTTTTCTTAAGCCATTATTAAATACTTTACAAACTGGCAATTTTTCAAATAGATACACTCCTAATAGTAAAAATTATATGTATATATAATAAAGAAGTAAGTTGATAGGCGATCTACTTTTGATAGGGCAGTCTACAATTGCAAGTACATGTTCTCCGTCCTACATTTAGACCTAAATGTCCTGCATTCACATGTTGAAGTTATATAAATAGGAAGAATCTTGACTGTTTGTTAACATATGTATATAATATATATTTGAGAATGTGTTGCGTGAGCGAAAGTTTTCAAGTAGTAGGAATAGAAGAACATGCATGCCAGGTATTATGAATGTGGAAGAATCTAAAGTTGCTTGTCTGGATAAGGATGCTTGGAGGAAACTGATTTCGGGATAGTGGAAAGAGTTTGTGCCACACCCTTTTTGGTACATACCGTGATAAATATTATACAATATCATTATATAACTTATACTTGTTTGAACTGACTGTCTTATGTTTTAGTTATCTCTGTTCCGTTTAATACTGACTTTTTTCCTCCTTTTTGCAATCTGGTGTTAGTGATATATGCAGTTTGAAAAGCTCTTTTTTTCCGTTACACTTCAATAACTGTAGATTATACTTTTCTGAAAGTATATAATATTTTTTCTACAATTAATATTAATTGTAAATAGTTTTTTATGTAAATAATTTTTTCTGAAAAAGATGGCAAAAAAAATCTGAAATTAAATTATTTTCATAATTAATCGCATAAATTATTATATAATAACAAACATAGCTACATTCTATACAACTAAATAGAATTATAACTTAAATTTACATTCATATTAATGCTTATTACAAATTTATCACCAATCATCTATATTATATATAAATCTCATCCATCTTTCAGATTTAAAAGCAACCTAACTTAAAAATAGCCAAATAAACATACGTTATATATATATATATATATATATATATATATATATATATATATATATATATATATATATACGCATGTGCTGTTTACTTATAGTCGTACACTTGTACCATTGCACTCGTGAATTTACAATTCCACTTACTAAACATTTATATCTCGTGCGGGAACATCAAAGCACTAGGTAAACTTCGTATACCTAACCTAACCCGACACACAGGCAACATCTATTTGCAACCCCTATGAAATGAAAAGAGCCAGGGATAGAGACAGACAGACAAACGAGAACTGGTTTGGTTGGGTGGAAAATACACCACGTACAGTCGAAGCGCCGACACTAGCTCGCCTCACAAAAAGTGCTTAGTTCTGTGAAGTCAACGACGGAAGCAGCTAGAGGGTTGAAATATCATTACAAGCTCGTAAAACGTAGCGACGTTATTCTCAACCCTCCACACCTAACCCCCTGTTGTGCTGACGATGTTGTACGGCAGTTGGCACCACTGTCTTTGGCCTTATGTTACGTTTACTTGGTTCTGAGTTCTTGGCACGGCGACAACCACTCGTTTTGTACAAACAGGTTAATGGCTAATGGTTAATGCTATTACTAAGTATTATTGTTATTGTTATGCACTTGTGTATTAAAGACTGGTTTTCGTTGCTTTTAAAATGTTTCTATTAATTAGTTGATGATAAGTCTATTATTTATGCTATTTCGTAAATGACACCATATAAAATAATCATTATATACCAATTGTTTTTATTATTTATTAGTTGAAACAAAATTGAGGTCCAGTATTTCCAAATTTTGGAATAATTTTTTTTTTGCAGTGTTGGGACAAATAAAGAAATAATTAAATAAAAATACTGTGTTTTTTATTATCTAGATTAGATAGTAGATATCAAAACGAAAGTTTATCTAAATAATAAATAATAAGATAATTGGTATTAGTTAAAAAATTATTTTTTTTAAATTTTCAAAATATATGCACATATATTAGGAATAACAAAAAAATAATAATAATATTAAGATGGTTCGGATATCTTGAGCGAATATCTAATGAACGTTTGGTTAAAAAGATTTATATGAATGATTTTGAAGGTATACATTTGCGTGGACGTCCGATGAGGTTGGAGTGGTATGATTGAGAGTGTTTAGAGTGAGCGGAAGTTTCCAAGTAGTAGAAATAGAGTGGATGAAGCAAAAGTTGCTTGTTTGGATAGGAATGTTTGGAGGAGTCTGATTTTAAGATAATGGAAAAAGTTTGTGCCACACCTTTATGGTGTGATTCTGTAAAAATAAATCATTAAAATTTTCTTATAAAAAAGTTTGGTTATTGGTATTTTTTTTTAATTTCAAGTACATACATTTCGATTTTTATTCAACATAAAACATATTTATAAAAGTCATTAAAATAATAATGGTTTAGTTTTTTTAAAAGTTCATAAAATATAATTATTAAATTATCAGGTGCATTAAATTGTTACTAAATAGGTAATAGGTAAAGAAAATAAATTTTTAAGATTAAAAACAATATGAATAATAGTATGTTTTAAAGCTTGTAGTAAAAAATATTTTATCTACGTTTCTATTTTCGTTTTAACAAAATATCATATTCATTATGTTACAATAATGTAATATAAAATTTTAAAACATATTTTTTTATATTCATTCAGAAAACTAAAATATCCATACATAGCATACTTTATTATGACTTGTCACCCCTCTATCACATTTTACGATTACAATACGATGATACCGTTCCACAAAAACCTCGTTAACAGTTCAAGTGTCAAGCAAACGCCTAGCTGCCTGCAAAATTTGCCGGTTCATTGACCCCCAATCTTTGATGCATACCGTCCCGCCATACACGGGCGTATTGCCGACCGCACTATGTCACGTTCGTACACCACCATCAGCCGCGTACGTCAACTGTTTGTTCGACGCTGTTCAACTATTTCCACATACACACCAGCCAATAAAAACTCATCGTCCGTACACGATTGATTTTGCACATCGGATTTTTATCCACTGGTAGATTTTCATTGGATAGTCGTCGATTGTGTTTTGTTATTCATACGGATCGTTTTGTTAAACTATTTATTTGTATTTGATGATAGATATTTTATATTGGATATTGTAATTTATTGTTTTATTTTGTTACATATACAGGATGTAACAGAATAACTATTCCTAATTTTCAGAAATGATAGAGGGCACGTAAAGAAACATTTTTTATTAATAAACTAGTGTCCGGAAATTTTTTTTTTTTTTTTTTTTTCAGCAGTCTATTGTACATCGTTACAACTTGTGTATCGAAAATAGTGGTCGTAACTTTGAACAATTTTTATAAAGTTTAATGCACTATTATTTCTAATAAAATGTTCCTTAAGTTAACTACTCTTTGATGTTGTAATAATTAAGATTGTTTTTAACGATATCTAGTGTATCTTGACACCGAGAAATTTCCGGACACTAGTTTATTAATAAAAAATGTTTCTCTAAGTGCACTCTATCACTTATTAGTTATAGTTATTTTGTTACACCCTGAATATATATATTGTTGAGTGGTGGGAAATTGGATAATGTTGAAAGGTTTATAGTGAATATGTGACGAATTTTATTTTAAATGCAATTACTTTTTGTTATTGAGGAATATGTGAACTATGTTAATTTAAAATATTTATTTTGTTTATATAATTTAAATTATTTTATGGAAATGATGCTATAAAATTAATTGTAATTTTTGTAAGTTAAAATTCACCGTAAACATTTTAATTATAAATGTTAAGCCACATTATATTTGTTTTGTTTTTGATAATATTAATTTAAAAATATAATGTAAATATAAAATGAATATATTTTTAATTTAAAAGGTGCAAGAATTTTTAATGAAATATACAGAATGTCCCATTTTAATTTACCACCAGGAATATCTGGAATAAGGGGTTTACATTTGAAATTTTAAAGTTATTCCTCCCCCTTCGCGTATGGGGACTGTTAATTTTTTTTAGTATCTGGATGTCCCCTATCCAAAATATTAATTTTTCGTTATGGTAGTTTTATGCGACAAATTCAACTTCCGTTTTTCTGATAAAGACGGACATTGAGTTCGTCGAAAAATCGATTATTGATAAATAATTTATACAGAACTTAAACCTAAAGTTGTTTTATTTTATATGAGTTCTGAAAGATTTTTTTACTATGTTAATTTTCCTGTTGATATATATTTTGCGTACCGACTATGTAGATGTAATATGTGTACAAATATATAAACACAACGTCAAATGTTGTAGAATTTGTATCCCAATTCACTTTGCGGCTTGGTTCTTCAACTTGACAAAAAGAGATCAGGAATTATTTATAAGTTAAAAACGATACACATGTGAGTATATATATATATATATATATATATATATATCAAGCAAAATGTCGCTTTATATAAAGTCATTAAAGATTTTGCTTTTTATTTGTCTGTAGCCTATTTATTTGCAGAGATTATGTGGTAGGTAAAATACAAATTTATTTATGTTAATTATGTATTTTACGTACTTTGTTTGTAGAAATAAATTTTCGGTGTTTGTTTAAATTATATAGAAGTCGAAAGACAAATAGATTTTATTCTTAAATTATAATTTTTGAGAGTTAAATAATAATGTAAATTTACTACTTCTTTAAATAAAAGTGCTTTAATTGCTGTTTTTAACATACATACATACATACACAATCACACCATGTACCCAAACTCTTTTCATCATCCCGAAATCAGTCGCCTCCAAACATTCCTATCCAAACAAGCAACTTTCGCTTCATCCACATTCATAATTCCTCTCATACAAGCTTTTTTATTTCTACCACTCGGAAACTTTCGCTCACGCAAGCCACCCTCTCAATCATACCACTCCAACTACTCATCGGACGTCCACGCAAACGTATACCATCAAAATCATTCAAATAAATCTTTAACCAGACGTTCATTAGACATTCGCTCAACTTTAACTGTTTTTTTTGCATAATATACTAACATAACTAACATAATATAACTAACATAATATACTATTTTCATTAATTAACTTTTTATATTATTATATTATAATATTCTCTCTTTGTCCGTCATCTCAAAAGTTTGTTACCAAATCCGACCACATCAAAAAGCAGGCATATAGTTCGAGTAACTTCCTTTCAGCTCACACGCATCCAAAAGGTGGTTCTTGTCTTCGTTTCCATCTTGTGCTTGAAGAGGCAAACGAACAAAATATTCAAACAGCTCGTGCCAAAAGCGACAGGGTGATCTAAGCACTTTGCATACTCAATTATTATCTTGTGCTTGTGATGTTACACAGTAAATGAAAGTTTGTGCTCCCTTTCCATATTCGGCGCGCATTGCGACGCGTCGTTGCGCCGTCGTTTTCGTGCAATCTTGTTCGCTATCACGCGGTGACGGAAGCTCGCTCTAGTCGCACCTTCGTTTAATATTTGTCGGTCTCTTTCTCGTGCGCTTTTCGTAACGCGTGACAAATGATCACGGCTGCTATTCAAGTTGTTGATGCGAGAACATATCAGTGAAAAAAATATGGTAAGGCGGTAATGAATGTAAAGTAAGTTTTGTGCATGTGTATACAATTTATTAGATAAAATATTTATGTAATAACATCGAACAAAAGTTCAATGTATATTTGGAAAATTAATATTTTAATTAAAAATTTCACAAGTTACTCAGTTATTGAATCGGATTATTAAGCTATGCAACAATGATTGGCCAGTTAACTATAGACACGTGTTTCACTTTTTAGGAGTTCTTCAGTATGATGATTTGATCAAAGTCCGAAAACACTGATGCAGGTGTAGCCATCTGACTAGTTTTAATGTCAAGTAAATTAAAAAGATGTAGCTGGGAAGGAATCTACACAGTAATTCACTAAGCATTTATAATAATAATAATAACATTGGACAAAATTGTATCTGTGAAATTAATATAATGATATTCTATGTTGAGATTTTTCCCAAAAATTTCAAAAGTTACTCAATCATTGAATCAGATTATTAAGCTATGCTAGACACGTGTTTCGCTGTTTAGAAGTTCGTCAGTATGGTGATTTGATCAATGTCCGAAAACACTGATGCTGGTGTAATCATCTGGCTGGTTTTTATGCTAAGTAAATTAAAAAGATGAAGCTGAGAAACAATAAATAACATCAATTCTTTATTATAAATGCTTAGTGCATTGTTGTGTAGATGACATATTTGTTCAAATGCATATTTGGTTAATTTTTTAATATTTACTGTGGTAACTTGCGGCTTACGCTGTATTAAAATACTAGCTTATTGTTTTCAACTCTCATTAATAATAAAATCCACTAAAATACAAGGATATTTGTAGTCTTTTGCTTCACTTTTTTGCGATTGTATTTTGGATTTATTTTTACGATTGAAATTTGCGATTGATTTTTGCATTAGAATTTTCCGATTGAAGAAACTGCAACAGCTGTAAAGCAATGGCGGTTATTTGCTGTCAGTTCGTAGCATTGGTAGATGACATAAATGCACATGTCCTCAAAAATCTGTCCCAAATATTTATTGAAAATAAATCAATCCCAAATATTTATTCATGATATATTTCAAATTATTGTTCATAAATTATTAATTTATTACCGTCTACAGAGACTTTAATTCTAAACTTAACATATGACAATAATATTATAATGCTCGTAAGTTATAAAACGAGCATTTCTCTGAATTTCATTTAGGGTGATTGTCGGCATTTCAGTATAGGCGTCGGCGTCGCGTCGGTGTTTCGTTAGCTTCCCAGTTTCAGAAGCAAATTCATCTCCGGAACAAATGAATGCAGCCAAGCCAACTAGATGAAGAGAAGCGAATAATTAACGTTGCGCGCATTCGTGCTACGGCGATAAAATTATAAGAACATTTCTTCTTTCTCTTTTCCACTGCCGTTTGTCTTCTGTTTCTTACTTTTTGCCTCATTTTGTTTTTATTCTTTTTTCTCTCTCTACTATTCGTATTTTTTATCTTTTTTTTGTACACACGTTTTTGAAATGTAAGCTCGATCTCTGTTACTCTATCGTGTATGCGCGAGAATGCTGCTGCATCATGATAAAATTCATTCTTGTTTAATTAATTTAAGAGCATCGAGCAACTAAAAGAAATTTTAAGTTAATTTTTCTTATTTTGTACTTCTTCTTTATAATAGTAAGTAACAATATAACTATTTTTAAAGCTTTGTATGAAATTTAATTTGAAAATAAAACCACATTTGAACTGAAAATTATTAATAATTTTACAGTTACATTTATTCCAGAAAAACACTATATTTTTAGATATATATTTTTACAAATCTTTTAAAATAATTATATTGTTACATACTATTGCTTGTTTTCTATTAAAACTTTTATTTCTATTAGAAAAATGTAAGTTTACAGTTTAAAAACACGTTTACTTTTGAGTTAAAAGTAAGGACCTTGGATCTAAAGCAAAATTTTTCTCAGCGTAGACAATAAAATATGTTTTAATAAATTTATATGGCATATTTAGAAGAATAGAAAAAATACTGTCTTACTGTCCAATACAGAAATAAAATCAAAGGCGCCCGTATTCTCACCTCACTTCTAAAAGTGATTTTTGTCAAAATTACTTTTGACGTTCACTTAAAATTACTTATTAACCCTGTACAAGTATATGTAGCCATTTGGCTACATTGACTTTTAAAATGCCAAAATCTTAGACTGGGTAAATGTACTGTTTCCTTGCAGTGTTTCTATTTAGCTACAACCTATATACGCCTACCAGAAAAACCCCGACATCTATACGTGATGTTTTGAACTTTGAAAAAAATTCAAAATGGTTGCAAAACGATCAGCTTGTGCACTGTGCTATGTTCTCGTGTGATTTTTTGAATCGTGTAATTCGTACAAAGGCTCCTTCTGTGAAAATTTTTGTGCTGTGTTTTACATAAGGTTAGTTTGACAAGATCTTATTATTATTTGCAAGAAAGAATGCATATTAGTTGGCCAAATTTGGATGCAAATATGTATGTAGCGAAAAAGCTACATTGCCCAATGCAGGTACCTAACCGTTGCTTTTATTTCTTTGCAGGAAAATGAATTTTACTGGTTTCAATCCAGTTTCCTTTTATGGAAAATTGCGTAAACAAACAGTTGTTGTCCCAGCGGATCCTAATGTGTCAGATTTTTCTGATGGTGATTCTTCAGATGAAGAAGAATTGGAAATAACAAAACTGAATCTGGGTAAAACTTTGGTCGAGGAATCGGAAGAAGAATCGGAAGTAATAAATCAAGAATCTGACACAATTATCGAGGCTTCAGACACTGAGGAAGTAGAAGAGGGCGAAAGGAACGAGGGTATGAATTTTAAAACGGCTAACAGTGCAAAAAGAAATAAAAATAAAACACCACTGAGGTATGATTGGGCAGAAAATGATTTGCCGCAACTGTCATTTGCTGATGATCCTCCTTGGGATACTGAGGAACTCTCTACTCCGTTAGAATATTTTACAAGATTTTTCTCGATCAATATAATGCATGACATTGTCGAACAAACCAATTTGTACACTACCCAAAAAACAGGCGTACCCATACGTCTCACGAATTCTGAATTGACAGATTTTATCACAATAGTTCTGCGAATGGGAGTAATACAATTGCCAGCTTATGCAGATTACTGGTCGAATTCATCTCGTATTGATCAAATAGCAAACATAATGACTTACAAACGTTTTAGAAAAATTAGAAGTTGTATACACTTCAACGATAATTCCAAAATTACACCTGAAACAAAAGATAGATTCTATAAAATAAGACCACTCTTAGACAAAATTCGTAATAATTGTCAAAAACTCAACACCGAAAACCAATACTCTATTGACGAAACCATGATCCCATATAAGGGAACCTACGCTGGAAATCTTCGGCAGTATATAAAGAACAAACCCCATAAATGGGGGTTCAAGTTTTTCGTTAGGGCTGGAGTCTCGGGGATAATAGTTGATTTCATTCCATATCAAGGTACATACACTTTCGATGAGTTGAAAGGCACTTGCAACGAACTGACTGATGAAGAAAGAACATTTGGTTTCGGCGCTGGAATTGTGATAGCCCTTTGCAAAACACTACATGAACCACAAAATTCAGTGGTGTTTTTTGACAATTATTTTAGCGGTTTAGTTCTGCTCACATATCTAAAAAATAAATTTGGTGTCCTTAGTTTGGGTACATTCAGATCAAATAGGATTGGTGGATGTCCATTAGAATCGGATAAAGTATTGGCAAAACGACCAAGAGGGTCGTATGCACATAAATGCGATCAAAAAGCTGGAGTGATAGTGGTAAAATGGTTGGACAATAAATGTGTATTATTAGGTAGTACCTTTTGTGGTCTTGCACCTGTAACTTCCCTGAAGAGATATTCGAAAACTGAAAAAAGGAAGGTTGATGTTCCATGTCCAGCAATTATCAAACAATATAATAAGCATATGGGAGGCGTGGATAAAGCCAATTCTCTGTTGGGATTGTACAGGACTTCAGGAAGATCCAAACGATGGTATTTTCCAATTTTCACATATTTATTAGACATGTGTGTTGTAAATGCCTGGCTACTTTATAGAAAGGATTGTGTAGCTTTAAATCAAAAGTCACTTCCATTGAAAATATTCAGAATGGAATTAGCAGAATCATTGCATAAAACTGGAAAATACAACAAAAAGGGAAGACCTTCGAAGGACGGTAATATACCAAAGGTACGAGTTCCTGTCAAAAGAAGACCCGATGATTGCAGCAGAAAAGATGCAGTTGGACATTGGCCGATACATGCGGAAAAGGGTAGATGCCGTCATTGTACAAAAGGCTTCACTACAATTATGTGTCAAAAATGTGAATGTCGTCTTTGTTTGACGGCAGCAAAAAATTGTTTTTATAATTTTCACGTGTGAATGTTGTTTTGAAATTATATATATTATACCTATTGTACAATAATGCCAAAAAATGTCATATTTTAGTTTAGTTTGAGGCGCTTTTCTTGTTGCAACTTTTGAAAATAAAATCTATTATGAATCGATACGTTTTACATTATTGCTTGTTACAGGTCTATGAAATAAATGGAAAATGTTGCCGCTATGGGGCAATGTTGCTCTTCAGCTACATTATCAAACCTCCACTTCTAATACAAAATGTACATTTTTCTCAGATATTACAGAATTGTAGAGCCCTAAAAACAGTGTATACAAAATATTAGATTTTTTAAACAAGGATTTATTAGAGTGGCCCGTACCGGGTTAAACAATTTTAATTAATTTATTTGAATTTTATAATATTAGATATAAAAAAAATCTATTAAAAATAGAAATACTATTCATATTTGATAAAAAGTAGAAATAAAAATTTATTTTAAAGCAATAAATAAAAACACTTTTTCATAAACAAAAAAGATGGGAATACAGGCCGAAGTTTCTACAAAAGTAAAAATTACTGTTGCTGTAGTTTTGATGGAAATGAAATAGTGTATGAACTATTTTAATCAAATTTTGATTAATATTGTAACAAAACTGAGAATGCATAAGTAATTATGTTTGCATGTGTGTGTGAGTGCACATGTGTGTGTGTATACGTGCGGTGAGTCACGCGTAAAGAATGTGTTTACACATTCTGTTTATGTGACGTAATGTCGGTGTGCGCTGTGTATGAATGTATGTGTGCGAAGGTTCCATTAGGCTTCTAGATTGTTGTAGAAGCTTTCGAGAAGGATTGGTTGCAGCCTACTTAAGGCGCTACGAGCAACAAGAGAAATCAGTCATCATTGAAGCGCCGATCTGGTTAGATCTAGTAATCGATCTAATAGTAATGGGTCGGTGGTGATGGCTCGTTGAAATAAATAATAGTGTGATATAAATAGTGATATAAATATGTAGATATAAATGTGTGCGAGTATAAGTGAATATGGTGTTAGTTCATAAGTTGTATTAATGTCAGTCCGATAGTTGATAGTTGTATTATAAGTAATGTAAATAGTCTAATTGTTTATTTAGCTCCGCTCGGCTAACCATTGTTGTTGTATAGTATTGTTATGTAGTGTTTAAGTGTTGTAAATAAATGCTAGTCAAAATACAATCGCAGATATGGTGGTGATTATTTGTAATACGATTCCAATACTGTTCGGACTGCCCCGACACGAATTCAAATTCACGTTACACTGGTGTCAGGTGTGAGGGGTATGTTTTGAGCAGTGTTGGAGGAAGGCGAGTATTTGCGATTGTTGAACAATGTAAGCTCGATTTACTGATGAGATCTGATTGTTGTAAATGATTTTTGTTAGTAAGTCGAGTATTTTGTTATATGTGTATATAGTTTTAAGTTAGTATCTATCTACACTGTGATAGGAATGATCGGACTGGCATTGTTGTGTGTGTGTGCTTGCAACTGGTATTGTTGCAAAAGTGTTAGTGACAGTGATAATTATGCCAAGAAAGATGAAGAATGAAAACATCAGAAAGACAGTGCTACGGTTGAAACAAGTTCCAATGATGGCTGAGTACAGTGGTTCCACAACTTGGAATGAAGTGGGGCTGATGGGCAACGAGGCGATGACATGGTCGTTCATGGAACACAACAGACTGGATGGATCGGAGTGGAGGATGGTCGATGTATGCTTGGGGCATGCGGTGTAGACATCCTCACTCAAATTCTTCGATCTATACACAACGAAAGTGTTCTGGTTGTTCGAGGATTGATGGGTCATCGATCGTTGAAGATCTGGATGCTGGTCAGATAGTTGTAGAAGATTGTGGAAAAGAGAGGCACTGTAGTCATTGGAAGCAAGTAGATGTTTCGGTTGAAATATCTGAAGCAGCAGCTGTGATTTCTTGGGCAAGATGCTGTCACTACGCGATCAGAATGTTATGATCGCGGCGTATGGATGAAGATAGTATTCTGGGTTCTTGCCGGCATCTAACATCACGCCGGTCGGCAAGTAGATGTCCGTGGTTGGCTGTCACTAGCCAACGAAGAACTTGGCGGTGAAGATTGCATGCAGTAGAAGATGAGAAAGCACTACGGAGTATTCAGGACGGATTCTCGAGAAAGGATTGTGTCATGATGCGGCGGGGTCCGAGGCAGGTTACGGGCTGAGAGGACTGAAGTGGAGCAGGTTGAGGGTATGCTGGGCGCATGCCGGGTGTAGATCTGCTCAGGAAAATTCTTCAGTCAGTAATTATTCGTAACGGAAAGGCCAGGGAGTACCACTCTCGATAAAGGACGGCATCATGGTACTGATAGTCCGAGGCAAGGTTGCGGATCGGATTGGTCAACTGGAGAACGTCAAATACATGCTGGGGCATGTCTGGATTGGCGAGTTGAGATCCGACCGCACGGTTGAAGCCAGAGAAGCCGCTGGACTGGTGGCTGGTCCTGAAGATAGTGCTGCAGGAGAACCAGCATGCGAAGATTTTCGCGGACACCCAAAATATCCTCCTATGGTGGAGCAAGCGTGTTCCGGGACGGAACAGTCTTAAGAAGGAGGCAGTGTAACAAAACTGAGAATGCATAAGTAATTATGTTTGCATGTGTGTGTGAGTGCACATGTGTGTGTGTATACGTACGGTGAGTCACGCGTAAAGAATGTGTTTACACATTCTGTTTATGTGACGTAATGTCGGTGTGCGCTGTGTATGAATGTATGTGTGCGAAGGTTCCATTAGGCTTCTAGATTGTTGTAGAAGCTTTCGAGAAGGATTGGTTGCAGCCTACTTAAGGCGCTACGAGCAACAAGAGAAATCAGTCATCATTGAAGCGCCGATCTGGTTAGATCTAGTAATCGATCTAATAGTAATGGGTCGGTGGTGATGGCTCGTTGAAATAAATAATAGTGTGATATAAATAGTGATATAAATATGTTGATATAAATGTGTGCGAGTATAAGTGAATATGGTGTTAGTTCATAAGTTGTATTAATGTCAGTCCGATAGTTGATAGTTGTATTATAAGTAATGTAAATAGTCTAATTGTTTATTTAGCTCCGCTCGGCTAACCATTGTTGTTGTATAGTATTGTTATGTAGTGTTTAAGTGTTGTAAATAAATGCTAGTCAAAATACAATCGCAGATATGGTGGTGATTATTTTAATACATTTCCAATACTGTTCGAACAGCCCCGACACGAATTCAAATTCACGTTACAATATATAGTATTTTTTATTGATAAGAAATAAAAACTTGACAAGATAATTAACTTGTACGTAATCATAAACAACTATTTAAAAAAATACTTCAATTTCTAAAACAATATATTTATCTCTATATCTATGATATTAACATTAACTGGAAAATGAATAATGATTGCTTTTCATGCGTAACTAATTGTAGTTAAATAGATATAAGATAATTTATCTAGTAAACATTCCAGAATAAATATATCAAAACAAAAACATGCATTGAGTAAAATGTTTTAAAACTATTATGAAAAAACATGGACATAAAAACTGTTAAGATATTTTAATACTCTGCTATCAATTTCTTGAATTTTAAAAAAAGCAAAAAAAATTAATAAGAATTTTTTACTCTGCAAACATTTCTCTATTATATGCAATATAAAGTAACTTTACCTTTAATTTAATACAATTTTTTAACTATCTCAATCAGTAATATTCTATACTGCATTCTAAAATTTAAAAAAAACTAAAATTTTTCGATAAAAATAAGAGCGACGGAATGCTTTTCCATACATATAAAATATTATATATTTGTATATTTTACTCATAAATGCATTTTTTTTACAAAAATAACTTCAACCAAAGATGTGGTTAAAATTTCATACAAAGTATGAGAACAAAAATAATTCCATAATCGAAAATACACAAATCAATCGACACAATTCACAAATATAACGAAATTACTAATAATTAAATAAATAACACTCGTACACATTCATTCACAATAAACCGGAAAAAAAAAAAAAACTAGTCCGACAATTCGTTATCATTAACACTGTGTGTTCCATGGCGTTTGCGTTCTGCAATAAATCTCGCGAATAACGCTTGACGTTTTACACCCTTTTCAAATCATTTCCGATTAGAACCCGTGATCCATTTATTTTTATTACAACTGCACAAATTACGGCTTTTGTTCCCATTATAAAAGCGGAATACGTTCGATGGAATAAAAAAAAACAAAACACAAGAGGATGGGTAGCCAGTAGGGGACAGGTGAAGGGGGATGGGGAATGAATACAAACGTGCAAATGTTCAAACACGATAACAAAACTCAAAAATGCATTTGGGGCTGTCTGCCGTTTGCAATACGCGCATACACACGTCAATTTTCACATCGAGCTTTTTAAGCTGGCGTTAACAGAATGGGATTTGATTTATTTTACTACGGAATGATATTATTCTACCGTTAGTTAGTGTAATTTAAAAAATTAATGTTTTAATTTCATAGTCTTATACAAAGGATGAGTATATAAAAACGTATTAATAAAATATATCATACTTTTCAAATTTTATATGTATAATAAATTATGGAATCAAAGGTAATATTTATCTTTGTAAAAGAATTTACTGTGTTAGTATTTACAAATTTATTTAACAGTCAATAAATTATTATTATTTTTTTATTTTCTTTTGCACTAGCACTATTATAAAAAAAACAGTATTACACATGGTCCTCAGGCAAGTAAATACAATAAATAATTAATGTAAAATACATACATAAATACATACATACACAATCACGCCATGTACCTAAAAGGATGTGGCACAAACTATTTTCATCATTCCGAAATCAGTCGCCTCCAAACATTCCTATCCAAACAAGCAACTTTCGCTTCATCCACATTCATAATTCCTCTCATACATGCTCTTTTATTCCTACTACTTGGAAACTTTCGCTCATGCAAAACACTCTCAATCATACCACTTTAACTACTCATCGGACCTCCACGCAAACGTATACCATCAAAATCATTCAAATAAATCTTTTTAACCAGACGTTCATTAGACATTCGCTCAACATGTCCGAACCATCTTAACTGACTAACACCAACTTTTGCTACAACATTTTTTTCAATTTCACACTCATCATACACTAATCTATTTCGTTCCCGATCTCTCCTGTTTACACCACATACCCCACGTAAAAATCTCATTTCCACAGTAGTCATTTTCTGTTTATACTTTTGCAACCAAACCCAACATTCAAATATGGGTGGGATTTTTATGCACCCTGAAAAAAAGGTGAATTAACACCAAAATAGGACAACGTAACAATCATTAATAGAAATTTACAACTGTTACTTGATATGCACATTAAAGTAGCATATTAAACATCAATTTATAAAATGAAACAATGTAACAAATAAAACCTAACTTAATCTAATATTAATAGAATATCTATTCTGACGTTTCCTTTTACTGAAGTGTATTTATTACATCTGACATTAATTTACATAAACTGACATTCAAATATCCTAAATTGCAATTTCTATTATCTGGCGTTCATTGACATATTTCAGTGTTCATTTATATATACCCCTTCAAATATTATTGAATTAAAGATTAAACATTTATTATTTTATAACCGTCAATTTTTTCAGAGTTACTGGTTAATCAAAATACGTAAGAGAACTCAAAGATAATAGAAAAAACTGGCAATGCTAAACCGTTCCTGTTCACTCTTTTCTCGTCAGCGCCCAATATGCACCTGATCATTCACAAAAAAAAACATTCATACAGTTTCGCGTACATTGCATTTGAAAACGTACATACATACATTGGCAACATACCTACATATATACGACATACAAGCCCAAACGTATATAGCACACACAGCGCGCTGTAAAAAACCAAAAAACAAAAAAAAATATATATAACAAAACGAAAACGAACAAAGCAAAACCGCAAATACAAAGCGAGACTCATTTGTTACAGCACCCGTTTGTTTTTTGTTTTGTTTTGCGCTTACGTTTTTTTTTTTTCTTTGTTTTTGCCCCTGTTTTCTCGCTGTTCGTGTGTTCCATCGCTTTTTCCGTGACATTCTTATAAATGCATTATATCTGTATCATGAAATGCAACTGACATGTTAACGATTTTAATCATTAAACATTTTATTTATTGTGCGGTAATATTAAATCTAGTGTACTGCTTTCAACTACATATTTAATATAATTGTGAAATTTAATTATTATTATATTAAATTAAATTAAAGTTATGAGTTATAAATGAATTGATACGCCTGCAAACAAATTATTATTATCATTACATTCTCTTTATTTTATTAATCAAAATTTAATTAAATTAAACATTTTATACATACATATATTACACAATCACGCCATGTACCCAAAAGGGTGTGGCACAAACTCTTTCCACTATCCTGAAATTAGTTTCCTCCAAACATCCCTTTCTAGACAAGCAACTTTAACTTTTATTAAATAAAATTTTTATTTTATATGTGATTTTAATAGTACATACATACACAATCACGTCATGTGACACAAACTTACTGTATTATTCAGATATTATTTTCCGTCGAACACAATTAGTATGCAGTAGGCCAGTGGTAGTGTAATGGACTCGGACCAAAAGGTCCTTGGTTCGCGCCGCGCTTTCACCAGACGTTAAATATCGTATATAACTGCCGTCGCACACTTATTTCCATTTAACAAACATTTAAAAATGTATTATTTCTTCACACGCATAATATTTTAAACCGAAAATAGATTTTTTCATATATATTTTTAAAAAAACATGCATACATGTTTGTATAATGCGTGAAAAATCTATATAGAAATATAAAACAGATAAACGGCCTGATTCTCTAACGAAGTTGCTAAGTTTTAGCAACGTTGCTAACAACTATAACCAATAGAAACAAATATAACAGTTCTCATTTTAATTTTTTATTTAGTGTCAGCTAATATTATTGGCTAATGCTGTTAGCAACGTTGCTAAAATTTAGCAACTTTGTTAGAGAATCAGGCCGAAAGTCGAATACACTCGAATCTGAAATTTAGATTTACGATTTGGATCTGAGATCCGGATAATTTTGGATCCAGCACTACTAATTTCCTGTCAGTCATTAATCATCATCGTATTAAATACGATTAATCGGAAAAACGAATAGGTTGCATGAAATCTTTATAAAACAATTTTTACCATAAACAGTCACTATTCAATTAAGCATAATAATTATGTACAAGAGAACTTGTTAATGCCTTTGCCTTGCCTTGTTCTGTGCGCCTAAAACTCATTACGTAACAAGTTTTACTTGTTCGGTTTCTATAGTTATACTAGAAACGCCATCATCATATTGCGTGTTGTTGCTTTTAGTTTAGTTTAGTTTAGTATAGGTTAGGTTAAAGGAAGAAATTGTTAATGGAGAAGACGCAACAACTATGTTGAATATTCAGTTAGTTATGTAAGTTTAAATTGTGAACTTAAATGTTCTCTAGAATTATTAATAGATCGAGCGATAACAACCGGCATGTTTTTAAAATAAAAATGTTTTAGAATTAACGGAAATATTTTTATAAATAATTAGAACATTAAACATAAAACGATGTTAGCTTAATTAGTCGTTAAATATGCAACTAGATTGTCAACTGTTTTTGAAACGTCTGATTTATTGGTTGATAAATTAATCAGTTTCGTGTTGAACAACGTTTCATGCAGCTGGTTCTAAATTTGTAAGTGTGAAATTGTAAAATTTTGATTAAACTAGGTTAAATAATGCAGCAAAATAAAATGAACCACAAATTGTTTGTGGTTTAAAGAAATATTATTTTATTTTATTAACTTTTCGCCACAGTATGAACATATTCTAATTTATTAAATAAAACACACTTTTCTGTCTAACCTTTTTGATGTTGGCGTTTGATTTCAAATACAAAATAGTTCTGGAAATTCAATATGAAAAGTCTAAAAGTTTGCTTCTAACGAAAAACAAAAATTTGTAATATGAAATAATTTCTATTATTGCATTAACAGTTCATATTTCATCTTATAAAAAACAATGCAAATTAATTATATCTACAGAAACTGCAACCTGCAACTATAATAATTGTACAAAGAGGAAAATACAAAAAGCAGCATTTGCACTAAAACAAGAGAGTGAATGAATGAATGAAATGAAGTAAGATAGAAACAGAATCCGTGCATAAACTTGTCTAAATCCAGTCGAGAGAACGTTTGTACAACAAAGGAACAAACAGATTCAATTAATATTACAATGGCGTTTCTCTAATTAAAACAGATTATAATCAGTCCGATTTGCAACTACTACTACCACTAGCCTTGCACACGCTAGACAAGGATAGATATTTAATGAGCAAACGAGAAAGAATCGAGTTACCCGTGCATATTGAACAAGAATAGTAGCACTTAATATGTTTGGAGTGAAACAAAGATAGCATTATATAATACGGTTTGATCATTGTTCTATTATTGTTATAAATATTAAAGCAATCTCGTTAATTAAGCATTCAATATTCAGTTCCGTTCGTTGTAATTAATAACAATGGCGATAAGCAATGTAGTGTATATGTGTAGTACCTATATAGTCTACTTGGGCGATACGATATTGGAGCGGAACAAATAATATTGAAATTGATCTGTACAGATTATATGCTTATAAATTGTGATATAACACATATTTTATACATATCTGATTAACATTGTTTCAATATGTACACGAAATATATATATTACAATAATTTACATAATACAATTTTGCCATAAATTCTAAATCAGTCGAAAATTATAATTAACAGTATTATGTTACGAGCAGTAGAAAGCAATGATAATTGTGTTGAGCCTAGATAGCAATTTGGTTGAAATACAAAAAAAGCTTTCTATTTCGAGTGACATATACAATTTTTTCTTCAAGCTTTCTAAACGAAACTAAATTCAAAATACATGTCTTATTAATCTAAGTCATATTAACAGTTATAGATTAGTATATATAGGTTTGTAATATATTATTTATATTTATTACTTGATTTACGAGTATTAAGTTTTCTATGGTCAAATATACAATTTCTGACCACCCTGGGTGGTATACATTGCATTTCTTGCACTTCTTCACACATTTTCAATTATCAAATTCAAATTCAAGCAAAAATAAATAATGCAATTATTAATTAACTGAACTGAACTTGACGTAATATAATTTGTCAATATGACCGTCGAATATGTCAGATTAAATACACTTGACGTTGTAATTCTATTTGGTGTTGCTACTAGTGGTGTATATAGTTAACTAACTGCTGTATAATAATAACAATATTGTACTAATAACATAATGACCTTTTTCTACACAGGCAATATGGTAACGTAATATTAATATTATGATACGCCTGAAGAAAATAATAATAATTTTAGTTGTATTCTTTTTACCAATAATAGACTATAATGTACGAAATGAAATAGAAATATACTGCGAATATTAGTAATAGCAACACAATTAGATTTTAGTGTATAGCTTGTATATTTCCCAAGGTAATTATGTTCGATATTTGTGAAATTATTAACCCTTAACTACTGATTTTTGATATTTTTGCTGACACGAAGACTTTTAGATTATTTCCGCAACAGGAAATAAAAAATGAGTTAAAATCAAGCCATCAAATTCATATTATCGGAAAAAAAAGTTCGAATTTAGCGTCTAGCGTAATTATTATTTTAAGGACGAGGCTATTTATACATACGGTCTGTATAAGCAAATGGCTATTTATACATACATAAAAATTAAAAAAAACCTTAACCAACTTACTAACCTAAGCTCAGAGCTGGGTAGTACTTAAAGTAAAAGTACTCTAAGTACGTACTTTAAGTATTTAGTACTTAGAGTACTTTACTTTAAGTACTTTTCAAATGTGATACTTAATACTTGTACTTAAAGCTTTTTTATAAGTACTTAATACTTAAGTACATTTGTGGTACTTAAAGTACATAAAAGTACTTAAAGTACATAAAAATACTTAAAGTACATGCAAATACTTAAAGTACATAAAAATACTTAAAGTACATGCAAATACTTAAAGTACATAAAAATACTTAAAGTACATGTAAGTACTTAGAGTATTTAAAAAATACTAATTCTGAATATTTATTTCAAATATTTGAAATATATTAACGGTTTTGCAAACGTGTACGATAAATTCTGCATTATTTTTCTAAAAATATCGGATAAAACAAGTGATCACTCTTCATTTAAACATTAAAAACAACAATTTTTTGTTTCAAAATTTTTAAAAGACAGAAACGTAAAATTTTTGTGCAATATTGTTTTAGTTTTTAATAATTATTATTTTAAATATTTGGATGACTAAAGAACAGATCAATATTTAACAAGAATATCCAAATATTTTGAAATTATTTATAAAATTTAATACGCCTCTCCCATCTTCCTGTCCAGTTGAACTGAATGTCTTTTCTCTTTTGCTGTAATAATCAATGCCCCTCAACGTTAAAAGTTCAGTGACTTAAATTTGGAAAAATTAGTTGTTTTGAAAGCAAACATCGAAATATAATTTTAAAAGTTTTCAAGCCGCTTAATTAAAAAAAATATTTGGAAAAAATAAATTAGAAAATTACATTTTATTTATGTTAAAATTTACTTAACTTACGAAAAATTTAACTTTAAAACTATGTATTTCTTTATAATTTTGTTGTAGATGTATTATGGCAACATTAATCTATAAAAGTTTACAATTATAATTATAAATTTTGTTGATTTATCTCATATCACAGACATGAAAATTTTATGGTTTGTTGCAAAAAAAAATTGTCATTTTTAACATTATTTGTTAAAAAATGAAAAAATTTTATTAGAAAAAGTTGTTTTGCATAGAATTTTGTTGCTATATATCAATTTTTGTGACTAAATTTAAACTTTTTTTTTGTTCGCAGAAAGTACTCTAAGTACTTTTTATAAAGTACTTAGAGTACTTAAAGTAGTACTGGTACTTAATACTTTAAGTACATTTTATAAAAGTACTGGTACTTAATACTTAAGTACTTTTTAGAAGTACTTAACCCAGCTCTGCCTAAGCTACCCTAATTAGCCAATTACATAAAAATACTGTATGTATAAATAGCCAATTGCGTATACATACCGTATATGTAAATAGCCGCTTTCTTATTTTAAACAGAATTTATGAATACATGTAGAAAAGTACATAAAATATTTGTATATTTTTATTCCGTAATGTAGTAACACGTACGCTTTGTCTTTATTACTTTGTTTTGCACATTTTCTGCAGCTATAACACCATCACGATTCAGCTGCATTTACAAGCTACATTTTTACAGATGCAGGAACAACTAAAGCCAACGCATTTATACGCAAACTCCAGTAGAGCGCAATACATCAATAGAGATTACATTATATCTGCACTACAGCAATCAACTTGATTTATGAGCACATAGCTACGAAAAAGAAGAGACAACCTTTTCGCAAAACACAAAACAAAAAACTAACGCCTGGTGCGATTATAAAGTTTGAAAATTTCTAAAAAAAAAACCTAGAAAATTAATCTTCGCTTAAATTTACCCTCTCTCATAATAAAATCAACACCGTCCGTCGACGAGTAATAAAAATTTAAATTTTATTACAGGCACTTCCGTAAATTAAAATCAAGAATGCAAATATGTAGTCAGTGGCGTGCGAAAAAAGAAAGGGGGCTGGGGAGGGTGGCCCGAGAGCATAGCAGTTGGAGGGTAAACGGAGCAGCGAGCATTTATTCAATATGCTCTCGGATGTGCTCGTATGTAATCGGGCAAAGCCGTGAACACAACGTGAGCAGATAAAATCCGATATTAGCCCCATGGGCGTACGTGCGAAATGGGCGCTAAACGTATAGCCGCAAATATCACAACAGAAAATTTTCGTGTAATCAGCGTAAAATGCTTTTGTAATTTTGTTTGAAGCTTATTCTTTTTTCAAGTCTATATGTTAATTTAATGTAATTAGTTTTTTGTGTTTGACGTATGTGTTATCAAATTGTAAAGTTTATAAATTATATTTTTTTTTAAATGTTATATACAGTAAAACCTGTTTAACTGGACACTGTATATTTTAAAATAGTTCGAATCCAAAAAATACCATGTAATAAAAACAATTCACAGAAAACTATCCAATAGAACGCAAAACGATATTTATTTTTTCATATAGTTTTTAAACCAATAAATAGAAATAAAGTATTATTTTTTTCTAATATTGAGATTTTTCCCAAAAATTTCACAAGTTACTCAATCATTGAATCGGCTTCTCAGCTATATCGTTTTAATTTACTTGGCATAAAAGCCAGCCAGATGGTTACACCAACATCAGTGTTTTTGGACATTGACAAAATCACCATACTGACGAGCTCCTAAAGAGCGAAACACGTGTCTATGGTTAACTGGCCGATCATTGATGCATAGCTTAACAAGACGATTCAATGACTGAGTTAACTTGTGAAATTTTTGGGAAAAATTTCAACATTAGAATATTATTATATTAATTTCACAGATACACTTATGAACTTTTGTTCAATATTATTATTGTTATATTTTTTTTATTATACATGTAATTTATTTTTGTTTATTTATACTATAAACTAAATTTTAATTATTAGACAAATTGAACCAAATTTCAGAATTAGATTGAAAGAATACCTATCATAATCTCTTAAATAGAAAAACCGATTCAAATATTGCTATATACTCAGGGGCGGAACTACATATGGACTTTTTGGGCTGCAGTCCAGAGCCCCCCCCCCCCCAGCTTCCATTAAAGACAATGGACAATATTGCGAATTAAAAGAAAATAATCTAAAATCATAAAGTCTTACAGTTGCTGTTTGTGTATCTAAGTCATATTAAATAAATAAAATATTTCATTGTCCTAATTTTTTTCTTATACCGTATACATCATTATAAAAACAATTTTTTGACAAAATGGCAATTAGTATGATTAATTAGATAGGCCACCAAGTAATGTTAGCCCAGAGCCCCACAAATTCACTGTATATACTTGATAAAATATAAAAGTAACTAAATAATATAGATAACATAAAAATACTTCACCAAAAAAGCAAAAGATTAGGTTAGACCGTCTTAAAAATTTTGAAATTCATAAAGCCACAAAAAAAAAATGCAAATTTAACGAATGAATATTTAGATTTAATAAATTTCCCATTTTTAGATACATAGATACATACGCAGATAATTAACAACCCTCACTGTTTTTTATTAAAAGCTAAGATATTTTGTGTATTTAAGATTTGAACTTTGTTAAAATTTACGTATTCCTTCTGATGATGGCTTAAGGCTTAACTATCGAAATTGGTTAATAAAACTTAAAATCGAGTGCATCTATTAATTTTTATTTCTTTATACATTACTTATAAAAATGTTTCACCGAGCACCAACAGCATCTTCAATTGAAGTTATTAAATTCTGACATATTTAAATTTGATTTTACACAAATATTTACCAGTCGCATTCAATTTTAGAAATAAATCTTTATAAAAAATACATTGACAAAATCAACAAATATTCTCTGAGGATTAAACACAGTAACAATTCTATAATACACCAAGCACCTAAGAGCACTTCAATCTATATATCGCCTATTGCGTGATACTCCAATTAGTGCGTACGTTGATCTATCCTGCCTTGCCCTACTGTATACCAATCTCCCCGGTATACGTGACTGTGTGTGTGTGTGCGTGGGCGCGAGTGTGATACATGGGATTTGTTGTTAGTTAATTAATGATAACCCTATTGGAGTTCGGTTAATTACCAGTGTGTGTGTGTGTCAGTGTATGTGTCAGTGTAAGTGTGTTTGTGAACTACACAATGTTTGGGGTCGTAGCCGCTTTGCCACGCCTAGCGATTACTAACACAACTTCCCTCCTGCACGTTTCAGCTCGCCGCCGTGTCTAAGTTTAGGGACGCTAATGGTGTGAGGACATTGGAGTGAACATACCGCATAAGCCACCATCACGATTGAGAATTGTACAATTCAAATTTATTTGGACCTTTTTTCACTGATTTGAATTTTGAGTACACCGAAAATAAAAAATAACGAAATTATAGGAAAATAATGTAATTTCATTTTACTATGAATATTCTGTATTTCTACCTCAAAATTCTATAATTTTTACATAATTCATAATAATCACCTATAGTAAGTAAAAATGACTTAATAAGTATGTAAAATTGCTTACTTCCTGCAAAATACATCACATACTTAAGGGGAGATTCTCCTCCTCTGAATGACTAAAAAGTACGCAAAGCTTGGAAATTTTTTATTCCCAAATGAAAAAACATAGAAGGAAACGGTATGGGATTCGAAAAAATGTTATTTTGGTTTTTATTTTAAAAAATTGTCGTTTCATAAAAACAAAATGGCGCCCGTGATTCATTATTTTCGTGTCAGCGCGAAATCGGTAAACTGCGTGTATTGCAGCGTTTCTAGATTTATCTGTAACAAAAAATGAACAACAATGCCAAAAAGTAAACTAAATTTACTGGAGTATAGACCTATAAAATTTGCAAATTGTTTGTTTTAACTATTTTTTGTAAGGCCTTAAATTGGAAAAAAGGCCTAAAAGTCGATCTCAAAGTTTGAAATCGTATCACATCGTCAAATTTTAAGTTATTTCCACGTTTTTAGGTCTATACTCCAGTAAATTTAGTTTACTTTTTAGCACTGTTGTTTATTTTTTGTTACACATAAATCCAGAGACGCTGCAATGCACGCAGTTTACCGATTCCGCGCTAACATGGCCGACGAAAACAGTAAATCACGGGGTCCATTTTGTTTTTTTATAAAACAACAATTTTTTAAAATAAAGACCAAAATAACATTTCTTCGAATCCCCAAACCGTTTCCAGCTATGTTTTTTCATTTGCGAATAAAAAATTTCCAAACTATGCGTACTTTTTAGTCATTCAGATGAGAACCTCCCCTTAATGTAGAACTACATATTGTTGGTATAGCGTCTTAAATTATGTGATATTACAGCTTACATATTAATATCTGTAATAATTCATCAAAATAATAAGACAAATTCATAAGTGACAAATTTTAGTATTTTTTTCTCTCGAATGGAGAACGGGTAAATTTTCTAAATTTATTGTTTTCTTTAACTGAAGTTAAAATGGCTTTAACTTTAAAGCAGTGAATATTGTAGCAAAGTTAGTAATTTTTGATTTGCTCAGTATACTACTAGCATTCATGCTACTAAACTGCTCTAGTGCAACCGGTTATTATTTATATAATGCAGTTTTACATGAATATCAGAGAAATTTAAATTTGACTCGTATAGTGAAACATACCGCATATGCCACCACACCATCACGATTGGTACATTGGTCTTATGTGGTATATACGTATGTATGTACGATTACATGTATTGTACTTAGGTGTTGTGATGATTGTGTTAATGTTGTCTGAAGCTTGATTAACACGTTCATTAAATGAACGACGAATAAGAATGAAAAGAAAATACGATTTACATCAGCATTCGTTCATGCGGTAGTTGATGAAATAAATTGTCAATTAAATTCTAATTTAATGTTAGAACTAACTGTACGATACATAATATTTGAATAATTACTATACACTATAAGTATTTTATAATATTATATACATTATAATAAAACAGCTTTAGGTTAAATATATTAATATTTATTTATAATCAACAATTCGACGAACTCTTCGTGATACAAATGACATATAAATTAAATAAACAGAACATAGAAAAAAGTTACCATAGATAACAAATTAGTAATTAGATCATAAACTTTTTTTTAACATGAGTTAGAATATCTTTATAACGTAAAATTTGAAGATACTGTAATACATATAAACAACACAAATTTCAAAATAGACAACTGTGTATACAAAATTTGTGTCTTGTATATAAATGTTTGGTATTTGCACCAACTATCAAATAATGTTCAGTTTTATATCAGTAAATTACATACATTTGGAAATTTACATAAAGCATGTATTTTACAATTATTATATACAGGATGATTTATGACGTCGGGGAAAAACTATACCGGATGATTCCTATGAGTAATCTAAATAAAAAACTTCAAATAAACATATGTCCGAAAATGCTTTCTAACGGAACTGTAGCCGCTAGAAGTTTATTATATGTAACATCAATCGCGTTAGCCTTATTTATTATATCAGAAAAAAAAAAAACAAGTCATAAACTTCTGAATAATAATTGTAAAATTACTGATTGATTTTCTATCATTTTGTTTAAGCACTAGTAAACCAATTTATTAGTTATGACTTACTGCGTCCCGACAAAATTTGTCTTCGATTTTTAATTATTGTAAATTGTTTATTAAATACTTATTTATGTGTGTACAAAAATTTATAAACTAGTAAATTGGTTTACTAGTGCTTAAACAAAATGTTAGAAAATCAATCAGTAATTTTATAATTATTCAGAAGTTTATGACTAGTTTTATTTTTTCTTGATATAATAAATAAGGCTAACGCGATTGATGTTACATGTAATAAACTTCTAACGGCTACAGTTCCGTTAGAAAGCATTTTCGGACATATGTTTATTTGTAGTTTTTCATTTAGATTACTCATAGCAATCATCCGAAGTAGTTTTTCCCCGACGTCATAAATCACTCTGTATATTAATATGCAAGCTATAAGTTTACATAATTTAAGATGTAATGTAAATATGTAATTCTACATTAAGTATGTGATGCAATTTTACATACTTATTTGTCATTTTTACTTACTTTTTGTGATTATTATAAATTATGTAATAATTACAAAATTTTTATGGTAGAAATACAGAATATTGATAGAAAAATGAAATTACCGATTTTTTATAGTAAAATATTACTACTATTTTCTGTAATTTCGCAAATTTTTTTTTACATTGTATCTTTGCAAGATTTAATTCAGAACGATTGATATTACGTTAACACCCAATATTATTTTCAATAAAACAAACACTCTAAAACTTATTCACTAGACATTTCAAAACAAATTCAATATTTGTTTATTTATATTTCTAATATATAACAAATTAATTACAAATTACATAAACTCCATATTATATATTAATAATATAGCCATTTATAAGCAAAAAAACATTATCTTGTATTAGTTAATTATAAGTGCGTCAAAAGAGTAATCGACACCTATGCATTTCCCGCATAGAACGGCTAAGTCATTTATCTAATTTTTTCCAATGTTTATATCTTCCGGGAAAAACCTTAACTAACACGCTGCCCGTGTGGTTATTAACCTTCTCACGGCCGACACAACCAACATGATCACTTTAACTAAACCGATGCATATTAATGTCCATTCTGTAGATGATATAGTATATTAATTACCGTTTGTATGTTTGTGTGCGAGTGGAATCATGTTAGTTTATTAATTATTAAGTTGTTTTTCTAATAAGTATTTATAAACATGGACGCGCGGCTAATCGTCGATATTAATAAGACGACGCTAATCAAATATTTATTACCTGAACGCTGTATATAGCTACAGCTATAGAGTATCATTACCTTTGGGTTACTAATTGGACTTGCTTCGACGTTTTCTGCTTTTTTTTATGGACAGATGTTCGTGTTTTGTTTTTCTTTTTCCGATGTTGTTGTTATTGTTGTTGTTTTGTCATGGATGAAGTATGTGGTTAGATCGTTAGTATTCAAACATTAGTTGTTGCAAGATGAATTAGGTATTTGTTCTGTACATATTTTAGTTTACAGTGTTAAAGTATAAATGAATATATTTTCTCTATTTATGATAATACAGGGTGGGCAAGATAAAAGGGGCCCGGAGTCATACTGTACGTGATATTTGAATCGAGCCCTCGAGAAGGATCATGTGATGTCCAGCGACCATCTTATGACTGTTTTTTACAAGGTTATGACTGTTTTTTACAAGATTATAAAGTTTTTCACAAGATTATGTCTGTTTTTCACAAGGTTATGACTGTTTTTTACAAGGTTATGACTGTTTTTTACAAGATTATGAAGTTTTTCACAAGATTATGTCTGTTTTTCACAAGGTTATGACTGTTTTTTACAAGGTTATGACTGTTTCTTTACAAGATTATGAAGTTTTTCACAAGATTATGTCTGTTTTTCACAAGGTTATGATTGTTTTTTACAAGATTATGACTGTTTTTCACAAAGTTATGACTGTTTTTTACAAGATTATGAAGTTATGTCCAATATTATGTCCATCTTGTGTTAACAGTCATATTGTGTTTGTCAGTGTTGCGTGTTCGGTTTGTTGTTATTCATAATATTCTGTATTTACTACTTTTAAATAAAAATTATAATATATTAGTAATATACTTTTCTGTAAGTATTTGTACTTCTGTATTCATACCGGGCCTCTTTTATCTTGCCCACCCTGTACTTAAAGTGTGTCCACAGAAGATTAACATAAACTCAAAATAAAAATTCTTTTGTTTCTACAAGCGTATCATATTATAGGGTTGGTGCATAATTATCAGACTTTTTTAAGTAATATTTATTAGGTATGTAAAAAGAAACATAAAAATTCAACAATAACATTTTTAAATGATTATTCCGGAGCGAAGTCATCATCTACTTCAATAACTGCTTCGAATTTGCTTGGAAGACGGTCAAAGAAGTCACGGTTCTTTTTATTAAAAAAAGTAAACAAAACAGCAATTTTTATTAACAAATAATCCATCTACAAAAACGCCTGATAATTATGCACCAATTCAATATTATTGTACAGCAGTCTGTTACTAAGTACATCACTAATGGCAGTGTACTTAATCTGACGTCTCCGGCGGTCATATTGACAAACTATTACGTCAAGTTAAGTAAAGTTAATTGACAATTGTTTATTTTCGCTTGAATTTTAATGTGATTATTAAAAATGTATGAAGAAGTGCAAGAAATGCAATGTGCAACGTCCAGGATGGTCAGAAACTGCATATTCGACCAAAAAAACACCGTCAAGTATATTTAATTTGTCATCTTCGACGGCTACATTAAAAATTATTAAGTCAAATTAAGTTAATTGATAATTGTATTGTTAATTTTTGCTTGCATTTGAATTTTATTATTGAAAATGTGTGAAGAAGTGCAAGAAACGGAACGTGATCAAAATTTATATATTCGACTAAAGAAAGATTAATTTTTGCAAATCACGTAACAAATATAACTAATATTGGGATCTAAAATGTTCTGAATGGCATCTGTTGGCGAAATGAGGAACTAAAACACTGCGTGCACTTTTGCGTGCAAATTTTTTCAAGAGTTAATAATATTTTTTAATTAAAAAGAAACCATACATTTTGATTGAGTTTTGACAAGTGCACGCTTAGGTCCGCCATATTGAAGCCACGCCCCCATTTTAGATCTCAATATACATATACATACAATTCTACAACTATTAGTAACTGGTTAAAGATATTTGGTATGCATTTTCATTTATTTTTAGTTTCGTTTCGTTTAGAACACTTTAGAAATAGAGAGCTTTTTTTATGTTTCGCCCAGATTGTTTGGTCTTGACTTTGCCTCGCTCAAAAATTTCTGAACTCAACACACTAATTACCGTTTTATATACTATTATTTATTTCGCACTCAATCACACAAGATACGAATAGAATATTATAGTTTATCTACAATTGTGTGATAGGAAATTACACTTTTCAAAGTGACTAACATTTGTAAATAAAAGTTAAAAAATTGCATTCTACCATTACTTCTGAGGAGCATACTTTCAAAATGCATTTTGTCCAAAATGTAAAATTTTTAGTTAGTGATGGTATTACGTTCTATGCGCAAACACGCATTTTTTAAGACAAATTCGACATTTAAAACGCATATTGTCCCGTCTGAAATAAATATTAAAAGTTACTTGGACATTCAAAACGCGTTTTGTCCAATGGGCACGTAATGTACTTTCAGATTTAGTAAAAAACGTTTTGCCTCTTTCTGAAAATTATGGAATTTAGACAAAACGCATTTTGAAAGTCTGCTCCTCTTCTGTACAATTAGTCAGATATTTTAAATGATATTTTGTGATTAAACATAAACTTTCTAATAAATTTTATTAATTAAAAAAATATTGAATAATAATTAAAATAAATAATAATAAAGTAATAATTTGTAAATGTTTTAAAAATAAAATATTCAAAAATTTATGTAAAGCAGAGTAAAATATATATGATAAAAAAAGTCTTCTTTGAAAATATCTTTTTACATTAGAAATAATTGCAAAAAATCAGTTCTTTCTTTTTAGGCATATAATGCGTAAAATATTCCAGCGAGGGTAGATAATAAAAATTAAGGGTCATTTTTTCCTTCATTCTCATTTTCATTTTTTTGGCATTTTTCATCTTTCGCACATCAGTTCATTTCATTATATTTTTGGTTACTAAATACAGGATAGGCCTAAGTAAAATATATTTATTATTTAAAATTATCAAAGTTGTGTGACGAATAGTAGTTCAGCCAAAAAGCCGAATAACGAATATTCGGTCAAATATCAACTAAATATTCGGCTATATCAAACAATAAATTTTTTGAAAATTTAATGCGAGATATTGTCATTTATTGATTGATTATAATATAATTTGTTATATTTTAAATTATACAGGGTGATTTATAATAACAAACTTTAACAGTTAGCGAGGTTATTTCGAGTGAAAATATCATAGGTACATATGTACTATTCTATCTAGTTCCGCAATTACGTCAGGTTTAAACAGTTTTTGTAAGGCTATCTATTCTTTTATTTTGATTTGCTACGGTAACTTTTTATTGAATTTATAAATTTACTATGCCACTAATAAAACTTCAATTTCTTGTAGTTGCGCAACTGATATCATATGATATTTTGCACTAGAAATGTCTTCCCTAACAAACTTTTATAGTTTGGTATACTCGTTATAAGTTGAACAGTAAAATAAATGATTAAATGATACTTTGATGTTTGATTTAATATTAAATTTAATTATTTATTCTTAATATAAATATACACACTTTCTGTATAAAATTCATACATACATACATACACAATCACGCCATGTACCCAAAAGGGTGTGGCACAAACTCTTTTCATCATCCTGAAATCAGTCGCCTCTAAACATTCCTATCCAAACAAGCAACTTTCGTTTCATCCACATTCATAATTCCTCTCTCATATATGCTCTTTTATTCCTACTACTTGGAAACTTTTGCTCACGCAAAACATTCTCAATCATACCAATCCAACTACTCATCGGACGTCCACGCAATCGTATACCATCAAAATCATTCAAATAATTCTTTTTAACTAAACGTTTATTAGACAATCGCTCAACATGTCCGAACCATCTTAACTGACTAACACCAACTTTTGCTACAACATTTTTTTCAATTTTTTTCAATTTTTCTATAAAATTTATTAATTATAATTATAATTGAACCTAAAGTGACATATTTCTCGTATTTTATTAAGATAATTTTGGGTTTTATTTGTATTTTATAAAAATCAAACAATAAAAATGTGTATAATAATTCATTTATTTCTTACAAACAAATATTCGGTAATAAAAACAAATATTCGACCAAATACCCAATCGTCAAAATATGTACCCAATAGTTTAAATATATCAAATAGTTATTCGGATTTGGTCCCATCACTGATTTATTTATTTCAAAAAACCTAAAAAGAAATTAAACAACCCTTCAATTTAATTTCCACAAATAAACTTCTACCACATTCGGCTACCTTTATCAGATCCATCAACCACATCACAAAACCGTAAAAAAAATTGCATTACACTCAATCAAACAAAAATACGAAGAGACATGACGAACAGGATATGCCGTCATATTATCCAAATCTACTTAACGAAATTAGATTTTAAACTGATTAAAGAATCGGTTCCGGCAGTGCGTCACATCGTTCCGGTCCTGTACAGCGTCGAAAAAGAGACGCCGGGCGTCGCACAGATGAGCTTACGATGGGAAAGGAGGGGAGAGTTAGATGCGTACGCTGTGCGTCGTCACGTGATTTGAATCCTAATTGGGCGGCCGATGGAATTCAATTATTTTTTACGAGCGCGCGAAACGGCACGAAGGTTTCGGGTGTGCGTGAACGAGAAATGGCTGCGGCGTTATTCGGATGTTTTTTTTTTTGTTGTTGCTCGATATAGCGTTCTTCTTTTCTTTTTTTGTTTTGTTATCCTTGTTTCGCTTGAATGTTGTGATAATTTGGGTGGTTTATGATTACGTTTGTGAGAAATGTATTTTAATTTTACGTTTTGATCTTTATCTTTAAATACAAAATTATATTGTGTTTTATATTACGTACACCGTAAAAAAATTGATGTAAACATATTCATTTTTATCAAAATGTAAATATAACGTAAATTGTTATAGTAAAAATTACAAAATGCTATTATGATCGAGAGAGTTTTGCGTGGGCAAAAGTTTCCAAATAGTATAAATAGAAACGCATATATGAAAGGTATTATAAATGTAGATGAAGCTAAGATGGTTCGGACATGTTGAGCGAATGTCTAATGAACGTTTGGTTAAAACGATTTATTTGAATGATCTTGACGGTATACGTTTGCGTGGACGTCCGATGAGTAGTTGAAGTGTTATGATTGAGAGTGTTTTGCGTGAGTGTTTTTCCAAGTAGTAGGAATAAAAGAGCATGTATGAGAAGAATTATGAATGTGGAAGAAGCGAAAGTTGCTTGTTTGGATAGGAATGTTTGGAGGTAACTGATTTCGGGATGATGAAAAGAGTTTGTGCCACACCCATTTGGGTACATGGCGTAATTGTGTATGTATGTAAGAAGCTAGAGTAGTTTGTCTGGATAGGAATGTTTGGAGAAAACTAATTTTGCGATAGAGGAAAGAGTTTGTGTCACACTCTTTTAGGTACATAGCGTGATTGTATATGTATGATTCAAGGTTAAATGTGAAATAAATTTAAAAATATAACAACACATTACAATAATTTACTTAAACAACAAACAGTCAAATGCTTTTAACTTAACTTTTTATCAAAATAAATAATAAACAACTAACTTCATAAAAACGTAAACGGAAAAGCAAAAAAATTACTAAAAAAAAAACGTTAATCCTCGTTTGTACCAAGCCAAGTAAAATCTCTCACTTTGTGTGTCAGCAATTTATCAACTTACTTCTTTATTTTATTGTTCATCCGTCGTACAGTCTATCGCTGTGTGTGTATGTGTGTGTGCATTCATTCCATTGTCATCAATCGGATTACAATCCCTGAAATACTTTTCCTCCGCAATGCAGCTGTATAGTAGTCGACAAAAGAAAATCACCCGAACTGGAAAAACAAAACACATACACCATGAACAGAGGAAAAGTGTCTTAGAGGAAAGTTTTTGCTCGCCGCAGCATGCACGAGTCGACGAAGAGAAAAGCTTTTTAAAAATTCATCGTCGTTGTTAAGTCGTTTTGAAAGGTTAAACAAAAGCGGTCCCATGAAGGGAATGAAGAGAAGATGCAGAGGAAATACGAAAGAGGAGCAGACAAACTTCCAAGTGTAATTGCGAGAGGAACCGAACGAGTGACTAGAATCTTAATGAGCTATGTCGCCTCCTAAAATGCTAAAATCCAGGAAGTAGATTTTCATTGTCTTGTTGAATATAACACAGACGAGTGTCTTAATTCATTCGATTGAGTAATAATTATTACATGCGAGTAGAATATTATACTTTTTCTACGACTATACAATAAAAGATTTCAAACGCTAGTTATACTTTACTTTTTCTACAATTATACAATATTAAAGCTGAATTACATTATACTTTTTTCGTCTAGATTCATACTAGGTTTCTAGTTCAATTTTCGTTCAAGTTTTGTTCAATTTTCATACTTTTTTCACAATCGGTCGTATATTGTCGAGTTTCTTCGATTTTTTTCCGATGTATTGCCAGTACGCCAACTTAAAAATATAAAGTACTTAATTTGACAGATACTGACAAACACATTTAAACGAAAATGGATACATATAAGGTTGGTAGAATTGCGTGCGCATGCGTATAATGTATCTAGTATGAAACTTGAATAAGAAAATAGAGCATGTTGTATATTTCTATACTAGGAAACTTGAACGAAACTTGGATGCAAAAATCTGATTTACATTATACTAGAACTGACTATCTGCACTTGAATGAAACTTGGACTAGAAACTTAGTATGAATCTTGTCGAAAAAAGTATAATGAAATTCAGCTTTTATACACCGTATTATAGAATAAGCGATCGATAACTTAAAAAATATTTCAAAAACAATTGTTTTACGGTTAATATTATACTTTTTCTACGATTATATATAATAAAAACTACACTTCTATTATTTAATTAATTTTCCGAAATGTACCGACCTTTTCCGAACAATCACCATCTTCTGATGTTCTTTGCGATGATTTGAAAGCGGGCAGCAAGATGGTCTCATTAACCGCTCGAGTCAAAATACGGGGCCCGACCTACTAATTAAATACGAATATCAATTTATCATTTGGCGTTGCGTGAAACCAGCTCGGGGTCAATTTCCGGTCCACGTTGTCGAACCGAAAAGCTCCGGAACAAGGACGGAACGAATTGTACGCTTGGGAAATAGAGAGAGAAAGAGAGATATAAAGCCCCGTTTAGATGACAAAGTTTCGTGTGTGCAGAACAAGATCGATAGCTTTATAATTCCTTATTGCTTTCAATTTGAAAGGCTTAAAGATGGAAAATATTAGCGAGATTGCTCAATTGGATTTCGGAAATTTGTAATGTGTACAGTTTTATAAAATTGTTTTAATTAACTGAAATTTTAACTGTTTAAATTAATGTAGTAAAGTTCATAAGGAATAAAAATAACTATAAAAGGTTATTAATAAAAGAAATACTATCTTCTATAGTTAAATAAATTTTGTGAAATTTTTTACGACTGATTATGTTTTATCAAGTGCCAACCACTGAAAGTGTAAATGTGTAAATATAAAAATGGCATTACAGAAAAGCAAGAATTCCAATAAGTTTTATATGAGCAAATGTTCTCATACATACATACATACATACATACATACACAATCACACCATGTACTTAAAAAGGTGTGGCACAAACTTTTTGCATTATTCTGAAATTAATTTTCTCCAATCATTCCAATCCAGACAAGCAACTTTAGCTTCATCTACATTTATAATACCTCTTATATATGCTCTCATATTCCTACTACTTGGAAACTTTCACACACGCAAAACACTGTCAATTATACTATTCCATCTACTCATCAGATGTCCACACAAACTTATACCTTCCAAATCATTCACATATATTTTTTTAATCAAACGTTCATTAGACATTCACTCAAAATGATCGAACCGTCTTAACTGATTAAAATCAATCTAAAAACTAATCTATATTGAGTAAATATTTTTTTATTTTAACATACATACATACATACATACGCAATCAAGCCATGTACCCAAAAGGGTGTGGCACAAACTCTTTTCATCATCCCGAAATCAGTCGCCTCCAAACATTCCTATCCAAACAAGCAACTTTCGCTTCATCCACATTCATAATTCCTCTCATACATGCTCTTTTATTCCTACTACTTGAAAACTTTTGCTCACGCAAAACACTCTCAATCATACCACTCCAACTACTCATCGGACGTCCACGCAAACGTATAATATCAAAATCATTCAAATAAATCTTTTTAACTGTGACAATTATTGCGCTTTGAAGTAATTTAATAATATAAAAATACTAACTACACGTTTTAACTCTTTCAAGTAGTTAACTATTTATTTTTTGTGTATATGAAGAATAATAATAAAGAATGCAAATTATTCAATAAAATTATTTTCAGGTCATTCTTGAAATATTTAAACAGCCAACAAAAAAGAAACAACTAAACGAATTCACAATAAATCTTAATACCAACTACAATGTAGTTGATCAGCAGAAATATTTTCCACAGGTCTTCCAAGTCTTTCATGCTTTTAGATTCCACTTTAATTGGTTTCTCGTCAAACGAGAATCACAGCGTCTCGTTACGGCAGCGATACGATAATAACACGCGGCCGGCCTGCACTGTGAGGGCAATTTAATTACACCGTTATTAAAGAACAAGATATGCGCGGATACGACATATTTAGCCCGGTAAATAGGGTTGACGATACCAGCCTAAGTGCATTGCTAAATGTCAGCTTTTATTAGCTAGATTGTATCTGCAACATTGTGAAGTGATTGTGAGAGAATTTTCTATGATTATTATACATAGTTATTGCTTATATGTATAGTAATATCATTTGGATTATAATTTGATTTGAGTAATCGTATTTGCGTGATGTTTTGTAATTACTAGAAAGGTATTAGCAAGAAAGATTTTTATTGAAAATGTGTTTGTTCTAGGAACAAATCATTATTGTTTATTTTGTTATTTCATTACTACAAGGAGGAGAATTAGAGGGATAAATGCACTCCTAAAAATTCGAAGAAACAAAATCAATGAAACACTTTTTAAATTTACTTTTAACTTACAAATTTTTTTATGAATAATTATTATTGTTGACTGAAATGTATAAATGAAAAAATATTATGGGTACCATTGCATTTCATATTTTTATGATAGACTAATTTCATAATCAACAAGTTTAATTTAATGCATTCATATACTTATTTTTTAATCATCTGAACGGAACTGCTAGAATTGAAACGCAATTAATTATTATTGGTATTAGGCAATATTTGTGTTCCTCTACCTCTAGTGGATTTGGAAACTCAAAAAATATTGCAAATTTTGTGGCAATATCTTTTAATCTAAGTAATTTGCATGAACATGCAAGCACAACATAAAATAAAGCAACAGACTGCTTTTCCATACATATAAAATGTATTATATATTAATGTATTTTACTCATAAAAGCTATTTTTGTGTACGTTTATCTTTTAACCCTAAAAATTAAATAAAAAATTGCCTATGGCGTTGTTACCCAATTTTTAAAATATAAAAATCAATCATAATAGATTATTTTAAATGAAATTATATACCGGGTGTCCAAAAAGAATGGAAACTATTAAATATCTCGAGAACGGCACATCGGATTACAAAGTTACAAAACACGTTTTTCTTTATTTTTGAAAATCTATTTAGGGGTGAAATGCAAAAAACACCCACACCTCCCCTGGCGGGGGGGCCGGGGGCAAGTTTTAAAATTTAAATGGGAACATCCATTTTTTATTGCACAGTTGCATTTTCCATTAAAAAACTCTTTCTGGATTTGCAAATTGAGCCCCCTAGCACCTCCCCCTCAGAGCAGGGAAGGGGAGAAAATTTAAAATTTTTTGCAGAAACTTTCACTTTTTATTGCAGTTTTGGAATCTCCTTCTAAAACTGGATATAATTAAGTAGGGTGTTCACCTAAATTTAGCACCCCGATAGTGAGAGGCGAGGGGATTCACCTAAATCCAGCACAATTTACCACCAGGTATTATTTGAGATGAAAAGTTGGTACCTATCCGCATGTGTGGGAGTGAGAGTGGAGGTGCGTTTTTCAATTTTATATCCAGTTTTAGAAGGAGAATCCAAAACTGCAATAAAAAGTGAAAGTTTCTGCAGAAATTTTCAAATTTTCTCCTCTTCCCTGTTCTGAGGGGGATGGAGCTGGGGGGCTCAATTTGCAAATCCAGAAACAGTTTTTTATGGAGAATGCAACTGTGCAATAAAAAATGAATGTTCCTATTTAAATTTTAAAACTTGCCCCCGGCCCCCCCGCCAGGGGAGGTGTGGGTGTTTTTCGCATATCACCCCTAAATAGATTTTCAAAAATAAAGAAAAACGTGTTTTGTAACTTTGTAATCCGATGTGCCGTTCTCGAGATATTTAATAGTTTCCATTCTTTTTGGACACCCGGTATATCTTGTTTATCAAGAATCAATTAAATACATACATCAAAGTAAAACATTTTCGAAATAAAATTGAATTCACATAAAAAGAAATTTATTAAAAAGCATTTAAAAAATTTTCATAACAAAACAAGAACTCTCGTCTTTTAATTCCATTAAAATATAAATTTCACAACAAAAAGACGAGAAAATAAAACCTGAATAAACATCAAATATGAAAGACGAAAAAAAAAAGTCGTAGCGGTATATTTACTAAGTTTTATTTTTTTTTTCTTCAAAACGACGTTTGCCATCAAAAAGAAGAAAGAACTAAAATAAGATGAGACGAAAAGTTTTCCAGATGAAAGAAAAAGATGAAGATGCAAAAAGGAATCTCGAGGATTCATAAAACTGATAACCTCTCTCCCGAAACGTCGTCGGCTCGAATAAGTTATTCCGACGGCGATCGCTAGATGCCAGGCTTAGTGGGGTGACGAGTTGTCGAAGAAAAGAAGACGGAAAATACGTGAGGATAACCATGATGATGAGGACGAAGTATAAAAAAAAAATTTCCGCAACGGAGTAAAACGTGGTTATAACCACAAGAAAAAATCTGCTTGCTTGCAACATTATTCGCGTTTTGTGTAACAAATTTACACGGTGAAGTACAGATTTTAAAATATTTTAGGTTATAGTATTTCGTTTTTGCTTAAATCGCCATTACTTTAAATCATTAGTTAATTTTTAAATGAAAAAAAAAATGCATTGATTTTGCCAACGTTTGAATTCGAGAAATTTTAATCTTTGTTTTCTAATATTTAAAAATGTCAACAGTAAGAATTGATTGATTACAAAAACGTAATAGACCTTTATTGTAGTATTTCTTACTATTAATATTGAAAATAGTAATTACTTAAATACTCGTGTTTCTAAAATTTCTGCAAAATTTTTAATAATATTTAACCAAAGTGCAAAATATATTTTATCTCAAATCACAAGAATAATTTAAAAAATCAAAACATGTATTTATGTTCATGTTTGTCAGCAATATATAAATATTTTCAGAAAATATACATTTCATAAAATTTTAATGTATTTTTCAAAACAAATAAAAATTTACAAACAAGTAAATTCTTTATTCACCGTTGAATAAAGAATGAGTTTTTAAATCCAGGAATGTCACATTCAAATTTATACATTTGTAAGTTACATTTTGCCGTGGAAAGCGTATACACATATAACTCCCCGTCTACGTAATATAAAATAAATAAAATAAATTTAAAACTTTGTTCCAAATGTGACGTTAGATTTTCACATATATCAATGTTGGGTTACTCTCGTCTTCTTTATATATATATATATACCTATATATATATATATATATATATATATATATATATATATATATATTCGTTTTACCCCTAGTTTCCAGATTGTTGGCTGGTTAGCCTGCTTGAGAATAAGAGTTTGACATAAAAAACGGTAGAGAATATTTTTCACGTAGACAAGCCGAGGTTTCTCTTCCTATATATATATATATATATATATATATATATATATATACAATATACTTTCTTTTTTTTTCAGTTATTTCCGTTTCTTTTTTATCCTTTTAGTTTCATGTTTCTGTCTTCATTTCATTTTAATCTACTATCCAACTATCCTAGTTCATAAACGTTCGCTTATTTTCTGATTTCATATTTATGATATAAAACAATATTTTATTATCAAATTGTTTTCATTTAAAAAAGAAATTTTTGTTTATTAAACTCTTATATAATTCTTATTTTTTTAACCAGGTTAGTAATACCATTTTGATACTAAAACTGTAGTCAATGTTTCCGCCATAAATTTCTTTCTTTCAATTGTTTTTATTATATTTAATTATTGTAGTTAAAATATATTTTATAATAAAATTTAAAAAAAAAAACTTTTTTAGGATAAAATTCTGTTTAATTATTCGTCGTCATCAGATTAAAATTTACTAATGACAATAAATGTAAATAACCGTACATAGCAACAAGATCACAAGTATTATAGATTTTTAATTAATAGAAACCAAATTTTATTTAACTAAGTGTCTTCACAGTGATTCATGTTATTTATTATATTTTATAATGTTTGTGTTAAAAATTAAAATGCATTTTAATCTCAGTTTCACTGCTTTACTTATCTCGAAATTAGTTTTATGTTTTAATCGTAATGCTTTTAGTTGTAAACTGTATTATCTACTGAATTACGAAAATACAATTCGAATTTGTTATAATACATTAAATAAATTAGTAAGTAGTTCAGAGTTATTAGCGCTGTGCTAATTTTATGATAAGGTTGTATAAATAAACCATCATTCTAAATTTGACTTGTTTTTATCGAAAGCCACAAAAATTTGTTTGTTTCAAATATTCAGAAACTGTCATTCAATCATTTAACACTGAGAATGCCATCTACGATGTATGGCAAAACGTCTGCGACGAGAATAGATCGATCACGACATACCAACTTACAAAATTCTATAAATTCAATAGATACTGACTGTGAAAGCCTGAAGATTACTAGTGCATCACCATTTTATCTTCAACAACAAAATCCCCGTATAACTAACTAACTCTATATACATATACACAACTTCTCAAACTGATTCAAGTAAGCTAACTCCAACTCCCTAGACATAAGAAACGGTACGATCGTACGCCCATGCCATCCTCAAATCCAAAGCAAAACCGTCGCAAGCATCAGCCGTCTTCGTTCTTCCTCGCGTAACTATTGATCCACAAAAGGTTCCTCAACTATATCCAGACACACACACACACACATCCGTGGCACGCTTTCTCGTTCGCTCGAATCGCGGGAATCCAACGTCAAACTGTAACAGCCCCTTTGCCAAAGCAAAGATCATATTCCCCTCTTTTTGTAACTGCTCTTTCAGCGAAACCGCTCCTCGTTCGCTCGGCTAAGTCGTTCGCAAACGCGCGCCAAGCACATAAATCCGACGGCGCGCTCTACCGCGAACGAGATGAAATCTCGGAAGCGTCGTCATTGCTGTGTGTTTTACTTGATGTCGTTGTCGTCACCCGTATAAGAGTATCGTTGCTTTTGCCGTCGCTTTATTTTGTGCTCGGCGTTTATTACGAAATTATGTGTTATTTTACTGTGAATCGTTTTAGATACCTTTAACAGCAATTCGACCCACTTTTCCATTTCGTGGTTTCATCGTTGTTTCGATTTAATCATGGATAGCTTGATTACCGAAAATATTGTTTTAATATAAATAATTTAATTCTTAATAACGCTATTTTATAACATTTGTCATACTAGAGTGACTAAAAAGTATAGATATACAGTTAAATATTTTTGTTTATTAATTTATTAAAACTTACAAAAAATTTATAAGATTTACACTTTTAATAATTAGCACTTGATGAAACTTTTAAAAAGAATTTAAAAAATGTTCAAATAATAATTTTTTTGTTATTTGTATTCTTCTTAAATTTTTTTATTAAAACTTTTTGAAATTTGTACCGCTTAAGATGCTCATTTAAAATATATTAAATATATATAAATATAGCTTAGTGCTCGACCAAATATAACTTGCGATTGCGAGTCACTCAGCCACAAAAAAGAATTGAGTTAAATTCTAAAGGTTGTGTCTCGATAAGGTAGACAGAACATTAATTTTTTTTTATTAATAATATATATTTCTATATTAAAAAATATGTTAAAATTTTATTTAGTTATTTTTGTACTTATATAATTTTTAATTTATACATACATACATACATACACAATCACGCCATATACCCAAAAGGGTGTGGCACAAACTCTTTTCATTATCCCGAAATTTTAATTAATTTTAATTTATAATTAGTTTAAATAATTTATTTTTGTGAATTGTTCTGATTTTGGTTAAAAATTCTTCAAATATTAACTCTCTTTCTTTACTAATCCACATATTAAATTTTAAACACACAAATTATAAAATTTGATGCACTGTGAAAAAAATTTGTCGAGCCCCGTCCTAAATATTTAGAAATATTTTATAAAATAATAATAATAATATCTTTGTCTATTATTACTAGATACATTTACCACGGACATAGTCAAAATAAACATTTGATACATACAAAATACTGTTATATATTTACATATTTAAAAATATCATAATAGCAATTTTCTATTAAAAAAGAACTCAATATATTCTTAAAACTATTAAAAAAAATTCATTTTTTTTAAATGTAAGACTAGATGAATATTTCTACTAAAACAAAAAACAATTTCTTTCTAAAAATCCAATACGATACAATCTCTCTCCAACGAACATTCAAAAACATCGTAATGTACTCATCTAGAATATTCCTGATCAAATGTCGGTAAAATGTTTGAAGGTGCAATCTACCGTAGGAAAGTGGGGTTTATTGCCCGTACAACTGGGTTTATTACCTACCTCTACAAACCTCGATTCCTTACCCACGGCAAACACAAAACCCAGTGTAATGTAAGAAGAGTTCGCTCGCTAAGAGTTACCAAGAACCCATTCTCGTATACTCTCTCGACCTATTTTCACGTTGTGCTGTTTGCTACGCTTTTATGGAGATTTTCCTCGCTTCGTCCGACGCTGGAAATTAACTAGCAGTAAAGTCGCCGACACTCACAAAACACAGCCGAGTGTTTTTGTTGTTAATTTTTATTAGTTTAGTCTTACACATACACACACTCCTTGTAGTTACCTTGTGTTTTATTCTAAAATAGATGAGATAGTTTAACGAAGATAGAGTAATTATTTTGCAGTTTAACGAAAAACAAATTAAAATTTGTATTTTGCACAAAAATAATGAAAAAAACTATCAAATTTGCAAAAAATATAAAGTACAGGGTGGGCAAATTTGGACGTTTTCATAGGGGAACTCGGAAACTATAAGAGATATGGAAAAATGGACCACGCATCCTCGATCCCTTTTTTTGAGAGAAACTCAATTATGAAAACAAAAATTAGCTATCGTCTTTTGTTTTTGAGTTATGGCGAAAAGTTCGCTTTTTCCGTATTTTGATAAATGGAGATATCTCGATGGTTTTTTAAATTAGACGAAAATAATTTTCACATTCTTAAGGCACTTTTTTTAGTAGAATGAAATGGTCTTAACAGATATTATAAATCTCCGTTAATTCTCGGGTTATAACATAAAGTTGTGTTTTTTTAAATACAAGTCATAGTCGGCTCTGACTTAGTTAAATAGAGAATTTTTTTCTCTTTTCAATGATATATAGTGTGTTGACCGCGACCCCGGAACATAGGACTTTAACATGTAATTTCGAGAAATGGCGATATACTACTTTCTCGAGTAAAATTCGAAGAAATACTTAGAATACTTTTCGATAGGACATAATAAGTTCTATAATTTGGTTTTAGTTTTAATTTGCTAGCATGTGCCGTGTGGGCTCTAGAATTTTTTTTTGATTTTTTAGTTTTTATTTTTTTCTCAAAAACTATGAGGTGTAGGAAAATAAGCATGACATGAAAAAATGAGGAATAATGAGTACTATAATTTGGTGAACAAACCATTATTCTAGGTTGCATCGTTTAGTAGAAAAAAATTAAAAACTGAATTTTTGAAAATCTCTCAAGGGGGTACCCTGGTTTGTTCACCAAATTTGTTTGTTCACCAAATTATAGTACTCATTTTTCCTCATTTTTCCATGTCATGCTTATTTTCCTACACCTCATAGTTTTTGAGAAAAAAATAAAAACCAAAAAATCAAAAAAAAATTCTAGAGCCCACACGGCACATGCTAGCAAATTAAAACTAAAACCAAATTATAGAACTTATTATGCCCTATCGAAAAGTATTCTAAGTATTTCTTCGAATTTTACTCGAGAAAGTAGTATATCGCCATTTCTCGAAATTACATGTTAAAGTCCTATGTTCCGGGGTCGCGGTCAACACACTATATATCATTGAAAAGAGAAAAAAATTCTCTATTTAACTAAGTCAGAGCCGACTATGACTTGTATTTAAAAAAACACAACTTTATGTTATAACCCGAGAATTAACGGAGATTTATAATATCCGTTAAGACCATTTCATTCTACTAAAAAAAGTGCCTTAAGAATGTGAAAATTATTTTCGTCTAGTTTAAAAAACCATCGAGATATCGCCATTTATCAAAATACGGAAAAAGCGAACTTTTCGCCATAACTCGAAAACAAAAGACGATAGCTAATTTTTGTTTTCATAATTGAGTTTCTCTCAAAAAAAGGAATCGAGGATGCGTGGTCCATTTTTCCATATCTCTTATAGTTTCCGAGTTCCTATATGAAAACGTCCAAATTTGCCCACCCTGTACAAAATGTAACAATAAATAAGTTATTTTAAAAATTTTATTTTAAAAAATGTAAGGCCATCGTTTTCAAAGCGGTTTATCTACATCGGTATTATTATTCATAACATTTCTTGTGCACACTTTCTGGTATCTATTTTAATGCGTGTTACATGATCTGAATTCTCGAAAATAAATAAAAACGTGTTATATTGGGAGACTATGAAGGTATTCGAATGTTCATGTAAAAAAATGTTTGGTAATGATTACCACAAATTGTGGTAACATATTTAATTTTCCATTATTATGTGGCAATAAAATTACAACGTATTATATTAACTTTTTTTTACCAGAATTTGCAGTAAAATTTTTACATACAATAATTTTTTTGTAAAAAATATTGACTGCAAGTTACGGAACAAAATTGCATATCGCGTAAGCATAGCAGTCTAGTTCAAAAAAAAAAAAATTGTAAACAAAAATACTAGTAATTAGTACAAAAATATTTATGTTGTATTGTACAACATATTTGATAGTAAAATTTAAAGACGTAGTAATATTTGCAGCATTTGATTTTCAGCAAATAACTATAGGAATCAGAACAGTATAGCAAAAAAATTAGAATAATTGGTTTGAACATAGTAAAAAATCTTTCAGAGTTCTGTAATAAAATTTATTTATAATCGACGTTTCGACGAAACTTTAAGTCCGTCTTCATCAGGATAAAAGATACAAATGACATTACAGTAAATAACAGAACATAGAAACAAGTTACTAGTTAAAAAATAAGTAACTAGAAAACTATATTTCAATCAGTCTGAGAATCTTGCTAAACTTTCATGTAATATTAAAAATCTTAATTTATATTTTGCAATATTTTTATTTCATCTTGAAATAGATTATTTTTCGTCCAAAATATTCCGCTTAAATAGTTGAGTAAATCCACAATTTACTATAATCGTATAAAACAATATTTACCGAAAGGTAAAATTCAGCGTCATATTTAACCAGAATGCAGTACCGTACAATACGGTATGACGCTAATCTAAATAAACCAAAAGCCATGTTACAATAATACCGTGAGTGCATTTTCCAAGCTTATATTACGACCAACATCTCTCACAGCTCTGCCACAGTATATACAACATAACTGTGCACACAAACAAGTCTATGACTTACATGCATAGGTTAACATATATATTCACATACAAAGTGTTTTAAAAAGCCATGCTTTGGTCACACTTAAAATTTGGTATTGTATTGATTTTGATTGATGACAAAACTATTTCATTTCGATTAAAAAGATCATATAAACATACCAGTGAGTGACATCACTTGTTTAATGACAAAAATTGATGACGTATCTTTTTACCGATACTTGTTGTATGTACTGGTATAGTAAAGACAAGATAAAAAGATAGGGACGTCATCAATTTTTGTCACTAGGCAAATAACGTCACTCACTACTATGATTATATGAGCTTCTCGCGTGCAGCAGACAGGGGCATTAATGGCCCATTATTTTCGTTTTCATGTTCAAAATATGAAATTTAATTGCCAACTAACTGTTGACATCGCCTAGACCATCTTTTTGCAATAATATATCATAAAAATACACATTGAAAATATAACGTCAAATGAACTAACATAAACGTACTGTGACTTTTGACATTGAAAATCAATGCTGCCAAATATAGCAAAAATAAATAAGTTGATTTCGATAAAAAAAAAACCCAATAATATACGATATATTTGTAAATATTACATTTTAATTTGATTAAAATAACATACGTAAATAGTTTCAAGAAGATTTAGTTCATTATATGTAGAATAGAATAAAATTAATTTTGTTCATTAGTGAGTTTCATGAGTTAAGTTTTATCACGTGATTATGACGTACCTATCTTTTTATCTTGTAGCGACTATATGTATATTTAATAATAATATAACACAGAAGATAAATTTTTGCGTAGAACGGTGTTTTTAATTAGATTTAATTTCCTCATACACATTGTATATTCTTTAACAAGTACAAATACATATACGTATGTGTATGTAGAGTACGTCGACAACGCACTAACATAATGTTTACATTGTTCGCACATGATAACAAAACCGAAATCCTCTTCGTCTACCATCTAACAAAAGCCCCATCTCACGTGCTTGCACAACCATTTCTTACACCTGCAGCCTGTTCTTTGTACGCGAATGTATATTCCTCTACAGTCTACACCAAATACATTTGAATGTACATGAGCATTATTAAACTTGCATATCGTCGCACAGATGAAGATCCATATTTTGCTTGGTTTTGTTAACATCATCTGTTTAAAATAGGTAATTCTCATGATAGTTGTGTCTTTCTGCAAAGTTGAGGTTAATGTTTGTCTTTTAACGTTCACGTAGATCAGCTACTAATTATCAGCTATTATATTCTCACCTAACTTTTAAAAGTAATTTTTATCAAAAGTACTTTTGACGTTCATTTAAAATGACTTATTAAGCACATCATAACAGATTATATAAAGTTTATAATAAATTAGATATATCTAATAAAATAGAAAACAATAGATATGTATTTGATAAAGTAAAAATTTATTTAGAAATAATAAAAACTTTTTTTTACAAAAATAAATAACGAGAACACATGCCACAATGTCTTTTGTAAATAATATTTTTATTCTTTTTTTGTAAATGGGTCTATCTGTTCACTATAATAGTAATTTGTTTCTATATTTTGTTAGTTTGTTATTTATGTCTTTTGTATATATTTTTTTGATGGATGATATACGTGAAATTTTAATATAAAATTAAACAAAACTTTAATCTAAATCTTTCTTTATTTTAATATTAATTAGTTCAATATTTGTTTTTTTTTTTACATGTATAGTAATACTTTATAAAAGTAGTATGTTTTATTTTTGCGTATCTAAAATGAAAGAAATACTTAAAAATTAAATTTATTTATTTATTTAATTACAACACCAAACGGGCAACAGTTCAATTAAATGGCGCAAACGATACAAACGTAGACTTATAAAATATAAAACATATTTTTATCTAAAAAATATTAAAAAAATGTAAATGATCAATAAAAATTGGAAGAGAATGAGTGAGACATATGATAAATGGGAGACTTTGTTAGAAGATTAGAAAGAGCAATAGTCAGATAAAAAGTATTGTACTTCTTGTAGAGGAAGGTAGAAGAAATTATTGTAGTTGAGAGAGTAGTGCAGAGTCATCAATGAAGTTATTAACTAACTTAAAAAGAAAAGTCAAGGATGAAATAATTCTGCGAAATGGATATGGCTAGTTACATAAACTGAAACAATATAAAATTTCTCGTAAATAGAAAACAATCATAATAAAAATATATAAAACAAAATAAATAAAGCTAATAATATCAACAATCATAAAAACGCCTAAAAAAAATTGATTACTAAAGCAGTTTATCAACTAGAAAAACACAGAAGTAGCATGTACAATAACTGAAGTGCAACAGAAATAAATTGATATTTGTGTCCGTTCTCTGTTTGTTCGTTTTTCATCGTTTCGTTCGAGAGCGGTGCGACGGTCTGAATTCGAGCATTTTCCCTCAATTTTTCCACGCCCATAAACAACGAAATCGGAAACGGTAAACCGGTTTTGGACAGCAACCAGCACACTAAAACCACCACTATAGCGCGCTACACAAATATTTTTCGCCCAAACAATCAAATTTACACTACTGCAGGGGTTTATCATTTCGTCGTTCGCTACGGTTTCGGTCGCGCTCTATTGAGAGACGAGTATTTTTACTAGATTTTTGTTTTTTGTTTGTTTGTTTGCGGCTATATAACCGGAAATTTTATTGTGAACCGTTCCCGATAGCCCGTTTATATTCGCTATAAAAATACTAACTTATTTTACACTGAAACAATTTTAAAATTGATCTACCTCTATAAATATTAAATATGGTAAAATAAAACGGTTTTAGGTTGTAGTTTTGTATTAATATTTATTAATAATTAACGTTTCGACGAACTCAACGTACGTCCACATCTGGAAAAATGATAAAAATGATATTTACAGTAAATAAACAGAACATAGAAATAAGTTACTAGGTAACAAAATAACTAAATGATAAAATTTATAAATTTTTTAAATTTAAGGAAGCAAAATTTTATTTAAAACGGTGCATATATAATTACAACCTAAAGCCGTTTTATTTTAATATAATGAGTTTTGAACGATTTATTACTATATTAAAATATGGTTTTTATATTTATATTACTTACATACATACATACACAATTTCGCCATGTACCCAAAAGGGTGTGGCACAAACCCTTTTCATCATCCCGAAATCAGTCGCCTCCAAACATTCCTATCCAAACAAGCAACTTTCGCTTCATCCACATTCATAATTCCTTTCATACATGTTCTTTTATTCCTACTACTTGGAAACTTTCGCTCACGCAAAAACTCTCAGTCATACCACTCCAACTACTCATCGGACGTCTACGCAAACGTATACTACTTATAATTGTTATTTATTGATTACTAAGATGAAGTTACTAGATTTCTGTAACATTAATTCTTTTACAAAACATTTTAATAGAAGATTTTAATAATAAACATAAATAGAGCATTCTGCTCCGATTAACAAACATATACAAAATTAATTATTATGTAATTTTAATTAGTTTATTTAAATTACATAATATCAGTTATAATAAAAAATAACAAAAATAGGAAAATTATTTATATTTGATTAAAAAAAATAGCAAAAATTTATTTTGAAATAAAAGATAAAAGCACTTTTTTTACAAAAAAAAGGTGAAAATACGGTCAATGTTTTTTTATCAACTATTCAAACTTTGTACGCTATTAATAAAACAAATCTTTTTTATCGTCATAAAATCGAATTTAATGTTTATTCTAAAATTTGCACTTAGACCTCTTTTCAAAAAATAATACACACAAATTAATAAATATACAAAAGTTACTCGTTTAATGGTGCAGAATAGAATATACAATTTTATTAAAGTAGACTATATTTATTCACCATTCATTTAAAATTCCGTTCCCTTTTGTTGTTGTTGAGAAGCACTGTCACACCGAATTACCCACAAGCACGATCGTAGGCCGCAGAGCGGCGCCACACGCGTCGCCGTCGTCGGTCGGTAAGTTAGAGAACTGCGGACGTGATATGAACCCTTTCCTGGTTTATTCATATCCCGCATCCGACCGATTCGCAAATCATGCCTTACTCACACGGTACACGGCTCAGATTTAACCCTTTCCATTTCGACGACGGACCTTTCTATTACATCCGTCGTATTGCCAAATACCAACCCCCACCCCCAACCCCTCTCCTACGACCTCGACGCTGACGTCTGCTCTCGCGCGCAATGAATGTTTAAAATGTTTTTGTGCGGTTTGGCAAACGGTAAATTTACCAGTTTTACAATTTACGTTTACCTTCTTACTTGGTACGCTAACTTAGTAGAAAAATGTATAAAATATTTCTACTTCCAATAGAAAATCGCAACATTTTCAATTTGAAAAAATATAATAACATAAGTATATAATCTTTCAGAATTCTTTATATTAAAATAAAATGGGTTTAGGTTATAGTTCTGTATTAATATTTATTAACAATCGACGTTTCGAAGAACTAAACGTAACATCTTCATCAGAAAAAAAGATACAAATGACATTTATAGTAAATAAACGGAAAATTTAAACATGTTACTAGGTAAGAAAATAAGTAACTAGATCATGAAATTTATAAATTTATAATTAAAGGAAGCCAAATTTTATTTAAATTAGTGTTCACACTGATTGATATTATCATTTTCGTTATAAATTTCTATTGATTCTCTTATCAATCTGCTGTTAATATTGATTGATTTTTACAAAAGTAAATCTTCACAGTAGTATTAGGATATTACTTAAGAAGCATTTAGCATTATTAAAATATAAGAGCATGTACGAGATTTATCATGAATATATATATATATATATATATATATATATATATATATATATATATATATAAAATTTTACAAATATTTATAGAAGTACGTTATGATATCATCGACATTTACGTATAATTTAGTTTTAATACAATAAATAGTTTTATAGTTATTTATTCGTTTCCAAATGTATGATCCACTCTTTCTTAAAATTTATAATACATCTTAAAAAACTAATAAGTATTTTTTCTTCAAGACCCAAACTTACCGACGCGACACCACTGACTATTCGCAAACCAAAGTTGGTCGTACGATTATCTCGTTCTCTGGGATACCTTTGCACCATTGTGTTGCTAAGCGGTTAGCTTGCTGTCTCCGTCGGATATATTTGCCCGCTGTGTATTGATGGGGGTTGTGTGTCTCACTCGCACGTGTGCACCTATTTGCCCAGATTCCACTTCGCGTATACTATTCCTATTGTAGTCGAGAACGTTTCCGTGGTTCCGCCAAATGTGTCTCTTTTCACACAATGGAATTGGGGGTTTGAAGTTGGTGATTTCGTAGTCTATGTAGCAGTTAATTTAGAACCATTTCAATGATACTATTCTTGTTCTGGCTAGGGTTAGACGTTAGAGAAAGATATTGTTTGTTTTAATTTAATTGTAGTTTCTGCCAAATTGTCTTTATTCAATTAATAAATTCGTATTAGATTTTATAAAATAAAGATGTATATTATAAAATGGGTTGGAATTAACTGCACTATAATTTAGAATATGTTCACTTTAATTTAGATCATATTCACTTTGATAAAAACAATTTGCACGCATAACAAATATATTGCACGAAAAAAACGTTATTTCACTATAATTAAATTTATTCAACTTTAAAAAAAATATTTTAACTTTAAAATTATTATTACTTTTAATTACTTTTCACTATAAAACGGATACTTTCCACTATAAAAAGAATACTTTCCATTTTGGGAGCTGTCAATCATTTACGCCAGTCGATACCTATCATTTGCGCCGATGAGATAACCGCCTATATTGAATAATAACATAACTAAACAACCTAAACCTAACTTAACCTACCCTAAGCCAACAGTGGCGCAGATGATAGGGTTTCGCAGCGTATATGTATAGTAGAGTGTATCAAATTTGTAGTGCAAATTATTCAAATTAAAGTTTAGGTTGTACAAAGTGCAAATTATGTAATTTATAGTGGAAAGTATCCAAACTACCTACCAAGTGCATTCTATTTTAATTCAAGTGCATTTATATATTTTCCTTATTAAAATAAAGATTTGTATTAGAATAATTTTAAGATGATGATCGAAAGGTTGAAACCTCATTTATTTTTTATTTTTGTCGTGAATATATAGACATTAACCATTATTTGTGAACAAATTATGACCGTTTCAACGTTTCAAGCAAGTTTAAAACAAATTACATTATTTAAAAAAGTCATTGAAAAGTCACTTTATTTCTAATTTGAGATCTAGAAATAAGGTTTTACATTTCTGCAATACCTGTTTTGTTTTTAAGGACATATTTAAATTTTTCTTATACAAAAAAAAACATAGTAAATATATTAAAATATTTTATAAACAAAATAAATTTTTGCTTACAAAATATTTACAAACAACAAAACAAACAAAGAGGAAAAAAACTGGTTAAAGAAAAATTCTGGTTCAAGTCACGTATGCGACTAAACCAACCAGCCCTGCCATTCAACCAATATCCAAACATCTATTTCACTTCCTCTTGCACAAAATCCCGCAAACTTTTCATCCTTTCACGGTAATTCCATCTCTGTTGCGTCAGGAGAAAGAGAGACAGAAAGCGATTGGCTTAAATGCGGCAAAAGCGATTCAACGCTTGTGTATAATCGATATTATCCCCGGCCATATGGTGGTGATGCAGCAGCCCTCCACCAACACAGCACAGCAGGCCATGGAGGATCCACTTCACTACGTCGATTGTCGATTGTTTGCGCGTGCGGTTGTTTTCCGAGCGTGATAATGACAAATGAACCGGTGGGGCGCGGCGGAAACAAATGAATTAAAAAGAAAAGAACGAAATAGACGGGGAACTATGATGGCTACGATGCGATTGTGTTTTGTTTTCCAATCGATATACGAGTGAATTTTTATTTATGTTGATAGTCACCGCCAACTGCCTGTTTGGATGATATCAGTGTTGTTGCTGATGTTATTTTTAGATTTGGATTCGGTACGATTTGGTTTGGTTCAAGAAATATAATGTACAATGTGCTTTCGACAGATTTACATATTAGGGTTTTGTTTGTTTTTCGAAAAATTCATGTTTTTCTATCATTCACATCACCGGGATTTTATTTCAATTTCTTGTTTTTTCTGCTTGTTTCACATACATACATTTTGATGAATGTATGCGAGTATATGTATGCATAAATAAGTATAGTTCAATTATTATAAAATTTTATTATATTGCAAATATAGACTCGCATTTATACCTTGCAGTAAATATTTCATATTTAAATACATTGTAAAATCACTATGATTATTTATGTTTTTTTTTTAAATAAATTTACGTAAAATAACGATGTAATTGCAAATAACTTACCCAGAACATTGTAAAAAAATGGGCAAATAAAAGCAAAATATATCGAAAGGTTTAAAATATTTATACACACTGATTTTCAATTTCAATTTTAATAGAATAGTCAGGTTTATATAACTAATACGAAAGTTCTTATTTCAAAAAGCAAAATTTGTCCCTATTTCCTTTAATTTATTAACTAAATTTGTCAATGAAATTTAAAATCTCACATGAGACATCAAATCTAATAAACTATTTTTCCAAACGATGACTTTGTTAATATAGTTCATTAATTTTAACTTAATTTTTAGATTAAAACGCTATAAGAATATTATAAAGAAATCTACTGTGGCCACTACAGAACCGACCATCATAGTAATTAAAAATAAAACTGTCTTAACATAAATAGAATTATATCGACTTTTGACTTTTAGAAGAAATGTTCCAAAATATTCGTAAAACACATAAAAGTGGCTTTAGTAAATTACCACTTTCAGTTAGTATATTTTTACCAAAATTGATCAAACTGAGATATTTATTTCCGAAAATTAAATATGAAATTTTATAACAATCCGTTTAGTCGAATTTGCTCTATACGTATCCAGAAACCGATAGACGGACATTACGATAAAAACATTTAATTCGTGTTGTAAAAATCTCGCTATTTCAAATTTGGTATAATTACAATACGTAACTTATCTTATGTGATATGCCAGTCGGTACAAAAGCAATAAAAAAATATCTAAAGCTGAAAAAAATCATAATATTTAAAATTTAAATCATATACACTTACTCGCATGTCACACGCTGCTCCAAACTCATTTCTATTTGAAAACAAACAAATATATACAAAACAAAAAAAACCCATTTAACATATCATACATATTTTTCTGTTATTTAAACCATTGTTCTTTTCATCCATCTAATTACTGTTTTTTAAAACGTGGTTCCTAGCACAAAACTCGCTTATGAATATTAATTTTTTTTTATTTTCAACAAGCGTAAGAAAGGTATGTAAATGTATGACGTTAGTTTTTTTATGGCTTAATTGTCCGAAAAATGTATGTGTATGGAGAATGACCACAAAAGACAGGAAGACACATGTTACGGTAAACGATTTGAATAAACATAATTTTGAAGATGAAACCTTTCTTCATAACGGCTGTAGGATACACATTGGCAAGTACTTCAATATGGTAATTACAAATAATTTGATTCTGCCAGCAGGTGATATGAGAAAGTAGAATAAGATTGAGGAATTTGTTGGTACATTTTTTAAAATATTAATATATCATATGGTAGATGTATTGTGTATGATTTTGTATTTATAATACTGGAGAAAGTTGTATTGTTTTATTATTGATATATTTTTTAAAATAGAATTGAATATACAAATTACAGCTGTTTCATTTCTTATAATTATATTTATGTATAGCCAAAATTATTACCGTTCTATATTGTTGTTCGTGTCATTTTAATTATATATATTTTATATTTGAATCACTTCAGAATTTCAATTGAAAGAAAAGATATACAATATTAGCTTGTCAATTTTTATAAGAAACAATCACAAGTAATTTCTATCTTGCATTTACATTATTGTTAAAAAATTGCTTTATGTTGGTAAAGAATTAAAGAAAAATTATTATTATTAAGAAAGAGTATTTATTAAAATTCATATTTTCAATTGAACAGGTAAATATATTCAAATAATTAGATAATTTTAGTATAGTCAAAATCTTGTCAATAGCTTGTCAATTTTTATAAGAAACAATAACAAGTAATTTCTATCTTGCATTTACATTATTGTAGCAAAGTAAGCTAGCCAGGACCCGTCTGTTTACCACAAATGAATAACCTTGACCGCGCGACGCCTACCAGAAAGTTCTATATGTTTACGAATCGGGCCAGCTATGGAATATTCTACAGGCAACCAGAGTTGCTTTCTCGAAAACACGATGGCCATATAAAAACACAGCGAATGCTAAAGTCAACACAGTTCTTACGCAAACCTTAAGCTTGAAACAAGTTCACTTCGAGTGCAACAGTTATATAAATAGTGAAATAAATATTTAGTGTTAGTTTGATTACTAGTGTTTAAGCTTATAACCATTTAGTTTATAGTTATATTCATACTTTTATATTTTTATATTTACATTCTATATTTAATCGTTTTAAATAATAAATATCTAGTTAATAAGTGTATATTGTGTTTTATTTAATTATCTCGTAAAAAGACGAACGAAACGCATTACAATTGGTGTCCGGTGTGAAGTGCGAGATAATTTTAGAAATAAATAATAACGTAGAATTAAAAACGCGTAAAATATTGTGAAAATGGCTACAAAACAAGTTAGTTTGAATGAGTTGAAAATTCAGCACCTGAAACAAGAACTCGAAGAACGTGAATTAAGCATAACAGGGGCTAAAATCATTCTACAAGAACGGCTTAGAAAAGCTATAGAAGATGCTGGCCAGAATCCTGAAACATATCTATTTGAAATACCAGCGGATATAAGCGCACTGATGAGAAAAATGGAAGAAAATTTAACAAAAAATATGACAGAGAAATTTCAAGAAAATTCTAGAAAAACAGAAGAAAATTTAAAAGAGAAATTTGAAGAAACTTCTAAAAATACAGTAGAACAATTAAAAACAGAAGTAAATCGTAACATAGAAGTTATTAAAAATAATATCTCTGAATTAGAAGATAAAATTAAAAATAATATCTCTGAATTAGAAGATCAAGTTAAAAATAATATTTCCGAGTTAAATAACAAAATACAAGTTGAAAATAATGAAATTAAATCTGATATATGCGCATTGGAAAATAAAATCAGAGCCGAAATGGAAAATAAAATCAGAACCGAGATGCAAAACCAGATTGAAGCAATTTCGAGTGCTACATCCGCCAACGGTATTATGATGAAACAAGAAGCTGGTCAACCAAGTCCTGTCCCGAAACTACCAACTTACGATGGGAAATCGTCATGGGAAGAATACTTGACACTGTTCGAGACGACAGCAATAGTCCACGGCTGGTCTGATTCAAGAAAGGCACAAGTATTGAGTTTGTCTCTACGTGAGGATGCACTACGTGTATTACAAAGTGTGCCGTTGAGAGACCGTACGGACTTTAGCCAACTAGTCGAGCAATTAGAGCTACGATACGGACATAAGCATGTAAAAGGGTTGTACCTAACACAGTTAGACAATCGTGTCCAAAAGGCGAACGAAACATTGCAAGAATTCGAAGCCGACATTGTTCGCTTGATACGAATGTCTTATCCAACGGCTCCAGATGACATCTATGAAAACCTGGCAATTAATAAGTTCTTGAATGGAGTTCGCGACCCAGAGCTACAACAAGCCGTTAAGCTAGCCCATCCTCAGACGGTTAATGAGGCATTAACGCAAGCACTCGAATTTGAGGCCATCAAGGCATCAACACGGGGCCACGCTCGAGTTCGTGCAGTCAACAGCCATGAGGAGGAGGAACACCATAATGGCTCGATTGAGCAAATCGTACAACAAGTACTGCAAGCACTGAAAAATCAGCGGAGACAACCTCGCTGTTGGAACTGTGGCGAAATGGGGCATATTAGACGCCGGTGCGGAAAGCCCCAACAGCCACAGGAAAACTAAAACGGGTTGATGGGAAGGGGCAATCTTCAACCCGCCGTACACAAGCCCCACGTAATGCACGAGTGGCCATAATTAAAAACTGTTCAAAGAGCGTGTTCATCGATGGTGTCGTTAATGGCAAGAATGTTCTTCTTCTATTAGACACGGGAGCCACGAAGACCATCGTAAAGACAGGAATGATCAAAACCAAAAACAAGCTGTTACCGACCAACTGGAGACTACGCACAGCAACTGGAGACTTGGCCAATGTGTGCGGCGAGTTGGATGCCCACTTTACCATCGGTGGCACCAGCTTTTTACATCGAGTGCTGGTTGCGGATATAGAAGAAGAAATCATTCTTGGAATGGATGTGATGACAACGCACGGTTTTGAATTAAATCTGAAGCTAGGAATTGTGAAGATTCATGATGAAGAAGTTGTTCTACATCAGCGAGAAGACACGATGGCACAAGCAGTTTTGCTGAACGACATTGAGCTACCACCACGCAGCGAAGTATTTGTGGAAGCAAAACTAGACCGTCTGATTCCGGAAAAACAAATCATTATGTTGGAACCAAGATACGGTGACAAGGGTCCGGATAAAGGAGTGCTGATTGCAAAAACTATAGTTAGAAATACGAAGAGCATTCCAGTACGGCTGATGAATATCAACAATTATTCCGTAACATTACGTAATGGAACGTCGATTGGTTACTGTTCGTCACCGTCATCTATCATCCGACAAATTAATAGCTCGGCAACCACGTTAACTAAATTTCCGGAACATCTGAACAAAACGGTCATGAATGCTTGTCAAGATTTAACCAAAGAAGAACAACACAAAGTTAAAGATCTATTGTGCCGTTACCAAGATATATTCAAAACCGGGGGAGGTCGTACTGGTCGAACCAACATTGTTCATCATCGAATCGACACTGGTGACGCGAGACCTATACGCCAAATTGCGCGAAGACTACCACTGGCGAAACGTGAGGAGGCCGAACAAATCATCCAAGACATGGAAAAGGATGATGTGATAGAAACCTCAAACAGTCCATGGGCGTCGCCAGTGGTTCTGGTGAAAAAGAAGGATGGGTCAACACGATTTTGTGTTGATTATCGCCTGTTGAACAATGTAACAAAGAAAGATAGCTACCCGCTGCCAAGAATAGATGATACCTTGGACACGCTGGCCGGATCAAGAATATTCTCGACTCTGGACCTGAAAAACGGTTACTGGCAAGTTGCCATGGATCAAGGAGATCGTGAGAAAACAGCGTTTAGTGTCGGATCGGGACTGTGGCAGTTCAAAGTAATGCCGTTCGGACTCTGTAATGCTCCGGCAACCTTTGAGAGGCTGATGGAAAATGTCCTGAATGGACTATCCTGGAAAACGTGTCTAGTATATCTAGACGACATAATTGTGATTGGAAAGTCCTTCGAGGATCATGTGAAGAATTTGGAAGAAGTGTTCCAACGGCTGCGACATGCCAATTTAAAGCTGAGTCCCAAGAAATGCTACCTTTTCCAGAAAGAAGTACACTACCTCGGCCACGTTGTTTCCGGAAAAGGAGTAGCTGTTGATCCGGAAAAGACACAAGCTGTCAAAGAATGGCCAGTACCGCTAGATAAACACGAACTCAGAAGTTTCCTTGGTTTGTGTTCCTATTACCGTCGGTATGTTCTAGGATTTGCCAACATAGCCAAACCACTTACACGTCTAACCGAAGATGGTCGTAAATACAATTGGGACGAAGACTGTCAGAATGCATTTGATACCCTGAAACAGGCCTTAGTGGGTGCACCAGTCTTAAGCTACCCTCTTCAGGAAGGCAAATTCATATTGGATACAGATGCGAGCAACGTAGGCATTGGCGGAGTCCTGTCGCAGATTCAGGAAGGACAGGAAAAGGTCATCGGCTATTACAGTAAAGGACTGTCAAAGCCCGAACGCAATTACTGCGTAACTCGGCGAGAATTACTGGCAGTAGTGAAATCCATCGAGCATTTTTACAAATACTTGTACGGCCGCAAATTCTTGCTGCGGACCGATCATGCTGCCCTCAAATGGTTGCTGCGATTCAAGAACCCAGAAGGACAAGTAGCACGATGGATTGAACGATTACAAGAATATGACTTCGACATTGAACATCGCGCTGGTAAAAGTCACTGTAATGCCGATGCCTTGTCAAGAAGACCATGCTTGCCGGATTGTAAAAGTTGCTCCCGAATTGAGGAAAAAGCGACCACTCTCCTTAGGACGACCGCCGTTGATGACGACTGGCAAATAGAGAATATTAGCCACGAACAAGATATGGACACTGATTTAAAACACTTAAAACGGTGGAAAACGATAGATCAACGGCCAACTTGGGAAGAAGTGGCACCACATAGTCGCACCCTTAAATCGTATTGGTCGCAATGGAACTCGATCGTACTTAGGAATGGGCTCCTAATGAGGACTCTGGAAAATGAAGAGGGATCCCAGGAGAAATTGCAGCTACTGGTTCCGAGAAACAAGGTTTCGGATGTACTACGACAACTCCACGACGGGACCTCTGGCGGGCATTTAGGAGTCAAGAAAACGATCGAGAAAGTGCGGGAACGATTCTATTGGGTCGGATGCCACGAAGATGTGAAAATGTGGTGCAGAAAATGTGTAACATGCGCTACAAGTAATGGCCCGCATAGAAAACGTAAGGCGCCAATGCGACAATATAACGTTGGCAGTCCATTCGAGCGAATAGCCATTGATATAGCTGGTCCTTTCCCGATGAGTGAGCAAGGAAACAAATTTATCCTGGTAGCCATGGACTACTTCAGTAAATGGGTAGAGGCGTATGCACTACCAAACCAAGAAGCTACCACAGTTGCCGAAGTTCTAGTGAAAGAGCTCTTTAGTCGATTCGGCATACCGATGGAACTACATTCCGATCAGGGGCGAAACTTTGAATCCAACATCTTCCAGGAAGTTTGTCGGTTACTAGGAATACGGAAGACCAGAACGACTGCCTTACATCCGCAGTCTGATGGCATGGTAGAAAGGATGAACCGCACAATGGGTAAATACCTATCAAAAGTCGTCTCCGACCATCAAAGAGACTGGGACCAATACATTCATCTGTTTCTATTGGCCTATCGTTCATCCGTGCACGAAACCACTGGACAAACCCCTGCAAAAGTTGTTTTTGGACATGAGCTACGCCTACCTTGTGATTTAAAATTTGGCTGTAAACCTGGAGAGGACCTGGCCGGAGAAGACTATGTCAACAACCTACGAAAAAAGATGGATGAAATACATCAACGGGTTCGTTCCAACATACAGATCGCAAGCGATCGGATGAAGGACGGCTACGACATTAATGCTAATATGGGAGGTTATAAGCCAGGAGACTTAGTCTGGCTCTACAACCCGCAACGTCGTCGGGGACTGTCTCCTAAACTGCAACGCTGGTGGGAAGGGCCGTATCAAATCATAAAAAGGATTAACGATGTCATATACCGGATCCGCAAGACGCCCAATGGAAAACCAAGGGTCATCCACTATAATCGTCTAGCCCCGTTCGCTGGGCAAAACGAGGAAGATCCTAATATCGAAGAAGGCCACGTCCACCAGTTACGGAGCGAAGAGGTGGACTTCGAGCAATTTATGTCCTCTTACGCTGCAGGTCGCAAGGCCCGTCATGGCGTCACCCGAGAAGTTCAACAGGACCTGTTCACCGTACCCGAGGACTATGCACTTGCACATTGCGTCGCTCAGGACCTGCAAATGTCCAGAGGGATTGCTACCGTTTTCCGCAAGAAGTTTGGTGGGATCACCGAGCTACGGGAACAGCTGCCTGCTGTTGGGGCCGCATTACATCTGCAAAGGGAACACCGCAACATCTACTACCTGGTTACAAAGGAACTGTCTCGAGAGAAGCCCAGTTACCAATCAATGTGGAACACACTGCAGACGTTACGCGAGCTACTCCTACGGGACAATATCCTAAAATTGGCGATCCCCAGAGTAGGCTGTGGCCTTGACGGTTTAGATTGGCGAATTATTAGAAATATGCTGGAAACTCTTTTCCAGCATACCGGCATTGACATTCTTGTTTGTAGCTTCAATCCTCTGGAAAACAAGAAAGCCGAAAAGACCGTGGAATGCTACTTTTATCATACCTCCCACTGCGCTCGCGGGACCACGTGTCGATTTCGCCATGGCCCCTCACCAATAATTTATGAGTGTCCCGGGACGGAACACTCTAGGGAGGGGGCAATGTAGCAAAGTAAGCTAGCCAGGACCCGTCTGTTTACCACAAATGAATAACCTTGACCGCGCGACGCCTACCAGAAAGTTCTATATGTTTACGAATCGGGCCAGCTATGGAATATTCTACAGGCAACCAGAGTTGCTTTCTCGAAAACACGATGGCCATATAAAAACACAGCGAATGCTAAAGTCAACACAGTTCTTACGCAAACCTTAAGCTTGAAACAAGTTCACTTCGAGTGCAACAGTTATATAAATAGTGAAATAAATATTTAGTGTTAGTTTGATTACTAGTGTTTAAGCTTATAACCATTTAGTTTATAGTTATATTCATACTTTTATATTTTTATATTTACATTCTATATTTAATCGTTTTAAATAATAAATATCTAGTTAATAAGTGTATATTGTGTTTTATTTAATTATCTCGTAAAAAGACGAACGAAACGCATTACATTATTGTTAAAAAATTGCTTTCTCTTGGTAAAGAATTAAAGAAAAATTATTATTATTAAAAAAGAGTATTTATTAAAATTCAAATTTTTAATTGAACAGGTAAATATATTCAAATAATTAGATAATTTTAGTATAGTCAAATCTTTCAAACTCATTATATTAAAATAAAACTGCTTTAGGTTAATATTTATTAATATTTATTTATAATCAATGTTTCGACAAATTCAACGTCCGTCTTCATCAGAAAAACTGATACAAATGACAATACAGTACATAAAAAAACATAGAAACAAGTTACTAGGTACAAATAAGTAACTAGATCATAAAATTTTTATAAATTTTTAATTAATAGAAGTCAAAAAAGAAAAAGATAACATCAATCACTGTGAAGGCACTGCTTTAAATAAAATTTGGCTTTCATTAATTAAAAATTTATAAAATTTTTGTGATATGTATCGGAGTATTAATAATCACTGATGTTAAAGTACTCCAAAAACTTGCTTCAAAAAAATAATTCTAAACTGAATTGTTTATAGTAAGGATGCGGAACCAATTAGGTTTTATATTTCCGAAACTATTAAACTATTGTTAAAATAGATAGAAAACTAAGAAATATTACCAAAATAAGCAGTAACTCAATTTGACCAAAAATCGCATATGGAACAAACATGAAATCGACTGATAATGTTTGTGTGTAGAATATATTTGAATGGTGTAAAACAATCATATATTTAATTTACAGTACTGAAAGAGTGACCGAGATAAAAATAGAATGAGCGAACGATTCAAATGGATGCGTGTTGTAATAAGCTAATTACATGGCTCGCGTTATAATCACCAGTCACGATGAATGGAACATCGTTATGAACCGACAAACGCACACACAAATATGCATGTATTATATGTACATGTTTTATTTTCTGTAGTCTGTTTTATATACAATACACAGAAATATGTATCTACACAGGTTCTATATGTACGAGTACTATAACACTATACTGTGAAATGTAGTTATAAAAGTCTTTTAAAACATGTATATAAGAAGTGTTGTTCTTTAATTTTAATTAAATTTTTAATATAGTTGCGTTATAAACATTAATATAATTGATATTTTAAATATTTTTATTAAAATGTTTACTGAGCATATGATTCATGAGCCATGTCAATTATAATTTGTTAATAGATCGGTATTAATAAATAGATTAACGAGAGGAAAAGTAACATTTCCAACAAACATAGAAACACTATTAAGAAGTCGAAACATTCAAATACAATTTATATTAGCAATGTACATAAACCAAATAGACCTCCAAATATAAAACGATAATAAATAAATAAATAAAAAATAGCTCCGGACCAATAGACGAAAGTCTAAGGCTCATAAATGAAAATAAAAAAAAAATTATAATTTGTTGAATTTATAATTTGTTAATGAAAATATTTTCGACTGTTTATTTCAGTTCATTTTACTGAAAAAATAAAATAACAAATTAATATTATTATATAATTCGAAAAGTTAAAAATTTTTTTTTATATAATTCTGAAATAAATCCATGTAATATATTTTTTACACAGACGGTTTATGTAATATTACATGGATGGAATAATATTTTCTAAAATTAGTTATTTTATCTTCATATGAAATAATTGGAATCAAATTGTTATTTAAAATAAAGTATTGATAAATAATCGAAGACTTTAAAAAGCAAACGAATAAATATGTATAACAAACTAATATTAAATTAGAACATTATACAGACATACATACATACATACACAATCACGCCATGTACCCAAAAAGGTATGGCACAAACTCTTTTCATCATCCCAAAATCAGTCGCCTCCAAACATTCCTATCCAAACAAGCAACTTTCGCTTCATCCACATTCATAATTCTTCTCATACATGCTCTTTTAATTCCTACTACTTGGAAACTTTCGCTCACGCAAAATACTTTCAATCATTCCACTCCAACTACTCATCGGACGTCCACGCAAACGTATACCATCAAAATCATTCAAATAAATATTTTTAACCAAACGTTCATTAGACATTCGCTCTACATGTCCGAACCATCTTAACTGACTAACACGGCAACTTTTGCTACAACATTTTTGTCAATTTCACACTCATCATACACTAATCTATTTCGTACCCGATCTCTCCTATTTACATTTTCATTTTTCATTTTTTAATTTTCATTTTTCATTCAATCACCAAGCACTGAGGATATCATCTACGTTGTATTGCGAAACATCTGTGTCGAGGATAGACCGACCATGGCATACCTGCCCAAAAAAGTATACCTATCATTCAAATACAAATCAATTTTCGCTAAATATTCATTCAGGTATAGAGACATAACTCTTTTATTCATCTACATATATAATAGGTATTTCTGGAAAAGTCATCTATTTTTTTTTATTTTTTTATATGTACAAAGTAACAAAATATTTTAACAAAAAACAAGAAAATTATAAATTATAATGAATTTATCATTATAAATAAATAAAAATAATATATCAAAACATGCTAAAAAAATTAATTATCACAAAAATCTATATAAAATATAAAAAGCATAATATTTTTGTTTAAAGCCATGCATCGCTCTGACGCCCGTTAAACAACGCCGACGGCCCAGATAAATTTGTTCATTTCGTTAATTAACTTCTTTTTAATTTGATTTATTAACGCCCCTTGGCAATTAATTCTCCCTGTACTACATTCTCTTTTCCCCGCTCAAACATGCAGCCAGTGCGGTCTTGCAGTATATAGCTTATATTCTTGTTTCGTTCCAGTTTTTTTTAATGGTTTTTGTTACATTTTTTATTCTTCTTTTGTCAAGTCAAAGTTTTTAATCAATTTATCATTTAAAATTTTAACTGACAAAACTTATTAATTGCTTTTCTTAGGGACACGATCTTTTTTTAAATTTGATATTTGTTTACTTAGTTAAGTTATTTTTAATATTTGTTAATTATAAAATGCTTTCTATGTACTTTTTATTGTCATATGCACTTATGTCACTTTTGCAAAGAACTATATTGGATATCTGTCCTCTTTTGCAATTCTGATTGGTTTGTTATGAATTTTTAGGAGAATTTGTTTTTGTCAACGAGCAATAATCTTGTTTGCATGTATTTTTTATTATTTTAAGATTTAAAATATTTGGGACCTCTTTTTCGCTTGTAAATATTGGCAGTAGCTTTTATTTTGTTAATGTTTAAATGAGATTTTGACGTGGGGCATGTGGTGTAAATAGGAGAGATCGGGTACGAAATAAATTAGTGTATGACGAGTGTGAAATTGAAAAAAATGTTGTAGCAAAAGTTGGTGTTAGTCAGTTAAGATGGTTCGGACATGTTGAGCGAATGTCTAATGAACGTTTGCAGTTAAAAAGATTTATTTGAATGATTTTGATGATATACGTTTGCGTGGACGTCCGATGAGTAGTTGGAGTGGTATGATTGAGAGTGTTTTGCGTGAGCAAAAGTTTTCACGTAGTAGGAATAAAAGAGCATGTATGAGAGGAATTGTAAATGTGGATGAAACGAAAGTTGCTTGTTTGGATAGGAATGTTTGGAGGCGACTGATTTCAAGATGATGAAAAGAGTTTGTGCCACACCCTTTTGGGTACATGGTGTGATTGTGTATGTATGTATGTATGTAAGTTTATTATGCATACATTTGGACAAAGTCGGTTCTAACGGGAGTGCAGGTCTCAATCGGTAATTGTTATCAAAAACACTCATTTTAATTATTTTCTATTTTTGTAACTATAACATTTTTTCACTATAAATTTTATTGTCATATGTTTATTATTTTTCATTTATTTGCAAACAGTTGCTACAAAAATTTCTTTTCTAAATCATTATTCAACTGTTTCATGTAGGTATGTACCTATATATACGTCGTACTGTATGTGCCGTCCGTTCATCTGTACGTCTGTATGTGCGCACATAAAAAGTGCTGTTCATTGAATAACATAAAGGCGAGTCAACAAACCATATTCCGGGGACTCAGCTCTCCAGTTCGGTTTTAGTTCAGCATTCCATGCACGTAAAAACGTTAATTATTTTTCCACGTAGTGACCGCGGAGCTGTGACCACTAACCGGCTATGTTGCTCACATTATATGGACGGCATAAAAATCTTTTTCCTTCTCTTCTTTCACTGTGTCGTCGAGCGCGCAGAGAGCAGCGCAAACACCACCGCACTGTGGCGTAGTTTTTCGGTGTTACGAGCTTGGTTGGCCGTTGTCGTAATAAATACCAATGCTATCTCGGCTTGCTGGTACTATTACTGCTGGTTTTGGTTTGATCGTGGTTAGTTGGTAGATTGTAGACGATGTTGTAATAAAAAACGATTACAATGTTATTGTTTTGTTAAGTACAATCTGAAATTATTGAAAGTTATCAATTAAGAATATGTGTAATAGATATAAAACATAACAGAGTTAAGAAAATATGCAATAACTTTTTTACTGTATGAGATATTTGTAAATTTCAAAAATGTGTTTATAGCGAAAAGCTTACTCCATGGCTGCAAATTAAAATTTTAATTTTTTATATTAATTTTATTAAGTTATATTGTCAATATTTGAGTAAATTTTTCTAATATTTCTAAATAGAAATGTAAAATCCAAGAATTTGCAGCCCTAGTTTATTCTTTATTTTTCATTTAGTTTTTGTTTGAAAATGATATCTTTAGAAAAAAATTTATGCATTGAAATATTGTCAGTTAAGTTGGTTCGGACATCTTGAGCGAATGTCTAATGAACGTTTGGTTAAAAAAATTTATATGAATGATTTTGAAGCAATAGTTTTGCGTGGACGTCCGATGAGTAGTTAGAGTGGTATGATTGAAAATGTTCTGCTTGAGCGGAAGTTTCCAAGTAGTAGAAATAGAAGAGCATATATGAGAGGTATTATGATTGTGGATTCGCTTGTTTGGATAGGAATGTTTGAAGGAGACTGATTTCGGGATAATGAAAATAGTTTGTGCCACACCCTTTTGGGTATATGGCGTGATTGTCTATGTATGTATGTATGTATGAAAAATTGTAATAGAGCGATCCAACCGGACATTGTTAATACTAAGTTTTAGGAGCGCCTAATATTCATTCTCAAAAAACAGTCTTATGTAAAACAAACGTTATCATATCTGTAAAATATTTTTTACTAGCTTGCGCAAATATGTGACAAATTCTGCTTCACCTTTTATTTCTGTTATTCATCTTCTTAAACACGTAGTTCTGTGTTTTACTAGAGTATTATTCATAATGAAAGTTACCACAATTTAATATAAAATATTGATTATGAAATCGTTAATATTTAAGCTGTTCACTTGTATAATACAGTAACATACTTTTCTTTTACAGATACGTTGACTTTTAATCAAGAACTTTTTAATTATCAACAATAAGTAAGTAAGTTTATTTTATTATATAATCATTTAAAATAATCTAAGATATAAACTGAAACATTTATTATTTATTTGTCAGATAACCCTATTTATCACTAAATTAGTATAATGTTTTAGTGCAAAGTTACTGAAAAGAAAGAAAATTTCAACTAAATAATTAGTATATTTATAATAACTATGCAGTATATGTATTGGAGTTGTTTTTATATATTGGTTTATATTTTCCTTTTTTATTATATCAAAATCAAAATAATAGTGATATTTATAACAGAATATTTTGTCTTTTTCTAGAAAATGAAATTTTTCATTTAATAGAAAAAGATAAAACATTCTATTTTGCTAAATCGCTATTCAAAATGTCACAATAAAACAGGCAAAATTGTAAAAAAAAATGTTCAATTCCCAAAAACCACAAAATTAATTAAAAGTAAAACTAAATACGTATTTCAAAAGCTAAGCTTCCATCATCAATAGGAAATTAATAAAATAAGCATTAATCATTAAAAGTTCTGTCAGCGATCTAAGATTTCACAAATACTAAACATAACCAGTGATTGAGGATCATCCAAAATTATATTAAATTCTTGAAAAAATATTATTTATTAAATAAAAAATAACATGAGAAACATTTCAACTTGCATGCACGCAAATACATATTTCATTATTCATTGTATCTTTTGATCACATTTTACCATTCATATTACCAAACATACACAAACAATTAAAACGCAAAACAAAGTAAATTAAATGATAAAATGTCAAAAGCAATTTTCGCTGATACAAAATTACTATACGACAAACAGAACGGCATAACACATATTTGGCATAACATGTATGAATGTATCGTGGATTGCATATTCTGTCAAAGCATTAGAGCTGAATCCGTGCAGCTTCCAGCAATGTAATTACTGTAATATGTCTCGGCGCTTACTATATAACATCAAACGAAACAAATCAGCGACGGAGGTTGGGTAAATTTTTAGTTGTCTTTTCCACTCTTTCTCTGTGATATACAGAATGTTACGTAGGTCAATGAATTTTTTTTATATAAAATGATAGAATATATTTAATTATATTTACTTTTATATAAAGTCTCACAATTTTGAAGATATTCTAGTCGTTATTAAAAATGAGACTAACAATTTTTAATGTGCACCGTAAAAAATTTATGTAGACTTACATAATCTATAAATTTTACAGAAAAACTGTAATATTTCCTCAATTGTCGCAGTAACATGGTGTGATTGTATATGTATGTATATATGTTGTGTATGATTGTTTACTATAAATAAATTAATATAAATAACATTGTGATCACATAAAAAAAATTTCTACAGATACAACTGTAATAGACATAAGAATCATACACTTTCTTTTCTGAACGTGTTTTTAAACATAACAATTTGTAGTAGAAACTCAGAAGATAAATCTTCAGTATAATTAACACAATTGATAACCAAAATTACGTGATTTCGTATCGACAAGTTTTGCTTCTGCAAGAAAAGCCAACTATTTCTCTACGCCACTGACTAACTAACAACAGATGACAAAAACAAACAAAAGCTCCAAGATAACATAAACGAACTTTATTCTTTTTTTGACCCGTATATTGTTCGACTATGACACGTCATCATACTATATATATCACAATCTTGCGGATAAAATGATTACTGCGATAGAAAAAAAACTAAACTGGCGAGTCAAGAGCTTGAAAAAAATAACAAAGAAAAACGCGGACAAAATGAAAATGTCAACTGTGACAATGAGATAATTCGGTATAAAAAGTAATTAGTACTTTTTTCTTACTGGGTTTCTGCTATAATGTACTTTTTCTATTCGCCGCCAATTGCTATTACATAATACAGTAAAAGCTTTCAAATCCGGCACACGTAGGACCTACATGATTCCAAATAACAAAAATTTCCGGATAAAAAAATTACATGTTAAAATTCAATAAAAATATAGTTTAACACAAACATTATATATTCGTACATACATTTATATAAGGTTAACAAACTAAAATAAATTGTATGATAAAAATAAATAACTAATAATTATTTAAATAAAAAAAATTTAATATACCACGTTTTTAATACGGACTATCTATCTATCTATCTATCTATGCGAAAGGTTGGTGTCATTGAGTCCCAGAGCACTGCGGCCTAGTGGCCTATTGTACTGTCCCTTTGATCTATCTCATGTAAGAAGTCCTGTCTCTCTTATGAAATCCAGTATCTTGGTCCACGGCAATTTATGCTCTGAGTCTCTCTCTCTCTCTCTCTATCTCGTCTAGTCCAAACTTGTTGTATCTTTTTTGAGCTAGATAGTCACAGTTCCAAATTAGGTGTGGAGGTGTTTCAAATGCCTCTCCACATTTTCTGCATATTGGACTATTTTTTAAGTCCAGTGTATGTTGGTGTTTAGCCAGATGGCAGTGTCCACTCATGATACCCATCATATCTCGAATACTCTTCCTGCTAAGATTAATAATATCCATAGCGTTTAATACGGACTAAAAAGTATAAAATATTTTTTTCTAGCCCCATACAGAAAAACGTTGGCCAACGATAGCTACTCCCTACACTCCTTACTATTATCTATTGCATACTCTGTTTTGATACATTTGGGAGATCATTGTCTAATTGAACTAACGAAGAAATCGTCATTGGCAAATAACGAGATAGTGTGTACTCTAACACCGTACTCTACTACTAACACTACTAATGCACTCCATGCTTTAGGCTTTGCAATATTATTATTTTTAATTTAAAATAGTAAATCTTAGATATTTTTTTCATATAACATTTCTAGAAATATTTCCAAATGTCTTTTCGTACAAATATACAGAAAAACCTATTACTATCATTAAAATCTTATCTTAATAAAACATGCAAGTCAATAAAGACAAAATTCATAGGTCACCTTTGATCAGATTTCACCTGCATACCATAAACGCTTCAAATACATTGAATACCCCAAACTCACCCCCCGACTACTAAATCGACTTCCGGAGGGTGCTCTGTTACAGAAATTGAGGTTATATGCGCTGAAACAGTTGAACACGAAAGCCCCTCATACACGAGCGTTGAATCTCCCAGCGGAAAACAGTCACCGTAGAAAGGGGAGTGGGGAAAGAGGGATGAAAGAGAAAAGGAGTTGTTAGGAAAAGGAAAACTCAAGCACAAAACAAGGGAAAGTGCGGACAGATGACAAACGACACGACACCACACTGCTGTCGATTGTTTCGTTGCGATAAAACAAAAAACATTTCTTCGCAAACAAAAACGTAATGACCATAAAATTGTACAAAATCGAAATAGATTATTGACCGACTATTGTTTATAAAACTATTTTTATTTTATGTTTTAGTAACTTAAATTGATATTATTTTGATTTATTAATAATGTAGCTTTATATTTTACTGGTTTCAGATACAGTAATACAGCGGTGTCATTGATATTGACTTACTCAATTAACCTCTTAACGTACACGCTCGAGTTAATCCAAGCGCGCTAAACGGGTCAAACTGAGCACACTCGAGATAATTCGAGCGGCGTCGTATTTTATGCTGCTGTAATGTTTGAACTCGAATATATTTGAGCATTGAAAATACATACATACATGCACAATCACGCCATGTACCCAAAAGGGTGTGGCACAAACTCTTATCATCATCCCAAAATCAGTCGCCTCCAAACATTCCTATCCAAACAAGCAACTTTCGCTTCATCCACATTTATAATTCCTCTCATACATGCTCTTTTATTTCTACTACTTGGAAACTTTTACTCACGCAAAACACTCTCAATCATATGAAAGCTAAGAAAAAAAATCGTTTTATAGATTTTTATTTATTATTTACTTTTTTTATTTATTTATTTTTTTATTTTTTTTTTTATTTTTTTTTTTGAGTAATTTTGTATTTTTGACCAAAACAAGGTTCAAAAATGTATTTTCTTTAATAAAAAAATTGATTTTTTGCCGATTTTTTTCAAAAATACGGATTAAATATGGAGTGTTATCCTATGTGCCTTTTTTTTAGTTTTTGAAGGTTTTAAGTAAAAATTCAGATTTTTATATTTTGAAAAAAAAACAAACAAGTAAAATCATTATAAAACATTAAACGCAGCAGGAGCAGATTTATTAAATATTGTATCTCTTGATCAAAAAGTCAATATAGGTAAACAAAAACTGAAAACAATGTAAAAAGCGATATCAGGATATCTTTCATACAAAAACATCGTATCCAATTCTCTTTAAACTCCCGATCGAAGTTTTCAAACGCATTGTCGATGGAATTTACCTCCGACGAAATACAGAAAACAGAGATGAAACTATTTCAGCATTTGCAAACGCAAATATACGCAGAAATAAAATCAAAACGATACATCGGCGAGCTGTTCATCTATCTATATGTATTGTCTGTATTGGCTTAGACTATGCGATATTCCACTTTATTCAAATCAAAAACGATAAAAGAGAATATCTACATTGCAAATGCATTTTGACTTCGACAGTGTGTCAGATAAATGAACAATGTACACTGACTGTATACATATGTATTTTATTACAGATATGACCTCGCCACACTTTTGTGTTATATTGCTGCTATACGCAGGAGCTGTCTTTCAGCTTCGAAAACGAGCTTCTACACAAGCATAAAGTCTCATTCTGATTGTCGTTTTAGTTTTGATTTTAAGCAGAAATACAAGAATTTGACCAATCCAAACGAATAGTATTAAAACTAAAAGTGTGTCGAGTGTTTGGATTGGTCAAAATTCAGAAAGTGTCTATTTATACATACGGTATGTATACGCAATTGGCTATTTATACATACAGTATTTTGCAATTGGCTATTTATACATACAGTATTTTTACGTAATTGGCTATTTAGGGTAGGTTAGGTTAGTAGGAATAGTATTAAAACTAAAAATGTGTCGAGTGTTTGGATTGGTCAAAATTAAGAAAGTGGCTATTTATACATACGGTATGTATACGCAATTGGCTATTTATACATACAGTATTTTGCAATTGGCTATTTATACATACAGTATTTTTACGTAATTGGCTATTTAGGGTAGGTTAGGTTAGTAGGTTAGTTTAGGTTGTTTTTTTTTTCAGTATGTATAAATAGCCAATTGCGTATACATACTGTATGTATAAATAGCCTCATCCTAAAATTAAAACTAAAACGGCAGTCTGAATGAGACTTAATTAAGAAACAAATTATGTTAAGTTTTGTAGGCACGTCATAATCTAGGAGGGTGAAACTTAGCAATATGAATATTTCTAAAGAATAAAAGTAAATTCTTTTTATACTATATGCAATTAGCAAAATTTGCTAAAATACATTCAAATATTTTCCTTTAATAAAATAAAAAGGCTTTAGGATTTAATTCTATATTAATTTTAATTAAAAAATCGACATTTCGACGCACTCTGCATACATCTTTATCAGGAAAAATGATACAAATAAATTCAATAAATAAACAGAACATAGAAACAAGTTTTTAGGTAACAAAATAAGTAAGTAGATTATAAAGGTAGACAAATTTTATTCATAAAGTGTAAGTTAATTATGTACAGATAACGGTAGCGTAAATTCTGGACGCAAAACTCCACAATGCGAAAGAGCCCACCAACCAAGACCCGTAAACCAAGATTACGTAAACAATAAAAAGTTCTATATACAGTCGATTCCGCTTAATTGGGACACCGCTTAATTGGGACAGCCGCTTATTTGGGCCAAATCTCAAAGAACAGAAACCAAACCAAGGAACCAATAGTAAATTTATATGTTTAATTGGGACAACATTCCGCTTAATTGGGACAGTAAATTTAAGATCACAGTATATATTATGTTACAAATATTCACAAGAAAAAATATTTACAAAAAATTTAATATGATACGCTTCATATCTTTTTGATTCACAACATGGAAAATTATATTTAAAAAACTAGCAAATATGTATCAATTAATTACATTAGTATCGCGCGCTGTGAACTTTTTTCCCAACACATTCATTCACGTATGAAGTACGGATCCACGCGCGCTCAAAGGTTAATGTTTACCTTCGCGTCGGCGTGGCGCGGCACCGGTCATTAAAGCTGTGAGAGTCTACCCTGCTGTCTCAATCGTTACGTATTCAGTTATGATTCAGTTACCACTACACCTCGCGTGTGGAAGGTTCGTTATTTATTATTTTATTTTGGAATTTATTATTATTTTTTCTTAAAAGTTTATATTTTTTTGGTTATATGTAGTTTATAGTTTTTTCCAAGAATTTATAAAATAAAATTATTGAAAGAAAAATATGGATTGCTTAATTTTATGTAAAATTCGGTTAATTGGGACAGCCGCTTAATTGGAACAAAATGCCCTAGTCCCGATGTGTCCCAATAAAGCGGAATCGACTGTATTGTAATACATTTTTAAAAATTCGAAAATTTATTCCATCACTAATTGATTTCACTGCAAATTGTTATGTTGAGAATATTTTAAAGCAGAATTAAAAAAAAATATCAACTATAATTAAATCTATTTATGTTTTACTGTTCTATACCGTATATTACAAGACTTTGCGGTATTATTTTAAATCAAAATATATTAGTTATTCGATAAATCTTTATCCAGCTTTTTACAGAATTTGAGTTTTGAGTATTTAAATTTTATTAAAATTATGTAAATACTGTAATAATGTTTTTTAAAAAAAAAACCTTTCTCATAAACTGTGTATATTTAGAAAGGTCCATTTAAAATTGTTGCTTCTATTGGCAGCAGCGTTTTTCACAGTCAAATAATACACTTTGTTTACAGTGACGTTATTTATATTACGTTTAATACTAGATTAGGTATGAATGATGGTACATTATTTTAATATTTTCATTTCGATTACAAAAATTGATAACATGCTTAAAAACTTAACGTGATAGAAAGATTCTTTCTTCCATATAAACTTTGTTATATTTTTAATTGTTGAAACCTTACAAATCTACTTTCAGTTGACTGATATAAACATACTTATAAATACGAGAAGGTACATAAAAAATTCAATTCAAAATATTTGGGCAAAAAGATCGAAAACAAAAAAAGAATAATTAATAAACATCGGTGTTCCGCACATACGTTAATTTCACATCTCTATATAACGGATCCGTATACATCCGCAATTCTTACTTGCATGGAACAAACAAAAGAAAAACAAAACACCGTCGTATCCGTTCGACCATTCACAATATTCATAAAACAAAACAGCGTCAAGTCTAGGCCAAAACATCAAGCAAACCAACCAACAACAACACGTTCGCAACGATTGTCATTTGGTGAGTTTCGCTACGACCAAAACAAATATGGCTCGATCCACTGTACAGTTTGACATTTCTGTCCATTGCGCGATCCTACATCCCAACAAAGACGTAAAAGATCGTCTCGCCGTTTTAAACGAGTGGAAAAGAGATCTATATATGTATTATGTATGTGTATAACACATACAAATGAAAATACAGGGTTGGCTTTATGCATATGTGTTTTATTAATGTTACACCACCCCACCCTGAGTTATTTGATATTTTATATCAAGTAATAGTCTAATAAATTCCTAAATAAAAATAACTAAACTATCTAAATAGATAGCAGTGAATAATAGTTGAAATGTCTCCATTTGCACAGTTTTAACAAGAGACGTGTGTTATACACGCTCAGTTTATTGCACAGTATTAACTGTACAGACCGAAATTACGTAGTTAAATGTATGTGAAAACGGGAGTGACATTTAGTCCAACATTTCGGATTGAGTATGGATTGCGTGAAATCTGTAGCCGGTAGATATTGTGAAATTTGTAGTTAGTAGATGCAGACAGTGTTTATTTCAGGGGGGTGCCCGGATAGGGAGTTAACCCCTCCCGGAGCATGTCGAGCCAAAAAATATCAATGCAGGATTTTCAAAGATTGCCACAAAATAAGCCGAAACACAACTCCGCGACAACAGCGTATTTATTTATTAAATATATATATTTATTAATAAATATATCCAATTATAGAACCGAAAAATATATGCATATAATTATAAAAAATAATGCACAATAAATTAAATTACAAAATAACTTAATATAATATTAATAACTTAGTATTATGTATACAATTATAGATTATTCTTTATTATTATAAATAGAAATTTATATTTATACGTAATTGTGTACTAATAAAATCTGTTACTACATTTCTTTTTTAGGCTAATTTTAACCCCATCTCCCGGAAATTTAGGCCTGAAATAAACACTGAATACGCAATTAAAATAGACTGTTGCAATTCATCATATAACACCATTAATTTGTGGCTATCAAAATATGTCGTTGACTAAAAATTTTGTGTAGTTTTTACTGAAAAATATCATTCATTACAATGCGTGCTATAATTAAAAACTGCTTAGTATATGGATAAAACTGTAGTACATGTAAACTGCACAAATTTGACTGCACAATTGTAACTGTACAGTTAAAACTGAGCCGGTCCTGCCAAGAACACATCCGTTGTGTAGTCGAATCCGCAGGAGAGCTTGATCACAGTAACATGATACGAACCGCAATGGTCCTGACTGCCACAACGGGAGGGGCAAGACGCGAGTCAGAGCCTCACACACACACACACACACACACACACTCACATAAAAGGCCTTTAGGGGCCCTCACACGGGGCACGGAACTAACAGGGGGCGGACGGGTGTAACACCGTGTAGCATATTCAAAACGCAAACGCCAACATTAAGGGGGGCCTCTCTCTCTCTTTCTCTTTCTCTCTCTCTCTCTCTCTCTTTCTACACACCCTGCTGCTTCTGTTGAGCTCTCGGAGGCCGTAGGTGGCAATCGCCGAGTATAGCCCGTCCGCAAGGTGAAATCCGCTTCGATTTTCCATCTCTTTTGCGCTCGCATGCAGTTGTCTCCGTTGTACACCATCGTGCCGAGAGAGGGCTACGGATAATCACGTCTTATTATGACGTAGCGAACGGTTCGATGCAACGCCTTCTTACTGCTCTCTTACCTCAATTATGCTAGACCCGCGCGCCTTCCCTCTTTACTTCTCGGTTCTCGCCGAGACACCGAAGAGCTTTGACTGCCTGTGTGAGCCAACTACCGTCTCGTTTCTTTAACATCCTTCTGGATATGGGGCATGGCAATGATGATGGTGTCTTTAGAGTCTATCGAAAAAAGAAACTGGGATTTGATGAAATGAAAAGATTTATAAATATTCTTTTTGATCATAAAATTTACTTTTACTCATTTTTTACTAGTATTATGTTGTGTAAATTTTTATTACAATAACATATGCACTGTTCGTATACGCCATATACCCAAAGGGTGTGGCATAGGGATCCCATAATTATGAAATGTAAAAAAAGGACACTTCAAATTTTATTTAAAAAAATTATTTTTTTTTCATTTTAATTCTAAGAAAAAAATTAAATTATGCAGTGAATTCTAATAAAAAAAAGAAAGTAAGTAAGTAATATAACAAAACATTTAAATAAATTAAACATTGAAAACACATTTACGTTAATGAAGTTTCAAACTGATTGTTGCACTGAAAATAATAGAAAGACATAATATAAATGAATTTACTAAAATATTAGGTTTATTCACGGACGATATTTGTATTTTATGTAAAACGGGACATTTTTATGTTTCGGTGAATTCTATGGAGACACTGGGACAGTATCCATAAAAACGGGACTATCCCGGTCAAAACGGGACGGATGGGATCCCTAGTGTGGCACAAACTCTTTTCACTATTCCGAAATTAGTTTCCTCCAAACTTTAGCTTCATATACATTCATAATTCCTGTCATAAATGCGCTTCTACTCCTACAGCTTGAAAACTTCCGCTCACGCAAACAACTCTCTCAAACATATCACTCCAACTACTCATCGGACGTTCACGCAAATGTATAGCGTCAAAATCATTCATATTAAATTTTTTAACCAAACAAGCAAACACTGTTTTGTGTCGGTAAAGAGCACACATTAAAATATATGATAAAAATTTAAATTACATATTTATATTTATACCTGTAGTTCAAATACTTTTAATTTCTGTATACATGTACACTATATAATCTATTTTTGGCTTCTTTTTCAATGGGCGCCCTAAGGCTGTATAATCCTGTTCGTATATATAACAACAAAATTAATAAAATTTCATTTAAAATATGATTAAGAAATTCAATAATAAAAACAGATAACTGTATTTAATTACGATTTATATTTATGATGACATATTCCCATTCATTAACTATTTCAAAAAAATGCTATAATAACGAATGAATATTAAATTAATTAAATTGAAAATTTGTCATTAATTTATTGTAAAATACAAACGCGTTGTAAACATCAGGAATAAATAATGTAGTAATTTAGATATATGTATGTATAATGAAATGTAAACAGGAAATGAGTACAAAAATTACTAGAAAGAATCTTATGTTACAAGTATTCGAAGAACGTCTTAATCAAGATGAGAAATACTAAACACTTTAACAAAGATAACATTTACATTTATATTATTTCTATTTGTGTTTCCGTTGCTAATAAATATATGTTACATCTCAGAAAAGAATATACTACAAAATTAATACTGTTTAATGAAATAACAGTTACATAAATATGCATATCTAATTAGTAGCTATAGAGCTAGTTATTCTAGAATTATATAAACATATATAAATATTTTAATTGTTTCATGCAACATTTAACACAAATGAAACATTATAAGCGTATTCCCATTTCATTCTAAAACTATGTTCACACATATGTTAATAAATATTTGTTATTTATCATAAATATTTAAGAAAAAAGTTCGTGCCCATTATTTGTTCATTATAATTCTTCATGTATTCAATATTCTTTTGGGTAAAGTCCTTAATGCAAGCCATACAAGTATTCGTATATTTTGATAAGATCGTTACCGTTTCGAGGCAAAATACTATTTGCTATTCGACGCAATTATCAAATATTTGCGAATGTTAATATTATGGTTAATATTCTATAGACACTTGCGTATTTCAACACAAATCTTGTTGGTTCGTATACGAACAAGCCGATTAATGAACGAAAATTAGTTGTGAACCCTTATACAGTCGGAAAAAAACAAGAAAAATAATACATTTTATTTGCTCCAGTTCTTGTAAATCTATTAGAAATTAAAAAAAATGGTTTAATTAATTAGTATTTCATATGCACGGCTTAATATGAATATACATAAACTGATATAAACATTAGTAATATCCGTAATATCATACAAAATTATATAAAAACAACAAAAATAAATACAATGCAATATGCGTAAAGTATATAAAAGTTATAACTTGTAATATGTCGATAGATAGAAGAAATTTTGCGGGTACGGGCGATTTCCGGGCGTTCCGGACATTCCGGGTGAATTGGTTACACTACTTAATATACTCAGCGCCATCTATTATCGACTGGCTATAACACCAGCATTTTGTTCTCTATTATAATTTTAAATATAAATTTGCAACTTTTACATATAATTTCTAATGCAAATTACGTGATTTACGAAATATATTATATAAATTTTATATTTATTTAAATAAATTATAATGCACATTCATGCTATCTACTGTATTCTAACTCAATTTGCCTTTCTGGAAAAACTCTGTACTAAAGATATATCATGTATATGGTAAAGGTAATTAATCAAGACGAAATATATTTAAATAGATAATGCTTTATATGTACGTTTTTTTAAATTTAAATTATTGTTACGATATTTGTATTTATAAATATTATAGCATATTCACACAAACAACATAAATGCCACTTGTCAATGGTGGTTGTCAATCTAACAGCAATTATCTGTCATATTTATTTATATATACAAAGTATTAAATAATGTGGATTGATCAGTTATGTAGACTTTGTGCACAAGTTAGTGAAATACTTTATCCAGTATTTGGTAAAGAGGGAGAAAGACCACGATTAGATCTAAAAATTAAAACATGCCTTTCCTTAATGGTAAACTATAACCTAAGAAATCATATAAAAATATTTTATATATCATTATTTTATAGATACGAGAAGATGACTGTAAACCAAAACATATTTGTGATAATTGTATAAAGAAATTAGAAGATTATTACGATTTTTTAAAACTATGTCAATCATCTGATAACAAATTCGAATCAATTTTATTTGCTGCAAGTTCAGCAGATTCCAGAACAAAGTGGGATAACTTATCCGATAATTTAGCTACCCAAGAACATCCTGTACCGGTCTCGCATGACGGTGTAATAGTTGTTGGTAAAATGGACGAAACACAGAATATAAATCGAGATTGTCAAGATATTTTACTAATGGTAGAATTAAAATACAAAGATGTTGATGTAGATTCACAATCAGTAGAATTATTGAAACAAAATAACAAGGTATTGTATCATCCGAACGATATTTTACAAGATAACAAATTAGCAGTTTTTCCGAATGGCGTTTTAAGACATTCCGATGATTTTCGTAAAATTTCGGACAAATCCACTAACCAGGATACAGCCTATATTAATTTAGAACAATTACAGTATACTAGCGCTCAATCATGCATCGAACAGCCAATGGAATTAATCAAAACCAATACTTATACCAATTGCGTAGTGCAACCAAACTCGAAAATAATCAAATCCGTCGTTAAAACGAAACCGTTTCCGTGTTCGCATTGCAATAAATCGTTTATGAGACGTTCGAATCTAAACGCTCATATGTCAGTTCATACGCATATTCGTCCGTATCACTGTGAACAATGCGACCGATCTTTTGCGATACGCTGGAATCTAACTGTACATCAACGGCTACATACCGGACAGTACTCGTGCGAATTTTGCGGCAAAGCGTTTCCGGTTAAAGGTAAGCTAGAACGTCACCGTCGTACTCATACCGGTGAAAAACCGTTCGCTTGCACCGTACCGAATTGTGATAAGGCATTCGCTGATAAACGTAATCTGGAAGCGCATATAAGAACTCATTCGGAGGATCGGCCATTTATCTGTGCGGTTTGTTCGCGTGGTTTCCGATCGCGTTCACATTTATCCGATCATCGACGTGTACACAGTGCTGAAGCGCCTTTTACGTGTGATTCGTGTGGGAAAAGTTTCAAGTGGAAGACGAATTTAACGATACATATGAAAAGTCATACCGGAGAAAAATGTATCTGTAGTGATTGTGGGAAACAGTTTGCACGAACCACGCAATTGGTGAAACATCGGAAAGTACATCATTCGATCTCTAGTCACGGTTGTGATACTAATAAAAATACGTAATTTTTCAGGTTTATATATACAGTGGGTTATATCAATTTTCATTTTGTTTATATAAGAAAAAAGTTGTGTAGAAAGGGATTACGATAGGTCGTTAATTTGTGGGTTTAACATAATTAGAGAACAGTATTATAACATATATAAATGTAGTTGATTATAACAATATTTAAATTACTGTTCTTTATTGTAACACATTCCTGAATCTTTGTTTAGTTTGATAAATTTCTTACGGAATAAATTCTAAAATTTTGTGAAACTAATCGTAGAACTAGTACATGTTGTTATAAAGAACATAATAAATTTGAGCCACGTTCTCAAATTTTGCAAACACCAGATTATTCAAATTTTAAGTATTATTGTTGAGATTGTAGTAATTTGTCATTGATTTTACGAATTTTATGCGAAATTTCTAAGATTGTAGGAATTTGACTCGAAATTATACATGATTTTGAGAAAAATTTTTAAATGATATTACCATTATTTTGAACAATTTCGCTAAGATTTTAATTAATTTGTAAATAAGTTTGTTGTAGAATATAAAAGCATGTATAAAAGATATCATAAATGTAAATTACGCGAAAATTAAAGGAAATTTTTACTTGAATATAAAAAGTTAACTTGAATTGCTTACAATCAACAAAATTTTTTGCTACATGAGGTTTACTTTGATTGAATTATAAATGCTTTTTGTATAACACTTGTACAATTTTATGTACAAATTAATTAAAATCCTTTAAAATCTGTAGTAAAATTCTAGAAATTTCGTATAAAACCGTAAAAACAACGAAAAATCTCTGCACTCTCAACAGTCATACTTAAAATTTATATAATCTGGTGTACAAAATTTAAGAAAGTGGTTTCTTTTTCGGTATTACTATTTTACGACTTATTTTATTCAAAATAAAATGTACTATAATACTGTGATCTAATTATACTGATTGCAAAATAATTATTGTAAATGTTTCACACTTTTTAAGCTACAATTCTTTAGTTTGTTTTATTTATACAAATTATTATAGATAATCCCTTGTTTATTACTTAATTTAGCAAAGTCGGATTATATATATTTCTTTATAGGCCTTATATAAAACTATGTACTTCTTTATTTATTTCACAAAAATAAAATTTGTAAATGAAAAGGTAGAATCAATTTATTAAAATATTAAATTTAAAAACTAATCAAACTAAGTAGATTTTTGTAGATATTATATTTTTATTTTGACTGAGCTTCCAAAACTTTCAGGTCCTACTTATCTGATTTGTCTCATGAGTAATCCGGCGTTGCAGTTTAGATATTATAATTTTTATAGATTTGCTTCAATAATAAGGATTTTTAAAATATCTAATAACAAATAAACTATTATTTGTTTTATATATTATTTATACGAGAACAATGTAGATTTCTTATCATTGTAATCAAAAGATACTTAGAAATAATTATAATATGTAAAATGTATATAAAAGCACGGCGCAGGGTGAAAATCTAGATATTTGATTATTTTCGTTGGAGAGTTGTAACTTTACATTTGTTAAATATACTTATATCAGAATTATCTTATGAATTTTTACATTTATTTACTTATTATTACATAAGTATTTTTAAGTAGTAATTTTAGTAAGTATTCTAGGTAGTAATAATAATAATAACATATTATATATCATTGCAAATATTTTTCAAACAGATTATATATATATATTTTAAGATAAATCTGTTATCACTAATTTTTATAGATAAAATTGTAAATAATTGTATTAAATATTGAGATGAATTATATACTGTAGTGTATTTGGAATCTATTTTTAAAATATATTATTGTTATAATTTATTGTACTTTCCTGCTGTCCTATTTATTTTTGGAAAAACAAAAAAAACTTTTTTAATATTTACAAACTATTGGATAATAAAAATATTTGTTTATTTTTGTTAATAACTTACTTTATCTTATTTAAAAAAAAATAGTTACATCAATAAAATGAAGTGTTTCTATATTGTTGAATTTAAGCTGTAGTTTTAACAAATGAACTTTGAGTTAAACCGGGAATCTGATTAAATTCGGATATCCTATATCAAAATCAAACTTGATTGAATTCAGTGGTTTCATTTTATTATCAGTAAATACTAATTTACATTATTCTTTTTTTTTAAGTTACAATATGTTAGTTTTTCAGTAATGTCTTATTATAATTGGCAAATCATTTATTTTTTTTAAATAATTATTAGATTTTTTAATTATATCAGGTGTTAATTAAATATTTACTAGAAATATGATATATTTTCCATAAAACTATTTAATTAAAATGATATGACAGTTTAATAATATGCGTGTCATCATTTTTAATAGACGTTAAAAATTTTTACATAGTTATTATTAACTAATTATATTCGTATTTTAAATTAAATTGTAATTAACCATTTTATATTTAAAAATTTACGAAAAATCTAATTTTTTATGTCGTTCCAGTCTGTAAAGTACCAGTCCGTTTTTGAATGCAATAAGAAAAAAAGAAATGACTAAATTCATATTGTTACCCATTATTTAAAAAATATGGGCGTTAATTGGTTACGATTTATATAAAACCACAGGGTTTATGCGTATATTTTCGGTTATTATTTCATATACTGGTATTCCTATTTTGAATTGTTTATTGTTTGTATATGAAGAAGTAGATATTCATATTTTTGCTGATATTTTTGAATCTTTGGCACCACATTATCAGGTAAGGATATTAGAATTAAACGAAATACAGTATATTTTTTTTGTATTTACGAGAGTTAAATGATTATAATATTTTTGCTAATTCGAATACAACAATGTTGATTCTACAAGGAAAGTAGCTGCAATCTTTATAGAATCTTATTTATCAAATACTAGCTATCATAATAAATACATATTATTATTTTATTTTATTTATATTATACATATACGATTTTTCAAATAATACTATACCACGCGGTTTTAAATTATTGTTCAGAATAAAATTACAATTACTGCCAAATTATGACTTATGAGAGAAAATGTCTAATATATATCTTGATCATAATAGATAACAATTATTTAAATTAAAAAAATATAATATACCACGTTCTTAAAACGGACTAAAAAGTATAAAATAATTTCTCCTAGCCCCATACAGATTTATAACCCCATACAGATTGTCCTGAAAATTTGTAATTATTGTAAATTTTTAATATCTGTGACAATACTTATAAAATAAAAAACGTGGGACGCATGCAGTAGATAATAGTAAGGAGTGTAGGGAGTAGCTGTTGTTATGCTCCACGTTTTTTGTTTTAAATCTTACAAGTATTGTCATAGATATTAAAAATTCACAATCATTTTCAGGACAATCTGTATGAGGTCAGGAATCTGTTATGGGGTTATAAATCTATATGGAGCGAGGATAAATTATTTTATACTTTTTAGTTTGTTTTAAAAACGTAGTATATTATTATTATTGAATAATTAATTTCTGCTTTTTATCAGGGCCGAATTTACGAAGGTGGGGGCCCCTGGGCAAATGTTTGGTGGGGGCCCACCGGCGGACAGAAATTTTTTTTTATTATTATTGAGTGTTGAATTTTAAATTACTAAGTGTTATGAAGTTGATATTATGTAATGTTTTAATACGATGTAATTGAAAAAATAATTATTTAAACCTATATTGTCTACTGCACAAAAATTTAATAAAAAAATGAAATAAATAAACGTAATAAATAAATAATAAATGATTTTTTTGTAATCTAATAAATGCAAGAAATTAAAATGTGTTAATAGCACAAGAATGCAAATTTTACAACTTACAATAACAACATAATTTTATAAAAAAAATTTCCATATTTTGTTTGTACTTGGTGGGGGCCCCTTCTTGGTGGGGGCCTCTGGGCAGCCGCCCACTCTGCCCACCCTTAAATCCGGCCCTGCTTTTTAGTCTTGTAATTTTTGTAGTTGTTTTCTATAAGTTTCTGTATTTTGAAAAAAAAATTTGTTAAATACACGAATGTACGGAATTCGTGATTATGGCACAAGATAAAAATTTATATTTCTAATATTATTAATTAATTAGTTAATATTGCATTGTCATCCAGTTCTCAGCTATGCAAAATTTGCACCGAACAGACAACCACGAAGGAAAGCGAGTTATTAAAAACGTTTTAAAAAGCACATTCAGCAATTATTTGATCACACTAGTTAAATCTAAATAAATCTAATAAATAGTTAAGAAATTGTTAAAAAAAAAACAGTTTTACTAATATATAATTTATTTGACATTTTTATTTTAGATCTTACATACTTCGATGTCTGTCTATACAATAATGAATAATGTAAATAACAAAAAATAAAATAGTTTATGAATATTATAGCAATCTTGATATTGCTTTATTTTTCGCTTCTCGGGCTAATACTCTTACCTCGGGCTATAATTACCTAGTTTGTGATCTTAATATATATATTATTATAAAGTATCTTATATTTTGCACGTATATATATATATGTAGATATAAATAAAATTTATTTAGTTTCTGTAGTTGATTGCATTATTGTATAAAATGAAAATGACAGTCGTAGAATCTGAAAAATAAAGATAATATGTAGTAAAGAATCTTTCAGTATTTATTATATTAAAATAAAACAGAACTTAAACCTAAAGCTTTTTTATTTTAAAAATAATATGTCTGACATCAATAACATTTTAAAACAATTATAATACTTATGTAAATTTTACTATATCATAGCAACAACTATAACTCGTCATATAATTCAAATGACATTTTGTGATAAACTGTTGAGTAATGAATTTATAATTTGTTTTTGTAATCATAAGGATTCATACACATAATCTTACTTATCTAGAAATTAGTCTTATGCTTTAGTCTTAATGCTAATAGATCTTGCATTATCTATTAGCTTGTGAAAACACAATAATAATTTAATAATTTTAATTTTTGATTGCAATGAAACCAATAACAATTGCTGATAAAACTAAAATTGTGCATTTGCGTTGTTAAGTTCAAAATCACTAACTCTTTGCTAAAATATAATATTAACAATTAAGTAAGATAGTTTGATTGAATGCCTTAATAATTTAAAAAGCCACTATAATGAATAATGAATTATATTAATAATGAAAAAACTCAAACACAAATATTATTTTAATCATGCAGGGCCAGGTCCCGCTTGGTGCATGGATGTTTATGTTGTCTAAATTTGCATTTACCAAATAGCTCCTGGTCAATAGACGAAAGTCTAAAACTTATATGAAATTTGAAATAATAATAATAAATGTATTATAATAAGAATAGAAAAACACTTTTATAAAACAATTAATTATATATGGTTACATCAGTAATCAAATATAAATATTACTTACAGACACAAAACTCTGAAGATCTAAATCTATCATACCACCCGCTTTGATATTGCTTGTAATTTGTGCACGTTGACTAATTAAAAGAGTTGCTAATTGCAAATCTTTATTACCTTTCCACCAATCACATTCGTAAATAGAATAGGACACTGCTTCCATCTGTAATTAAATTATTGTATGTTTTTTTTACATACATACGTACACAATCACGCCATGTACTCAAATTGGCACAAATTCTTTTTACTATTCCGAAATTAGTTTTTTTCAAACATTCCTATTCAGACAAGCAACTCTATCGTCAACCAAATGCATATCTCTCATACATGATCGTCTATTCTTACTATTTCACACTCTCAAACATACCACTCTATTCAAATGTTTCAAACGAAACTAAACTAAAAATATATAAAAATACATACCAAGTAACCTTAACTTTACTAAAAAAATATCTTATATGTTTATTAACTTACATGCGATTTAATAAATGTTCCTGTAATACAATAAATAAAAATTTGCAGAACACCAGATACTGCAAATAATCCACAACGAAACATAAAAACTACATCAGACAATCTAAAAACGAGTATTTCAAAATATTTTTTATGAAAATTGTATTGAAAATCTTACCCTTTGCTTAGAGTTAAATAAATAGCCATACAGACACATATGGTACTGCTTAAGAATTGGTTTAGTAATAGAAATGAAAATATATTTCTTATTTCTTTGAAAAATCTAAAAAATTCAAGTATGAATACATAACACGAGATGTGATATGAATCTTGTATTGAAAGTAAGTAAATCAAAAATGCCAGTGTTTGTTTCTGTTATTGCTCTTTTATGTGTTTGGGTAGTTTGTTGTCTAAGGATGGCCGTTTTGAACAAAAGATTGAAAAACGAATAAACGCTGGTTGTAACGTTTTGGGTGTGTTGAGTACATTTGGTAGAAATGTAAATGTTTCCAGAGAAACACTTTTTAGTATTTTTAGTACATTGATGTAGTGAGTGCTGGGTTTGGCTGCAAAAGCTGTAGAAATACGATTTTTGCGTGAAATTACGAGATGAGATCGGGTGCGAAATAAATTGATGTATAAAAAAATAATTAAAACAATATAAGTTTAAATATAATAGAAAATTTAATAATTTAGAATAGGTAATTTTCTGTTTTTCTTTGTAAAATGAGTTAGTGTTTAACTTACTCAAGTATAAAATCATGATGTTGAACATATTTCTTAATTAATTTTCTACAATTTTTCCGATTTTTATTTGTATCGTATTTTAAATTAATCAAAGCATTTTGCAATAAAAATAGTTGACCCATTGCGCTGGTACACATTGTCAAAAATAATCCATCGAATCCAACAACAAACATGAGAATTAAGTATAAGTGAACACAATGTATCGCATAAGTTATTTGATAAAATGGCGATTGTGTTAAATCTATAAAATGATAAACCACAACTGGTAATTGTTTACTATTGCTTTTAAGTGCCAATGATGTCAACAAAGGTTTTAAACACATTAGTGTTGTTGCAACAGCTGAGCATCCGAAAAAGATTTTGAAACCAGTTTGCACATAAGTAAATGTTTGGATTAATTTGGATTCTATTTCTTCGCCTTGACTGTCCAATGACCAAAATTTGTCCATGTTTTTGATTAGTTTTTGAAAGGTTTTCTTGTAGAATTTGTAGATTAACATTTTTGTAAGCCACTGAATAAAAATCGCAATTTAAATTTAATATCTTTCTATAATTTTTCTAAAAAATTATTGATTTGCAAGCACACAAATTTCAGCAAAAAGAAACTGTATGAGTAATTTTACAAGCTCTAATTCATAAACACATTGTTACATAATGTTTTTCTAGTCAATTAATAAATACAAAATTTAAATAATATATATATGTATATCTATCAATGATGGGCAACCTTCGGCCCGCGAGCCAACTACGGTTCGCAAATAATTTTTATCTGACCTGCAAAGACTAAAATTAAAAATTTTACTAACCGTCACATATAGTGAAGAAGGTATTATAATTATACCAATTTTAACTAATCGATATTTTTACAAATAAGCATAAATTATGATAGTTACAAAAGGTTGCCCATTTCTGCTTTATAATGTAGTAATTTTTATTTTTTGATAACAACTAATGAGGAAAAACAATGTTAACTATATGGAATTATATTTAAGATAAAACAAATTAAATGAATAATATAAAAGCAGATGTGTATATTAAAATATTTTATAAAAGAAATAAGCTTAAAATAGCTGAATAACGTAAGTAACAAAATATATTATTATTATTTCAAAAATTATTTCTTACCTGATGTGCAGGACTAGCAACTTCTAAAGCCCCTGCTAGAGTATCGGGACCTTCAAAATGCAAAATTGGTTCAAGGGAACCCAAAGAAAAACAACTAAATACAATTATTGTATCTAAAATTGTAAATATTAAATAATTTCCTTTAACATTTTGTCCAGCTAAACGTAACAATTTAAATGGCAAATATGTTATATTCATTTTATTCGACATTTTCACTAAAAATTCTATATTTTTATAAAATTTTCTGAAAACACAAAAACTTTCAATTTTATTAATGATTAATTTTCTTACATTTAATTAACGACAAGTACGCTAAAAATAATGTGTAATAATTAAACTTTTCTCATTATCTAGGCTTACAAAAATATAGTTAAATTACGAGTAAGTACATATTCATTAATATCTATTAAAACTACAAATAGATATTTACATTTTTCGGATAAATGTAATCTGAATATGAATTTTTGTTAATGATATTCTACGGAAGCAGACTATTATTTATTAATACTGCATATTGCACTGTAATATTAATTTCTAAACTGCAATTTGCCATATACTCATTCAATCGTTGATTCTAAAACGTTGTTAACTTAGTTAGCGGTTAAATACACAGTTTACAATACACAGTTTACAATATAACAATTTTTTTTTGTAAAAGTGAAAAAAGATATTTTTATTTTTTGTATGTTTATCTTTTTTTTTTACCGTCATATCACATATGATAAAGAAGGTATTGTAATCATATCAAATTTGATATATCGAGATTTTTACAAAAATAAAATATATCTTAAAAACACTTTATAACATTATTTTCTATACATTCGCTCAAGTTAACTTTTTTGTATCGTTTCCTAAAATTAATGACTTAATATACCAAAGATCTTTTACTTTTTACTAATCGTCATATCACATACGATACATTAGGCCTAGAGCGATGCAAATTAGTAAATATTACTACTATTATATTAGTTGATTTTTAACTCTCATTCCGTCTGCTGTTGTGGTGTAAAAACTAAAACGATATCAAGTGTTTGGATTAGTCAAATTCTTGTGCTTGTGTGTAAAGCTAAAACTAAAACGGCAGTCAGAATGAGACTCTGACGTAAAATTTAAAACGTATGGTTTAATTTACAATTATTTTAATATTGAAATTTCATAATAATTTTTTCATTGTGATTTTTTTAAATATTCCACAACTAATATTCTTATTGAAAGAATTTAACATTTTCGTATACTCAAATATTGACTTCTTTTCACTCATTTATCTCCAGTTTAAAATCAAAGAAAATTTGGCTACTCTTATTAAGGAAATATTGATGTTATGTGAAGAATTTCTATATAATATTTATCTATTTTTAAACGATAATAAAAGCACTCAATCGAGATCTAAAATATTTCTTTTTTTTTTGAGAATCAAAATAGTAAACTAGTATTACTTATTTGAATTTACTGGAATATGAATGGGGCGTAACTGCATGTCAATTTTGTTTTATAGTATTTCTAATAAATTTCATGTTATTACAAATATAATAGGTTTCATTGAGGGAAAATTGAATATAAGTTTTAAAAATAAATACAGCCTGGTTATTCAATATTTAATATTATTTGTATTTGATTTATTAGTATAATAATGCATAATACAAAGTTTCTGCAGTTTCGTAAAAGTGTCTAAATGAACGATCACAAAATAAATATTTCAATACTTGAGATCAAGCCCAATTTGGCCTATAGTGTCAATGGAGAGAGAGAGAGAGAGAGAGAGAGAGAGAGAGAGAGAGAGAGAGAGAGAGAGAGAGAAAACTATTAAAGTATAACTAAAAATAATTCATTTAAGTTTTTAAAAATAAAAACTGCTTAGTTATTTAATGTTTAATATTATTTGTATTTTTTTTATTAGTAATAATGAACAGTACAAGTTACAATATCATACATGAATTAATTATAAGATTAAGATATAAAGAATACATTTATTTGATAATGTGACATCTAATTCTACTTTAGCTGCTAATTACATATGTTTATAAAGTACTTATACTAAGTTTTATTATAAATTACTTATTTATATCTGTAGATTTCATTACAGTATAAAAAAAACGACATTTGTAAAATTTGTAAAGAAATTGATCAAATCAAAACTAATGCTAATAGAATACGTACAGGTTTTTTTTTTAATTGTCTTCTTTACTACTACAATTTATTTGTATATATAATAAATAAAGAGACAATTATTTTTTTGGCTTTCTTTAATTAAAAATTAATAAATTTTATGATCTAGTTACTTATTTTGTTACCTAGTAACTCGTTTCCAAGTTCTGTTTATTTACTGTAAATATAATTTGTATCTTTTTTCCTGATGAAGACGTACGTAAAGTTTGTCGAATCGTCGATTATTAATAAATATAAATACAGAACTATAACCTAAAGCTGTTTATTTTATTAAAATATTAGATTAATAGATTCATACAAAACAATCTGAAGTACTTAACAAAAACTAAAGTAAGAAATTAATAATGATATTAGAAATAATAGTACTGTTTTAAAAGCATTAAAATCTTTATTTAGTGTTCTATTACATTAATTAATAATTAAATATCTAATTACTACTTATAAGCATTTCTATATGAACATTTTTTTGAAACTTGTTTAATGATACATTTAATGCACACTATTTATACGTTTTATTATCATTTTAATAAATTATTTTTCATTCATTGTATTAAGTAGAGTATTTAATGAAAAGGAAAGTTTTAAAATCTGAAAACAAAAATGATTTATTAAATGTATATTACTATAATAAAACTGGTAAAACAATAGACTCCGCATAAGAATGAATTGACTTGGATGGAACAGAGATAACTAAAGTAGAAGTGGTCCGAAATAATGTCAGTATTGAAATTGATTCATGTTACTAATTTAAAAGCAAACAGTAAAGGTGTGTCATCATCAACTTTTGTTTGTTTTGATATAAAAATTGAGTTACATTAATGGAATATTTATTTATATGATATATGAATTTGGATTTACTTGTTAAAACGATACTAAATTTATAATTACATGTCAGTTAAGATGGCTTGATTATCTTGAGCAAATGTCTAATGAAAGTTCAGTTAAAAGAATTTATATGAATAATTTTGAAGGTATACGTTTGCAAGTGGACTTCCGATGACTAGCTGGAGTGGTAAAATTGAGAGTGTTTTGCGTGAGTAGTAGGTTAAATGAATGTGGATGAAGCTAAAGTTGCTTGTCTGTATAGGGATGTTTGGAGGAAACTGATTTCGGGATAGTGGAAAGAGTATGTATGAGTTTGATAAGTCATGATTTAGTTTGCATATTTATTTATTGGAGTTTTGAACTTCTACTTTAATCTAAATATATTTTTAATCGTTTAATAAACTTACTTTAACAAAACTTTCTAGGTTCAAGTCCACAAATCCCAGTGCAGTAATTTTCTTTTCTTTTTGAGATCGCTGTATTATTAACACAATATTGCGATGTAATTGAATATTACTAGTTTCATACCAGTAACTTTCAAAAGCTGCAGTTGCAACTTCTCTACTCTAAAAATTATAAACAACTTGTAGTTAGTTTTATTACTTAATTGACAATAAAAAACGAATGAAAACTATGCCCGTATTCTCACCTTTCTTTTAAAAGTGATTTTTGTCAAAATTACTTTTGACGTTTACTTAAAATTACTTATTTAACAATTTTAATTAGTTTATTTGAATTTTATAATATTAGATATAAAAAAAATATATCAAATATAGAAATAAAATTGATATTTGATATGAGATAGAAGTATAAATTTATATAAAAGCAAAAACTAAAAACACTTTTTCATAAACAAAAGAGGTGGAAATACGGGGTCAGAATATTATATATAGTTAACATTATGATATGCAAAAATAAATCAACTTTAATTTTACGCCGTATGTCAAAAATTTTAAATAACTAGAATAATTTCTAGTAACAATGAAGTTACATCGTACAAATCTCATTATTTATTATGATTTGTGAAATAGAAATATGCGGATATTGTATAATTTTGTATAACAAAAAGTGATGGAACAAAATTTTATTAAAATAAAACAGTTTTAGATTATAGTTCTGTGTTAATATTTATTAATAATCTACATACTCAATGTATGTCTTCATCAAGAAAAAAGATACAAATGTCATTCACAATAAATAAACAGAACATAGAAACAAGTTACTAGGTAACAAAATAAGTAACTAGTAACTTGTTTCTATGTTCTGTTTATTTACTCTAAATGTTATTCGTATCTTTTTTCTTGATGAAGACGAATATTGAGTTCGTTGAAACGTCGATTATTAATAAATATTAATACAGAACTATAACATAAAGCTAGTTTATTTTAATATAATGAGTTCTGAAAGATTTTTTTACTGTGTTAAACTTTGTTATGGTAAAATGAATTATAGGAATTTATGACGTAACTTCATTGAATGGCTATTTTTACTATATATGTAAGGTGAAAAAAAGGGTTCTTTGTTTTATATATATATAAAAATTTCAATAAAATATATTTCTTTATTTTAAATAATATATAGCTTTTTATTAATAAAAATATTTCTAATAAATATTTTTTAGTCACTATTGAAAAAAATATTTATTTAAATGAATATAATTTTCTTTACTCGAAAGTATCCTTTTTTCCATACACGAAACGACCGAAAAATAAAAAAGATTCAAATTAACTTTAATTTATTTATTATTAAATATTTTTACTTTTTTCATTACATTTACATTTAAAAATAATAATTTAATTAACACAAAACTTATTTACCTGATAATCCAGTTCATTTCCAACAACACAATATAGAAATAATTGAAAAACGTGACCACCACAATAACAAATTAAGTGCCAGATTAGTGATTTTTCTACCTATTATATAAAAGAAAAAATTTTAAAAGATATGAATGATTAAAATTGTTTTATTTTCTTACCAGTGGTATTAAGAAACTTGATACACAAATAGCAATAATACTTGATAAATATTGCGTAAAAACTGTTGCAGAAAATACATTTTTCAAGCGATCACAGTATCTGTAATTTAATAAAACATTAGACTTTGATTTGAGTATAATCTATATTTGAGTCGTATAGATGCAAAACTCACTATTTGGTAAATTTTATGTTCTAAGATATTTGCAAAAAACTGTTATAGCTGGTTGTAATTGTATTTTGATGATAAAATCTTGTTACTAGATGGCATTACTTATTTAATAAGTGCCATCTAGTAACAAGATTTTATCATGAAAATACAATTACACCCAGCTATAACAGTTTTTTTGCAAATATCTTAGAACATAAAATTTACCAAATAGTGAGTTTCGCATCTATACGACTCATTTATAATATTATAAAAATAAAAAAAATATTCGTCTGTTTGTCTGATAGCTTATATAACTCAAAAACTAAGGCCCGTATTCTCACCTCACTTTTTCGTGAAAAAGTGCTTTTATCATTAATTTTAAAATAACTTTTTGATTCTGTATGTCATCAAATATAAATGATTTTTCTATTTTTGATCATTTTTATTATATTTAGTATTATAAAATTTAAATAAACTATTTTAAAATGCATAATAAATGATTTTAAGTTAAAGTCAAAAGTACTTTTGGCAAAAATCACTTTTATAAATGAGGTGAGAATACGGGCTTAAGTTTCTAATATTAAGGGCTAGTTGGATAAAACATTGTTAAATTAATCAATGACTTAACTAAGCAACTAGATTATTAACTATTTTTAAAGCACCTCATTCGTTGGTCAGTTAGCACATTAACAAGAGAGTTAACTAACAAAGAGTTTAACAATGTTTTATTCAACCGATCGTAAATTTGTGTAGACCAAATAACGTACGAGTACTTACTTAATCAATTTAACATGATGTTGAATACATTTTCTCATTAATTCCGTATCAGCATCATCATATTCTTGAAAGTTTTCATCCAATTCCTCACCTTTATTAATCCATTTATCTAATTTTGCAATGTACTTTTCTACTAAATATTTATCACTACCAATTTTTCGTATTACAAACATCAATAATCGAAACTGAGCAATTGTATTCAACATCAGCGATACAAATAGAAAATCTTGTCCACAAATCGGAAATATGACAAAGAACACATTCAATATCACTTGATAAGCATAAGTTATTTCATATACAGGACTTTTGGTCCAATCGAATGGTAGCAAAGATAAAAATGGCAAATCCGTTTCTGGAGTGAACAATGGTAATGTTAAGAATTCAGATGCGAAAGCTATGCCTGATATAATAATTAATAGCATATTTAAAGTTGTCAAATGTGCTTGTTGTTTCAAGGATTTTTGTAGTAATTTATCTGCAATATCTACCGGCCAGAATTCGTTCCAATAGATATTTAACATTACTTTTAAATTGCTCATGTTCACGAAAAGCATTGTTATTTTGCATATGGCCTGAAACAAATTTTAAAATTAGTAGTAGTAAAATAAAAAAGCTATAGGTTTAAGTTCTATATATTTTTAAATTCAAATTTGACGTTTTGATATACTAAACATACAGTGTGTAAAGTGATGAGGTTTCCTATAGAGAAAAAATTTTAATATGTGTTTTAGGAAAAAAACTTATTCTTTATAAAAAAATTTGCTTGTATCGAAACCTCTTATAGTCAAAGAAAAATCCAGTAATCACTTAAGATAAAATCAAAAACTTGATATTATGTCAGGTTGTTGATTTTAAATATGACTAATTCCGAATGTTACATAGTATCGTGTGAAAAATGTTAAATATATTTGGCATACAAAAGACTTACTTTTTAATTATTATTATTATTATTATTATTAATTTGCCAAAATATAATTAAAAAAATATATATTTATATTTTTTTTTTCATGGGTAACACGATACTGATGTAACATTCGAACTTACAATTAGTCATATTTAAAATCAACAATTCGACATAATATCAAGTTTTTGATCTTATCTTAAGTGATTACTGGATTTTTCTTCGACTATTAGGGGTTTTGATAGAAGCAATTTTTTTTATAAAGAATAAGTTTTTCTCCTGAAACTCATATTAAATTTTTTTTCCCTATAGGAAACCTCATCACTTTACACACTGTATATCATCATTATATTAGGAAAAAATATACAAATGACAAATAATAAACAAACAAAACATAGAAACAAGTTACTGAGTAATAAAACACAAGAAACTAGATTACAAAATTTATAAATTATTAAAATAAAATGGCTTTATGTTATACTTTTGTATTAATATTTATTAATAATCGACGTTTCGACGAACTCAATGTACGTCTTTAGCAGTAAAAATTAAACAAATGATATTTATAGTAAATAAACATAACATAGGTGCAAGTTACTAGGTAATAAAATAAGAAACTAAATCATAAAATTTATAAATTTTTAATTAAAGGAAGCCAAATTTTATTCAAATCAGTGCCCTGATGTAATCTTTTTTTTAATAAATTTCTATTGCTTCTCTTATCAATCTGCTGTTAATATTGATTGGTCTTGTAATTATTACAGTATCTTCAAATTTTACGTCATGAAAATATTCTAACGCATGTTATGCAATAGCAGATTTATCTAAATGGTTTAGACGTTTTGACTTCTTATATTCTGTCAATCTAGTAGAAACAGTTCTACCTATCTGTCTATGTTATAAATTATTAATTAAAGAAAAACAAATTTTATTTAAATCAGTGACTTTACACTGATTGAATTTTTTTTTGTACATTTTTATTTCTATGTAATAGTAGTTTATTATCTAAACATGGCTGCGTTGATCGAAATATTGAAAGACAAATGAATGCGCTAGCATGGAAGGATTTGGGTGATGTATGATAGCGTATGTATATTTGGCTGCAAAATCATAAAAGAAAAGTTACTGCTATAGAAATTAGAGAGAGAGAGAGAGAGAGAGAGAAACAATGCGATGTAAAAGTACAAAATTGAAAACAAAACAAAAACAATTTTCTTACCTGAAAATTTGTAGACACAGTAATACAAGTACTAGCCATTTCAGTAATGTTACTTTTAGAAACAAAAATAATATAAGCAATTTGTCCAATTTCTAAAGCAATAATACTCATTAACATCCAAATAAAAGAAATTTTTGTAAATTTATTCTGATTTCCCGGGTAAATACTTAAAGTATTTAACAATATTTTCGGAATACGAATTACAGATTTGACAAAATCTTTTTGCAAAGAATCCATGACTGTATGTACGTAAATCATTTTTTGTGTTCGTTTAAATAGTAATTAAATTATTGTATTGATTATTAATTTATTTAAATTATCAGTTTAAAAAGTTTTGGAACTTTTCAAACTTTATTAAATTGACAAGTTAAGTTCAGAGGCGTAGTATTTTTTCTATCTTAATTTATTATTTTTTAAAAATTAGTAAAATTATAAATCTCATAATATGGTACCAAATTTCTATATTATGTTGAAAGGACCAAGTAGATTAAAAAAAGCTCAAATAAATATATTTTTGGATAATTAAAAATGCTTTTTAAATACGTATCGTATCGGCTCATATAATATTTGTCAAAGTTCTCGCGTATACTAAATTTGTCTCAGAAAATGACATTTTTTTGTTCATCTCTTGCTGTTTTCAAAAAATCTGTCATTATCAATTTATTAAATATCAATGATTGTAATATTTAATTATATTTTGTTGTTGTTTTGTTATTTTTTGTATTATAATAAATAAATAAATAACTACTCAAAGAATTTACAGAATTATGTTTATAGAACTTTTTTGATCTGTTGGACTCTTTGAACACACTGACCTACATAAATAATCAAAAACTACAAATTTATTGTGAAATAATTTAATGTATACAAATATTGAAAGAGAGATATCAAATATTGTTTTTTTTTTTAATTACATAAATAGTATAACAATATGTTTTATAATAATATTTGTCAAAAGATGAAAATATTGTGATTAAAGTGATTTTTGGTAATATATTTTAAAAATATGTGAAAATATTTATGCTACGCTTATGAAGTTATTAATAATAATAATTTGCGAAGCATTTTACAAAGTGTAATTTCTGTGATTATCTTCTGCATTGCGAAACTTTAATAACTCTATACTTTTATTGCATTAACATTAGCAATTAACTACAGATGTTGTAAAGCAAAATTTTCACAAACTATCTTAATTCTTCGCTCAAAGTAATTACTATTAAATAAATTATTTTTCTTCTAAAGAACTTAATAATGTATACACGGAGAATGAAAATCTTAATACCTGCAACAACAAAAATATTTTAAACAAATGACATTTATTTAAAAATTTATTTGAAGGATGCATTGTTTGATATATAAATTGAATAAAAATTAGATTTGTTAAATTATTTTTAGTCTTTGCTTAGTTCGATAGCATTCGATTTTTAGTTTAAACTTCAATTTTACGAATCCGGTTTAGTCGGAAACTAAATTATTTTAGCTAGTTGCGGAAACACATTTAAACAATTAAGATCAAATTTAGTTAAATATTAGCAAAATGTCCATATATTTTCTAATTTTAGTTATTGTTTTTATTTCTTGTTATTTTACAATAAAATTTATTAAAAATAGTTACAAACTTCAAGTAACAACAACGATTGTGATAATCTATGTTAAACCTTTAGTAAAATCCATAGGTTGTAACAGTAAATAATTTGAAAATAAATGTAATTTGAAAATAAATAAAATTGGTAATTAAACTTACATTTACAAAATTCGGATAATCGAGATTAGCAAATCCTGCAGCTGTAATTTTTTGTTCTCGTTGTGCTCGAGCTATAATCAGTACCAGAGCTTTACGCACTTTTAAATTTGGTCGATTATACCACTCTGATGCGTAGGCAGCGTCCGCTACTTCCATACTCTAAATATTTCATTGATTTAAAATTTAATAAACATGCTATGCTTAAAAATTAATAGATATGAAAAATTTCAATACATCGTATTTATGTCAAGACAGTTTTGTTTTAGTTATCATAACTATAGTAGTTGTTGTAATACAAATTTTTCTATTTCATAAATTTATTTAATACGATGACGGTCGAATCTGTAGTAGCTACAGCCACATTTTTTTTAAATTCTTATCTTATAAATATGTCAAATATACCTTATATATTAGATCATTAGCAATGGTACACAAGAAGAAGAACTGTATCAGATGAGCTACAGCAAACGACATCATCTTTGTAAAGTAACCGTCAAACTAAAAATTTTAAAATGCAATTACTTTAAAAAAAACATTATATTCAACCAAGATTCATATACAGAGGAGGTTGCTCAATAAACGGCTATTTTGACAAAGTGTGCGAAAGGCGAGGGGAGATAGCTGTGACGTATTTGCAGTCCCATCTCTGGCTTTATGTACTATTTTTATGAAATAAACGATATGTTGAATTTATAAAAAATTTTGGGCTAGTATGACGTAGTCGATCTATCCTCGACGCAGACATTTTATCACCAAGCACTAAGGATGCCATCTACGATTTATGGCGTAACGTCTGCGACGAATATAGATCGACCACGTCATACTAGCTCAGAAAAGTCTATAAATTCAATGAATACCGGCCGTGAAAGCTTAAAAATTACTTTTAAACGATATGTTTATTCTAAATAATCAGTTTCAATTTTGTATTTAACTTAAAATAAATATATAATTAACGTTTATTAAATGTCAGTTTTAAATTTAAGTTTTATATTTAAGATTCCTCTGTTTATGAATCTTGATATTATACAAAATAAAATAGTAAAATGAAAAAGCTTTAGGATTAAGTTTTGCATATATATTAATTAAAAATCGACGTTTCGTCATCATCATCAGGAAAAATATATAAATGACATAAATAATAAACAAACAAAACAAAGAAACAAGTTACTGGATGACAAAGTAACTAAATTTAAAAAAGTTGATTTTTAAATAAAATATACAGAGAACTTAATTCGATAATTTTTTAATTTTAATATAATGAGTTATAAAAGATTTTTTACTAAGTTACTTACATTTGTTAAAACAAAAGTTGAAACACATAAAGCCAAGGCACTCAAGAAAAATTGCAATAGAATTATTAGTCCATAGACGTTTTGCAATCTGTCACATACGCTAAAATATTAATAAAAAAATTAATTAAGTACAAATATAATTAAAAATATTAAAAGAATATTATAATAATATCGGTAACTATATTGATTTCTATTTGATACTTGTTAATATTATTACATTGTATAAGTTTTAAGTTGAACTTTTGTAGCTTTTATTTTTCTGTAGAGGCCTATAAATTTAATTTAATTCTTTATACATATTAACACAAATTTATAACGATATATTAATAAATTAAAAAAAAACATACAAAAATTTACAAATTTTTGTTGGTGTTAAATTTTATGATATGTTGCTGTACAATACTGTAGAATTTTTTAAAATTAGGAAAATTGTAATAAAATTTGATAAGTTATCAGATCAACACGATACATCATAGATACATAGGTCTGTATTCTTACCTCACATTTAAAAGTGATTTTTGTAAAAAGTACTTTTGACGTTTACTTAAAATTACTTATTAAGCAATTTTAATTAGTTTATTTAAATTTTATAATATTAAATGTGAAAAAATATATCAAAAATAAAAATACTATTCATATTTGATATGAGGTAGAAGTAAAAATTTATTTTAAAACAAAAAACAAAAGCACTTTTTCATAAACAAAAGAGGTGGGACCATTATATTTATATCTAATACTGAGATTGTTTTGTTATACAGGGTGTAACAGAACAACTATTCCTAATTTTCAGAAATGATAGAGTGCACTTAGAGAAACATTTTTTATTAATAAACTAGTGTCCGAAAATTTCTCGGTGTCAAGATACACTAGATATCGTTAAAAACAATTTTAATTATTACAACGTCAAAGAGTAGTTAAGTTAAGGAACATTTTATTAGAAATAATAGTGCATTAAACTTTATAAAAATTGTTCGAAGTTACGACCACCATTTTCGATACACAAGTTGTAACGATGTACAGGGTGGGCAAATTTGGACGTTTTCATAGGGGAACTCGGAAACTATAAGAGATATGGAAAAATGGACCGCGTATCCTCGATCGCTTTTTTTGAAAGAAACTCAATTATGAAAACAAAAATTAGCTATTGTCTTTTGTTTTCGAGTTATGGCGAAAAGTTTGCTTTTTCCGTATTTTGATAAATGGCAATATCTCGATGGTTTTTTAAATTAGGTGAAAATAATTTTCACATTCTTAAAGCACTTTTTTGAGTAGAATGAAATGGTCTTAACGGATATTATAAATCTCCGTTAATTCTCGGGTTATAACATAAAGTTGTGTTTTTTACAATCGACTGCCGAAAAAAAAAATTTCCGGACACTAGTTTATTAATAAAAAATGTTTCTTTATGTGCCTTCTATCATTTCTGAAAATTAGGAATAGTTATTCTGTTACATCCTGTATACATAAAAAAAAATTAATATTGCGTTTGTTTACACTTTGTAAACCTGACATCTAAAATTGATTTGCCAGGTAACACAGAGACATCGAAGCGAATATAAATACTAACGTATTTATAAATAAAACTTCTCTCTTATTGATATAACAAAATATTGTATTGTATTATTTGAGCAAGCATTGCCAAGCTACTGAAAAATATTTTAACGTATGAATCACTTTTTAGTCCATTCTCATACTTACTCAAGTATCCTATTATGATGTTCAATACACCTAGACACCAACTCATACTGTTCATCATAAACCGTCATTCTTTTCTTGCTATCGTTTTTTCTTGGAAACAATTTCTTCAATCTCATATTAATATGTAAATCTTTTCCAGTCCCAATCGTCAACAATGTTCCCTTTAACAACTTAAACTGAGCAATACAGTTCGAGACCAATGAATTGAAAAAGAAATCATGCGTTGCTATCGTATGAATAATCAAATACATATGTTGTACGAATTGCCAAATTGTGATAAGTTCAAATCTTGGTGATGGTTTCCAGTCGAAGGGAAATGTTGATTCTAGAGGAAGGATTCTTCTTCCGAAAACTAGATGGATTGCCATATAGTCCCAGGCAGATAAAAATGCGGAACTTAAATATATGCATACCATAATAATTATTAGAAATGAGTTTAAACGAATTGATTTTTCAACAGATTGACCAGCAATATCTGCTGGCCAGAATTCGTCTGAGATTATATGCCAGACTTCTGCCAAGTCTTTTTTGTAGTAATTTAGTAAGAAGATTTTAGTTGATGTCTGAAATTTTAGGATAACTAAAAACTAAAGCTATCTTATTTTCTCTATCAAAATTATTGTTGCTTTGTTTTGCATATGAAAATATTTTATTTTTATAAGATATTGCGCAAAAATCACTGTAACTTTCTATTGAGAATTATAGTAATTTTATATACAATAAACTGAATTAGGTTTAAATTCTGTATTAAAATTAATTATAATCGACGTTTCGACGAAACTCAACGCTCGTTTTCATCATTATAAACTGATTCAAATGACATTACAGTAAATAACAGATCATATTATAAATAAATTACTAAGTAACAAATAAGTGATTAGATCATAAAATTTTATAGACTTTTAATTAGTGGAAACCAAATTTTATTTAACTCAATGCCTTCACAGTGATTGGTGTTGTTTTTTTCTTTATAAATTTCAATTACTTCTCTTATCAATTTGCTATTAATATTGATAGGTCTTGCAATTATTATAGTATCTTCGAATTTTACATTATGAATATATTCTAACGCTAGTTCAGGAACAACAGATTTGTCTGGATGATTTAGACGTATATGACTTTTTATATTCTGTCAATTTAGTAAAAACAGTTCAACCTATATGTCCACCATAAACCTTACCGCATTCGCATTAATTTTAATACAGAACTTGAACCTAAAGCAGTTTATTCTGAAAAAATTTTTCACTATATGTGACCTGGTCTACGAAAAGGGGGCTTAGGTGCGAAATTTAGTTTTCGATAAAACCGCTATTACAGATAAACAACTCGTTTCGTCAGGTTTTCGTTAGTTTCGACGAAGACAAATACAAACACTACTTAGGATTGTAAAACGTGTGTGTTTTTGTGCGTAGAATATGTTGTTTTGGCGTAGCATATGTTTTTCTAGCGTAAAATAATGTTTTGTTAATATTTTCACAAAAATGCTGTTTTTTTTTTATTTGTACTCTTATTTCTCTTCATTTTTATTAAACTTCTGAACAAGTTATAGCTTTTTGGTTTTCACCATGTGAAAGAGCGTCTCATACTTAATCGGAATCGGCAAAAAAGTGGAAAACGATGTTTTGACACCTAAGCCCCCTTTTCGTAGACCAGGTCACATATAATAATTTTACGATATTTTTATCGCAAATACTATAAATTATTGTAAATTATAAAATTACAAATAAAAAATAGTTCAATTACTATGATTATCAATGAAAATTTACACTGATTTTTTACAATGGTGGATATTAGTCACAAGATTATCGAAATTTATCTGATATAATTGTTACTTGCAAGTAAAATACTCTTCTTTCTCTACAAGTACGTAATAGGAAATTGCACTTATATACTTGGAAATACATATACCTATATAGTAAATAACACTTATTTATCTGATTTAAATAAAATTTTAAAATAATTATAAAATGAAAATTACACAATATTGAAGCAACAATAACTCATCAAATATTTCAAATATAATTTTATAATTAGTCAGAAACTGTAGAATAATAAATATTAAAAATTTTGATTAATTGAAAGATATTGAGTAATGATTCAAAAATTCACTAGTGTAAATAATAATTGACATTAATTACTAAGAAATGCATATATAACGAATATATTTATCAAGAACAGAAAAGAATATTTTTTACAAGTTATTAATGAAAAAAATATTATTAAATAAATAACGGCTCTAGGCTGAAATGTGAAGATTCAAATATTACAGTGTAAAAAATGTAATATATATTTATGTAATTAACAATAAAATAACAGCATTTTGTAATTTTTACTGTGATAATTGATGTAATATTACATTTTTTCTGAAAAATACAGTTACAGAATATGTAAATTTACAGTTTTATAGTTTAGTTTAATTTTAATTTTAATTAATTTTTAATCTTAATAATTAATCTTAAAAACAAATGACAAACACGTTATAATTACAATTTAATAACAGTGTTAAATTTAAAGAAATTTAATTTTTAATTTTTGTAAAACAGTATTTATCATTTTTCTTTGTACCTGAATACTTGCAGAAACTGTGGTACAAGTACTACCCATAATAGCAAAATCGGTTATATTTTGAAACATATACGTCATATGTGCAAGCAACATACAGAAATTATTCATTAGAAGAAATATACTTAAATATTGCCAGAATCCAGTTTGCAATGGACTTAAGCACAAATAACTAAGCATCACTTTTGCCATTACCAATGGAAATGTTCCAGCATCTTTTAAACTTATAACTAAAAAAAATTATTTAGAATTATTTGAAAGGGATAAAACCGCAAACGTATAAGTAACAATACATTAATTTTGAGAAAAACACATAAATATATTCGGCTGCTCTATATGATTGAATTGTATTTATAATAATTACAATAAAAATTAAATAATAAATAAATAATATATTAAAATTTTAATTTTTGCAACGATTTAATTTACTTTGACGATATATTTTAATAAATTAACTTATGATAATATTTTAAAATTTTTACTTAATCTGTCAAGATAATATGTAATAAAGAAATTAAAAATAAAAATAATGCTGAAAATGATTAACGACCGAAACGTCCAAAATAAAAAAGAAATTATAAAATTTCATTATTCCATTATTGCCTACCTATTAATAAAATCGAGAATCAAAAATTTTTTCCAAATCTTTCTATATATTTAGAAAAAAAATTTAATATTTAGATTTTTTACTGTCTCGTTAAATGCAACCACAAATAATCAAAAATCTACTTTAATTCGCACTTTTAAAATTATACTTAACTTACCCATTTTAAATATTTAGCAGTAAATAGTTCAGAAAATAAAAATAATTTGGTAAAAAATTATGAAGTAATGTTTGAAGAAAAATTCTTATATATATAGCAAGCAAAATCTTTATTAATTTTTTAAGCTTTCATAATTACTAAGTACAATATTAAGAATTCTGCATGATTAGTTAATTATAAGCTTGCAATCTTTTGTGCAATTCTTCAATTTTTTAATTATAACTTGAAATGTGCAGTGTATCAGTATCTAATATGCTTATTACAATTTTTTGTTAATAATGTTTTATAGATAATCATATTGTGTGTAATCAGTTTTACATTAAAATACAATAAAATACATTAATGATTAATTAATTAATTAATTAACATTAAAAATTAATTTAAATTTGTAATTAGTAAATATAAACATTATAATATTAATATGTATGTTAAAATTAATAGTTGATTATGTATTTATGTGTTTATTTTTCTTCTTGCAGTGAGCTTAATAATGTGTAGAAAGAAAATGATACTCGCAAAATCTGAAACAATATAAAAATTTTGTGTAAAAATATGATTCAATAATAAGAAAAATTAGTTGGTAGGTTTTTTGACAACGGATTTGTGTACGAGTTCTATTGTATATTGATTTTGATATATATATATATATATATATATATATATATATAATTTAATAATGAATGATTTTGATGGTATACGTTTGCGTGGACGTCTGATGAGTAGCTGGAGTGGTATGATTGAGAGAGTTTTGCGTGAGCGAAAGTTTCCAAGTAGTAGGAATAAAAGAGCATGTATGAGAGAAATTATGAATGTGGATGAAGCGAAAGTTGCTTGTTTGGATAGGAATGTTTGGAGGAGACTGATTACGGAATGATGAAAAGAGTTTGTGCCACACCTTGTTGGGTACATGGCGTGATTGTGTATGTATGTATTTAATAATTATATATTAATTTTATTATCAATTGATTACATTAAAAAAACGTACTTTATAATAATGTAATTATGCACTTACGTTTACAAAATTACCATAATCTAAATCAGCAAATCCAAGTGCCGAAATTTTTTGCTGCCGTTGTGCACGTTGAATTATCAATACAAGGCCTTGACGAACTTTCAAATTTGGTCGAAGATACCATTCGGAACTATAAGCTCCTTCTGCCACAGCTGAACTCTAAATATAAATCTTATCTTATATAAAATCTAAATATAAATCTTATAAATCTTATATACTAAAATCTAAATATAAAGTTTTAATTTTATTATCAGCAGGAAAGATTTATTCAAATCAATGAATATATAAAATAATTTAGTTTTTAAATTTATTGTTTTATAGTTATTCATTTAAAATTTGCACAAATATAGTTTTTAAATGTATGAAACATATCATAAATGTGAATGAAGCGAAAATTTTGAAATTCTTGACATAAATTAATTAATTAATTATTAGTTTAATGAAAAAGATTTGTACCACATTTTTATTGGTATATAATGTAAATATGTAAATTTAAAAAATAACAGTTTATTTTCAATATTAAACTGTAAATATTTAATTTGGTTCGCTCTTGACAAAACATAGAATTGTCAACTTCTTAAAATTACAACAATCTGATCTATTTATTATTTTTTTTCAATATAGGTTTGACCAATTGAAAAATTAATTATTTCTATATCCGGCATGTTATTATTTCTTTACAATACTATTAAATAAATAATAGCTTTTTTATCGAATTCGAATTTATACGTACTTGATAAATTAAGTCATTTCCAACAGTACAGAGAAAAAAAAATTGAATCATATGAGCTGTTGCGAATGACAACATTTTGATCATGTAATTTTCAAACTAAAAATTAAACAATATTTTATTATTAATCTACAAAGTAAACATTATAGCGATAAATAATTAACCTGAGTTAAAACAAATGATGATACACACAGCGCAGTAGCACTTAGAAAAAATTGCAATAATATCATGGCTCCATATATTCGTTGTAAACCTTCACATACCCTGTCAATGTTAATAATAATAATAATAATGCCCTAGACATAAAATACAACACATACAAAATCCTTCAAAAAATAGCAATATTGGGAACATCAATTGTTAGGAAAGTATTAAACATACAGAATACTTAAAACAAAGAAAAACAGGTAAAGTACTTGTCTCATTGACCGTACCTACCTCAGTCGCACCCCATCCCTAGAGAAACCAAGAAATAATAATAATAATCAGTTTAAAATATATACATATAACATTTTATCTACGACCGCCTCTAAAGTTTACACTTTACACTCTATGAACACTGTAAAAACTTGACTTTTACCAAACGATGTTATAATGTATTGATTAAAGTAATCAGCGTTTCCAATTTATTTATCTCTTTCTGAATAAAAGGCTTATTAGATATTATTATTATTATTATTTTATATTATTCTTAAGGATAGATAATTTATTAATGAAAATTGTATTTAATAAGATTTATAGAATTTTCTGAGCCGGTATACCGTGGTCAATCTATCCTCGTTGCAGATGTTTTACCAGCTAGAATCGGGCAATGGCGAAACGGCACCTGTGGAGGACGGTGGAGGTACAGGTGTATACAGGGGCGGATCCACGGGGGAGCACAGGGGCAATGCCCCCCCCCCCCCTGGGCCTAAGAACATAATACAAAATACATTCAAATATATATTCCACACAACAATTATTATTAACCCACCTTGCATACAGCTATGCATATAAGGTGGGATAATATTTTTTTTATATAGGCTTAAAACTTTTTAATAATTATTTACTTTTATCTTAAAAAAAAAGGCAAAATGGCCCTTCTCTTGAAAATTTTCTAGATCCGCCCCTGGGTGAATATACCTATACAAGATTGTGAAACAGAAACTGTCATTCGGTTACCAAGCACTGAGAATGCTATCTACAATGTATGGCAAAACGTCTTTGACGAGAATAGATCGATCACGACATAACAGCTCAGAAAATTCTATAAATTCAATGGATACCGGCCGTGAAAGCCTAAAAATTACTAATTTTCAACTCTGTTTATGGTTATTTATGTTATTTATTTGTCGCCGTTACTACACTATGGCGGTTTGTTATTTGTTGATATTTTTTGTAAATTCTTCAGTAAATTTTATTATTAATAAAAGTGATTAATAATCATAAAAGCATTTAGCAAACTTATATATACACTTCATATATAAACATCTTTGTTCGTTAGTGTAATTTGGGGCCGTAGACAAAATTTTGTATGCAACTTCTGAGTAAACTCGGTTTTACACACTTGTCACATAAATAACTATTTACAAAACTTAAAAAACATTTTTTTTTACCCAATTACTCTATTATGATGTTCGACACACTTCTTAATAAGTTCAAACTCATAATCATCTCCATAACATTGTTGATCAACTTTAAAAAACACTTTTTGTTTATCAGAATTCAACCACTGATCCAATTTATCATTAACTATCTTATCTCGTCCTGTACCAATAGAAGCTAGTGCAGATCCCAAAAGCTTAAATTGCGCAATTGAACTTGTCACCAGACAGTTGAAAAAGAAATCATGTGAAGCAATCGTATTAATAACAATATACTGATCAAGAATAAATTGCCAAACGTAAAGTATTTCAAAAATTGGCGACTCGTTCCAGGTGAATGGAAAAGACGATTCCAATGGAAGAATTCTTCTACCGTAAACTAAATGTATTGCCATGAAATCCCAGCAGGAAATAAAAGCGGTGCTGAGGTATACGCTCATCATTAAAATTATCAAACGAGAACTTTTTTTGATAGATGCTTCTGTTGCGGAATCTACTATATTTGCTGGCCAGTAATCGTTGGAGATTATGTTTAGAATTCGAGTAAGATCTTTGGAGTAATAGCTGATTAGAATTATTTTTGCTACAGTCTATTAAATAAAATTATTAATGAATATTAGTATTATAAAATGCCATAACTTTAAAAGCTGATTGCATAAAACATTGTTAAATCTTTTGTAAGTCATATCGTTAAGTGAAACGCTTCAAACACAGTTGACAATCTAGTTGCCTAGTTAACTCATTCATTAAGTTAACATTATTTTATGCAATTGACTAGTAATATTTAATTTATTTTAACTTTTGCTAAAAACAAAAGCAAAGAAATAGTTATTTTTATGGGATTCAATTAAAAATCAAACGAATAATCTGGAAATACAATAAATACAAGAAATTATGTTTACTCTACATGAAAATGTTTTAAAAAAAACTTAAGATAGTATAAAATCTTTCAGAACTTATTATATTAGAATAAAATGGTTTTAGGTTCTAGTTCTGTAATTAATAAATTAACGTTTCGACGAACTGAACATGCGTCTTTTTTATTTACTATAATTGTCATTTATATCTTTTTTCCCGATGAAGATGCACGTTTAGTTTATTGAAACGTTGATTTATTAATAAATTATTACAGAATTAGAACATAAAGCCGTTTTATTTTAATAATTAACTTATACCATTCTTTTTTCAATACAAATAATTGTCAACTTACTTGAATAGTTGTTGACACAGTCGTACAAGTACTGGCCATTACAGCCATATCAGTAATATTTATCAACATGTAATAAATATGTGCGATTCCCATCAAAACGGTATTTGCTAGCATAAAATATCGCATTATCAACCATCCTATACCTTTATTTAAGGGCCACAAGCACGAGTAACTTAACATAACTTTTGCAATTACTAAGGGATATTTTCCTGCATCTTTCATATCAATACCTAAAACATTTTATTTTTTTAATTTACTTTAACATAGTAAAGAATCTTTTAGAATTTATTATATTAAAATAAAATTGTTGTAGGTTTCAGTTCTGTATAATTTTGAAATAAATTTCGACGTTTCGATATGCTGCGTATACACCATCAGGAAAATAATTACAAATGACATAAATAATAAAAAACAAAACATAGATCCAATAGTATTACTAGTAGATTGATAAGAGAAGCAATAGAAATTTACGAAGAAAAAAATAACATCAATTAATATGAAGGCAATGTTTTAAATAAAATCTGGCTTCCTTTAATTCATCATTATCATCATTGCTGGTACGACAGCCTTAGACGAGGTTTGTCCTCAAGTACCGAAATACTTGTTTCATGACCTTTCATTTAGACACTTTTTCGAAACTGCAAGTAGTGTGTTCGCATAGAGTTCCAAACACTAATCTAAACTACTAATTGACAAACAGTTGATCAAACTGTTTGTCCGATTCTGTTTAATTAACACATTTTTTTATTTTACAACGAACAGAAATGCCGACCAATGGATTCAAAGAACCGAATCTTGTATTATATTCGGTAATACCTGAGGCTACACGCTTGGCTATCGCGCTGATAGATAAATTATAAAAATTTATAATCTAGTTTCTGTTTGGTTTATTATCTATGTTATTTGTAATTACTTTTCTGATTATAATGTACATGAAGTATATCGAAACGTCAAAATTTAATTAAGAATTATACAGAACTAAAACCTAAATTTATTTTATTTATTTATTTATTAATTCTAATATTTTATTTTGTCATACTCATTTTGCACTTATTTGATAACAACAATCAATAATTTTACAAGAAAGAATTTTGCTTCTTATATAGAGAGAAAGAAAAAGAAAATTATAATAGGGCAGGAGCAAATTATACATTGAAAATTATACTTTATGATTCTACACATTTTTGCAATAAAAATTGCATATATATTATTACTTTCTGTTCTACATCTTGTAATTTTACTACAACTAAATTAGAATTCAACAGATGACATTTAAATAAACATAAATATAGTGATAAATAATTCATTTAATTTATATAATAAAATAATTAAAAATTGTTTTTCGCTTTGTTCTGTTTTTCGATCATTGTTTTGAATAAGGTGGAAAAAGATATAGATGATCTTAGAACCTATAATTAAAATTAAATATTAATAAAATATAGGTATTGATTAGTAATTTTGACTACCTCGATAAAACTTAGAATGTTGAGGTCAGCCATACGAAGAGCAGTAATTTTTTTACTTCTTTGCGCTCGTTGAATTATCATTCTTAAGCCACTTCGAACTTTTGGACAGAAAAATTTATGCCAACTACAATCAAATGCTGCATCTGCCACTTTTACTGACTAAAAATTTCGGATAATTAATAAAAAATACTTAGATACTCATTCACGCTATACAGGGTATAACAGAATAACTATTTCTAATTTTCAGAAATGATAAAGTTCACTTAGAGAAACATTTTTTATTAATAAACTAGTGTCCGGAAATTTCTCGGTGTCAAAATACACTAGATATCTTTAAAAACAATTTTAATTATTACAACATCAAAGAGTAGTTAAGTTAAGGAACATTTTATTAGAAATAATAGTGCATTAAACTTTATAAAAATTGTTCGAAGTTACGACCACCATTTTCGATACACAAGTTGTAACGATGTACAATCGACTGCCGAAAAAAAAAAGAAAAATAAACAAAAAATTTCCGGGCACTAGTTTATTAATAAAAAATGTTTCTTTATGTGCCCTCTATCATTTCTGAAAATTAGGAACAGTTATTCTGTTACACCCTGTATATTTATAAAGATGTGGCACAAAATATTTTCATTCAAACAGAAATAATTTTTTTTCAAGCATGCAACTAGAGCTGCGAAAAGTAATCGATCACGATTACAATAAAAGAAAAATCGATTTGATCGTTTAATCAATCTAATCGTCTGATCGATCTAATCATTCGATAAACTAATTGATCTGATTTAATTTGTAGGTTGCCCTAATTTCTTGATCCACTAAATAGTTTGATTAAACATTTAATTTTAATAATAATAATAATCAAACTTTATTTAGCTTTTGGCTAATTAATTACATTGTAATACATATTCAAAAAATTTACTACCATAGCAAAATATTTACATAATTGGTGACATTATTATTCCACTGAGACTTACGTAATATAGTTAAAGGTTATAACTATTTATACTTACTTGGTACATAACTTCATTTCCCACTAAACAGTACAAGAGTAATTGAGCCAAATGTCCAATAACAAAAAATACTAATTTCAAAAAATTCACGCCATCTACCTATTTAAAAAAAATATATTAGTTTTTAATACTTCTTACAGTTATTTAAATATAAAATATTTTAAAGTCAAACTTTCTTTTAAAAATATTTTATTTTTATCAAACTATTATAAAGATTTTAATCTTGATTTTTTTTAAACATAAAGAAATATTTTAAAATAATTAATATATTTTTATTACAGTATAACTTGTATGAAGGCTTATTGTCTAAGCGAAAAAAATTAAAATTTGTGGGAAAATAAACTGAGTAAAATTTTGCTTCAGATCCAAGGTTTTTCCTTTTAACTCAAAAGTAAACGTATTTTTGAACTGTAAACTTATGTTTTTCTAATGAAAATAAAAAATTTAATAGTAAGTAACAGTATGAAATTTGTTAATATTTAGTATAAAAATAAAACTAGATTTTAACTGAAAACTATTAATAATTTTATAAATACAATTTATTCCAGAAAAACACTATGGGTAGTAGCATATACCAATTTAGTCGCGCAACTAACTTAGTACATACTACGACCTCATGTTTCTAAACTAAACAGTAAATAATTTTATACAAATGTTTGAAAATAGTTATACCGTTACTTTATTTTTTTTCTAATAAAATTTATACTTTATATATAAGTTTGTAAGCTTTTTGACAACAAGTCTTTATACAAGTTCTATACTGTATTATATTTACCAAATTAATCAAAAAGATACCAAGGCAAAGTCCAGATACACTTTCAACGAACTGCGAAAGAACTATTGGCGAAAATATTTTTTCAACAATGTCAGCGTATCTATAAAAACACAATTTGCACAATTTTATATTTCGTCGGCGATAGCAAAAAATTAAAGTTTCTGATCAGAAAAGTTCTTACGCAAATCGATTCGAATATTAAACAAGATCTAGAGGGCGCACCGAGCGCTCAAAATGTCATTTTTTAGACTTTTTTTATATAATGGCCTAAACATATATCAACATTTTACCGGATAAAATGTCGCATTTTTATGTCGGCATAAAAACACAGAGTTACTGCTGGGTCACATAAAATGTTGATATATGTTTAGGCCATTATATGAAAAAAGTCCAAAAAATGGCATTTTTTAGCGCTCTGTGTTTAATATTCGAATTGGTTTCTCTAAACAATTTTCTGATCAGAATCTTCAAATTTTTGCATATATATATATATATATATATATATATATATATATATATATATAAATTACTTTAGCAAGATAATATGGTGTTCAACGCAGATGATCAATAATTTATCAGTTTCATATCTTTCTTTAACATTATCTTGAGAAAGTTGCAACAAATTCTGATACATTTTTTCTTCATCATTGGTTCCAATCTTCATCAGTGCATGTTGCAATAATCGAAATTGTACAATAAGATTAATCATCGATATTATGAATAAAAAATCGTGTGTTCCAACAACAAAACACACTGCGTATAAGTTTACAATCCACTGCCAAACGTACATGATTTCATATAGAGGACTGATTTGCCATTGAAATGGATAAATCGAAGCTAATGGTAATTCTCGAATGCCAAGATATAATGGCGGAATTAAAAGTAACGAGCAACAGAAAAAGATTAACGCATAAAATGATAACATTAATCTTCGAGATAAACGAGCAAGTTTATTAACAGAGTCCTGTATGATTTTGTTGAAAATTATTGTTGGCCAAAAGTATTTGTAGACTATCTTACACATTTTACGAATGTCTTTTGAGTGAAAGTAGAGAGAAATTATTTTAACAATTCCCTAAAAATTAGAATTAAAGTAGTAAAATATTTTTCAGAACTCATTGTATACAATATATATATATATATATATATATATATATATATATATAAAAACAGTTTTAGGATAAAAATCTCTTAATTATTTATATAAGAAAATGACGTCTTTATCAGGTCAAAAATTTATTAATAAAAATTTAATTAGTAATGCAGAACTTAACTTAAAACCGATTTATTTTCTTAAAATTAACAAATATTTAAGGGCTAGTATTTCCAATTTTATTTATTCTTAAGATAAGTAAAAAATTATTTGTGATTGACCAAAAAATGTAGCTTCAAAGTAAGTGATAAAATTATTCTTCTAATAAAGGGCCTAAAAGGAAAATATATCTAACCTGAAATGTAGTAGACACAGTTGAACAAGTATCAGCCATTTTTTCCACTTCAGTTATATGTCGCATCATATAAGTGACATGAGCAACTTGCATAACAATCGTGTTAGAAACAATAAATAAAAATGACAATCTATACCATGTCCATCCAGTGTTTTCTGATGCTGGCAAATTTAAACTATGCATCATCATTTCGGCAGTGCCTAGGGCCAGTCTAGGCGTATCCCCTTCTGGTACTATTTTCCAACAATTCGAGCGCAATTTTGATTTCATTATTAGTGCTTGAAATGTTATTAGGATTTGATCAATTATTGTAGATTACATTTTTATACACTTTGTTTGTAATTTTAAATTAATAATTAAAAATATGAACAGTATAATTACGCTATAATTATAGCCACTGATTTTCATTAAATAATTTATACACTTTTTTTAGTGATTTACATATAATATTAGCCTTCGCCGACTGGCATATCACTTAAAATAAGGGAGGTATTGTAATCATACTAAATTTTACTGTTTTTATCGTGATGTCCGTCGTGTAGAGCAAATTCGGATGAGTAGATTGTTACAAAATTTCATATTTATGCTTCAGAGGTAAATATCTCACTTCGATCATCTTTTGATAACGATCTGCTAATCGGAAGTGGTTATTTACTGATGTCACTTTTATGTATTTTACGAATATTTTGCAACAAAAGCTGCTAAACAAGTTATAACTAACTTTTATTTGGAACATTTTTCGATACGGCTGCTTTAGTTTTAAATTCTGAATTAAAATTTATTTACAATCAAGTTTCGATGAAACTCAACGCTCGTGTTCATCAGGAAAACTGATACAAAATAAAAATAAAATAAACAGAACAAAGAAACAAATTACTAGGTAACAAAATAAGTATCTAGATTATAAAATTTATAAATTATTTATTAAATGAAGCCAAATTTTCTTTGATATGATTATTATTTAAATAACAAAATTTGTTGAAAAATACAGTATATAAAATGGTAATCTGAAATATCTTTATAATATTTATTTTTAATATACAAACACATATAACATTTAATAACATATTAATACAAACATCAATTATTATTCTATAACAATAAAACATAATATGTATAAATAAAGTAACATTTATAATTTAGAACAAGTTCAATTATCTACAAGAATAAATAGAAAAATACAAAAAAAATTGCATAATAATACAAATATGTCTTTTTAGCTATGTATAGATTAATGCCAGTATGCATAAACATTTTTGTTGAAAATAACGGTTCGTTAAAATAAAAATTCTTGAATTTCGTAAGAAATCTTTCTATGTATATTCCAACAAAATTTCTTACGAGATACAAGAATTTACATTTTGACGATCCGTTATTTTTAACGAAAATATTTATGCATACGGGCAGAAATCTAATACGTATAATAAAAATTATTGTTAAATAAAAGCAACAAATTTAAATTAATAAACAAATAAAACAATCTATATTAAAATTGGTCCACTAAATAATTTCTAATGGAATTTTGGATTCTACTAAATGGAATATTAGGGACATAACACCTATCTGGTCCCGAACAGTTGAATACTACTGTTACTATATTACGTCATTACTACTTTAAAACATAATGCCCTAAAGAAAAATAAACAAAAAATTCAATATAATAATAACTCCTTTGTCTAATATTAGAGTTGAGGTGAGTTTTATATAAAAATTGGTTTTATAATAACTGAATTATATTTTCGTGCAATATATTACAATACTGTTTAAAAACATGCATGAGAATTAAAGTAATTAATCATACTATTATTTTAAAGTTTTGTTTTTATTATTATTCAAAATTATCTACGCAAAATTAGTAACATCTATTATTGTTTTCTTTAGTTATTACAGACTTACCCCCGTATATCTACAAAAAAAGAAAATTCTTGGATTCTGTAAGAAATTTTTCTCTGTATATTGCAACGAAATTTGTTACGAGATCTAAGAATTTTGATTTTAACAAAACGTTATTTTTAACGAAAATGTTTATGCATACGGAGGTTATAGTATTCTTTACCTAAGATTGTGATTACGCAATATTAAATGAGTAATGAGTGATACTGAACAACATACGTAATTGTAGAAGTCTCATTTGGTACAGAAGTTATTGAAATTGTTTATAAGTTACGTACGTCGTAACATTGTTCAAAAAATAATTCTGAACTGCCAGGTTTCATATCTGAAATAGGGTCGCTGTACATTTTTTTTATACATACAAAATAGCTAACTAAACATGTTTATAATAAATAAGAAAATAAATTTTAAATTTGAATGTAAAATTTGAATTTGCTCATCGTGACGTAATAATATATCACCGAGTGTTTAGCGCCTCTTGTTAGTGTTCTGTTATGTAAAAATCAAAACCACGTGTTTCATTTGAAAATTTATGTTCGTCTTTACAATGCGAAATTATAATAAAAAATTGGTATGAAAACATATTTCATAACCATAATGTTTATTTAAATTTCAAAATGTAAACATAACATAAGGCAACGCTGCGCAATTAAGTGATAGATACGTTAATAGATGATAGTACACACACGGAAAAACACTATGACATCAATCACAGAAAGCAAAACGCGTGGCGCACAAAAATCGTTATTTTTTCGATTTTTTATAAAAATACTGTAATATATTTGAAATAAATAAAATATATTATGACATTGTTTTCATATAATCTTTTAATATTTCGCCTTAAAATCGTAAATTTTACTTGAATATAAAACGAACTGAAACATTTCTGAATTGCATGTTAACGAAATATTATTGCACAATCACAATTTTATCTAAAGAATACTATATGAGTATATGAGGCGTATAGATGCAAAACTCACTATTCAACAAAAAGTGAAAAATGAGATTTTGCGCGATTTGGACGTAGAATTTTACAAGGAATACGATATTTAGGTTAGTTAGAAAAAACTCAGTATTTAATATGAGAAACACTTTTTAAAGTTTAGTGTTGGATGCAAAACTCACTGATAGTTTAGATGCAAAAGTAACTGTTTGCTTTCCACCAATAAAAATTTTATTGGTGGAAAGCAAACAGTTACTTTGTATGAATTAATGATGTATAAAACCAATGATTCACGATTTTAAATAAGTATTGCCATTTAGTAACAAGATTTTATCATCAAAATACAATTACACTTAGCTATAACAGTTTTTTGCAAATATCTCAGAACTTAAAATTTGCAAATAGTGAGTTTTGCATCTATACGACTCATATCTACAGTATAATAAAATACAATAAAATGACGTAATCACTATCAATCTATTTCCATGCAAATTTACATTAAATCTCCCATACCAACCGGTATCGTCCTTAGCAAGTTCTCCATTTCCATCAAATTGATTTTAGCTTGTGCAACAATCTTACCTTCCGGCAAATCATCCGGTTCATGTTGCATCAATCGAATCGCTTCGGTTAAAATGTCTTTCGATCGCAACATCATCGCACGCAATTCCTGAGGATCTGTTTGACCATCGGCCGATCTTCGTCGAGCATTCTCCGCCAATGCAGCATGCAATTCGAATAGAATAACGCCTCTCACACGTAATTCAGCCGGATCTAATTTCTCAATCAGTTGTACAACTTGCGAGCAAAGTTCAAGTTTTCGTTGGATATCTTCGTCGGATGTGGCGTTTAGACCGGATTCGGTCTGACCGATTAGTTGAGCGAGAGCTATACGGACATCGGTCATATAATAGTGGTTAGGATGGAGAAGTTTGCCGTAATAATCGAGGAAAAGTTGACAGGATTTTGGGTCACCTTTTTGCATTGCGTTTAGATCGTGACCAATTCGATCTAAAGTGTTTTGAACGGTAATAGATGATACTTCTCGATTGCAAGTAAAGCATTTCCATTTCTGATCAAAGTCTTTGGATAGATCTGTTAAAAATGTTTCTGGAAGAATGTAGCCTTTACATTCTCTGAAAAAATAATATTGTTTAAATTATTATTAATAATTAAAAATATGATCTTACTGTTGCGAAAAGTTAATTAAAATAAAATTATACTATACGTATTTCGAAATACGTATATAGCCTTTTAAATAATTTTATTTTAATTAAATAATTATTAATAAACAAAGAGGAATATACGAATACAAAGAAAATAATATATATTTTTATAGATATTATTATGTATTAACACTTTTTAACACGTTCTTATTTTATTAACACGTTTTCTTGTTTGTCTCATTGTTTGTTTATCAGTTTGGTACTAATTTTGCAATCGATTTTAAACTAACTTCCTGACGAGCTAGAGACGTGAAACTTTAAACAAAGCTTAGAACTAAATGACAATGCAATATTAACTAATTAATTAATTAATAGATAGTGTAAAGAGTTTGTGCCACACTCTATTGGGTATATGGCGTGAGTGTATATGTATGTATAAACTAATTAATTAATAAGTTTAGAAATATTAAATTAAAGTTAATTAATTAACTTAATTAATTATAATTAGAATTATATAATTATAATTAACTAAATTAATTAATTAGATTAAAATTAAAGTCAAATAAGACTAAAAAGCAGAAAATAATTATTTAAATAAAAAAATAAACTAAAAAGTATAAAATAATTTCTTCTAGCTCCATACAGATTTTTAACAGAAAAAATTACATCATTTTGTAATTTTATTGTAATAATTTACGTAATATTATATTTTTTATGAAAAATTACATTCACAATACATGTAAAATTACTTAAATTTTGTACAGTGTAATATATGTTTAATTTAATTTAAAAATTAAATAGTTATTTAAATTTAAGGTTATTAATAAATTTAAAAAAACTTACTTATTGTAACATCTAAGACCGCTGAAATAAGTTGCAAATTCAGTAGGATCTGTACATCTGTCGCAACCGCATTGAAAGAATTTAGTCTCAAAAAGATAATGTCTACGATTGATGGTGCCCCATAATGGATCAGTGTAGCAAATACTAAGATGGTCACCAGCTTCAATATCAACAGCAGCATGTATGAGTACTTCGCCTTCTGAAGTAAAACTTTTACAACAATTAGGCCGACAATTATGTTCATACATCGAAGTTTGTTCGTAGATTGCAACATATGGAGGTTCTGTTAAAGGTATTTCATGCCCATTTACCTAATGTTATAAAATAAAATATAATTATACTTTTAAAATTTTAAAAAAATATTGTAAAATTGTTCAACAAGAATATGAAAATCTCCGGAAATTCATATAATTTTATTAACAATTTGTATTTGCATTGGCCGCATTCAGATGACACAAACGCTTTGCGTTTCACGAACACTGTTTTAGATGTTTTAGTAATTAGAAATAAAGTTTCACTAGAAGTTGACATTTTTTAAAAACCCTACTAGCAATAACAAATATATTCCATTTAATTCTAACCACCCTCTATAACATAGATTAGCTTCACTAAATTTCTTGGTAAACAGATTGCTTGTATTTCCTCTCACAACCGTAAGATTTCAAAAGAAACTTAAAATTATTAAACAAATAGTTTATGATCATGGTTTTCCTACGGATACTATTAACAATTTAATTAAAAAACGTAAATTTAAACTTAATTTAGAATCATCAACTACTGTATCTCTCCTCGGTTCAGATAAAACAAAAAAGTTTGTCGAAATTGGTGTAACCAAAGAATTTATTTGGTTTAGCGTTTGTGTTTTGCACACGTGGTGTTGTTTATATGACTGCCATTTTAATTTTAAAATGTATTAAATAGACATTAAAAATAAATTGGTGAAAAAAATTTATGAAATTATTAATGAGACCTGGGAAATAGATGAAAGCATTATATTTTACAATAAATTTTCTACTGGTACTAAGTAAATATTCCGTATTAATAATATTTAAAATATTCAAATTAAGTTAGAGTTGTTTATTATTATATATATATATATATATATATATATATATATATATATATATATATATATAATATATATATTATTAATGAGGAATTATTACTTATCAGTAGATATTTTATTGTCAAATCCAATATTTCTCCCTATTTCCCAGATTATTATTATATGAGTATTAGATAATTTTACATAACAGAATCTTTTAATTTTTTTTACTCACAATATTATATCTTTTGTTTCGTATTTATGTTTAATTTAAAATCAATTACAATTGAATTAACAAATTTACAGTAAGAATATACCTGTAATATTCCGCAAACTTTCATAATTTCTTCTTCAGAAAATTTCTCTTCCAATTTGTAGAATTTACGAATAAAATTAGCAACAGATATTTTATCACTTTCGTATTTTTCCGTTCCTTTTCGTTCTTCACAATGTGATTCTAACTTCATTAATTTATCCCACAATTTTTTATCATTATCCTTTTGGTACAGCATCCTAAGTACTGTTAAACATTGATAATTAGGATGGGGGAAAATAAAATTAGAAATAGATATCTACAAGAAACCATATGATTAATAAATTTCTAAAGTTTCATTGAAATATTATGAACTAATGTTTTAAAAATGTATATAATTAATATACCTTGTTTCCTCTGGCAATAGTATAATCACATTCTGGTTTATGTGCATCCAAGTCATTCTGACATTTTTCCGAATCACATAATGGCCATCCACAGCGATCACAAGGTTTTGAATTATCATCTGGATTTAAGATACGTCCACATGATAGACAAACAGGTGCTGTTAGTTGAGCTGGACCCCATATTAATGGTGGTTCTTTCAAAATTACCTCGCCGGCACGAATTGGCCGAGTTGCCATTAAATATCGGCCCAATATTGGCGAATCATTGCAAATCTTAAAAAAAAAATATTTAAATAAAACTACATCAATTATTTTATTAAAATAGATGTGTATGTAAAAGTCCGATAAATAAATAAAACTGCAAATGGTAAGAATAAAAGAGTACGTATGAGAAATATTATTAATGTGGATAAAGAAAAAGTTACTTGCCAGGATACGAATGTTAGATGTAAATTAATCTTGGCATAAATGAAATGAGTTTTTGCCATATCTTTATGGGTACATGACATTATTATTACATTATATTATGGGTACATTAATTTTTTTTAATTTTTTAGTTAGTAATAAAAGCAAAGAACGATAATGTTATTTACATGATTCAAAACCAAACAAATTAAAGTAAGAAATATAAGAAAACATGTCATATTTACATATATATTTTTTTTTTAATTGTAGATATAACTGAGAAAAATGCATTAATACAAGATTCCTACAAAATAAACAAAATAAAATATGTTTTTAAAATTTTGTAAATATTATCGGATACGAAATATATTAGTGTATAATAAATGTGAAATTGAAAAAAATAATGTTGCAAAAGTTGGTGTTAGTCAGTTGAGATGGTTCGGTCATCTTGGGCGAATGTTTAATGAATGTTTGGATAAAAGAATATATGTGAAAAATTTGGAAGGTATACATTTGGGTATACATCCAATGAGTAGCTTGAGTAGTATGATTGAGAGAGTGTCTTGCATGAGTAAAAATATCTCAGTAGTAGGAATAGAAAAATATATATGATAGGTAGTACGAATGTGGATGAAGCAAGAGTTGTTTATCTGGATAAAAGAGTATCCGGTGAAAAGAGTATGTGTCACATCCTTTTTGACCTTGGTGTGATTGTATATGTACGTAATTATTATCTGTTATTAACATAATAAATTGTAGTTGTGTATTAATACTTATTATTAATCGAAGTTTCAACGAATTCAACGTACGTCTTTATCAGAACTACAATCTAAAGCCGTTTTATCTATTATTATCTATTATAATAATACTACATAAATTTATGAAATAAATGAAACAAATAAAAACATTAATAATGTGTTGATTCACATCTGGCAAGCACATGCGACAATTGTAAAGTTTAAATAAGTTATCTCTGGCATAACATATATATACCTATAGACTACAAACCATTCAAAGCATGCTTGTAAATAAAATGATACTTACTGTGAATGGTTTACATAATAATTTATGTTTCTTCCAAGCTGCTTTTTGATGTTCACGATTGCAATACACAACACTGTGACATCCTGCACATTTTTGATTTGCTTCAGCACCGCAAACAGCACATTGCGACTTTGGATCCATTCTGGTTTTTTAGAATTTATCTATAAAATCAGCAAAAATAGAATATTTTACATTAATGTTTATCAAAAAAAATATATATAACTATAATACATTTATCAAAAAATGTTTTAATAATCACTTTATTTGTGTAGCTTTACAAATATTTATTTTTGAATTTCATGAAATAAAATGTCAAAACAGAAATTCGATCTATTTCAGTACATAAAGAAATTTATCTTTCAAAAATGGCTCTAGGCAATAGCTGAGCAAATATTAATGCTGTCAAAGATTCGAATATCCGAATATTCGATTCCCGGATAATTTGAGATTCGAATCCGAGATATATATTTGAATGCGTAATCAATTACATAGAAACAAATATAAAACGTATTGTAGTTGTATGTTTTCAAAATAGATTCATTAGCAAAAAAAAACTGTATTCTGTATCTATAAATATCACTGAAATTAAAATGTATCATATATCTACTTAATAAAACATATTTTACAAAATATCAAATGTTTTTGTCCAAAATTATTATGCTATTTTAAATTTCAAATAAATCTATGATAAATAAATTGATTTATAACAGTTATTTAAATTCTTTCGCAACAGAATTCAGTTTAGCGTAATGAAAATTATAAATCATAAGGTGTCACTATATAATTCTGCGATTGATGAATAAAACGATGTCGATATATTTTCCATGAGTAAGAAAGTGATTGAGTGTATCTTGTCTCAGACTGAATCTTTAATTAATTAGAAAAAAAACGGTTTTAGGTTCTAGTTATGTATTAATATTTTTTAATAAATCAACGTTCAATTCGTCGAAACGTTGATTTATTGAAAGCTATTAATACAGAACTTGAACTTAAAGCCATTTTATTCTAATATAATGAGTTCTGAAAAATTTTTTACTATCTTTAATTAATTGATGGATGTGGAAAAAATAAAACACGTTGAAAATATTAGTAAAACTGAATGTAATGTTAATAAAATATGTGAATTGTATAAATATAGTATATTTATACAGGGTGATTCAAAATTAAACAGCATACTGTATATGGCGTGTTCCTTTCAACAAAATAAGAAGAAAAGTTCCTATAAACAGGGTTCCTTAAATGTTATTTTAGAATGTGGTATTTAAGGTATTATCAGCACTACATGATTAGTTTTTTATTATTTGTTCAACACCCTGTATCTTAGTAACACTGCATTTAATGACCCCTGTTTATAGGAACTTTCTTCTTATTTTGGTGACAGAAATACGCCATATATAGGATGCCGTTTAATTTTGAATTACCCTGTATTATTAATTAAGTATATTAAATATCTAAATGTTTGTATGTGTGTCTGTATATTGCAACATGATAAATTATAATAAATTTGGACCTCAAGTCTGTTGTGTCGATAATAATAATAAATAAATAAATAAAACCATTTTCTTGCACTTACCCAATCGGAAAAACTACAAGAAAAAAAAATCAATTGGCAGAAACACAAAACAAACATTCGACAATAATATCAAACAACTGTAGAAAACTATAAATTAATATATTACACAAACCATACACATGTTATGTACAAAAAGCACATGCATTAAAATTATTTCTAGGCACAATATAAATTCAAAAACTGTATGACCAAATAATCGGGCAGAAATCCAACAAAATATTAAACGATTTTTTCGAATGCATGAAGTATACTACAGTCTGTAGCATAATCTTAACAATAATGTAAAACACGAAATTAACTTACATTTCGATTTCTAAATTACAATTAAAAAATCGTCGTGGTACCTGTATAGAAAACACCGTCTTGTGCTGTGTTGTATGGAAACCATGCGGTAATCTGGTGTTAAAAATAACTGCCAGTGTTTTAGCCGGTTCCTAAAACGCTAAATATAAACTTTTGTTGCGGCCTATTACTGTCAATGTGCGGCTACTATATTCTAATTAATGTTTTTCAATATGGAGTAAACAAATTTGGCAGATGATAGTGACAGGGACGAGGTTAAATGATCTAGACAGAAAAATTATCAAATAGCCGAAACAATAGACAGCAATTATCGTAAATTTTAATATGATTTTTTTTCTTGTTTTTCTATTTTTAGCATGTCTGAAAGCAAAGATCTATAGTGTAGGTAAAGCAAGGTACACACATGCCTAATGAATATCTGTTATTCGTCATGAATATTTGACAAAACATCGTCACATAAACCGACATAAGACGAAATTAAAATAATGACAGAAGCTAGAGCTACTTCTGTAATGAAATTGTAATATTAATATTTATTTTCAGTTTATGACACAAATGTAGACATGCAATTAAGTCATACAAAAAAAAATTACAATTTGGTTTTTATATGTTTAATATTTTCTATGTAGTATAGAACTATAGAATGCATTTTGTATTAAAAAAGTTTTAATAATCCTGAGAAATTTATTTTTATCAAAATTTTTTATTGTTAATGGGAGTTTGTAGAAAAGTGTTATCCCTATATACATTTGTGTATTTTGACACAAATATCGTTTATTCGCGTAAGAACAGCGCACGTGTGGAACCGGCTTAAAGTGAGCTAAAATTAACTTAGTGTTTTATCTGTTATTTGTTTGAGTTCGACTAGTGAATTTGCAACTTGTACAATTTTTATTTAAAAAAAAAGCTTAACTATGTTATAGAATAACTTAAATATTTAATATTAATATTTAATTATTTATTAGTTTTACAAAAACTTGTATTATTACTTGGTCGTAAATAAATATTTCTTGTTTTATTTTTATGTTTAGATATTTTTTTTAATAACAAATTTAGTGCTCAAATAATGAGAAAAATTTGATCAGATTTAATCGAAATTAAATCTCTAGTAGTTCTTGAAATCAACGTATATAACAGCTTATATGAGATAGCCGATACCTATAATGAACGTATTATGTATACCAGATTCTTTCATGTAGATCACGATAAATATAAAAAAGTAGATTGTAAATTTAAAAAAATGGACAGCTTAGACCAGAGGTTCCCAAACTTTTTTTCCCCGTAGACCACTTTCAAAAATTTACTGGTTTCGGTGGACCCCCTGCTGCTACATTTCTACCATATTCCCAAAACTCGTCAAAAAATGTGAAGATTAGATCTAACGATGGATATATGCGTCGCGGCTGAGTTCCAACTCTAAATTCGGAGTGGTAAAAATAAAAAGAAGAATAGTATATTTTCATTATTCATTAAAATTTTTTATTAAAATAATATGATTAGACTTAATAGACTTAAAATTAAACATTAATAACGTAACTTCAACAATTAAAAAAAATAGTCATTTTTAATGGGAGGGATGCACTTGATGAATTGATAGCAAGTTATCAATATTTGGCTTCAGTTTTGTCAGGAATAACCGCAAATCTCCCCGTTCTGTGATATTCAATCTGCTCCTTTTTTTTGTTAATAGGTTTGTCACCACACTAAAACTTTTTTCGACAAGGTATGACGAGGGAAACGCTATCAAAAGTTTTCTCGCAATTTCCCACAGTCCAGGATATTTTTCGGCAATTTCTGCTTGCAGCCAAAATGTTTGATAGCCTTTTTTAAATTTCACCTTCAGCTCCTCATTGGTGGTAAGCTCGAGTAGCTCCTCTTGCAATACCACATTCGCCACTTCCGTTTCATCAAATGGATTTATGATCCATGGTGGTATTTCCATCGTCAGAATATCTTCAAATCTATTTTTGAAGTCATCATGCAAGGCATTTAAATGTTGAACGTATGTCTGAATATCCTCATCAAGACATTCTGCCTGTGACAAGTTTGGAAACTGTGCGAATTCGCGCCGACTAATATTTTGCTTCATAAATTTCAATTTTCCAAGAAAAGCCGAAATTACACCCTTTGTTTTTATTAAATTTAGGCTGTCCCCTTGCAACTGCAAGTTAATGTCATTAAATTTTTTGTACAAATCTGTCAAATACGCGATGTCTGCTTTCAATTTGATCAGATTTTCTTTTAAATCTGGATCTTTACTTTCCAAAAACTCTAAAACTGATTCAAAAAGTGAGTAAAATCTTGTTAAACATGCACCTTTCGACAACCAGCGTACTTCAGTATGTAAGAGTAATCGTTGGAAGTCTTCATCATTTTCGTCGCACAATTGTGCAAATAAACGGGTATTTAACGCGTTGCTTCTTATTTTGTTAACTGCTTTAATCACAAATTGAAGCGATTGGTGCAATCTATCACTCAAATTTTTCGCTACCAGGTGTTGTCGGTGTATGACACAGTGAATTGCAGTTACTCCTGGTATAATTCTTTGAAGATGGCTTATAAACCCACGATATCGCCCGAACATGGCAGGAGCTCCATCTGCTGCCACCGAAGTAATGTTTGTAAATGGAATCGATTTTTCCTTAAGAAAATCGCTCAGGACATTAAATATTGATTCTCCTTTTGTGTCCGTCTTCAAAGTTTTCGCGAATAGTAGCTCTTCATGGATTTCTTCGTCCATAACAAATCGAACATATGCCAATAATAAGGCTTCATTGCCAGGTAATGTTGATTCATCCAATTGAATAGAAAAATGAGTTGTTTGCAGATAATTGCACAAGAAGCTTTCAACATCAGAGCTCATTTCATCAATACGCCTTTGTACAGTGTTGTTACTCAAAGAAATTTTTTTAAGTACGTCAAATGGAGGTTTGTGCAGAACAGTTTTTAAAACCTCTTCAACAGCGGGTAAAATTAACTGTTCACCGATGGTGTGCGGTTTTCCAGATTTCGCGATAAGCAATGAGATATTGTAGGATGCCCGCAAGCCATCATCGTTACTTTGAGACGTTGAAGCGAACATACTTTGCACGGTGGGTCTTCTTTCATATTTTTCCTTCAATGTTTGAAAATATTTTAAATCTTTGCCTATTTTATCAGGATGACACCTTCTTAGATGATCTTCGAGCTTCGATGGTTTCATCGAGTCATTGCTCAAAACTTTGTTGCACAAAAGGCATATGGGCAATCGTTTGTCGGCCGTTGATGGAACAAAACCAAATTTCAAATATTGAACACTGTATTGTCGACATTTCTTCTTAGATTCAGCCATGTTTCGTATCAGTTACCTACGTGTAAAGAAAAAAAAAAGTTTGTTTTAGTAATCATAAGGTGATTTTAACAGGATATGGCTATTTGAACAGAATTGAATGGGAATAATTAGTTAATTATTGCAATGAAAAAACCAAAATGCCGGCGGCAAAACTGATTTTAATTATTAAAAGCAATAAGCCGCTAAGATTGAATCTATTTTAATGTAATGCAAAACATTTTTTGATTAATTATATTTTGATACATTTCTGTAAATTCGAGAGAAAATACTTTTAAAGAATATTTTGACGTCAAAACACCGCGATTTTAATGTTTTATTTATTACGTTGATACATTACTATACGAGTGGTACATTTTATGAAAATATTTTTAGTCATTTAGCATTAGCAACTACGAGGGCACTGAAATATGTACAAACATGCAGGTCAATTATAATAACTCTCTTTTAGTGAATCACCACAGTCGGGTAAATAAATAATTTTATAATAAAAAGTACTAAAAGTTCAATCTTTCTCGGCTTTCTGTTCTTTTATAGAAGTATCGAATAATGGCCCTGTTCAGTATTTAATTTTTATTACGTACCTACTACACGCAAACATAACAAATAATATAATATTACTACAATATAAAATAAAAGTATGTATAACAAATAGGCAGGTATACTTACTTTTTCCGGCACTGGCAAACACTGACATCGATTCACTCACACGTTTCTTTTCAAAATTCCCGAAACAAATGAGCACAGCAAATGAGTAAAGCAAATGAGTAACGTTTGTTCTTGGCATTCGTATTTATATTGGTGAAGAATCAAACAAGTTCATGCAAGATTGCAAGCACAGTACAAGTCGTATTTCGTCCCTATGCACGTCTTAACTAGCGTTGCTGGCTGGCTAGCGGGCGGCGCTTTGCAAGTCTCGATACGCGTTGTACTCAAAATATCGAATATGCAAGTTTTTACAAGTTAACAGTCGCTGACTTTCTTAAAATACACTACTCAAAAAAATTAACGGAGGTTTAAAAAAAAGGAAATTAATACTAAATAAACAGGCTATCAGATCCATATGCCGGCCTAACTGAAAAAAAATTTTCACACCCGTGGACAAAAAAAAAACAAGCAAAAAATTTGCAATATTATTTTTTTGCGCTATCTGTTAGTATTGCATGAGAACCGTAACTCCTAAAATATTTTAGCAAAAATCTGAAAATTTGAATCATAAAGCTTCAAAATGCTTTTTTTAAAGTCTCAATACGACCATTTTGCACCGAAATAAAGCCTGTCAAAAATCACCGAAAAATTTGGAATTTTTTTTAGTACCTAGTGTATTATCTGCCTACAATGTAGGCCCTACATTGATAGGTACAGCCAAGCCAACATTTTAGTTCTTTACGATCGAAACCAGATAAATTTTCGTGGACCCCCACTTACAACCAGTGAACCCCCATTTTTTTTTCTCGCCATCGTAGACCCCCGTCGAGTCTTCCGTGGACCCCTGGGGGTCCACCTGGACCACTTTGGGAATCACTGGCTTAGACTATATCAAACAAAATTCAAAGATTTGGAGCATTGAAGACCATATAATGTAAACAAGAAGTTATGACAGCAGAACCGTGCCGAGGATGTGACGACTGAGGAACTTGACTCAGAAAAAAAATGAAGAGAGCTAAATTAAAATATATTCAATTCAAGAATTTTTAATAAAAATTATATATTTTCAATATTTTATACATCAAATATTATGATTATATTTAAAAAAGTCTTCAAAATCTATTGAAAATTTTAAGGTTAAATAAAAATAATCATATATTAAATATATACAAGTAACATGTTTTCTAAACAAAGAACTGAAACAAAAATCTTTAAAAAATATAACTATTTAACAGCAATGAACATTCTTATTCAAATATATCTCTTTATAGTTTTGTCTAAAAAAAATTTGTGGGCGCAATTTTTAGATTTGCCTCAGGTGTAAAAATGTATCGGCACAGCTCTGATGACAAGTTACTCGTACATGGTAAAAAATTTATGTAAATTTGCATATTCCGTAAATGTATTTTTACAAAAAAAAAACTGTAATATTACGTCAATTATCGCACTAAAAATTACAAAATTCTGCTGTTTTACTCTTAATAGTTATGTAAAATTATATAAATATAGATTACATTAACATAGTAAAACGAAATTTTTCAGAACTCATTATATTAAAATAAAACTGCTTTAGGTTAAAGATTTGCATTACTCTTTATTAATAATTGACGTTTCGACAAACTCAATATCCGTTCTTCATCAGGAAAATGATACAAATAACATTTACAGTAAATAACAGAACATAGAAACAAGTTTACTAGGTATATGTAACAAAATAAGTAACTAGATTATGAAATTTATACAAGACCGGACGTTGAGTTTGTCGAAACGTATATTATAAATGAATATTAATACAGAACTTTAAGCTAAAACAATTTTCTTTTAATAAATTACATTTTTTATAGTGTACATAAAATTTTTTTTTTAATTGGTGGCTTAGGCAATCAACAAGTAGATGTACTGAAATTTGGTATTTTATTTAATTTTAATTGCAAAATTGTAAAGTATTTTTATATGTTTACATTTCTAGTGATCTAGTATTTTGAAGAACAGTTACAGTACATAAAATATCTATTCATTTTCAAGATTCCACTCATGATAAATAAATCGTATATTATTTATATATAATTTAATTTTTATTATAAAATATAAATATATTTTCATATACAATGGAGTGAAATTACTTCAAAATCAAATTACAGAAAACTGAATGGTATATTGAAATATTATTGAGCTTCTGGCACTTGACACTGAAAATCCCAATTTGTAGATTCAGTCATACGTTTCATTCGGTAACAATTCTGTAGTCTTTGTAATCGTACTGATTCAATAGCAGTAGACGTACGACATTTATCACCATGTAAATGAATTGCTAAATAATCTCGACAATCAATATCTCCATCACAGTTACAATCCTAAAAGAAAAATAAAACATTAATATTAACAGTAGATTATTGACAAGAGATATATAAAAAAAATATAACATTAATCAGTGTGAAGACACTAATATAAAATAAAAATGTTTCAGGTTTCAGTTCTATATTAATTATCGACGTTTCAACGAACTCAACGTACGTATTCATCAAGATTCAAAAAAATACAAATGATATATTTATAGTAAATAAACAGAACATAAAAACAAGTTACTAGGTAACAAAATAAATAACTAGATTATGAAATTTATACATTTTTAATTAAAAAAAACAAATTTTATTTAAATCAGTTACTAGTTACACTGATTGATGTTATCTTTTTAATATTGATGAGTCTTGCAATTATTACAGTATCTTCAAATTTTACATCATAAAACATTATCTAACGCAGACAGACAAGTAGAACTATTTCTACTAGATTGACAGAACATTAAAAAGTCAGAAAAATCTGCTATTTCATAACTCAAAAGGACTACTTTACAAACATTTACGTTTCTAACAAAAGTACCCAAAACCTTACAACCGGCATTTAGTATGGTAGGGCCCCTAAATGATAACTACTCACAGAAATGAAATGTAAATTGCTTTATATTATGTGATGCTAATTTTTCGAGATATTTCAACAAAGTCTTCACTTGAATCGACCAGTTATATATATATATATATATATATATATATATATATATATATATATATATGGGGGGGGGTCTCTATGTTTGTGGGGCCCGGACTGCTTCTATGTCACAATGAAAGCGATGATTCTTAGACCAAAAAATGTCCGAAATAGACAAAAATTAAAACAACGTTATTTAAAAAGAAGTTACTTTAATTCCTTGAAGTTCTATGTATCCCCGTATAGTACTCATGATACACTGATCATTTCTCATGCAATTCCTATAAGCGGAATCATCCTCTGGATCGTCATCCAGTATAGTAGGTTTACCAGCTAGTTGCCAATAACTTTTTGAAATTGAATAAGATGCACAATTTCCCATTCTGAAACAACCCGTACGAGCATGACATAAACATCTCAGACAATCTTCGGAAGGTCCTTGCGCTAAAATAGAAGACATATTAGTTTTTAACTAAAGTTTTTGCAAATGACCGCTAAACTAAAGAAAATACAAACAGAAATACATTGAGTGACATGATTTTATCGTTTAACGCGGGGATCTACAAACTACGACCCGCTATATTTTGCTACGTTATTTTTTATACTCACAACCTCTCTTTCTAATCCTCTAAATGAGTATTTCTAGAAAATAAACTAAAATAACTATTTCAATTTAATTCGAACTAAATGAATATATATTTTAGATAATTAGATGATATTTCAAATAATAATAGTTATTTTATATACAAATAAATTAGTTGAAATCAAATTATTATTTCAAATAAAGTTTAGATAAATAATTGAAAAACTGCAGAATAAATTAACGAATAAAATATGACAAACTAGAAAATATATCTTATTACACATTAGATGAATATACGAAATTACTGTATTAAATATTTTATTTAATATGATGATCTAATCAACTATTTCTTTTAGAACTAAAACATTTTAAAAAAATCATGTAAAGCTTCTCTTGTGTAAATTCACGTCAATTTATCAAAATCTTTACCGCTGTTTTCTAAACAAAATTAGCAAATAAATAAATATACAAAATTGCCTGTTTAATATGTTAGTTTATGCTTTAAAAATAATTAATTTTTACCTGTTGTTAGCAATTTACACAATAATAAAATAAACAACTTAATGAGAATCTTATTCATGATTATGTTAACAGTTCAAATATCACATTTAAACTAAAATTAATTCATATTTTGTGTGCTATTTAAGGTCAAAGATAAAAAATTATATATCAAATCGTTTATTTATAAATAAGTTGACATTCATGATCAGGAATTACCAGAACTGCATTTTTTTGTTTATTATATACTAAATTACAATTTTTCCTCGTGTGCAACCTCACATTTCAAAAAAAAAAAAAAACTTATAAAGACATACTTTTTGTTTCATTTTAGTTTGACCATTTAAAAATATATTAATACGAGTATATTTATAAATCTTTTGTAAACTAGTTAAGAGATTAATGAATAAAGCGCTTTAGAGAATTGACAGTCCAGTTGCCTACACTATAAAAAAAAAACTCGGAAATTTTATATAATAATTTGATGCAACTGATTTACACCAGTTTAGTATGTAAATTTGCAGACGATACAGGAAAATTTTTACATTATGTACATATAAAATATTTACGTATATTTTATTTAAGTTTACTTACTTTTTCGGTAAAATAAACATATATAATATGGTAAATTAATTATTTTACTTGAAATTACATAATTATATTATTTTTACAGAAAATTTATCGTCACTCAATCAGGGCCGTATTTAGGATCTGTAGGCCCCTAGGCTGAAACTGAGGTGCGGGCCCTTAGGAGGGGGGGTTATGATTTTATAATTTTAAATAAACATTTTAGGAAAATGCAAAATAAAAAAGGAATGTATCAAACAAGTCAATTTTACTTATATTTATTTAATTTAAATAGAGTATTTAAAAAAATAAATAATAAACTTAGAAATGAAAATAATAATCTTAGTGGCCAATTGGTTTGCGCCTACACTTAGTACTAATGAAGCTCTATGTACTAGTGAAGTGTGTATTGTCACTGGTTGCAAATTTAAGTAAAATACTTAAAAGGTTATCGATTAAACAATTATTTACTTTAAATTTGAAACGTGTGGTGCGGGCCCCTTTGTGGTGTGGGCCCATAGGCTGCAGCCTAGATAGCCTGTGCATTAATACGGCCCTGCACTCAATACATAGTTGTAATTATGACGTTCTATTGTAATAAAAATTAGATTTAGTTTGATTGTAAAAAAAATAACTCTTAATTTATGTAATGTCGTTTTGTTGTTAACAAAATATATTTTTTAAATTAACAAAAAATCGTTTACTTATGTAGAATTATAATAATTATTAGAAAATAACAAAAATAAATATTCAATGTTACTATACAATATCAACAGGAAAAAACAAAAGTCTATTTTGAATAATAGAAAGATAAGAATATCAGTTTTTATGTTGTTTCCTCTATAGAAAGGAATGCAACTGAGTGTAAGATGTGAGATTTAACTAATATTACAAAAGAAGTTTTCAGTGCCAAATATCTGTGGGTGTTCTCCAAGTAATATATTACGGATTCGCATCATTTCTAAAAACAACGAATTAAAATAAAACGCTTGTTATTTATTTCTAACACAAACTACTAGTAAATAAATTATTTTCTCTCCTATTATTACTATTATTATGTTCTTGCTCTTGCATTTTTCGCAAATTAAAATTTATGACTTTTAATTTTTTTAACTTATAAATAAATTAAAGTATTTATATATTATTTATTTAAATATATATCTTAAATATTAAAAATACTTTAAAAACCAGTATTGATAACAATGTTTTAATAAAGGTTTTTGTACTTTAACTATATTCTAAACCGATTTAAAGCGGTATATTTAGTTAAACAGAAAAAAAATCGAATAAACAAACGAACCAAATAAAAGACAATATAATAGTAAACATTTTTAATACAATATTACTTGAACACTATTAGGAGCACCGTTTTAAAATTGGTAATTATTATCGTAACTGTCATAAAAGCTGGACTAAACAAATGAAGTAAAACACCTAAAAACCTAGTTTGTAATATCGGCTTATGTGAAAATATGATGAACTATATTGTATCTTTTTGGTAAATTCATCACATTACATTTGCAATATTCAAAACGTTTTGTGAATGTCTTACATTAGTTTACTATATAATATTATAATCATGCATATAGTAAATTTAATTTAATATAATAAAATATAAAGCTGGACTGATTTTTTTGTCGAATTAACACCCTTGCTTACTACTCACTGAGTACCAAACCCATCAAATGTAGTAACTTTTTTATGAACGTATTTTATTCAAAGCTTTTTGGGTAATAGATTTACCCAAGTAAACCGCAAAATATCTGATTTTCATGTAGCATACATATAAATTATAACAATTTGAATTTATTTATTATTAATTTACGAGAAAAATTCATTCAAAAAATAATCATTGATTATAAAAAAAAAACAGAATAAGCTATTGTATTTCGAAATACTTTCACTTGGACCTAGAAATTTTTTGGCAGATGATGATATATGAGTAACATTGCCAATGTTTTGAAGGAAATTTGTCGAGAAAACCAATTTTGCACGTGCACGATTATATCATAACAGAATAAATATAAACAACTTCGATTCTTACACGTTTGTCAAATTCACTTTTTCACTATTATTAATAAACTGTCACATTAAATTTTTCTATCATAATGTTCATTTCCTATAAATGTATCATTTGTATCATTTTTCCTGATGAAGATGTACATCGAAACATTGATTATTAATAAATATTAATACAGAACTACAACCTAAAGCCGTTTTATTTTAATATAATGGGTTCTGAAAAATTTTTTACTATCATAATGTTAGAACGACTAGAATATTATAAATGACACTACTTTAAGTACCCATAACCTCTGTAAATGTAATTGAAACTATAGTATGTCTGCAGATATTGCAGGGAAAAAAAAGGATTGTGCAGCAAAATATTATGAGAATCTTTAGGTACACCCCGGGTGGTGTTCGGAAGAAGAAATAAGATTGTTAGTTTGAAATTTGCAAGGATCGAAATATATTTATTATTGTATTGGTTTTTATATTATTTTTTTAAAGTTAAGCATGAGTACATTTTTTTTATATATTGGCATCAGTAATTACCGATGGTGGCACTCATACATTAATTAATATTGGATATATGAGTCGTATAGATGCAAAACTCACTATTTGCAAATTTTAAGTTCTGAGATATTTGCAAAAAACTGTTATAGCTAAGTGTAATTGTATTTTGATGATAAAATCTTGTTACTAAATGGCAATACTTATTTAAAATCGTGAATCATTGGTTTTATACATCATTAATTCATATAAAGTAACTGTTTGCTTTCCACCAATAAAATTTTTATTGGTGGAAAGCAAACAGTTACTTTTGCGTCTAAACTATCAACGCAAGTAGTGAGTTTTGCATCCAACACTAAACTTTAAAGAGTGTTTCTCATATTAAATACTGAGTTTTTTTTTTAACTAACCTAAATATCGTATTTCTTGTAAAATTCTACGTCCAAATCGCGCAAAATCTCATTTTTCACTTTTTGTCGAATAGTGAGTTTTGCATCTATACGCCTCATATATTCTATAGATATATATTCTTTGGTGGCACTGGGATCGTTTGACGAAGTGGTTATCAAAATACTGCCACATAAATCTTTGTAAATTTTCATAATTTTCTATCATATTAATAATGTTAATAATATTTACTGTCAAAAAAATTATATAGAACAGTAAGTTTTAGTATTTTTTTCTATATATTTTGTTTAAAAATGTACGTTTTTATTAACTATTACCTATTTAGAGTAACACTATTTACTCTTTTTAGGAAACTGAGTTATATAAGCACTTTTTAGGGTAATTTTAGTGTACTGCGTTTTTAGAAAATTTTACATATCCGAATAAAACTGCAAACAATTCTTTGAAGAAAAAATACTTTGGCAGTGACTTTGACTATAGCATATTGGAATGAAGCCAGTAATATGAAGACATCTTTAGTACAGATATCACCCGCACCTAATTTTTGTAATAAAATTGAGGAAAACAGAACACATATAAAATACGTCTAGATGGCTTTGATATGTTTATTTATATCGTTAACGCATGTCGCAATTGCATTGCAATATGCGGCAATGAAACCAATGTCATAAAATTTCTGTTTAATATCTTCCATGAACATTGATAGATTTATTCTACAAACAGTATGTCTCATAATGTAAGTTTATAATAACTAATATTTATGTATATTTATATTAAATAAAATAAACGGTTTTAGGTTGTAGTTCTGTATTAATATTTATTAATAATCTACGTAACTCAACGTACGTCTTCATACTATAGGTAACAAAATATAAGTAACTAGATCATAAAATTTATGGTACTGATTTAAATAAAGTTTGGCTTTCTTTAACTAAAAATTTATAAATTTTATGATCTACACTGTAAAAACAATTCGGTAATTTTACATAAAAACCTAGAGTAACTGATTTACACTAGTTTAATATGTAAATTTACATAATATTCATATAAAATACATATATTTTATGTAAGTTTATTTACTTTTTTGGTAAAAAAAATAATATAATATGATAAATTAATTATTTTACTTAAAATTATAATATTTTACAGAAAATGTATCGTTTTACTGAAATAATATGCAATTTTTTACTATGGGTTTTGTGTAAAAGGCAACTTTTTTACAGTATAGTTACTTACTTGTATTTTGTTACCTAGTAACTTATTTCTATGTTCTGTTTATTTACTGTAAATGTCATTTATATTATTTATCCTGATGATTAATACAGAACTACAACTTATAAAACGATTCTATTTTAATATGATGAAATCTGAAAGATTTTTTAATAAGTTTAAGCTCGCTTATATATCAACAATTTAAGTTTTTTCTAAATATCATTACGTAGAATTCTGTTATACTTAATCTAAATTATAAGATATCTGAATGAACATTTTTATAACGCATGAGTTGGAGGTTAAATATACACAGTTTAATAATGACAACGTTTGTCGAAACTGCAGTCACTATAATTGTTTAATATAGTGAATTTTCAAAGTTATTTAAATGTTTTATATGTATTTTAAAATACCAACTTTTTATACATTTAACAAATTTCGCATAATCAAAATACTAGTATGTGTTCTTGTAAATAATTTTAAACCAAATTACTGAATTTGACATAGCTGTTCTTTTCGTATAAACAAATAATTTCATGTGGTTTTTACTATAATGTAAACATTCTTTTAACTTTTTTTCTTTTATACATTTACCAGAATATATAATTTCTAATATTTATTTTAACATATAAACATTTTTTTGATATTTAAAAAAACAGTTAAAATGATTTATATTAACTTTTTTTCTATTTTAACTCTATTTCGAATTTAAAGTGTATATACGTGTGATTCTTCTTTCATCATCATCACTGGTATGACAGTCCTAGGCGAGCCTTGATCGCAAGTACCGAAATATCTGTTTCGTGATCGTTTATTTAGACACTCTTTCGAAAGTGCAAGTCGTGCGTTCGTATAGAGCAGTGATGCATAGAACAGTAATTTAAACTACTGATGCTTTTAAGATAATCAGTTAATCTAACTATTGTGTCCGATTCTGTTAGATTAATGCCTGACTTTGTGGCATTTTTTTTTAATTTTACGACAAACATAAACACGGCCAACAGATTCGAACCATCGAATCTAGTATTATATTGGGTAATACTTAACGCTTAGACATACTTTGGCGTACTTTTTTTTACACGTATTTGCATATGCTAAAAACTGAGACAAAAAAAAAACTTTCGGAACTTATTATATTGAAATAAAAAAAGCTTTAGGTTTAAGTTCAGTATAATTTTTCATTAATATTCGACGTTTCGATATGCTGCATGTATAAGAAAAAAATATACAAATGACATAAATAATAAACAAAAAAAGATAGAAATAAGTTATTAGGTAACAAAAAACAGTCTAAAATATTTGCAAGACCCAAAAATATTAACAATAGATTTATAAAAAAAAGCAATAGAATTTTACAAGGAAATAAATAACATTAATCAGTGTAGGGGCATTGATTTAAATAAAATTTGGTTTTCTTTAATTAATAGAGTAATTAATAAATTTTGTAATCTAGTTACTTGTATTTTGTTACCTAGTAACTTGTTTCTATGTTTGTTTGTTTATTTATTTATGTCATAGTAAAAAATATTTCAGAACTCATTATATTAAATTAAAACGGCTTTAAATTTTAATTGTGTATTAATATTTATTAATAATCGACGTTTCGACTAACTCAACGTGCATCGTATTTCTGATGAAGATGTACATTGAGTTCGTCGAAAGATCGATTATTAATAAATATTAATAGAGAACTATAACAGAAAACCGTTTTATTTCATTTGTTTTTTTGATGATGATATAACTTTCAATATATACCTAATTTAATTAAAAATTATACAAAATTTAAACCTAAAGCTTTTTCATTTTAAAAATATTATTCAAAAATTTTTTTTCAAATAACATTTTTTACAATTTTTACAAATAAAATAAATTAACATGATTTTTTTTTAATTGTTTAATTTGAACTAGACTAGTAGTTATGTCAATATTTCTGTTTTAGTTATTAGATAAGCATCAGAAAGTTCTGTAATAATAATTTTTACTAAACAAATAAAAAAAGATTTTACATGATGCAGACTTTTTAGTGGACAATATATATCTACACAAAATTTTTCAAATCATGACAGATTTATATGTTAAAATTGTATATTAATTATAAATAAAAACAAAACAGAATATTAGCAAACAAAAACATGTCAAAAGATTTATTTCTGACTCGGTGCCAAAAAACATAAAATTATATTAAACACACATCTAACACTGACCATATTTTTTTTGTAAATTATATTTTTATTTCAAATCGAAACTATTTCAAAACAATGCTATTATAGTATTTGAAAATTCTTTAAATGAATGTTCGATATTTGTATTTATTCTATTCTTTTACACATTTAAAAATAAAAAAAATAAAAATTTCTCGAAATGCGCGTGCGCTGTTAAAACTGACTGTGGTGAGGGTAACTTTGATGTGATGACGTCATCTCCCCCCGAATTATTCCCGCGAAAAGTCATCCGTCAATGGCAAATGGCAAATATTTAAAATTAAGCAGTGTTAAATAGTCTACTAAGATATGCACTTAGGTCAAATGTCAAATTAACGCAATATAAGTGATAAGTGATAAGTTTTTTTTCTTTTAATATTTTGTGATAACTATAAGTTTTTATTAATTTATAAACATGCATAAGTCACATAAAAAACGAGTAAGTATTTGTTTACAATTTTATTTTTAAATTTATGTTTTGACATGAATCCATTTACAATAAATATTAGTGTAATATTATGTATATTAACATAGTAAAAAAGATTTCCAAATTAATTATATTAAAATAAAAAGAGTTAGGATTAAGTTCTGTATATATTTTATTTAAAAATCAAAATTTTTATATACTCTACGTATATCATCAAAAGGAAAAAAATTACAAATGACATAAATAATAAAAACAAAACATAGATCTACTTATCTCTTATCTGTAGATTGATAAGAGAAGCAATAGAAAAATTATTTACTAATTAATTAATTAATAATTAATTCAAAAGAGTTTCATTTATAGTTGGAGTGGTATGATTGAGAGTATCTTGCATGAGCGAAAGTTTTCAAGTAATAGAAATAGAAGAACATGTATGAGAAGAAGTATTATGATAAGCTAAAGTTGCTTGTCTGGATAGGAATGTTTGAACAAAATCAATTTCGGGATAGTGAAAGAGTTTGTGCTACATCTTGTATTTATATAATATATAATATATAATATATAATACACAATCATACACAATCACGCCATTTATCCAGAAGAATGTGGCACAAACTCTTTTTACTATCTCAAAATTAGTTTTCTAGAGTATTTTTTCTATAAATTTAAAAAAAAAATATATAAATTTTTAATTTGTTTGTTTATTATTTATCTCATTTGTATATTTTTCTGATGTTGATATACGTAGAGTATATCGAAACGTCGATTTTCTAATAAAATATGTACAGAATTTATTATGTATATTTTTATGTAAGGTTATAAAATGTTTAATTTTTAAATTTCATAACTGTGTAAATACTGAAACAACAAGTGTTATATGTCATTTTGACATTATATTTCAGAGATCATTGAAATCAAAGTGGTTGAATGAAAAATAAAATAGAATCTATAGATAATAATTTTTCTATCTTATTATTTTTTACCTAAGTTAATACTTTTTCTTCTTCTAATAGTAAATAATAAAAACAATTGTCACTTTTTGAACATGATTCAAAATTTCACTCATCTTACAGCTATAACTATTAATATAAAAATTATTAATTAATATTAACTATTAATATATAAATATTTAAATAATATAGAAATAAATGTTTTAGTAATGAAAACATAATATATTGACTTAGAAAACTTTTATAGCCTTTTATTTCCCTCAATGTTTAGCATCTCAGAAAATAATACAGCTCACCTATAAAAAAAAGTCTTTTTAATCTTGGTATATAATTACTATTTTTATTATTTTTTACTCAATTTTGCAACTCAAATATGAACTAAATTTTAATGAAGCTAAGTTTAAGGAAGTCTTTAATGAAATATTTTTACATAAAAATTTTATTGACTGTTGGCTGCTAGCCACAGAAATTTAATTAATGGAGAATTTTAATGTTAATTAATAATTTATTTCTAGCCAGGTGCACTAAAATTAGGGCTGGGTAAGAAATCACGATATATCGATATATCGATATCTGATATTAAAAATAAAATTATCGATATATCGAAATATATATATTATCGATATTTTGATACCTGAGCAAATATAAGATTGATGAAATTCTAATTTAAGGTAAAAATATTTGAGATTCTTCTCACATATGAATGAGACAAATAAAAAAATCAGTTATTCTAGTTACTGCATTACATAAAAAAATCATATTACTGATATTTTTCAAATAAAATATTTATTCTTAATGTTTAAATTATTAAAATTTTATTTTTTAATTTTAATTAAACTATTAATGTAAAAGGTACATTAATATATTGTTTAATTTACTTACTAATTGATATAAGTTAAAATTTTCATTGAATATACAAATATTTAAATTGTATCGGTATATATCGATATATCGATATTTTTAAAATATTATTTATCGATATATCGATAATATTGATATGTCGATAATACCGATATATCGATATTTTGTAAATATCAAATATCGATATTGATATTCCAATAATTTTTTTAATTTTGGTAATTTTTTCAGAAATCACATAACAAACGAAGCAATCAACAGGTAACCAATCTGAAAGAAATAGATTCGGAAGATATCTGTAAACTGAATGACGAATCTGAAGAATTTGACAGTGAAACTGGAACTTTTACTGTTAGACATTCAGATGTTATGGGCAGGTAAATATATTTTTAATAACTAATTGAAACAATATCATAGGAAATATAATTATATTTTTTTTAAATAATTTATTACAAAAAGAAATTAATACTGTACATTATTATTTTTATTATATTTTGTACTAGCTAAATTACTTGTGCTACATAAACTTAATTCTTTTAAAAAGCATTTTAATATACACTGTTAAAAAAAGTATGGTTTGCTGCCATAAATTTGCAAATAATATTACATAATTTAAGTTTGAATTATTAATTGTCTAATTTAATTATTAATCTAACATTACTAATGAAATAAATGACAGTAAATAAAATTTAAAAAAATTTATTTAGTTTGAAAACTTATCGAAAATTAAAAATATTAATAAATTACAAATTATTTTACGTAATTTTACATTTTTTTTCTAATAGTATAGAGTATTATCTCAAAATATCTTAGGGCCCGGGTTCGAATCCCGCGGCATGGATGTTTGTGTTGTCAAAATTCGTTGAAATACACTTTGAAAAAAGTGAAAAAGTTTATAAGGATTAATAAAAAAAAAATCTTATATATATTATTTTCTCAAATTATTTAATCTTATATAAATAATAATAATAATAATAATTATTAAACATTAATCAAAGTAATGGCAATGATTTAAAAAAAATCTGGCTTATTTTAGTTACTAAATTATAAATTTTGTAATCTAGTTACTTGTATTTTATTACCTAGTAACAAGTAACTTGTTTCTATGTTTTGTTTGTTTATATTTTGTGCAGTATATCAAAAAGTCGAAAATTAATTAAAAATGTAACAGAACTAAAATCTAAAACTTTTTTATTTTATTATAATTATTATTATTAAATTTATTATACATGAAATATTTTATATTATAAAAGTAAATAAGGATATGTGACACAATAACTAATTTTATAAATTAATTTTATTTAAATAATATTTTTTATTTTAGTTTTGATATTGTTTCGTGAAGAACATGTTTTTACAAATTCCGGTAGCTGATTGTAACTTTGCAATTATTTGTGAAAAATATTATTTTTCGTATTTTATTAGTTGAAATTTTTTGATTTTGGCGTTTAGGTTCATTCACAATGAACCTAAACACCAAAATCGCAAAATTTCAAATTATTCTATAAGGTTCAAAATTATCAATATTTATTATTTTATAAGTTGTTACACATGCGCAGTTCCGGTATAATTCCGGATAACAAAATTTTCCAAATAAAACAGCGTATCTGTTTAAGTTCATTAAAAAGCATAGTTTAATACAAATATAATATTGTATAAAATTAAAATTTAACACAAAGAATTAACAAACTAAAATTAATTACATAATAAAACTAAATACAGCTCATTTTTATTCACTGAATTTTTAAACAAATTGACAAATATCAGTATTTTTTGGAATTTAACAATTTTGAAATGGTCTAGAGCGTACCGTTTAATACAATGCCAGATAAAATAGCTTATATATATATATATATATTAAATTATTTTTATTTAATTTGCTATTAGCTTTGTTATCAATCGAAATGTTTGCTGGTGTGTGTGCCGTGATTTGGCATGTTGCCAAAAGTCATGTTAAAAAGATTTAGATTCATCCAACACACAATGGTGTACAAATTTCGATGAGAGTTATCCATCAAATTCTACAGCTGTCTTGTTTCTAAACTTTAAAAAAATTATAAACATAAAACACTCTCCGAATTTTTCTAGTGAACATTGACTATTTTCTATTATTACTACACATCTTAAAAACAATTCCGACTATTTTTATGAGCTGTAAAAATTAGCTATTTCCGTGTTTACCACATATTTTTCTTCTATTATTATTATTATTGGTCTAACAGTTTTATTAAGTTTTACATTTATTTATTAGGTTTAATTTAATATTTATTTTTAGATACGTATTTTGCGCAACAAAATTATTAAAAATATATATTTATTTAAATTGTTTAACGAAAGGTAAATAGATTCTAGTACATAAATTTTAATATGCAGAAGAACTTGTATACATTACATATAAGTCTTTTGTGTAAAGACCCACCAGTGCATACATTTTAGGCTGTATCGATACAACAAAAACAAGGTCAACCACGCTGTAGCAATATAAAATAAAAGTGGAACGAGCTTAGCTCTGTTAGCTTTCAAAGTAATAACTTCGATCAATTTTATTAGGAAATATAATACGCTTGTTGCATTAAATATAATTCAAACTGCTTTAATCTAATTCTCTTTCTCTCTTTCTCCAATGGCACTACAGCCCAAATCGTTCCTTGACTTCACATATCGCACTACTTGTTCCGTGATCGTTCATTTAGACACTTTTTTGACATTGCAAGTCGTGCATTCGAGTAGAGCAGCGACAAGTTCCGAACAGTAATCTAATTATCTCTATTTCATCTTCTTTTTTTACAATCTTATGTTAGTGGTAGGTGTAGTCTTAAAAATATATTTTTCCAAAACTGAACTATTTTCCAATTTCTATATAAGTAGAATAATACTTGATAATACGACAATAATTTGATAGTTATACATACAATTTTTTTAACTATTTATATAATTTAATATTTAAATGACACTAAATTTAAATCTTTTATTGACACTACCCACAAATTTGTTCCTGATTTTTAGTAATTTTTACATCTGTTCTTCTCTATTAATCACTTATTATAAACGCCCGTCACATAATACGAGCTTCGTGTACTTCATGTAAAATAACCCTGCCCGTGAATGTCACGGGCAGTGTTATTTGAATATCAAACATTTCTACTCTGTGAATATATCACACGATGTTAAATTGTTTTAATTAATTTTTAAATATATTTATTTATTATATTTCATATACCGAAGTAAAATAATGCATACATACACAATTATGTTATATACACAAAATTGTGGCACAAACTTTTTCCACTATCCCAATATTAATTTCTTCCAAACATTTTTATTAAGATAAGCAACACTAGCGTCATCCACATTCATCTAACCTATCTCATACATGCTTTTCTATTCCTACTACTTGGAAATATTTGCTCACGCAAGCCACTCCTCAATCATACTATCCATTTAGTCATGGAACGTCCACGCAAACATATACCTTCAAAATCATTTATATAAATATTTTTAACCAAAAGTTCATTAGATATTCACTCAAGATGACCGAAATATCTTAACTAACTCTAACACCAACTTTTGCAACAACATTTTTTACAATTTCACACTAATCATACACTAATTTATTTAGTACCCGATTCTTTTTAGTTATATCACATACGCCACGTAAAAGTCTCATTTCCACAACAGTCATTTACCTTTTATGCTTTTGCAACCAAACTTAACATGCACTATCATACATCAATATTTTAACTAATTATAAAATGCAAAAAAAAGACTTCTTTAATCAAAAATTTGCTAGTCCGTTAACAAATTTCAGTTAAAAACTCCAGTTGGTCAAACATTCTTTACCGGTATTTTAAATAATAACTATAGTCATGTACAATTTTAAAAACAACACAATTTTTCACATTTATTTTTATGCATTATATCTATGTCAAATTTCTACTAATTCGTCAAAATAAACAATTTATTTATAATATACAGGCTGTAACAGAATAACTATTTCTAATTTTCAGAAATGATAGAGTGCACTTAGAGAAACATTTTTTATTAATAAACTAGTGTCCGAAAATTTCTCGGTGTCAAGATACACTAGATATCGTTAAAAACAATCTTAATCAAAACATCAAAGAGTAGTTAAGTTAAGGAACATTTTATTAGAAATAATAGCGCATTAAACTTTATAAAAATTGTTCGAAGTTACGACCACAATTTTCGATACACAAGTTGTAACGATGTACAATCGACTGCCGAAAAAAAAGAAAAAAAAATTTTCGGACACTAGTTTATTAATAAAAAATGTTTCTTTATGTGCCTTCTATCATTTCTGAAAATTAGAAATAGTTATTCTGTTACACCCTGTATATGTATGTATAGCATATCATTCGAACAAAAAAGTTAAAACAACGAAAACCTTTTTTACTGTCATCAGCAAACAAAACAACATCGAAGCCAAGGAAAATAAAACGGTGTTCCACACACAAAGGTTATTCTTAACAAAGCTTGAATTAAGATATATAATAAATCCAGTGCTGTAAATCAAAATCTGAACACCGGAATATCCGCGTACGAGAGATACCCAATGTATTATTTCCTATTTTCTAGGCGCGAAGCCAAAATTCATTTTCATCTATTTGGCGCATCTCTTGTGGAAACAGCCGCGAAGATAATGATGGAAACGTTTAATGAAAAATAATAATAATAATAATAGGATTCGGGGTCTTTTTTGTCTGATGTCACATATTATAAGTGGAACATTTCATGTATTGTCTATTCTCAGATTTTTACCCGGGTCTCAAATTTTTTATTGTCACTGGAATGTACGAAAAACTTTTTTGGTTTGTGTTTCGCTAGTTTTTAATAACAATAATCGATTGATAATAATATCAACGAAAAAAAAAACATTTTTATTGATTAGATTAATGTAAAATTAACAGCAAATTAATTCTGTAAACAACTAAAAAATTTAACAATTAACATAACATGTATGTTACAATATTCTTTTAATTAAATTAGAAAATAAATATGCAATATTTTATATATACAGTGTGTAAAGTGATGGATGAGGATTTGTTGCTATCAAAACCCATTATAGTCAAAGAAAAATCCAGTAATCACTTAAGATAAGATCAAAAACTTGATATTATGTCGAGTTGTTGATTTTAAAAATGACTAATTGTAAGTTCGAATGTTACATCAGTATCGTGTTACCCATGAAAAAAAAAATATAAATATATTTTTTTTTTAATTATATTTTGGCAAATTAATAATAATAATAATAATAATAATAATAATTAAAAAGTAAGTCTCTTGTCAAATATTTTTAACATTTTTCACACGATATTGATGTAACATTCGGACTTAGTCATATTTAAAATCAACAACTCGACATAATATCAAGTTTCTAATCTGGATTTTTCTTTGACTATAAGGGGTTTCAATACAAGCAAATTTTTTTATAAAGAATAAGTTTTTTTTCTAAAACTCATATTAAAATTTTTTTCCTTATAGGAAACTTCGTCACTTTACACACTGTATATATATATATATATATATATATATATATATATATATATATATATATATATACATATATGTCGGAGATGGCACACAGTGGTTCGAAAGTTAAAAAGCGGCCAAAAAGTACTGGAATTGCTTCGCAGCGCTGCAAATTTATCTTGCTTAATGAGCATATTTTGATGATTTCAACTTAGATTATATGATGCCATTTTGATAGTTGCAAGTATTTGTAGCTGAAATTTTCAGGATTTATTCTCCATAAAATAAAGATAAATTCCTCAAATTTTCATCATCCCAATTTAGCCCAATCAAAAGTTACAGCTATTTTAAATTTAACATTGAAAACTCCATAATCAGTGAAAAAGGTACTATATTGCAGATAATGAATGGTCAATATTTTCTTATAGCTGCACGTTAATAACGTCAATTCCATGTTGTATGATGTATATAGATATAAAAATTCAAGAACATCATACAAATTTCGAAGTTCATTTTTTTCAATCATGCGCGTTTTTTGACTCAGACCACTGTGTTCCGCCTTCGACATATATATATATATATATATATATATATATATATATATATATATATATACACAGAGTGTCCAAGATAACTCCGTATGCATGGGGATCTCCGGAACTGTTAGAGATACGACCTCGGTTAAATTAGATGAAAGTTGCCTCATTAGTAGGCGAGTTTAGTCATCTTTTGTTTTTTCCAAAAAATTCTTTAGGTTACTAGATATAGACAAAAATGCAAATTTTGCTGTTTTATATTTTTGTTTATAACTCTCGTATGCAAAACGATACATTATTTTGGTTTGCACTTTCTTAAGACACTTTTTTACACAGAATTTCCAGAAGTTACCAGAATTTTTGTGCCATGTACTGTTTTCGAGATTTATGATGCAACTTTGATTTTTCTTATATAACTAGTATTTCAATGTAGTGTAATTAAAAAGACCTTTTTTTTCTCTTTCCAGTGATATAACATAGTCCTACTTTATTTTAAATAATAACATGGAAAATTGAAAAAAAATCTATTTTGCAAAGTAATAATTCATTTTTTTAGTTGAAACTAAGTAGGTCATGTTAAAATAAATGAAACATGAGCCCTACCTTATTTTAAACAATAATATAGAATTATAATAAAAAAAAAAACAATTTATTAAATACTAATGCCATATTTTACATTCGTAATAACTAATAACTATAACAGTAAAATTACATTAAGTGTTCAAATAAACCACCGTTTTCTTGAATGAACATACGTGTTCTCTTAAGCATAGCTTGTGTTAGGTTAGTTTTAGGTATTTAATACCGTACTCAATCAAATTCATGTTTAATATCCTATACATCCCTACACTGGGTTGCCTTCTTTAAGGATATAAATTTAAATACATTTCCGCGGCTAATACTGCGTTACTTTGACAACGAATGTAACAATAAAGCATTTCAAACTTCTCTAAATTTTCAAACCGCTCTATGAATTAATATTCTTTCAATAAGCACTCCAATAAAACTAACTATAACTATACAAATTTGCCGTGACAGTAAAAGGCGTGTCTTGCGCAGAGAGAGCACGCATTCGGAGGAAATGAGATAGACAGCTACCCTAGCTAACGCTAGCGACGATAAAAGTAAGATTAAAGTCCCCACCATAGGTCCCCACCATGTCCCCACTACAATTTTTAGCTAGAACCATTGCGCATCTACCCCTCATTGTCACCGCATATTTGTAACCCTATAACTAACTAAGACAATAATCAGAAGAAAAGCAAAACCAAAAATCTAATAATAAGGAAAACAATGCCTATTTCTCATGTTTCATTTGTTTTGATATGGCCTACTCGGTTTTCAACTAAATAAATGAATTATTACTTTGCAAAATAGATTTTTTCAATTTTTCATGTTATTATTTAAAATAAAGTAGGACTATGTTATATCACTGGAAAGCAAAAAAAAAGATCTTTTTAATGACACTACATTGAAATACTAGTTACATAAGAAAAATCAAAGTTGCATCATAAATCTCGAAAACGGTACATGATAAAAAAATTTTGGTTACTCCTGGAAATTCTGTGTAAAAAAGTGTCTTAAGAAAGTGCAAACCAAAATAATGTATCGTTTTGCATACGAGAGTTATAAGCGAAAATATAAAACAGCAAAATTTGCATTTTTGTCTATATCTAGTAACCTATGGATTTTTTTGGAAAAAACAAAAGATGACTAAACTCGCCTACTAATGAGGCAACTTTCATCTAATTTAACCGAGGTCGTATCTCCAACAGTTCCGGAGATCCCCATGCATACGGAGTTATCTTGGACACTCTGTATATATATACATTACATATTTATTTTCTAATTTAATTGAAAGAATATTGTAACATAAACATGATATTTTTATTGTTAAATTTTTTAGTTGTTTACATAATTAATTTTCTGTTAATTTTATTAATTTATTATTCTAATCAATAAAAATGTCTTTTTTGTTGATATTATTATCAATCGCTTATTGACCAACTGATTATAATAATTAAACATTAAATAAAATGATTGAAAATATAAAAGACTACACAAGGACCCGTTGATAGTTTCAAAACAACCAAGCGAACTCTTTCCCGCCTCGGCGCACACAATGCCTCTTGTATCAATGTATCAATCTTTCATTTCATTTAATTGTTTATTGTTTTTGTTTATTGTTTTGACTCCGTCCAGTACGCGCATACGTAAGACGGCTCTCCGCGTTATTAATTTATTAAAAAAACTCAATTTGTGTTACCCCTGAAATAGTGTCACCCGGGGCGGACCACCTATCTCGCTCCCTCCTAGCTATAACAACTGGTAATTCCAATAAATAACATGCATTAATTTGCCTAGTCACATTAAAAAATTGTAGTAATCATGTTTTTTGTTTTATAATTTGAAACGTTTAGAAAATTGGATGGAAATACTCTTTTGTTAAAATTAATGAACGAAGGTTATATCTGTAAAAGACAGATTGTTTAATTTGCTTTGTTTAAATAAATATCAATGTTTGATTGCTTTGATTGTAGCATAAAATAATATACAATGAATGGTATGCTTATTTTAACTGCTGTGTTAGATTATTTTTATTTGTATTGGCATTATATGCAATTTTATAAGAAGGTTTAGGAATAGAAATATGTAAAATTTCAAGGATTCATATAGTTTTTATATTTGTTTCTAAATATGTCTTTTATATAGTTTCATAATCTACTTAAAAAAATCTGCTGTGGCCACCACATAATTGTCTGTCACTATCACCATAAAATCATAAAATATTTACAGAGAAATAATTATTAAACAAAATCTGCTGTGACCACCAAATAAATGATCGTCATCGTATTAAATAAATTTATGGAATAGAAAAATTTCTATAATAACTACTGTAGTCATGATAACTAAAAACAAAACTGTCTTGTCATAAATATGTCACTTATTTACAGAATTATGCATATATATATATATATATATATATATATATATATATATATATATATATATATATATATATATATTGTGACATTTAGATGAAGAAAAATATTAGATGTTAAAGTTAAATTTTATCAAAGTGTTCAAATTTTGAAATATTTTATTCATCTGATTTTTATCCTACCTGTCACCCATAATGGGCACGGCGTCAGTTGTTTGGAGGAGAGCTGGGTCGTAGGTGGGGTTGGTAGGAACTTTATTTGGTGATGTTGGTAAATTAGGTGGGCGCCAGTCAAAGCGGAATGTTGACGCAAAATGAGAAGCTTTGACAAATCTCAAAAAGGAACTTAACGGGATAGGGATTTATTTCATTTTTCGAGAATTTGTTTCGGAAATGCGATAATAATTAAATAAAAAAAGAACTTACATGCTTTTGAAAGATAATTCGTTATATTGCATGATATACCAATTACAGAATAATGAACGTCCTTTGTTTGATGTCTGCTGGTTAGCGGGTGGTCTAGCTAAAGAAGATCTTCTTCTGCGTTTTCGTCAGCGCCGAGGAGATGCAGAATGCACAGCGCAACAAAGCGGCGTGATCATGGATGGAGACATCATGAGAATGATCGCCCTCGAAATCGGAATACGCCCCGCGGGCTTTAGTACGACATAAACATCATCATCCAATCCATAATTACTGCTCGACTTATTGGATGGTCGAAATCTTTCATTGGCTGATCCAAACTCGGTTTCCACAATTAACTGGTGCTACTATACATCTGAATCTCGCTCGGACACCGTTGAAAACGACAGCCTGTTCATCTAAACATGAGGGGGCACAGCAGATTTATCCAACATACAAACATGATAAAATCAAACAAATCGAACTTGAAATAAAAGTCGATACAATCGAAATGGCAACGATAAGCAATAGTTTCATACAATATCATCAATATAACAAATTAAGACAGAATCAAAATAATTTACCAGCTACAATTTAAATTACACAAATCATAAATCAACTCAAGCAACGTTAATAAATTTAGCCATCAAAAGAAATATCATAGTACAAAATTTAAGCGATAATAACAAAATTCAATCAGCAACAAAATAGATAATAACAGCATAATCTCATAATACAAAATTTAAACGATAATTGCATAGTTCAAAATCATGCAAGTAAAATTAAAATATTTAACTAGAAACAAAAAATACATAACTCAAAGAAAATTCCACAATAATACAATAAAATGACTTAACGATATTTTCTAGCTAAATAAGTTAAAGTTACTTGCTCAAAAAAAATATCTTCAATATCAAAATAATACAATCAATCAAAATTTGCTACTTACAGTATACGACAAAATAAAATACGGCACAAGAAAATGATTACGAATAATGATCGGAAAGAAGGAACAAGGAACTGGGAACGAATTGGGGTCGCGTGCGCAGGAGAGACAAAACACGAAAGTACCTTAGCCGATCTAGACAGAATGTCTTTCCCGTGATTCGTAAATCCGGAAGCCAATGAACGCATTCTGATCTTATAAGCGTAGCCCACGAAAACATAGGGTATTTCACCGAGAATTACGACGTGGCCACAAAAAATATACTACACACAAAATATCATCACAGCCGATATAGCTTCTTCAGCCTAAAATTTAAGCGCTGTGATAATAGCAAAATTATACGATACGATAAACCAAAAAATCATCGCAACACGAACAATGGCACGTGGCCTCAAAATAACTCGTATTGCAACAATCCCGAACTCTACAAAAGTTCAAACAATAAAACGCCGATACGTTTTAATACGCGAATAAAATTATCAACCGCAGCGTCGCACACTGCAACCAAAATCTGAAGATCATAACGCGCTCTAGCGAGGGCTCGAAATTTACGAATACAGACAATGATACGCACTAAAGAACTTTCACAAACGGAAAACGGGAAGGAAATCTACAAGTATTTACAAAGAAAGAAATGAGGATTGGAACGGGAATCTGTGCTGCTTCAAGGTTAATTTTATCATCACAAAATTACTAATCTTCAAATAAACTATAACGATACAAACTCTAATAAATTGGACTCTAGAAATTATCATTCAAACAAAATAACTTACAAAATTATTCAAGAAAGAAATTGGCTTTACAAAAAATACAAAACGAAATCAAATGTAAGCTGACCATCATTGTATTCATGAGAGCAAAAATTTACGTTACTAAAATAATCCAAATATCAATAAAATCTCATGAATAACAATTCAAACATAATACAAAATAAATAAATTGTCAACTTACATCGTTTCAAATCCAAACGAAACAATCCCATCATGAATACATTACTTTTCAATACCGCATGGTAATTAACCTTCAAACTCATCACAGATACAACGACGACATACAAGTAGATATTTGCTCAGAGCCGGACTGCTCATGGAAGAGAGCTGCTTGCTCGGACAGTCGCTCACGGGAGAGAGATATTTCACCGGTACAAGCATATTTATGTGCGTGCTAATTTCACACATTTTAATCAATATTGCCAATTCACTAAAAAATAAATACTTTATAAAACACAATTATTTTCTATAAAATTTGACTCGTGACAAAAAGTGTTTTTGTCACAATATATATATATATATATATATATATATATATATATATATATATATATTATATATAGGATAAAAATTTTCTCTTTTCGAAAAATGTTACAAATAATTGTTGTTATATAGTTATAATACGAAATATTCGCACATAAAAGTGACATCAGTAAATTACCACTTTCGGTTGGCAGATCTTTAACCAAAGTTGATCAAAAAGTTGTCAGTTATGATACTTGCATACTTTTTGTTATTTTTTTTGAATAATTTTGAATATTTATAAAATATTTATAAACTTCATAAAAGTAGCATCAGTAAACTACCACTGCCGGTGAATAGATCTATACTAAAAGTTGATAAAATTAATGTATTTAAAATTTCTTGAACCGAATTTGATCTACACATATTTCGAGTTTGATCAACAGACAGAGAAACAGACCGACATTATGCTGAAAATAGTTGATTCATATTACAAAACGTCTAATACATTCTTATCTGTATTAATGTTCGAAAAATCAAAATTGAGATGGTTGTAATACCTGCCTGTCTATATATTGCGGTCGATAAAAATTAAATTTGAAATAGAATTTTTTATTCTGAAATTCTGAACAGATCTGTAGCGTTATAGAATATTTCGTCTTTATCTATCAAATAAAAAGTGTCGTTCACTAGCGAAAGACAAAATATTCTGTTTAGGATTCTACTTCTAGTTCTTTGAAAGCGTATTTATTTGTAAAATTATTTTTAACTGACGTGCATTAGAATCTAAAAAATATGATGTTTGTTTCTGTTTTACAGATATGTAGTTGCATCTAGAGATCTAAAACCAGGAACCATAATTATTAGTGAAAAACCATTAGTTGTAGGCCCTTGTACAGATAGTCCAATCATTTGTCTGGGTTGTTACTACAATTTTGAAAAAGAAGAATCTGTAACTCCAATTAAGTGAGTATAAACCTTCATACACTAATATTAAAATTTGTTGTCAATTTTCATTAAATTTTCACAACTCTAATATTTCCTGTGTTGGGATTTATCTAGATAAGTCATAAGTTGCGAAATTATCTAGAGAAAGGTCTCGTATTTAAAAGTTTTTCTTATCATAGAATTACATAAATGTAAAAATTTTCGGTCACTTTTATTTACTTTTAAAATCAATCAATCAAGTAATTGTCATTGAATTTAAAATATGAAGTACAATTTTAATATATAAACATATGTTTCAACTGTAACAGTTATCTATTTGGTAATTTAATTAAATTTTACGAATTTTTAAAACTACTAAACTAATATTATTTTAATAACATTTTAAAAACATGTTTTTATGTAAAATAAAAATCGAAATTTATGTGAAACTTTTTAAAAAATATCAATAACTAATTTTTTATAATAATAATGAAGAATTTTTTTATAATTTTATTCGTGATTTTGAAAATTAAAAATTTTAAACTTTTAAGCATTCCCGAAAAATTTCTGAAATATTCCTGCATTTCTAAAAAAAATCTTGCAATTTCCAAAAATTCCTGCAATTTCCGAAATTCCTAATAAAAAGTGTACACAAAAATTTTTAAGTTGCCAATATCACTTAATTGCAATGAACTAATTTATAATTAAATAATGTAATAAATTTGGAAAATGTATTGGCCTCTCCGGGCTTCAAATCCCGATTTCCTGCTAGAGTATGAGTTTACGACGAAACAAAGACATTTTTCCAATCATATTGTCATGCGTTAACCTGCTAAGTTGTATTACAGTAATATGATATTAAAGCAATGTTTTCAGCAATAACACTAAGAGTTTTACAAATATTTTAATTTCCACTTATATAATTAGAAAATTTAATAATCTCGCTGAGATTCGAACTTGGGTTTCCTGCATTCGCTAGAAAAACGTTTCTTTTGATGTCAATTATCTCCTCTAGATAATAAAAACTACTGTATCTTTATCATTATCTAGATTATTTTTTCTTCATATCTATTTTATTTTTATTATAAAATTAACTTTAAAGAAATCTTTATCAGATGTCCTGGCTGTGGTTGGCCTCTCTGCAGTACTCGTTGTCCCGGTCTAAATAAAGAATTTGGCCACACTACCCTAGAATGCAAGGCCTTATCTAAATCAGGCGCTTTCAAAACAGGAGATACCTCACCAAGTCGTGCCTATTATAGTGCTATTGTTCCTCTTCGATGCCTACTACTGGAAAAGGAAGATTCGGCAAGATATTGTGCGCTGATGCGCATGGAATCACACAATGAAATCCGAAGAAAAATTCCCACCGTCTGGGAGCACAATCAGAAGAACGTTGTTAATAGGATTATTACTGAATGGGGATTGAAGGAGTTCGATGAAGAATTGGTGCATACTGTTTGTGGAATTTTAGAGGTAAGTTTTATTTTTTTATCACGCTGTTGTTGTCACGGTCAAATTTTGTAACTAATTTTTAGACCACTTCCTATCATTTGATTTCACTGAAATTTGCATGTAGTTTCATTCCAGGAGACAACACAATACAGTAGAACCCCGATTATCCGTGCGCGCATTATCCGGGCGGCGGATTCTTCGTGCGGCATTTTTAAAATGTCATCCGTGCGCGGATTATCCGTGGCTGACGGCCAGAGGTTGGCGCATGAACGCTGAATGCACCGTGCAGGCGTTCGCCTCGGGGAATACCCGAGTTCGGCTCGAGAAATCCTCCGTTTATGTGTTTACTTATTATTTTCGCCAACTGCCGACCGACTCGTTAGTTAAACGTAAACAGACATTCGTTTGACACATGTATTTGTCTGAATAAATTATTTAAAAAAATAAAAATAAGGTCTTTGGATTATCCGTGTTTTCGATTATCCGGCGAAGGCTCGGTCCCGGCTGGCCCGGATAATCGAGGTTCTACTGTATTATATATAAAAAAAAAACCGATTACAAGATATGACATTTTTATATTTATTTTTTTAATACATCTGTCACATAAACTATTTTTTTGTTCAATTAACAATTGAATAATGTAAATGACAGATAATAAGACTAAAAAGCAGAAAATAAAATATATAAAAAAAACTTTTTTGAAAACCACGCTTATATTTAAATGCATTAAAAAGAGAAAAATAATTTTTTTCCTGGTTATCCAAATTTTTTAGGAAGAAATAAAAGCGTGGAGCGCCAAGAAACTATATATTTCGCAATGATGATTAAGCGCTCCACGCTTTTATTTCTTTCTAGAAATTTTTGTTTTATAATGCATTTTTTCTAATATCACTGTAAAAAAGTTGCAATTTTACATAAAAAAATTACATATTATTTCAGCAAAACCGATGGTTTACATAATTTTCCTGTAAAATAATATAATTTTGTAAAAAATAATATATAAATATACCACGGTTGCAAACCGAACCGTGCACCGAAACCAAACAGAATCGGCACTTTTTCCGAACTGAGGCAGTAAATCATTCTACTTATTTTAAACCGGAATTCAGAAATAAAATTTCTGAATCGGTTCCAAACCGGTTCTCTATCGGTTTAATGTATTAAGTTTCTTCACAGTGTCTTTAAATTCAGAGTGCCATGTTATATTTTGATAAATATAATTATATTTGAAATTATAAAAATCATAAAAATATAGATATAATATTTGCATTAAAACTTTTAAATTGAAATAAACAGTGTAAATTAACCTAACAAACTGTTAAATTTATATAAATTAATGACACAAATATGAATAAATTTAACATGAATTAACATAAAAATTGCGTGAAAAACTTGATAAAATATTTCGAATTCTTTCCGGTCGATTTATATCAGGCGAGCTAAAATTATGTATGTCCATTAATAAGCATGTTTACATTAACTAAATGATCTGATTACTAATACATGTCATATTAGTCATGTTTAACCTGTTGGACGATAAATTAAATCGTATCATTTATAATGTAATTAATTTTCACACGTTATATATGTATATGAAAGTCTGTTTCTAATCCTGTATTCCAACATTTAGAAAATATATTCCTTGTCTAAAGATTTTTTACTATACATGTATACATACACAGAACAGAAAATCCTTCAATAATTTTTCTAATGTTTTATTTGTTTTATCTAAAAAAATAAAAGAAAAGAATGTGGCACAAACTCTTTCCACTATCTCAAAATCAGTTTCTTTCAAACATTCCTATCAAGACAAGCAACTTTAGCTTCATCCACGTTCATAATTCCTCTCTCATACATGTTCTTCTATTCTTACTACTTGGAAACTTTTGCTCACGCAAAACACTCTCAATCATACCACCTACCAATAATATAATATTTCACTAAATTAAAATTTTGCTATATATAAATTTATTTTATAATTCATTCATTATTAAAATTACAGTAAACAAAAGTATTTGATCTAAAAAATAGATAATAGTATAAATATTACGTAATATAATAGTATTCCTTTATCTCGAATTTCATGTAAATAATACAAATTGATTTAATTTAATTTATACATACAAACAGTTTTTATTATTATTTTATGTAAATCTATATAAAAATTATAAAAATAACATTTATTTTACTTTGTGATTTCAATAGCAAAGGTTTGTTCCTGTCATCGAAAAATAACAATATATTTTTAGTAGATATTTTTTTTTGACTTCTGCTAAATATTATGGATGAGGCTATTTATACATACGGTATGTATACGCAATTAGCTATTTATACATACTGAAAAAAAACCCTAAATAGCCAATTGCGTAAAAATACTGTATGTATAAATAGTCAATTGTGTATACATACCGTATGTATAAATAGCCACTTTCAAATATTATATTCATTATTAATATTGTAAGTAAAGACATGAGTCTTGTGTTGAATATTGATAAGTGTTATTATTTAAGGTGGATGTTTTGATGACTGAGTATAATGTATCTGTTGATGGTGTACATTTAGAGCAGGTAGATGAATTTATGTATTTCGGTAATTTATTGTCTAAAAATGGCTGCATTGCAAGGTTTTAAATGCTTTGAGCACTTATGCTAGAAACGTAAATATATCCAGTGAAGTCAGTTTGAGTGTTTACAATGCTGTTTTGGTGCCTACATTGATGTATGGTAGTGAGTGTTGGGTTTGGTTGCAGAAACATAAAAGAAAAAAGACTACTGTGACTGTGGAAATGAGATTTTTTGCATGCGATATGTGGTGTGACTAAGGAATCATCTAAGAAATAGTTTAATACATGAAGAATGTGAAATTGGAATAAATGTTGTTGCAAAAGTTAGTATTAATCAGTTAAAATGGTTCGGCTATCTTGAGCGAATATTTAATAAACGTTTTATTAAAAGAGTATATGTGTGTGAATGATATTGCAGGTGTTGGAGAGTGTTTTGCGTGAACGAATGTTACCAAGTGGTAAGAATATAACAGTGAGAGGCATCATAAATGTGGATGAATCAAAAGTTACTTGTGTGAATATAAATGTAAATTTCTACATAATGGAAAGAGTTTGTGCCACACTCTTATGAGTATATGACGTGATTGTGTATGTATGTTATAATGTACGATATGTTTCTTGATTATTAATTATTCATTACTCACAACAGCTAATTTTTGAATTATTGTTTAATACTTTTTGACTAATTAAAAATTTGTAAATTTATTATTTAATAGTTTGTAGCTATCACGAAATTACATTTGAAATATCTAACGAATTAAAACTGTTGCTGTGATACAATGCAATTTTCAAATTGTAATTATTTTGAAATGTTATTTATGTCAAACCAAAAACTGCAATTTCATATTATATGATTTTAATTCAATTAAATAGTTAGAAAAATAACAATCCGAATCTATATTGTTTTTAGGTAAATGCATTTGAAGTGGGACAGCATGGTACAAGTATACGTGCCATTTACCCAACAGCATTTTTATTGGCTCATGATTGTGTCCCAAATACGACTCATACAGATGAAGACACATGTTATAAGTTAACAGTTCGATCTTCAACTTTTATTCCAACTGGCCAATCAATTACATTAAGTTATGCGTACACATTACAGGTAAATTTATTTTCATAATGCTTTTTATATGAAATATATATATATATATAATATTTTACTATAATTTATTTGTTGCGTCATGGGAAGACACATTTTGTTTTACATAAAATCGAGTCAATTAAAGATCTTTTTAGTGTGTAAAAAATAGAATGTAAAGTATACAAGAAGTTTCAGACCACCCTTCCACCCTTTAAAAAAAGAATTTATTGGTTTTGCTAGAATTTTCCTGAGAAAACCGGAAGCAACTTTAAAATTTCAAATAGAACCATAGATTATGTTTGGTATCACTGAATAGGGTTTTTAAAACGAATTGTTTTTATTTGTAACATTTTTTGATATGTTTTACGGTTAAGAAAATTATTAATAATAAATATGAAAGAAGCAACTTTAATTAATATATCGAGATTTAAATCCGCTAATCCGTTAATGAATATTTGTTATTTGTCCTGAATATTCGATATTCATGCAGATTAAACAAATTCAAACAAAAATTCGTATACTCTTTACAAATACCAAATATTTATATATATATATATATACCGTGTGTTGACTTGGACCGTCGTACATAGGGATTTAGCATGTAAAATCAGACATGTGCGATTTACTGCTTCCCAAATCATTTTACAAAAAAAACTTTGGGTTAAATGTTTTAGGAAACACTTTTTTACATGTAAATCAATCAACAAAATTTGTTTTGGAACTATCCCAACGTCAGGAATTAGCTCTAAAGTTATCAAGAAATTGACTGAAAATAGCATTAGTCGGCCGTGCATTAGCATTTGTTTGATTTTTTGTTCCAATTTCACGGCTACTGCCATTTTGAAGTCAATTTCTTAACAACTTTAGACCTTGACGTTAGGAAGGTTCCAAAATAATTTTAGTAATTGATTTACATGCAGAAAAGTATGCCCTAAAACATTTATCATAAGGTTTTTTTTTTGTAAAATAATTTGGGAAGCAGGAAATCGCACATGTCTGATTTTACATGCTAAATCTCTATGTACGACGGTCCAAATCAACACACTGTATATATATATATATATATATATATATATATATATATATATATATATATATACGCATCTTGTTTGTTCGCATACGAACAACGCAAGTGTAAAGCCGATTATAGAAAATAATATATTTCCATGAAATTAAAGTAAAATTTTATCATTTGATAACAGGGAACTCTAAAACGACGCGAGCATTTGGCCGAAAGCAAGTTCTTCGCATGTGCTTGCACGCGGTGCAGTGACCCAATGGAGTTGGGTACGCACGCAAGTACCCTACTCTGTCCTAGATGTGGACCAGGACTAGTAGTGTCCACGGAACCCCTCGACGCCAATGCACCCTGGAGATGCAATAACACGTCAGATGACTGTCCTGGGTATAGTGTTACTGGACGATCTATGCGGTTACTCATGGAAAAGTGAGTAGTTATATTCAATATTATAAAATTATAAAGGTTTATTTACAAATTAGTGTTATGTTTAGCGCAAAGCTATAGTTGTTCCGAGCCAAACTACTTAATAACTTATGAAAAAAACAACTCAAATGCAAAATTTTATTTTTATAAATTGTTGTTGGTTCTGTTGCAACCAAAAATGGAAATTATTAATGTCTTTTAACAAATTTTTATTATGTTTTCACAAGCTAATAGCTAGCAGAACCAATACAATAATAATTTGTCTTTATTTAGCTCAAATGGTCAAATGCTATACAAAATACAAAATAATAATATGAAAACTGTAAATCATATATAAAAATTTCTTAAATCTATTATAAACATACAAATTCTTTATTTAAATAATAATCCTTAAGTCTAATTTTGAATATTTTTAAATCTAAGTTCTTAAAAACTATCAGGTAACTTATGATATATTTGCAGTAATGTATTTTGTCCTTGTTTAGTATTTTTTTGTGTAATATACAATTTATTCTTTTATCTTTAAAATAATCAGGTTAAAGACCTAATTTTATTTTATGAATTAATATAATTATTTCCATTAAGTTTCTTATATTGCAGCATTAGTATGAAACATAAAACTAGTATCAAAATAAGTAGGATAGTCTGAATGAGTTTTAACTTATTTTTAAATAATAAAAATACAAATAATAATAAATCAGTTAAAAACTTAAAAAGTAAATTAAAATGCAACCAATTTTACTGCAATGTATTGTAAGTTGCTAACCATTTAAAATTTTAACCACCGTATACGCAGATGTTTCCGTTATTATTTGGAATAAAAAATATTTAAAAATCTGTATTTATATAACATTGAACTTAGTGTTATGAAATTCTTCTTCAAGGGTACAATTATTAGATCAATATTCAATATAAAACAAAATATTCATAAATGCAAATTCTACTGTCGTATACATTTTTAATTCTATTACAATTTACAAATTAAAAATTACCATCTAATTTGTACGAAACAAAAATAAGAAATAATTATAATTAATGCGATAAATTACTAATAATTTAATCCGGTCTCATTAAAAATGTAAACAAAAATTATATGTCGCATATAAATCAATATTTGTTCAAGTGTTCTTTCTTCTAAATTACAATAATACAATATATCTACGTACGTCTTACATAAAAATACTTCGATGTTTGATTAATTAATCAGGTACATTTTCTGCTACGTAACTTCGGATTGTTTTTAAATTTTAAATCACGAAAATTATCTGTTCTGTCACCGGTTTAATTATTTACAGAATTGCCGACGAGGTTGAGTCAATCGATGGTAACGATGTTGAAGGATACGAGGCATTTCTACAGCGGTATCGAAACGTTTTACATCCGAATCATTACCACTGTTTGGGTGTCAAGCATTCGCTTAGTCAAATCTATGGCAAAATCAACGGTTACTTAATTTATGAGTTATCTAGAAACTTATTGAATCGAAAGAAAGATATTTGTAAAGATATTTTGACCGTTTTTGATGTGTTAGAACCGGGATATTCGCGATTAAGAGGTAAGAAAAATATAATCAAATAATATTAATAACAATAATAGTTAAAATTGTAAGATATTGTAATTCACATTATCAAAATTAAGTTCTTTATTATTATTGTTATTTACAATATAGAGAGTTTGAAAGCTAACAAATGTGTTATATATTTGTTTTTTTTTTTTTAAAGATCAAAAACATTATTTATGTCGAATATATAAATAAACATATAGAAAAACAAAAACACATAATGAAATTTTGTTATACAAATTTTTCTATTTCGTAAATTAATTTTACGATGACGGTCGCTTCTGTGATGGCCACAACAGATTTTTTAATAATTTCTTTGTAAATTGTGGCCACAACAGATTTTTATGATACATATGATCACCTACGCGCAGAACTTGCCTATCTCCATTTTTGTCATATTGAAATATTTATAGTAAAAGTATCATAAATACATATATGTATTTTCATTATAGAACTAGCCACAACCTTTATTACTATTTAATTTTGACTTATCAGTTTATGATATAATATTCTCCATGTAAACACTAACAAAACGAAAACTAAACCACTGTAACTCAAAATCAAAAAAATAAATATAGGCTAGTTCTGCATTAAAATGGCGATGTTTTTTTTATATAAAATGCAATATCAAATTTAACATTTTTATTAAATAAGCTTTTTTCACTTTTAAAATATGTATATTTAATATCCTTAAATTCATATTATTATAACATAATTTTTTAAACGTTGTGAAAATGAATAAAAAATTTACTGTACATATTTTATTAATCAAAGCTTTTATATATTTGAACATCATTGTAGAATTAATGTCATCATTAATTCTACAAAGGACATTGTTATATAAAAAAATCAATACAGCACTGACATTTCATAAACTTCATATTTCCGAGTAATACAAATACTTATCAAAAATATAATCATTCGTTACAAAATCAAATATTATTTTTCACTTCCCATCTTTATAAAATATCAATTTTTTTTCATCAAATAGAAATACAGTTTTATTTTTCAATATCCATTCTTCTGCTGACCTAATTCACGAACATTCTTTTTTTGATGATCTGTTCCAGGAGTGACACTGTACGAGTTACATGCGCCGATAATGATTCTGGCAACGCGTGCTTTCGAGATTCAAAACATCACGAAAAACGAACTGAAGGAGCAGCTGAAAGAGGTTGTAAAGTGCCTGAAAGAATCTTCCATAATCCTCGGCTTCGAACCGGACCATTCTTCCGAGGGTGTAATGGCAAACGCGGCCAAAGATGCTCTGCATAAAATTCGCGATTGGGAGCGAATACTCGGCAAAATATGCTAAAAAACTTTATACGTTTTCATATTTTATTCGTTCGTCAGTATTATGCAAATTTTTTTCGTATTTCATTTATTCTTTTTACTTTACCGAATTTTCATTTTATTTCAACAAAATGTTGTACTGTCACTTTAAAATTATTTGTTAATCAATTATAACATTTTTTCTTGAAAAAAACTATATTTATTTTTAAAAGAAGTTTTTTTAAATGAAATTAATGTAAAGTGATACATTGTTTATATATAATTATATTCTTAGAATGAGTATACCTACATCGCAATTTTTGCAGGATAATTCTGTATTTTAATGTAATATCTGTCTTATTTTTAGTTAATCCAATTTTTATTATCTTAATTAATTAACTCAAATATTTACAGTCAAAAAATTCAACAATCAATTGAGAAAAAATATATCATTACCTAAATCTTGCGAAAAATTTTAAAAAGGTAATTGAAAAAATGTAAAACTTTTCTATAAAATTAACAAATATTAGCTGAAATATTGTAAAATACCTTAAACATTTATTAATAATTTTATTTTATTTGACTAGGGATTTAAAGAAAATATACTAAGGATTATAAAAAGGTTTTTTACTTCGATTAAAACTAGACAATATTCCAAAATTGATAATAGTTATGATAAAGTCTATAAACTATTATAATACTTTTATAAAAACTATTTTAATTAATTAAATATTCCAATATTGGAAACAGATAAAACAAGTTAATAATATCCTATTTTACTTGTTTGATTTGTCAAAAAAGAATTCATATATTTAACAATAGACTGTAATATTTTTCATTGTGTTATTATTATTATAATCATTATAATATACTGTTGAATATTTTAAAAAAAATGAATTACAAATAACTCTAAAATGATTTGTATATTGTTATTTTTTATATCGTTGTATTCTGATGTATTTATATTTAACAATTACAAAAGAAATATAAATAGTTTTTGCTCAATTCGCATAAATATTAAATTATATTAATCAAAGAACCAATATTTTAATAGTTTATTCAATTTTTATAACAAGTAAGATATATTGTTTTAAATTTAACTTTTTAATATAGTTTGATGTCATTTTTTAAAATCATATTAAAATTCAATAACAATTTATTAATATATTCGTTCGTTATTATCATGTTCTGTAACGGCTATTTTGTTATTGCAAACTTGCGTCCATCTTCAAACTGATTTTTATACTACTCTATAATAAAATATAACAATTTATTAAGATTTGTAACAAACAAATCAAAATATTATAATCGTTTTAAATAGTGTTAAATCAGAATTAAACTATTTGAATAGTGAATAGTTATTTATCAACATAATAATGAAATTCAATAAACATGTACTACGTTTGTAATAAAAATAATGAAAATTTCATTAATTATAAATAATAAAATTGTAATGAAATATTTCTTATAATGAAAATGAACAAATGCCCCTTAATCCACGGCTAGATTGATTAATTGTATAAATATTTAATAAGCTTGTTTGTTGATTTTCTCCTGTTTTTGTTTTGACGGAAAGGGAAGCTGAAATGACGCGCGCGTAATCTGTCCATTTCTCTGAAAGCGAAAAGACATCTCTCCAACATTTAATATATCAGCGGGGTGGCCACCAGCGAACCTAGCTGCCGCGGTCGCGATTGGTGAAATAATAAAACGCCAATGTCCGGGGTGTTCGTCAATAAAATGTGATTTTTATATGAAAACTTGCGTGGTGGACTATACCACTCGCAACTCCAGGCTCGCGATTCCAAGTTATAAAAAGAGAGGCACCCTCTTGTTTCCTGCGACGACTTAAGTGTCAAATGCAATGGCGCAAACTCAACGATATCGATTTAGTCCTAGTAGGGTAGGTAGGCCTCGCTGAGCGCTTCCCGGCTGAGCGAACAGCTCGCGACCGCCGAGTACCGACGCTTACATCAGCGAAAGCGTTTCGCCGACGACGACGACGACGACTTTACGGTGCCCCCGGAACCGACACGACATATCACAAATTCAACAACCCACATGTCTTACGCGCGCCAAAGGACCTAAACACATACATCAACGCATGATAAACAAGGTTAGTACTATGTTACTATGGCACCTACCTTTTGTTTTTATTTACATAATTATTATTATCATATTCAGCTCTTTCTTACAAATATCTTAGCACATGTCACCATCTTAATTTAAGACGACTTAATTTAAACTAACGAATAGTGTAGCCGATATACATTTTCCATCGTTTTATTTACAGTGTATATTATATTAAATAAATTCAAATTTTAATCAAGAAATAAATTTTTATTTGATGATACTGAGAGGTATTTAGTATTACGTAATTTTGTATTGTATTCAAAATAAATAAATTTTTATAATCGAATTATAATTAGTGATAATTAAGTAACAGACAATTTTAACAAAAATTAAGTGAATTTATTTCTCAGTCGTATAATAATGTTCAATGTGTATACATCGGTAATATTTAATTTTTAGCGCACAATATATACAACAATATAGAGCAGATCTGGATTGCGTTCAAAAATGCCAAACAATCACAAACGGAAGATGTTACAGCCGAATTCATCCACAGACATGGAAAGCTATCAAGTACGAACGCTGCAAAAGAAACGGACGACAAATTTCCGCGAAGATGAAACGAAATTATTGATTTCGTTATGGGGCAGTCCGATGATACAAAACAAACTGTATCTGACACATCGTAAAGCGCCCGTAATGCGTTTACTCGCCGCGAATATGCAACAGCGCGGCTTTTATCGTAGTCCCGATGAAATCAAAACACGTATACGCAACTTGAAATGTCTCTATCATCGGATCAAACGCACCATGGTTACCGGATCGGGAATCGGTACCGTCGATCCTGATTGGCCGCATTTCAAGGCCATGGACGCCATCCTCGGTAAGAATGACTCAAACAAACAGGATAAGAAGCCACAGCCTTTAAAGGACGATGACAACAATATCTTGGAAGGACCAAGATGCGAGGACATTAAACAGGAAGTTGACCTCGATATAAATGACGATATGGAATCATGGACCGGCAATGATAGTATTGGGTAACCGACCATATTATTTATTGATTTCTATTTTAAAATAATCAACATCCAACTTATTTACTTTTGTTCGTGTTATCTTGAAATATAGTAGATAATTCAATAGCAAACATATGAAACATTTATATATAAAAATATTTTCATATTAAATTCATATTAAATTACTATGCATATTAATTAGCATTACGTAACATTGAAATTCCTTTCAAAATTTAGACAAAACTGTACGTAAAGTTTGTATAAAGAAATATTATCCATCGAATATGTTTAAGATAAAGATGTCAGTATTTTATTTGTAATATTTTTTAATATTACATATTTTGCAAATAATTTTGACTATAGATTTTTAAATGTAACAGAAACAAAATTATTCAAATATTCTTCATTTAAATTGTTAATTGTCAATTAATTTTTTATTAAAATTATATTTTACTCATACAAATTCTTGGTATAATTTCTCGGATAAATTTAGTTTTGTCATCAAAATCTGCCATTATGTAGTAAATATTTTTGAACAAATTATACTCTTTCATATTTTTGGAAAATATTACTTGAATATCCAATTTAAAATTCTCAAATATTTTGAAAAACTAATAAAATCAAAATATGTATTTAATAATTCTTTAAATATAAGTTAGTTATATATTACTTTAAATGTAAAAAAACAAATATTAAAATATTTAATAATTATAAATTTATTTATGTTACAGGGAATCAGATTATGATGATAATCACATACAAGCCAGTTCATCAGTGAAGCCATTAACAGCTTCGGAAGCACCTCAAACAAGTTTAACACAAATGTCAACAATACTTCCGAACATCACAATACCACCTCAACAAAATGTACCAATACGACCAAATGGGCCTATGTCATCAACCATTCCTCTACCATTACTCATATTAAACCATGGTATACAACCGCAACCACCGCCACCAGAAAAGAAAACAGACGGTAATAATAAATCTACGACAGAAGCCACCGCCGATAGCAGTACATCGTCACCAAGTGGTAAGATAATTATTTCTATTCTAAACCTTATTATTTTAAAATTTAAAAAATACTAAAATACTTTTATTTGGTTTTTGATAACAAAAGTATATTACAATTTTTACATTTAAACTAAATACAATCATTATCCTTATGATTTTATTGGAAAATTTGAAAAATTGCATGTTACAAATACAAATCAAACAATTTTTGTTATTTATTACTTTCACATCATTAAAATTAATAATAATTAGTTGTCAAACTCATTGAAAATGTTTTTTGTTTAATTCTATAATTTTTATTTAATTTCTGAAAATTTATATTTTTATTTTGCATTTTGTTCTTTTTTACAGACTTAAATAATATCCTCCGGCAAATATTAAAAGTACAGAATGAACAACTCGAATTAGAAAAACAGAAATTCGAATTAGAAAAGCAACGACTCGAATTTGATCGTGTTGTTGGAACGCAATTAATGACTCTAGTGCCAATGGTTGGTGGTCTACTCCAACGCTTAGTATATCCAGCAGCTGTTGCTCAACACAACCACAATCTCGTATCATCGGGTTCTTCAATCAACGAAACAAACGAAGCCGATCCGAAAAACTATCACGAAAAATCCGTCTCCGATTACGATATATTAAAAGATAGTAAAATACTTCGTACAGTTTTAGAACGAGGTATTAAAAAATATATGATGGCAGATGAAACTAGAGACAGTAATAAAGACAACGAAGATGACAGTGAAAATGATGATAGTGGTATTAATGATGGGAATAATTTGTTAATAGACAATGACAATAGCAATTCAAACAGCAAGTAATTTAAGTTTTTTCTTTTCTTTTTTTTTATTAATTTATTTGTTTCGTTTAATAATTCATTCCAAAGTTTTCTATGAATTTTTGTACAGGTATAAAGTTCCAGTTTTGTTTAAATAAAAAAATAATTAAAAAAAATTGTTTTATTTATAACTACCTATATATACACACATAACAAATAAAAATAAAATTATTAAAAATACTTAAAGATAAAATACATTTGTCATAAAATTAAAATATTATTCGTAATACATATTGTTACGACGTTCCAAATCACGAATTTCCATTATATTGGTTTTTAAACGTTGCTTCATTATTTCTCTCCAAATCGCTTCCCGATGCTCTTTATTCACAATACCAAGTCGAAATAGCGTATTTTCATTCATTCGAATTAAAGCTCGCCCAGTGATATCATGCTATAACAATAGTGCATTATAAATAATGTTTACAAATAGTTGATAAAAAATTTACCTGTTGAAATTTATCCCAATATAATGGATAATAATCACTGCAATGTCGTCGTAACCATTTCTGGACATCAATAACAGTCCACATATACACAGATTTTGGTCGCGCTGTTTTGCTCTAGAAATACAACAAATTAAGGTTAGTAGAAGATTTTATGTCAGTATTATAATAAATAAATTACTTTAGGTCTGTTACTTGTATTTAATGTTTCTTCAACCATATTTAAAAATTAAAAATTGTACAGAATTCGTAATATTTTTAATTAATTGCGCGCAAATAGTCGAAAAATTAATTTGACATTTTATAAGTTGTCAATATACAGCTGACTGTCATTTAACTTCTTGTATTTTTCGGTAGATGGCAGCACAATAATAATGATTACGTGAACTGTCTGTAGATGTCAAATGTATGTAAATTTGTCAGAAGCCACGTTGGAAGTGTAGATTTGTAATAATAAGCGGCTTTTCTGTGCAAATAATTAATTTATAATTTAAATTTAGCTTTTAATGTTAATTTAATTTCAATTTGTGTTATTTTTTATTAAGTAAGTACCCTAAAAATAATTTATATGTAGGAAGTTTTATAATTTTAAATATGTAAACTATATTATATAGTTTTATAAATTTTAGCTTCCAACATGAAAATAAAAGATTTAGAAAAAACTGTAAATGTGGCTTGGTCGCCCACGTCACAATATCCAATTCTACTAGCTACAGGTACAGCTGCACAACAATTAGATGCATCTTTTAGCACTAATTCAACTCTGGAATTGTATTCCCTAAATTTGACGGAGCCTGGTATGGATATGGAATTGAAAGCATCAACTTCTAGCGAAAATAGGTCACTATACACCCATTAACCTTATGTTTCAAAATCTAAAATATGTTTACCATTTACACAGGTTTTATAAAGTTGTTTGGGGCTCGTATGGAATTTCCGGTGATCAAGGGAGTGGTGTTATAGTTGGTGGTTGTGATGGAGGTCTTGTTCAAATTTATAATGCTTCAAAACTTTTGGCCGGTGAAGAATGCTTAATTTCTAAGCAAGACAAACACACAGGTCCGGTCCAATCTTTAGATTTTAATCCGTTCCAATCGAATTTATTAGCTAGCGGCGCTGGCGATTCTGAAATTTATATTTGGGATTTAAATAACACCAGTACACCGATGACACCCGGTTCTAAATCGCAGCCATTTGAAAATGTCCAATCGTTATCGTGGAATCGTCAAGTTCAGCATATTTTAGCGACAACATTTCATAGCCGATGCGTTGTTTGGGATTTGAGGAAAAACGAACCGATTATCAAACTGACTGATACCTCATCGCATATTCGGTGGAAGCATGTATCGTGGCATCCGGAAGTTGCTACGCAATTATGTTTAGCTTCCGAGGAGGATCAAGCGCCTGTTATTCAATTATGGGATTTGAGATTTGCTACGTCACCGCTGAAAGTTCTCGATAACCATCAAAGAGGTGTATTGTCTGTGGCTTGGTGCACACAAGATTCGGATTTGTTAATTAGTTGCGGAAAAGATAATAGGATTTTGTGTTGGAATCCTAATAGCAATATGCCGGTAAGTTTAACTTTTACATTTTTCATAATGTCATTTATTTTAAATAAAAATGCATTTTTATTTTTTTTTTTTAATATATATATTATTTGGTAAATATGTTTTATCGGACACGCCTACATGTTGTATATTTTCTTATTAGATATGAATTATTTTTTTAATAATAGGATTATTATAAATTCAATTTATTATGTTCAAAAAGAAAATAATTAGTTGGCATAGCGTATAAAAAATAATTTTAATGTAATTATTTAAAATTTGATTTTGCAAAACTACAAATTTATCGAAAAATTTATGATTACATTTTGTTAAGCCCACACACTAATCTATTAACAATTAATTATAAAAACAATAAGTACAATCGTTTTCTTAAATTGAATTTACATTATGGGACAAAAGTAGAGAACTATTTTAATATTACTAATATTAAATTTTGTGATAAGATATGTTTGGAATTTGCTAAAATAAGTCATTCTAGGTTCTAATATATGCAAAGTTATCTTTTGGTATTAATTTGGTACTAAAACAATCGAATAAACTTTTATGTAAAAATTTAAAGAAAAGCTGATTATCAAATTATTTATGGCAGAGCGTAAAATTAGTTATTATTTACATGTAAAATTTTATTAATAATAAAATTCCTTAAGTAATAATAAAAAAATGTAAGTTTAAAAACTTATTGAAACTCATACAATTATTAACAGCGTGGCGAAGTGCTTTCCGAAATAGCTCAGACCTTACAATGGAACTTTGACGTGGCATGGTGCCCTAGAAATCCAGCATTGATCGCTGCATCGAGTTTCGATGGACACGTATCCATCTATTCATTGATGGGCGGTAAACAAGAACAGGTGCAAACATCGAATAAAATCGCCGATAGTTTTCCGGGAATGGATGGTTATGTGCAAGCTCCGCCACCGCAACAAGCTCCACCTGTTAGTGTTGATCTGGCCAAAGCACCCAAGTGGCTGAAGAGACCCGCTGGCGCTACGTTTGCTGTAAGTTTATTTCGATTTTCTAATTACAAGTTTCGAATATGAGAAAAATTTATAATTATTTATTTGCATTACTTGCGTTTATCGTGAAATATTCGGATACTCATTACATAGAAAACTAATTTTTATAAGTTCTGAAAGATATTGCAATTATTATTTTTTTTTATTGAACGTTGTTTCTAAAAATCAGTTATTTTTACGTACATCGATTTTTAATTCTTTTCAATAATTTAAAATATTTTTCTTTAAGCAACTATAACTAAATTTAAAAGCTACAAAATATATTGCGATATAAATTTATCATAAATACTCCGATATAAGTACATTGACCGATTTTTTTTTTATTCTAAAAATAAACACTTACACTTCCCATTATTTACATTTAGCAAAAATGGTTATCATATATAACTTTAAATTTGTATTTAATCTGTTTAATTAATTATAACCTAGAAAAATAACAAGATTACGAATTTATTTTTTCCTGCTTCAAGTGACTTACAAATTATTAATTTTAGTTGTAAATCAAATTATATTTCAGAATTAACGAATTAGAATTTTATAAATATATTTTTAAATGTATCAATTAGATCTATTGAAAATGATGTGGGTTTTTTTAATTACTTTTATACTTAATACAAACGAACTTTTTCCAAGGTTAGAAAAATTTGAGATAACACTAAATGAAAAGGGAACTCTTTAAAATATTTTTTGGTGTTTTCAAATGTTAATCTAGTTTAACTTTTTGCGACCCAAATTAATTTTTTTTGGAAAATAAAAATTTTAGTGTTATATTAATGTTTATTTGACAATAATTAATACAAATTAAGGTAATTTTTTTTAAAAAAATTGCCCACGTGTGCTGCAGAACATGGTCTTCTGAGGATACCAATGGGCAAATACGTAACAACTATATTCTATGATCGGGAGATTAGTATTCCGCGAAATAAATACAGTTGAAATGCTGGTCAGCCCACGATACCAGCAGGCCGGAAAGGGTTAAAACAGGGAGTCGAAGATTTTGTTGAAGTAGATAGTTGTTTTGACTCTGATTTTTTTTCGTTAAAGCAAAAAATTTACAAATTTTTATTATATAAAATATAAATATTTTGAATGTAACACTTTTGTTAGAGCAAAAACCTATTTATTATTTAATTTTCGTTTATGTTACATATGTAACAGAGGTATATATGTTTTTTGCCAAATGAATTTGTCAGATTGCAAACATTTAAAGTAATTTTTGTTAATATTTTATTTTAATTTACTATGTAGTAGTATATTTAATATGATAAAACATGCAAATCATGTTGAACTAAAGGTTTTAATTGGAAGTCGAAATCGAATAAAAAAATTCTGGATTGGAATCGAAGTTGATCGATTTTTTGTCGACTCTCCATCTTTGGTTTAAAATATTATTCATTTATGTATTAAATAAACTGACAGAAATTGCATAAAGAATATTGAAGGTTTTCACTTACAGTACAATAAAATCATGTCAAAAACAATTATGAAATTATCATTTCAAAATAATAACGAAAGCACATGCATAGTTGATCTAAATATCAATCAACATTATTTGTTTTTGACATATGTGAAATTTAAAAACTTTAATCTTTTTATAGTTTGGTGGTAAATTAATAACATTTGAAAACGATAAACAATCAGCCGCCCAGTTACAACAAGCTCAACAACCCGGTCAAGTTCCGCCATTAATCAATCGATCGGTTTATATAAGTCAAGTGATAACCGAACCGGAATTCGTTCAAAAATCAAACGAATTAGAACAGGCATTACAATTCGGTAACTATTCGGATTATTGCCGACAAAAAGCTGATGCTTCTACATCGCAACACGAACGATATATTTGGTACTTTTTGAAAGCGAACTTCGAGGATAATTGTAAATCGGAACTTTTAAATTTACTCGGTTTTCAACCGGATGATATTGCAGCAAAATTGCAACAATTTATTAAAACGCCGGAAAAGACGAATGAAGACAGTATTAATAATTTAACTGATCAGCTAGCTTCGCTAAATAGGGTAAGTAATCCAAAATACTCTGTTATTTTTTTTTTAATCAGTGTGTTATCTTTTGCATTAATAACTAAAAATTATATATATATTATTTATTTGTTTGTGCTGCTGTAATATTAAAATTCAGTGTGATTTGGAATGCGATCATGAACTACTTGATAATTCTTCTGATATATTGGTAAGATTTAAAAGAGTACGTAATTGTAAAATACAAATTTAACAATTGAAAATAATTAAATCTTATTTGTTAATCTAAAATTGTATGTGTAAATTGTGAAATATTATTAGATAAGTTATAATAAATTGCTAGTGAGTCAGAGTTATTTTAGTGTAGGTTGATATTTAATTATATTTAAAATTTTCGAAGATAAATTTTTATTTTTTTCAAAAACTGTGCAATTCCATTATATAAAAATTAGTTACAATATTTCAAATTTTACAAAATTGTAAATATTTACTTATTTACGTATTTAAAAAAAAAATGCACAAATTTTAAAAAAATATAATAACATGTATGTATGAGAATTAATTTATAATTTTTTAACAATACTGTTATTACCACTTTGACTGCAAGGAAAAGTGATATAGCGTTTGGTACGGTGTCTGTAACATTAAAAAAAAAAAATGTTGAGAAATCCTTCATATAGCCTCTAGATAACGAATCCGAACTTAGTTTATGTGGGTGTATGGATGTGCGCTTGCTCGGTCGTCAATCAAAATTTTGTGATCGCAACTTCTCCTAGACGGTTCAACCGATTTTAATGAAATTTTCAGGATAAATTTGTCTAGTACCCAAGATAGGGTCATGCGGTTTTATTTTTTTCCAGTGATGCCAACTTTCCCAGAATAAAATTACTAAAGTTTTTTAAATTTATTGAGACTTCGTTATTTATCCGATTTTGATCAAATTTTCAGAAAAGTTTCTCTTAGTGCCCACATAAATTATAATATTATTAAAATACAATGTTGCCAACTTTCCGAGAAATGTCAAAGTGGTCTATATATGGGTTTACCCATATACTTCTAATTTTGTTTATATATGAAGAAAGGTTTAAAATAAAAAGTAAAAAATGTCATGCAGCTTTCCATTTTAATTTGTATTTACTCTGTAAGGCAGAAGGATACAATGCAACCTCGGCTTTTGATTCGATCGCTGCTGATAACAAAGTGCCAAAGAAGTCATCAACTCCATTCAAGATTAAAACGGGAGATGGTACGAAAACTTTCATTTCATTGACAACAAATATTACATCATTTATATTTTTTTTATAATATTTTCTTAGATACTGATGGACTAGTTGCTCAAGCCATTTTACTTGGTAATATTGAAGCGGCTGTTGAACTTTGTCTAGAATCAAATCGTATGGCAGACGCGTTAATTATCGCCATGACTGGTAATTTAATTATTTTAAAACTTCATTTAATATAAAATAAAACTGTTTTAGGTTCAAGTTCTATATTAAAATTTATTTATAATCAACGCTCGTCTTCATCAAAACTGATAACAAAAATTTGTCCAGTTTTCCTGATGAAGGACGAGCTTTGACTTTCGTCAAAACGTTGATTATAAATAAATATTAATACAGAACTTGAACCAAAAAACAGTTTTATTTTATGTAATGCGTTCTGAAAGATTTTTTACTTCATTTAATATATTTATTTAAATAATTTAAACTACAGAATTGATGTTCATTACAGGTGGTTCCGATTTGTTAGCACGAACTCAGTATCGTTATTTGCAGCAAAGTAAAGGCTATGTATCATCTCTGATCGCTGCACTTGTATCCGAAGATTGGTCGTCTGTTATAAACCAATGCAGTATTGAAAGTTGGAAAGAGGCTCTAGCAGCTGCGCTTACTTATTGTACTAATGATGAATTTCCACTTCTTTGTGGTATATTATTATTTTACACTTAATTTGAGTATTTTAAAAAAAATATATTGTATATTTCATTTTTAGAACGACTTGGAGAACGATTAGAAAGTGAAAATAATGGTAATAGTAAGTTATTACAAGACGCACAGTTGTGTTATATTTGCGCTGGTAGTTTCAATAAATTGGTTGCAAGTTGGAGTAATGAAATGACATCGCAAAGTCCGAAGAAATTACAAGAACTCGTTGAACTTGTTACGTTTTTGCAAAAAGCTGTTGAAAGACAAGGACGCGCTGTAGAAGTAAGTATACACATATTATTTATAAACTAAAATATATATATTTTTTTAAGGTTATGTGATACGTTTAGAAAACAAGGGAAAAAAACATGTCACTCATTATGTAATATTTTATTTAAAAAAAAAATCATATAAAAAGTACCTATTATACATCGTATCACATGTGTTTTAAGAAATTATAAAGTTATTTTGACGGTTATATTTTTTAACTGATAAATGTTGAAGGTAACGACCATAGGTATTAGCTGTGTTTTTTTTTCACAATCCGCTCAGATCAGTAAATCTTTTAAATGAGCTGAGTGAGTTGTATTGATAAATAAAACAGTTTATTATTTGAAAGTGACGTTTAAAATCTAAGTTCCACATATGATATAACCTACAATATTAGATGTATTTGGGTTGTTTGCGTTGATAATTGATTGCAACTGGCCGGATATCTATTGTTTGATTTCAAAATAAAATATTCAAATATAAATGTCAACCAGTATCAAACACGTTATCAAATCTTAAACTAGGAAAATTTGAATTGTGCATGTGCGCTCACTTGAATCTCAGCTAAGTACTATCTAAATATCAAACTCAGGATCGGTAAGGGGGGAAGCAATTCACTCACTTCTAACTCAGTTACGAGACGAAAAATAAAACAGCTATTATTTCAAGGTTACTGATATCTGCTGATCTGAGCTAAGTTTTTCGGTACAAAAACACATCTATTGTTACCTATAAACCGTTAATTAGGTGTACTGCAGTGGTTGCAAACTTTTTGTGGTTCGAGATAGATTTAAGAAAATTTATAGATTAGCGATCATTGACTTAATGAAACTAAATTCAAAATTGTTAAGATATGCATACTAACTTTCAATAAACCATAATTACATGAAATTACATTAAACTTATTAGACCTGTTTCGAGTAACGCCAGTTTTATTTGATCTATAGTAGCCAAGCTTTTGTCTGCGCTGAAATTTATCGTTTCTTGTAAACTTGCAGTATAAATAAAATCTTATTATTATTATTAAGACTATTATTATTGGTCTGAGGCAAAGTGTGAAATTGATTTATTAAAACAAATCCCACAATACTTGTTTTACTAAACTAGTTGATGTTAGCTTGTTTCGCACATCATTAATTACGAATGATTTCAATGTTGTAAAGGTAACTGGAAATCTAGCGAATCTTCTGTCCGAGTATGCAATTCTTCTTGCATCGCAAGGAAACTTAAACAACGCTTTAAACTATTTGGGAACATCATCCGATCCGGCTATCTCTGAACTACGCGATCGATTGTATTGTAATCTCGGTCATAAACCAGCTTTTAGTGTTGGCCAGTCCAATGCATATCAACGTCAAACGAGCAGTGGTAGACAATCAATTTCCGGTTACAATAATCTACCGAATCAATTCGTCAATCCACAAACGAATTATCAGAAATATAATACCGGTTTGCATAATCCGCCGGTTGGACAACAAACCTGGCAAAACAATGTACAACAACCGCCGCAACCGTTTATGACGCAACCACCAAAACCGTTTTCACCAGCCCCAGCACCGCCTACCCATCCACCAAGGCCTACCAGTGTTGGATCTGCTAACAGTAAGTCCACTTTTTATATAAACTTTATTTTACAAAAATAAAACGATTTTAGGTTGTAGTTCTGTTTATGTACTGTTTATGTCATTTTTATCTTTTTTTTTTCCTGATGAAGACCTACGATGTGTATGTTGCATATCGATTATTAATACAGAACTACAATCTAAAGCCGTTTTATCTTAATAAAAAGATATATAGAAAAAGATAGAGTTTACTATAACTGTATTTTTATTGACAGATCTTAAAAGTAGTTAATTATATTTACTAATTTTGTCGTCAGTATCTGAAATCATTGTTTTTCTATCGCGCCATTAAATTAAAAAAATATTAATTTTCTAAACTTATTTATGACGTAAACAAACTAATTTTATGAATATTCTATAACGCAATAGTAGACTTTCGATTATTCAGAGTAGTACGAAAAAACATCGGATAAAAAACTCGAATAAACTCTGTTAAAAAAAATCGAAGAATAAAACTAAAAATTACTGTTTTATTTAAAGTATAAACAATTTTATCAGACTTATTTTCTGATACCTTACCTAATATGTAGTTGGATGAAAAATAATTTTTTATATTTTATATACGTAATATTTAAAAAAAAAATCAATTTTTGACGGCCTCGGTTAATTCACAACCTGGTGCATGAGACTTCAGAGAGAGCTTCTACTATATCTAGTCGCATGCTAACAAACTAGAGCAGTTTTATTTGACTTATTTCCTGTCATCTTATATACTACTATATTTATATAATTTCCGGTTTGCATATTTGATTTTGAGATAAAAAAAATAAAACGTGTAACCTTCAACTTGAATAATGCCGCCAACGAAAAATATCAAGGACAATGACAATTTAAAATATTCGTATTACATCGTAGTTTTATATTTATCTTATCAAATATTTTTGTTATAACAAAAATATTGTGTAAAATTTCAATAAGTTGACTATAAAATTAGTTCATTAGTAAGATTCATACTGAAAACATATGTTTGTATTTTTTATATTGGAGATTTATAAATTACTTTTATTGTTAGTAAGAAAGTGTATAATTTAAAATTAAAAAAATATGACTCAGCAATTTGTTCTACAAACTATTATTAAATGTAATAATTAGTAGTAAATTATGTAATGCAAATACATTTTATAACCTTACAAATATAAATAGAATAAATGTAAAACAGAGATATTAAAATTAAAAATATAATGGGAGCCTCTATCAGTAGTGAGTAAAATTTATTTCAAATAATATGAATTTCAAATTATTCGTTTAATATTTGTACGCGATAATAAATATTATGATTTCATAAATTAGAAGAAAATATCGCTCGGTTTCATTATAAATTCTTTCTAAAATCGACAAGAAGTGTTGATTTTAAATTCTATTAGCAATAGAAAGACAGTTTTTGTTAAATTTCTAAACTTCTAATGACAAAATTATATGTTATTGACAATTAATCAATGTTTTTAATTTATAAAGTATAATTGATTTACATAAAATAATATAACATTTACAAAATTTATCTATCGCATAGCTAATTTTTTTTGTAAAGTACTTATAATATGAAAATATTGAAGAATTTGTTGGAATTATCATTTGTTATGTTTAATAAAATTAATATTTAAAAAGAAAAATTGACAGATATTGTAAGAAAGCTAAAAAATTGTACAGAAAATATGTATAATCGTTTTGTATTCTTTTCTCTTAGAAAAAGCTATTAATTGAATGCGATGTTAAGTTCAAAAAAATTTTTTTTTAATTTTGTAATTAAAGAATAAGTTTGTTTTTATAAGATTAGAAAATGATCTACTGTGGCGAAATTTAAATAAAAATAATATTATAAAAAAATCCCAATACCACACTTAAATTAAAATAAAGCTAAATACGTGTATTTTGGAAGCTTACCTGTGATCATAAACATTTTTGTGATCACAGGTACGATTTTTTGTAAATTTTATTTAGCTACTGAAGATAAAAGCTTAGCTTCCGAAATACGTATTTAGCTTTAATTTAATTTAAGTGTGGTTTTGGGAGTTTTTATAATATTATTTTTATTTAAGTTTATGTTTTATTTATTATTACTAATAAATTCTCAGGTTCGTCCGGTATAACAGGCAAGACAAAATACGTGGTCGATCCATCAGTTCAATCAAACCCGTACGGTTCAATGCGACCACCATACGGCAATCCCGCACCCATAACTTCCATGCCAAATACTTCAATGGCACCACCCTCCATTCCTCTCATACCAACCAATCCACATTCGCAACCAACCAATACAATGATGCCACCACCACTTCCCAATTCAATGTCTCAACAGCCGCATCAGTCCCTTCCATCGAAACCCACCTATCCACAGATGCCGATACAGCAACAGCCCGCCGCATCAATGATGCAACCAAAATTGCCCTCGATGCTTAATCAAAATCAACAACCGGGTAGTATACCGGCATCATTTCCACCAACTCCACAACCAGGTGGCGGACCACCGGGATTTAATCCCGGCAATGTAGAAATGACTCCATCTACTCTTGGTGGTTTTCCACCATTACCAAGTCAGGCGGCTCCTGGATGGAATGATCCACCAGCTTTCTCCAAGTCGGCTAGATCGCAGGTAATTATTTATAATTGCTGATCATCGAAAGATATTTACGATAAAATTTTATTTAGTTCAAATATTAAAGTTTAGTTTAGGTAAATATGTTACATTCAATTTTCTATGTAAACATGATTTCTTTCTATTTAATAAAAGAAAAATTTAAAAATGTTAATATAAAAAAAAAATATTAGTTGTATCCTATAAGTAATTATTGTTATTTGTTTGTCCAAGTACACAGAATATTATAATATGTCAGCTGAGCATGCTGGTACAAGACTCTGGAAAAATAAATTACTTCATAATGAGGTATTCCCCCTTGTTTATGTAGATTTCTTTTATATTTTGCTTAATTTTAGCGTTTATATTGCACAAGAACGATATATAAACGTACATAATTTTGCTATTTATATGTGTATATATACTAACTTATTCGTTTTACCATCAAGACGGTAAATAGTGTTTTATTCTAATAAACAACTAAATATGAATTTAAATAAAAAGTTTTATTTCAGCTGAGTGATTTTTAACCAAACTTATACAACTCACTATCCGATTATAATGATGATGACGACGAGAAACTTGAATATCAAATTTCAAGTTTGTTCGTTCTTTTAAATAACATGAAACCAAAAATTAAACATTTTTTTTTTAAATATAAGAAATTTTAATTTTTAAATCAAATTAAAAATTAATTCAATTAATTTTATATATTGTAACAAAGTTTTAATTTATTTTGACGTGATTGTAAGCACATAAATAGTATTGTATTTGGGAACAATGTATTACCAATGAAAAAAAAAAACAAAATAGAAATTCATTTTAGTATTACCGAAAAATAAAATTGATTTATATTAATTATTGAAAAATATTCTCTTATTCTATTCAGCCCATTTTTGTGCTATTCATAAATGAAGAATATATATAAATAAAACTGGCTATTTTGATAGTTATCATAGAAATGCTGTACAGTTAAAATATATTTAATTTTAGCCAAAAACCGAATATGCTTCACCGCAACCAATCACTCATCCGCTGTACAGTACTGCTCCCGAAATGACACCAATGGCGCCAGTAAATAACGGTTACGGTGATTCACCAATGCCTGGCCAGTTTACGAATCCTCTATCAGCACCGATACAATCGCAAATCAATCGTTTTCCACAGCCACCTATGCCACAACAACAGCAACAACACCAGCAAATTTCACAGCCAGCACCATCACCAAAGCCGGTGTCACATGCTGAAATCGCTAGAGAAAAAGCTCCCCTACCCGAAGAACATATGTATTTGCAGACTGTTTTTGATGAGCTGAGAACGCAATGCACTTGTGCCGCTAATAATCCGGTAATTTTAATATCAATTTATTTTCAAAAATGTGCAGAATCTCATAATTATCAAAATCCTAAGTTTTTTTATAGCTCAGTTTTAAAATTGGTTTTAGTTAATACCGGTAAGACAACGTATAACTGTCATAATGTCAATGATATATTATACAACTTTGTTTGATATAAAAATAAATATATTTTTTAGTGTTTCTATTAGGAATAATTATAAAATGAGTGACACAAGCGTTTCATGTAACAAAGTTTTACCGAAATAGCGAGGTATTTAATTTTCATGAAACATTAGATTCCATTCATTTCGTACAGCAGGACTAAACAAATTAACTGAAATACTCAAAAACCAATTGCAGACCTGTGTGTGTTTTTTTTTTCACATTCATATAGAAACATTAGAAATGTTATAAAAGAAAAATAACTAATGGTCATACACATACAACCAACTTTTAAAAAAATTTATTGTTTGTAAGTTGACAGAAACTGTACAATCAATTAATTTTAGTTTTATTTATTATAAAACAATCATCCAAAATGAATAGTTAATCTGTATCAGTATAAAAATAAATTGTATTAATATATCTTTGAAATTTATTAACTTAATATTTATGTTACAGCAAACTAAAAGAAAACTGGAGGATGTAGCAAGAAAATTAGAAACTTTATATGATATGCTTCGAGAAAATAAGGTAAAGATTTTAAAATACAGTTACACAACACCGCCTAAAGTGATCACATCGGAATTTATGGTTTTTTGATAACAATAGCAGATCGTTATATAAAAATAAACACTGAATAAATTATACTCAAAAATCTAAACATAAAATTCTATCAAATAAATTTTAAAATAAATATGTAATTTTTCTATATACAGGGTAATTTATGACGTCGAATGATTTTTATGAGTAATCTAAATAAAAAACTTCCTGTTCGAAAATGCTTTCTAACGGAACTGTAGCCGTTAAAAGTTTATTACATGTAACATCAATTGCGTTAGCCTTATTTATTATATCAAGAAAAAAAAAAACAAGTCATAAACTTCTGAATAATTGTAAAATTACTGATTGATTTTCTAACATTTTGTTTAAACACTAGTAAATTGGTTTAGGAGTTTTTCCCACTTAGGTTTGGGATTCATATCACTGTGGCGGCGTGCACAGTAATATTGAAGATATAAAACATTGACCTATATTTTTTGCAGCTTTCACCGAATACCTTGAGTTGTTTACATCAGATGGTTCAAATGGTACAAGTTGGTGATTATACTGGTGGATTAGGTTTGCATACGCAGTTAGTGTCTGGATCAGATTTCTCTCAAATCGCTAGTTTTATGCCGGGACTAAAGGTTCTTTTACAATGTGCATTACAACTGCAAGTTTATCTCAGATAGATAGATTAGATTTGTAAGTGTGTTTTAATGACATATATTATGAATGAATTGGATTAATGAATACTTGAGTAAATAAAAGTTAAGATTAATTATGATTGTATTAATTTCTGGTATTGTTAGTGCATGCGAATTTTTAAGCAACGGATATAATTAATGATAAAAATATAAGCTTTTAGATTATAAATAATGGTGCTTAGATAACCGCCTCATATGTTATAACAAATTTTATACATAATAAATATACATATATAAAAGTTTTTAAAACATTTTTCTTTTCTGTCCTACCTAAACCCTATTATTATATATTGGAATATTTGTATTAATAACTTTATGATTTTTATAGCGATTTATCTCTGTAAGTATATGAACAAATGTAATTTACAATAACATAAAACTGCTACTTAGGTTTATTAAGTTGCGGTCATCATAGAATAAGTAATATATATATACAGTGGCGGTCATGTTGATCATAAAATGATGACAGAGAAATGAATAACCATAAACTGCTTTTAAATAATTTTTGTTATTAAATTATTTGTAAATAAAAATAATATAGAATTATTGTCTTTTCTTCAAAGGGAAAAATGTTATTATAATACACAGTTAATAATAAATTTCATCTGATGTTAACAGCATCATTGACATTTGCAATGTTTTTTTCGTTACAGCATCGCATTATATCATTGTTTAGTATATATATCTATGGTATATATAAAATAATAGTAGTAATTTATTATTATTCTATTATAAAAATATTGCTTGCTAATTTTATTTTTTTTTTGCTATTTTTGGCAACACTGATAAAACATGAAACGTTACACCCCATACCCGAGCCACAGATTACGAGCATTCGTTTGTCAAAATGTCAAAACGCAACGTGACTTTAACGCAAAAATGAAAGTTTTTATATCAAAATTTATTCTTTTTTGACTGGACCTGTAAAGATTAACTATGGTAATAAATGATAAATTCTAGAATATTTTATTTTATTTCGAAAAAATTGTAATATAGGATATTTTCGATTTACAGGCGCAAAGCGAACAGGAATCTCTTTGTGCATTAGAACAGTTAATGGAGGAATTTTTTAACTCAAATACAGGTAATGGTAGAAAACATGAAATCGAATTACAGTTGGGTGCTTTTAGCAACCAGAGAGACTCTTGGAAATTCTGTATATATTTTCTAAATCACACATCTAGTCAATATGTGTCAATGTATGCCTTGTCAACAATTGAGGTAAACGTTATTGATTGGTGTTTTGCAAAACTAATTAATTTATTAAATATTATTTCCAGTCTGTGATAAACCGTCAGTGGTTTAGTTTAGAATGGGAACAACGTACCCAACTAAAGACTGCATTGCATTCTTATCTTGTCAAAAACAATGCTGGATGCCCCAATTTTCTCCGTAATAAATTAGCAAAACTCTTAGTTGACATAGCTCGATACGATTGGCCTCATTTTTATCCCGAATACATCACGATTATATTACAGGTAACAATGAATTTCATTATTTAATATTATTAACATATATGCATGCTTAATAAGTTTTTATTATGCGTGAATTATTCATCAACACAAACGTTTCAAATACGTTTGTAAAAATATAAGACAATGCGTCAGCCATTTTTATTACATTTGTTGATAAGAGTATTATGAATAACATATATTAATATTATTTTTTGTTTTTATAATAGAATATTATAATTTGGTTTCATAATCTTAATAGAAAGGATAATTTAACTTTAAAGACGAATTACTTACATTTACTATAGGTTGAAATAATATATTGTTAAATTAGTTTAATAATTTAATAATACATGTCATAATAATACATAACTTTTTTTGCGCGTTTTGTATGATCCAAATTCCTGTTCCTCAATCCAGATTTATATAGTTTTATATATATATATATATAATATGAAATTGTGTATAGGTATATATATATATATATATATATATATATATATATATATATATATATATATATATATATATATATATATTTTGTTTCTTCAAATTTTTTAATACAAAAAAAAAATTCTATTTGCGCCGCGATATTATTGCGAAAAGTCGATATTACATAAGTTTTTTTCATAGTATAAAATATATCTAAATATATACTGAGTACATTTTCTTATTAGTATGCTTGAATGTTACATACCGCCATATTTGTTATTTTGATTAATTACATGAAAAATTAGTTTCATTAATCTCAATAAATTTTTGTCTTAAATATAATATCATAATATATCAACTCTTTCCTGATATTCAATATAAATGTGGTCGTATTCATTTTCTTTATTCCGACTAATTTACATATTTGTAAATGAATTTTTGTAGCCATTCCTTTTTGAATATCTAGAAAAACTGAATAGCATCTGGTGTGTCATGTATTTTTTTCGAAAATATATATCCACAAATCTCGTATTTCACTACAATTGATAACTTTAGTAATAGCTATAGATGACAGCAACCGCATTAGGTAATAAAGTACACTAATTTTTAATAATGAGGAACGCCTTTGAACAGCAATGATCTTAAATACTGTTGAACTAATTTGTTACTATGATTTGAGGCGTTTAATCAATCCAGTGCATACCGAATATAAATAATTTTATATTTATCTTAGTTCAAAGAGGATTTAAGTACATCTATATTTTTAATCAGAAATGGAAAATGTAACGTTTCATACAAAGTTATTTTGTAACATTATTTTCTTTCGAGAGAAAGATATGTTTTTTTTTTGTATTTTAAATATGAAACTAAAATAGAAGGAATGTAATTTGCTACTATTTTTTAAATTTACACTACATATCCCAAATATAATTTCAGAGTTTAATATAAAAATTTAATCATTTTTTAATGCTATTTGTAAGGTTATGTAACGAAAACAAATATTAAATTAGAGAGTCTTTGCAAACTTTATTCCTGTTTTCAATAACATAATTTTTTACACTCTACACATTCTTTATTGATCTATATTTATATCCGATACTTCATTACATCTATATACATATAAAATTTTGTAGTAAATGTACAGTACTATAAAAACTATACACATATATAAAATGATATGTATATAAATAAATATATAGAAAATTGTAAATAGTATTTTAAAATTTCAATAAAAATATTATAACATATTTAGTAGTTTTATTTTATATGTAATCTGAAAATAATTTTCCTTCTTTATGTTTGTTTAGGTTTGTTCCAAACTACCATCAAACCAATTTGAGATAAATACATACTTCGTATAATTGCAAACTGATCGAAAATTTGTTTGATGGTAACTTGAAACAAATTTTCTAAAAACGATAAATGAATGAATGTAATTCTAATATAACATTTATAAAACAATTTGTGTTTTTATAGTTTTTGCAGTCCGAACAGGAACAGCTACTCGGTTTAGTTTTGCTACGAACAACTAGCGAAGAAATAATGAACAATCGCATCGAAATGAGTACGAGCCGTAAAGAGGAACTACAATGTTTACTAAGCGAGCATGTGCCGCAAGTATTCCAATTGTTAGTGACAATTTTAGAGAAAGCCGGTACACGACCACGTCATACGGTTACTGCTACACCACCACCATCACCAACCCATCCTAGTTCCGCACCAGAAGCGGCCCCATCGCAATTATCGAACGCTACATTCAGACCGGATACGCGTGAAGTGACCCGGGAGGCACTCTCCACACTACAGCACATGTTTACATGGATTGATTTGTCGCTGGTTACGTCGCAACTTATTAATAAAATTTTTTACTTTACCAATGCGTCTTCTTATGCACAGGTTAGAATTATTTATTTTAGATAAATATTGCTGTTTTTATTTTAATACAATAATTTCTGAAAAATATTTTACTATTATTATTAATACTAATTCTGTGAGTACCGGATTAAAAAAAAAAACTTTTACTGTATTGAAAAATAATAGAATTGCTAATCGAAACGTATTTAAACTTGTAGGATGATGATGACATGTGTGTTCTAGCCATGTCTACCATAAATGAACTTTTATATCGTAAATGTGCGCCACCAGGAAGTCAAAATCTCTTCATAGAATTGTATCATTATGCCGTGCAACTGTTACGCGATGTTACATGCACGTCGGTCGAACGTATGGAAACGCTGGGACCAGAGTATGCATTTTTTATCCTCACTTTCACAAATATTCTTTTTAATAAATAATTAGTAATTGACGAAATTCAGTCTTATATGTTTTTATTAATTATTAATCCAAGGTTTCGGCAATCTCTATTGCCTTCTAGCAGAATATTTTTGTTGGACCTATAGACAACACAAAAACACATTATTTGATAAAAAGCATGTCAAAAAAAATAATTTTAATAACAATTGTCACAAGTAACAAAAACAATCTATAAACTGTTTTGCAATCTATATATTTCGTTGTATGTAGGACCAACTAAAAAATTGTGCTAGCCCTGAAGAAGGTAATACAGATTGCCAAAACGTTTTCTTAGTAGTTAATAAAAACATATAAGACTGAATAAGGTGAGTTGCAATAAATTATCAACGCAAACAATCCAAATACATCTAATATTTTAGGTTATATCATATGTGGAACTTAGATTTTAAACGTCACTTTCAAATAAACTGTTTTATTTCTCAATACAACTCACTCAGCAAAAGTCAGCTGAGTGGAATGTAAAAAAAACACAGCTATAAACAGTCGACTATTTTTACAATATATTCTTTTTAATGATTACTGTTTTTGTTTTTTTTTTTAGTTTCCTCGATAAATTAACGGAATTCTTGTGCCTATTGGTGTCGCAGCATCTGTGGCGTTTAGAAGCGGATACTCGTTTTTCAGCATTAGATTTTCTTTCGCTACTATTTCAGTGCACGTTTCAGCAAACGTCGATCGATGCGTTTCTAGGTTGCTTGGATGTTTGGCGATCGTTTATGAAACAAATGAAGAGAGAGAATGCGTTTAAGTAAGATTTCTTATTTTATTATTTTACAATATTTCTGTCACATCATCGAACTTTGTTATAGAAAATGAATGGATCCTAATGTTTCATGAAAATGGAAACGCCGCTATTTCATTTTACAGTAATAAGTATATGAAAATATTTGGTCCTTATTCCCACCGCTTTTGTTTATGAAAAAGTACTTAAAAATAAATTATCACTTCTACTTCTTATCAAATATGAATAGTATTTTTATTTTTTATATATATTCTATATATCTAATATTATAAAATTCAAATAAACTAATTAAGTACCTAATTTTAAGTAAACGTCGAAAGTAATTTTGACAAAAATCACTTTTAAAAATGAGATGAGAATACACGGGCCTTTGTTTTTTATCGAACAAAGTTTCATGTGAAACAAAATTCTTGAGAATACGTTTTAATTTTTATGTATATAATTGTAAATTCTACGAATATTAGTCATTCCATAAATGAATATACATAAATCAAGAACTTACTGTATACAATTTATATAATAAATAATATAATTTTTATTTCAGATATTCGGAAGCGCTAATTAGTTTAGTTAAAGAAGTTTTAAATAAAATGCAATTTATGCACAATCAGAACCAATTAGAAGAATTAGATAACGAATTAGTAGATGATGATGTATGTACTTATTCTTTTTTTTTTTTATAATAGCTAAGAATGTATTTCCATATTATCTACTATATTATGTTACTAAACAAATACTTTATGTAACAATATAAAAATGGTCCTAAGTGTTTTTATTTTTCTTTCAGAATGAAACCGAATGGCAACATTTTTTAAAAGAATGTATAGAAATTATTGCGATGGTAGCGGACACAATTCCAGTAGCCATATTTAATTTAGTGGTAAGTATATAAACAATATCAAATATTTTAAAAATCCGCTATTGGAAAACATGTGTTAGAATATCTTCATGTTATAAAATTAATTTCAAGACACAACTATATATTAACAGTAGATTGATAAGAAAAGCAATAGAAATTTACAAAGAAAAATATCAGGTTCAAGGCACTGATTTAAATAAAATTTGATTACCTTTAATTAATAATTTATAAATTTTATAATCTAGTTATTTATTTTGTTACCTAGTAACTTGTTTCTACGTTCTATTTATTTGTACCGGAATATAGTAACTATAATATTATAATCTGTTTGGTATTAGTGGGTCCCATGGCGTTCGACGAATGAATTATTTCACGTAATAGAGAAGGCGGTAGATGAAGCGAATCGCTATTTAAAAATCGATCCAATGGAAAATCAAAGACTGCATTGTATTTTAAGAGACTTATCGACATTAACACAAACTTTAGCAAGACTATCATCGTTTTTTACCGATCAGGATACCGGAACACCGCAACATGCCGATGGCAACAGCACTTCCTCCTATGTAGATCTATTAGTAAATGAATTACTAAAATCAGCCTTATACGCAACGCGAATACGATTCGATCGTTTAGAAATGGCCAATAGAAAACTTATTGGTGATTTTATAGAAGTGTAAGTACAAGTTTCATTTATTTTTTTAGTTTTTCTAATTAGTATATTTGGGTAGTTTATTGTCGAATAATTGAAAGACGAATGAATCAGGACTTGAAACATATCGGAGCAAACCGAAACAGTATTACGATTTGTAAATGGAAAATACCGTTTCGGCGTGTGAAATAATTTTGTAGTCATGTTGAAGAAAAGGTGAATTAACGCCAATAAAATCAATAAAAATTCATAACCGTTATTTGATATGCACATTAAAATAACTTATTAATCATCAATTAACCAAACCTGACGTGTATTTATTACATCTAGCGTTAATTTGCATAATCTGACAAGCAAATGGCCTAAATTGCAATTTTTAATTATCTGACATTCATTGACATATTTAAAAAAATTTAAAAATCGATTTTTTTTACATTTTTTGAAAGCTTATAGTGTGTAGAATATTTGACTAAATTGGAGTTCCGAAATTAGAACTTTTTGCGGAGTTACAGAGATTTTTACAAAGTCGTGTCAGGGCAACCGATAGGGTATCTCAAACTTTAAACTCGTTTTACTTGAAATCATGTTTTTATAACTTATCCAGAAGATATCTTGGAAAATGTTGGTCCAATTGACTTGATTTTCTCTCTAAAAGAAAGAGAATTGAATTATCTAGGATGTAGAGTAGGATATTTTTGATATTTACTTTTTTCCAATTTTTATGTGCTTTAAAAAAAACACTTTTTTCCAAAATGCTGCCATTTTGGTAATTTTATGAATTTCAAAGTAATCCTACCGTACATCGTAGTTTTTGTTTTAGTTTACTTTTGGGCAGAGTAACCAAAAAATGTTTTTCTATCTTTGAGTGCTGTCCGAGAGTCTGAACAACGGACCAATGTTTTTTAAACACGAGTCTACAAATGAGCAAATTACAGCTTACCACTGCAACCAATTTGGTGGAAACTTTCCTAAATTGTAGACCAAGTAAAGCTCTAAAACATTTAAAAACCACGGAACATATGCTTTATTGTGTCTACCCGAAAAAAGTCCCAAACTTTACCTATTTTCAGAGTGATGTACCCCCTTAAATGTTTATTTATGTATTATACCCCCATTAAAATAGTTATTTTAAGTAGTAGTTTAGTTACAAGTGTTTTGAGCAAAGATGTTGTCAAAAGTCATTATATTCGATCAAAAATTGAGTTACGAGGTGTTTTCTATAATTTGTCTAAAATAAGTGTAAATATTTATTTCAGACATGCTCAAATAATAGCCGGTTTGAAAACCTGGTGTTTATGGCTTGTAATGAATAAACGCGATCACCTACATCAGATTGGTGATATTGTCACCGTAACAACATCAGTATTATTGAACGGACATCAAGAACCAGCCAAACTTAGTCTATCAGCCGCCCATCTATTACTCTGTCTAACAAATATCACATTTCCACCGAATTTAATAACATTACCACCGATTGTCGAATTGCTACGCACCTCGCCAATGATTCGCTATCAAGACGAGCATACCTTAAATGTTTTGTATCAGGCCATGTGCAATCTATTGGTACGGTCATGGGGCGAATTAAATGACGGTGATAAAAATCAGCGAATATTACTGATTAAAGTATTCTTCGATACATTGACGAAAAACTTTCGTGATTTAACAGCGAATACGAACGAAATAACGGTTAGACAAATTGCTATATCAACACTGCCATGCGTTTCACGAATCATTGAGTATTGTAAACATCATTCCACTTCGTCTAAGAAACTTTTACACTCGGGAATACAGGTAAGTTATTTCATTTATTACAACGTCATTTAATATACAAATGTAGTCAAAAATTCTTGTTTACGTAAAATATTACTCAGAGTAATTTCGGCTTAGCTAATTTTATTATTACTTCTTCGAAATTCCCTTCTGCACTGCATGATGTCTATTTCTTTTGTTAGTTTCTACAATTAAATCATAACGGTTTTAACTTGATTGTATGTACGGAGATAATAAATTACACCCCATGTATACAACATTTGTATAAAACTTAATTTAAAAATTTCCTAAATGTTCTTAACTGGCAAATAAAGAAAGTTAAATATTGTATCTATTATTTCAGAGTACAATACAACACGCACTTACCTTATTTCCACAATTTGCTGATTCGCCCGAAATCAGTAATGTTATATTAGAATTATTTCTTGTCGTATTAGAAGTACTGCAGCAACAACTAGGATTAGAATTTACCAAAATGGCTGTACAAGTATTTTTAGATGTTGCAATTAAGTAAGTTTTCGAAATTATACTAATGAACAATGAATGAAGGGAAAAGTATAATCAATACGAAGAATGATTATTTGTGACAATATGATATCACAAATTTTATAAAATTCTAACTTTCAAATTTATAATATATTATATTCTACATAAGAATAAGATTTATCTACTTATTGAGTTGGTGCATAATTATCAATTATAGAAATTGCTGTTTCGTTTACTTTTTTTAATAAAAACCGTGACTTTTTTGCCCGTGGAATCGACCATTTTCCAAGCAGTTATTGAAGTAGATGGTGACTACGCTCCAGAATAATCATTTAAAAATGTTATTGTTGAATTTTTATGTTTCTTTTTTAATAATAAATATTGTTAAAAAAAACACATGATAATTATGCACCAACCTTTTATAAATTTACATCTAAAGGTTAGATTGTTACATGTTTAAGAATTTGTTATATTTTCCCTTTCAATTAATTCAAATGCAGTCGCTGAAAAATAAATGATAAAAAAAATAATGTATTTTAGTGAACAGCGTGCACATCGATTATCTGGTTTAGATAAACTATTACAAATTTTGCAATTAGTGGTCGAAGGACCAGGACAAACATATAAAAATTTTCTTCCCGGTATTATAACACTGTGTATGGATCATGTTCATCCTCTTGTAGCCTGCCAGTCTAATCAACATCCTGATGTTATAAGTGCCTTGCTCACATTATTGCACAGGTAAGATTATTTTTCATTTTTAATATAACAATAGAATGTAACAATCAGTCATGCTTAAATTTTATTCTATCTTAAACTTACGTTATTCTTTTAAATATACAATGTATCGATGTTTTTGATAACAATAACCAATTTATAATAAAATACAAAAATAACTTGAACAGAAATCTTTATTTTCTGGGAATATGTAAAAATAAATATAACATTGTTTCAATTAAATTATATACATATATAATTATGAACAAAAAGAAAGCCGAGAAAAAGAGAAATTCAGTACCTCTTAAGCTTGAAAATACAAAAAAAAAATAGATTAGATTTTGCTCATAGATAAAAACAATTCTAATAACATTAACTGATATTTTGATTACTATAAACAATGTTTTTTTTATGTAGTCATATACGTCTGATTCATTCTTCGTAAAAGTAATATCAATTCCAGAATGATTACATTATCTGTGATTCCTATGCATTTAGTTAAAAAAAATCAAAACGCATAGTTAAATTATACATTAGCAACAAATCACTGTTTTATTTTTTTTGAAATTTTTTTTCAGTATCATGCATCATAGATGGCAATATTTCTACACATCGCAAGTGCGTTTGGGTTATTCGCCGGGTGCGAGCGATTCATCGGGCGCTTCTGAAACCGAATCATTACACAATCAACAGCAATTACTTTCAATCTTACAGGCATTTGGTCAATCATTATTGCAGCCCGATATCAATGTATTTCGACTAAGTTTAGCATCATTGGAACACTTGAATAACAAATGGAAACTATATCATAAGCAATTATTTAAAGAGCATTTACTTAGTCAATTTCTGACCGTATTGCTACAAACTTTATTACATAAATCTCACGCACTTTTAAACGACGATATCACATTGGCTATTTACAATATGTCTGCCGTTGATTTTGACGGTTTTTTCAACACATTCCTTTTACATTTCCTACAATCCATGGATGGATTGGATCAAAGACAAAAAGAAACTTTGCAGCGTAATTTTATCCAGGATACGGTAAGAAAAATTATAGCGTATTGAACTTTTCCACATAACGTCAAAAACAATTATTTCAAAATGATAAAACGGACTTAAACCGAATTCAGATTTAAGGGGGGAAACCACCATATTTTTAAAAAAATTGTTTTTTTTTACATTTTTTGAAAGCTTATAGTGTGTAGAATATTTGGCTATATTGGTGTTCTGAAATTAGAACTTATTGCGGAGTTACAGCGATTTTTACAAAGTCGTGTCAGGGCAGTTAAAATGGACGGATCGGTTAAACCGATAGGGTATCCTACTTTTTTTGATTTTTATGTGCTTTCAAAATTAATTTTTTATATGAAAAAAAAAAAAACACTTTTTATCCAAAATGCTGCCATTTTGGTAATTTTATAAATTTCAAAATAATCCTACTCTACATCCTAGATTTTTTTAGTTTACTTTTGGGCAGAGTAACCAAAAAAGGTTCATCTATGTTTGGGTGCTGTCCGGGAGTCTGGACAACGGACCAATATTTTTTAAACACGGGTCCACAAATGAGCGAATTACAGCTCACCACTGCAACCAATTTAGTTGAAACTTTTCTAAATTGTAGACCAAATAAAGCTCTAAAACATATAAATACCACGAAACATGTGCTTTATTGTGTCTACCCGAAAAAAAATCCCAAACTTTACCTATTTTTAGAGTTCTCACGATGGTGTCCCCCCCCCCCCCCTTAACATGCATGTTATTTATTTTTGACGATTTGTAGAAACTCTTGTGTTTATTATAGTGAAAAATATATTACAATAGAGATGATAAATTATTTATTTCAGGATATGCCGACTTTTGTACAAACAGTACATAGATTTATAAATGACATGAGATGTTATCGAATTTGTAATGCTAGTTTACCGTCAATAGGAATTCCTTCTAATCTTAATATTAATCAATAAATAAAATTTATTACGTTAAAGTATTCTACAACAATCGTGTTTTATTTACGAAACAAATTTTTATTAATGTATTGTAAATAATTATTTTTCTTAATTATAATATTGTTTTATATTTCCAGTGACGTTTTGCAAATTTTTATTTATATGAAATAAATTTTATAGAAAAATATCATTCATAAATGACTAATCTGTTGTTTTTATGAGTCATTTACAATTGTTATCAGTAAAGCGATGCTTTTTTTTGTTTCTAAAATAAAATAATATAAATTTTAAATAAAAACCCATTTGTTTTTTATATATTTATTTTAGAAATTCCATAATTTTATACATAAAAGTGAAACTATTATAATATGCAATAAAAATTTATTATTTATACCAAATATAGGAGTATTTACTTATAACAATTATATATAATTAGAATTATGTAACATAAATTTTATATTTTATTCGTACATGAGATTTTATGGTTCACCCACGGCAGTTTTTAATTCACTTAATAATGGATCTATGTATTGTTCGAGAGACAATATATGGCCTGTATTACAATTATCACTTGCTATAAAACTAACAACTAACGGTAATTTGTTCATTTGTATTATCTGATATTGAGAATGATTACAAATTAATGTTCGTGTCTTTCCTAATCCCAATTTGCTACCCTGATCAACTGCCAGTCCGAAAGTTGATAAAAAGTTAGGTCGCATTGCCATTTCGGGTGCTTTTTCAGTAGTAACTAAAAATTGTAATTTCAAAATTAAGTTTAAATTAGTTGCTACAACTGGATATATACCTTTGAAAACGGGAACACCATCTCGATCTGTGATAAGAATACAGTATAATCCGTTTACTCTAAAATGTGATAGTTATTTTAAAAAAATATATTTGATTAAAACATTTTTAATCATACCTAGAAAGTAGCTGTTGTAAATATTTCTTAACTTCCTAAAAATTAAAAAAACTAAAATTAATAACCTTAAAATATTACTCTACTATCTTAATGTACTAACCTCTACCATTTTTATATATGGTATTAAATGTTTTTTTAATATAAATAGAAAATAAAAAAATTTTGGTGTTTAATCTAGTTTGTAAAGCGAAATTCTATTTAATCAAAAAACTCGTGAATGCATTATCTCAGCTGTTTTTATTTTTGTACAGTGGTATTTGTGAACAGACCAGGATCTAGTTGTTTTGTTGATAAAAAGAAACTCTTTGTCAGTATACAAAATACCATACTACGCATGCGTATATATAAAATTTGTTTGAATATTTTATGTAATATATTTTATTTACTATTATTTTTTTATTGAATTAATTTTTCAATAATACAGTGATATCATATATCATAAATATTATAATAATAACATAGTTAATTACGTTGTTAAGTTAATAAGATAATTAAGTGTGTTTTGCAAACCTAATCACATAATTAAGAATGTGATTATGTTATTAAATTACTAAATTTGTATTTTTATATTTTATTTTTATGAAATTTTTACGTTTTAATTATTTAATTATAAATGTGTGTTTTAACAATTTAATTACATAGTTAATTACATTGTTAAATTAACAAGATAACTAAGTGTATTTTGTGAACTTAATCACACATAGTTAACAATGTGATTAACCAAATAATAAAGTTATATACGTAATATACTTATTTTTTTGTAATAAATGTATCTTTTTCTATTTTTCAATAAAGTCTACCTACTGTGTATATTTTTGATTTTTCCCCAGTTCCTCAACTATTAAAAAAATAACCGCGTGTCCATTAAATTTGAGTAAATCTTTCAAAATTGTCAAAATATTTCTCAAATTTGTTTAATATTCTTTAAAAAATTGTAAGAAAAATAGAAAATCAAATTTGGTATTAAATAAATCTTTTGCAGGTGATTTTCTTCCTAAATGAAACACAAAAAATGCAGTGACCCCTTGCTGGGAAAGTCTATAGGCAACCAGTTTAACTCGATGCAAGAAAAAATTGAGATTTTTTTATATTTTTATCACAGTTTTGGGGGTTGGCTTAATTAATAAGGGGGTGTCGTAGAGGGTTAATTTTTGGATATGTTGTAGTACATATCTGGTTTATAGGGGTGTTGGACTGTTAGGGGAGGTGCAAATTTTCATATTTTTGCGAAATTTCCAGCCGTTTTCGAGATATTTGCGATTAAAAATTTTTTATTAATAATTTTATTAATTTTATTAATAATTAATAGCCGAGGGGTCGTACGGGGTTGGGGGTTGAAAATGTTATAGCAACACAAGTGTTGCCGAGCAGATTTCGTTATTTTTGCGAGATTTGCAGCCGTTTGCAAAATACTCGCAATTTTAGTTTTGTAATTTTTATACACAAATTTGTTAACTTTTTATCACAGTTTTGGGGGTCGATTTTTGGATATGTTGTAGTACGTCCAAAAGTAGACAGCTATTTGTAAATCGCGGAAAGATTGTTATTTTTGCGAAATTCACAGCCGTTTTTGAGATATTTGCGATTGAAGATTTTAACAAATTTTAAGGAATGAAAATTGGGATAGAAATAAATACAACACAGCATCTGTTTTTAACGAACTTTGTTCAACAATAAGAAAAAATACATTTCACCAAAATTTTAATTTCAATATTTTTATGTTTTGTTGGGGGGGCTTGACTTAATTAATAAAGGGGTGTCGTAGGAGGTTGATTTTTGGATATGTTGTAGTATGTACGTGGTTTATTCTGGTTTATTAGGAGGACGGCAAATTTTGTTTTTTTTGCGAAATTCGCAGCCGTTTTCGACATATTTGCGATTAAAGATTTTAAAGTTTTGGGGGTTGGCTTAATTAATAAGGGGGTGTCCTAGGGGGTTGATTTTTGGATATGTGTAGTACGTACCTGGTTTATGTATATGGTTTGTAAGGGGGACGGCAAATTTTGTTATTTTTGCGAAATTCCCAGCCGTTTTCGAGATATTTGCGATTAAAGATTTTAAAGTTTTGGGGGTTGGCTTAATTAATAAGGGGGTGTCCTAGGGGGTTGATTTTTGGATATGTTGTAGTACATACCTGGTTTATCTATAACCTTGTAAGGGGGACGGCAAATTTTGTTATTTTTGCGAAATTACCAGCCGTTTTCGAGATATTTGCGATTAAAGATTTTTTTTGCAAACATTAACAATTAATAGCCGAAGAGTCATACGGGGTTGGGGGTTGAAAATGTTATAGCAACACAAATTGTATCAATGTGTCAAAATGTATCAAAATGTATCAATGCATCAAAATGTATCACTTGCCTATAGGCAACCAATTTAACATCGATGCATTGCGGGATTGTATAAGCTAAAGGGTTTTAACGAAATTTGTATCAGGAAAGCGTAAAATGCAAGATTTGTATCAGGAAAGCGTAAAATGGAACATTTTAACGAAATTTTATCAGGAAAACAAGAAAAAATTTGAGATTTTTTTTATATTTTTATCACAGTTTTGAGGAGTTGGCTTAATTAATAAAAGGGTGTCCTAGGGGGTTAATTTTTGGATATGTTGTAGTACATACCTGGTTTATCTAGAAGTTCGTAAGGGAGACGGCAAATTTTGTTATTTTTGCGAAATTCCCAGCCGTTTCCGAGATATTTGCAATGAAAGATTTTTTTGCAAAAATGCAATTTCTGACTGAACTATAAGAGACAGATAGTTTAAATTTGTACCATTGCATTCAGTGCATCCAAATTTATAAGATTCAATTTAAAAATTTGCAAACTTATCATAGATACATGAAATATTTGACCTTGAATTTTTGCAAACAACTTTAATTATTTTGCAAACTATTGACTTTAACAAGCGTTAAATTACAGTTTTGCATTCAGCATATTAAATCTATCTGGTTCAATCAAAAACAACCTGGTTTATCTTATTTTTTTAAAGTAACTGTAAATATTATGTAAATATTATAATTAAATTATATGAATAAAATATAAAAATGTATAATGTATTATTTGGTACCCTATTTTATTAATTTTATTTGGAATTTAAATATGTTAAATATAACATTTCTAATTAGATAAATTAAAAATTAGCACTTATAATATTCTGAAATGATTTAAAGTAAATAATTTGAATAACACGCCATTAATTTCATAATCAATTTTTAACTCGTGTTATTCGGGCTTCTTATTTTGCAATCTAAACAATTCAAACTATTTTTACGTCCGCTTGGTAAATTGAATCGAAAAAAATTTTTTTTTATATTATACATGTTGTCAAAGTTTGACAATTTTTAAAGTAAAAACATGGTTTTTCTGCGGGGTGTGGTAGAGAGCAGAATGGTTCAAATGGTACATATCTTGCATCACCTTAAAGACGAGACTTCAACTTTTTTCGGATGCAAAATTTCATTCAAATTCGTTCAAATTTGGCCGAGTTATACCTATTTGAAAATCGGTATTTTTCAGATTTTTCAAGTGGCGCGTTTTTTTTTACTAGTATATATATATATATATATATATATATATATATATATATATATATATATATATATATATATATATATATATATATATATATATATATATCATTATCAGTATGTGCTACAAATTAATCGAAATGTAAATATTCATGCGACAAGTACCTATCGCAAATAAATATTATACCGCACTCATCTTACCTAAGTATTGCAAGAATAATAACAGTAGAAAAATAACATTTACCAAATGCAGGTATAAAGTTGAGTACAAGAAAATCTCGTTACAAAAGGGACCACAGGTAAAACTCGGTTTGTACTAGTCCAATTGGATAAGGGTAGATTGCAAGATTCCATAGGCAATAATAGTTCAGTTAAATTTTGCATTTAGAGTTATTAACATCGCACTAGAGAAAGTAATAGGTTAAAAATGTCTATTTCGGATTATGACAACGAATTTGAAAACAGTACATTGAAGAAAACTTGGTATTTAGTGAAATGGGTTAATACAAATTTTGAAAATAATTATGATATTGTTAATGAAACGCATGTCATAAGTGATGTTGATATTGATAAATTACAAATTGGCGATTTTATTATAGTACAATGTAGTGACAGTAAAGCATCAGCTTATGTACAAAATATTTCAGGTTAGTATTTATTTATATAGTGCAAGTGTTATTTGAATACACATATTTCATAATTTCATAAATGTCTTTTATTTTCAGAAAATACCGACTTGTTACATACAGAACTACAAACATTAGAAAAACAAATGAAAAAATCTGCAGCAGGATATATGAACATAAAAACAGAAACACCAAAACTAAAAACACCTGAAAGTCGAAAAAATTCTATCGGAAACAAAGTATTAAATATTGTAGAAAGTCGACTATTCAAAGATTCAAAATCTGCAAATATTAAAGTGAAAATAGATACATCAAAAGCTAAGGTATTTATAAACATATACGTTATTTTATATTTTCTCTATATATATTTTTTGAATTTTATATTATAGAAAAGAAATCGAGACAGCGAATCTTACGATGATAAAAAATATATAAACAAAGATATGCATATGCTAGAAGAAAGAGATATTGCACTGAAGAATCTATTATCTGAAAACCAAAGGCTAAAAGCACAATTATATGAATCTAATAAGTTACTGCATTGTAAGTAGTTTGATTTGTAAATACATTATTATATTAGTATTTATAAATATATTTGTATTTCAGCATTATGCAAAGATTTGCAAAATATTACAAATGGAACACAGAAAAAAATTCGTGAAATGCAAAGTCCAGAGCCAGAAGAAGAAAATTTTTATGAAAAACTTAAAAAAACATGCACTCTACAAAAAACAGTAAAACATATTCCTATTATTGAAACTGACAATCAGGTATTTTTTCTAAATATTTTATTAGTTTATCAGTATTTTTTTTTAAATACATAAATATACTATGTTTCAGATATTAATTGGTTCCGGCAAAACGCCAATACCAAAAAATGTTTATTATCAAATAAATTGGTCTTCTTATACTTCAGCCACAAGAAAACTTCTTTCAGCTATTTTTCCAAGAGAGATTCTTGCTACACATAGCCTAACTGGAAAACCTTCACCTGCTTTTATGGGAATCAGTATGCCTATTAAAACTAAGTAAGATTTTTTTTTTAAATATATATTTATTATTTTGATTCATGTTTCATATGAAACATATGTCTTTAATGATATTTTGTCTTCATTGATAACAAAGTGGAACAAATTAAATGTTGTGTCCTTAAAAAATTCATTTGCATTTTTTGTAACTACATTCTCTATGTGAGTCGTTTTCTTTGTAAGTGGTGTAAGTTCATTTTTGCCAAAAAGTTAGTTAATGATAACAATGAATGCAATCTGCTATGAGCTTTTTATCTATAAACAATTCAAAATTTTCATCATTTTGTCAATATTAATTTACATAGTTACTATTCGAATACAAATCCTTAAATATCTCCATAAAATATAAAATGAACTTATACCACTTTCAAAGAAAACGGCTCATTACTACTTTATTTCAAAACGTATTTCATTAGTTATAAAATATTACATTTTACATTATAAGCTTAATAAACATATTCAACTTTCTCATTATCAGGTTTTTGGACTTAATGCAGTAAGCACAAATTCAAAATAACACTTAAGTAAGATTGCATATTTATTTATTTTTTTAATTACAGACTGGATTCGACAATAGTAGCCGATATTGTGGAAACAGTGAGCGCAAAATGTGAAGTTCCTAAAAAAGTGGTGCGAAGCGCAATTACAACAAAATGCGCCGATGAAAATAAAATGTTAAAAAAACGTATGGAAAAGGATAAAGAAAATATTGCTACCAACTAATTGTTTAACTATCGCTATTGTAAATAATATATTATTTTGAATTATGCTGAGAAATATGCGCATATATTTTTTTTGTTATTTTCTAAGTTTATTGTTTACATTTTCAGTATTATATATATCAATGATCTTTATTATTTATATTTTAAGTTAAAAATAATACAAACAAATGTTTATGAAAGAAACGTTTATCTTATAAACAATATTATTATAAATAAAATTATATTTAATTTTGTATATTGACAAAATATAATATTTATGCATATATGATTACTTTTCATTTAGATCATTTAACATTGAAATAACATTTGCGATTTCAATATTATAATTTGTAGCGATATCTTTTTCACAAAAAAAAACTAAAGATATGAAATAAAGTAATAATAATATAGTAGAAATTATTTTAAAAGTTATATTTATCAATTTATTAATACAATAATAAATGATATTTTAAATATCTACACAATTGTTATTTTCCGTTTTTTTGTTTTATTATTGTCATTTGAATTGGTTTCTTTTGATGCTTGCATTATTTTACTTAGAGTGAAACTATATAATTTTGCATTTATTGCCTTTAATTTATTAATTTCACATTCTAAATCCTTACTTGTAGATGCAAAATCATTCCGATTATCTTCATTATTTTCTTCAACAGAAAATGGAAGATACTGATCTTTAGTATTAATTACTTCTATAACGCCATCTAAATCTTCTTCAGTTGTTCTTTGGAAACTACTTATAACAGTTGATGGCTTCAAATCATTACAAAACATATTCTTCGGTGACAGAACAAAAAATGCGTTAGTTATGGGTCCTTTATGTAATAGTGTTCGTAGTTTTTGTTTAGTTTGTATATGCCATATAATAACTTGTTCATCCATTGAGCCCGAAACTAAAGTTTGTCCATCAGTTGAAACTGTTAAAGTTGTAATACATTTCGTATGTCCATTAAATGTGGAAATTTCCGATTTATTAGCATGATACTCTCGATTTCTCGATGGATTTAAAAGACTTAATTCAAATATTTGACCATCTACTGTTCCAATAAAAACACAACTTTCTGTTACATTCATTGTAACTGCCGATAGACAAACATCGAAAACAACTGATAATAGAAGCGTTCCCGATACAACTTGATATACTTTCATTGTTCGATCAGATGAAACAGTAATTAATCTTGCATTCAATCCACTTTTTCCTATGCAGATATCTTTAACAGCTGTTGAATGATCGGAAATTGTGTACAGAGGATCTGTTTGCCCTGCAATGGACTGTGTCATCAAATCATTTCCTTGCTGCGATACAAGATGAGCAACGGGCCATATTAAAACAAGTCCATCTTCTCCAGCCGTAACAATATGTGAATCATCACTGGTAAACAATACTTTTGAAATTGATTGAAAATGTTTACTTGCGATACTCAATAATCGACCGGTTGCTATCTGCCAAATATATAGTTTTTCTTCAATTCCAGCCGCACAAAAGAGGCCATTATTTGATACAGCCAGTGCTAAAACTTTACCAGGAACAACAATTCGAATATTTTTTAAGATTTCTTGACTATTTATAGGCCAAACATGTAACAGTGGTTTCAATCGTTCGGCTGCAATAATATAATCATTTCGGATAATACTTAACGTATTTTGTGTAACTGTTCCTCCGCCTTTATATAAATGTAAACAAGTGCCTGTAGCAATATCCCAAACAGCAGAACTACATAAACTTCCCGTACTATCACTTGTTATTAAAAGTTCAATCGTATCACACATGTTTCAATTTTTTGACATAAAACACGTGTATGACAATTTATGTTTATAGCTACTGCGACATCTAATAATTTTACTTAAAACTACTATTTCATGATTTTATCATTTATATGTTGGTACTACTGAAAACTCAAATATTTGATATTGAAATTTGTTTGCAAAATATTTAATTATTTTAGAATAATTTTATTATTGTACTTTTAACGCTTTAAAATTTTGACATTTAAAATCAATATTTAAAATTACAAATTAATAAAAATTTGTGCAATTACCACAAAGATACAAAAATCCCTATATTAATAAACCTAGGGAAGCAAGAGAAAGTATATTGGTATGACTTGATAAAGACCTGTCATTTTGCGCATTTAAAAGTCAAATATCTACAAGTGTTACTTAATTTCGAATTGCTTTGTAATTATAATCAAGTTATAATGAATGGTTTTGATTTTGGCGATACTCTGGCCCTTATTTTGGGATTAATAATTGGAACTATAGGAATACTTGCTTGTTTAGGAGCTTATGCTCGTAAACTATCAGGTCCGGAAAGATTTTAAAGATATAAAAGTATGTCTTATTGAATCCATTATAATTGTGTAATTGAATTAAAAACATTGTATATTTTCAGGTTTTGAAATATGTACGTTAATCTCAGTGACTTTTATTTCACTGGTTAATCTATGGCTGTAATATAAATAAGGTTATGTTATAAATTTTATAGTTTTGTAATGTATCAATGTTTTATTGTTAAGATGTAGTACTAAATCATATTTCTATTTTTAAACAATGTTTTGTATAAAGATAAATATTACAAAAAAATATATAAATTCAAGATAAACTAAATTACGATTATATTAATGAACAATGTATAAAGAAAAATAATAAAATATAAGATAATTTATAAATTTAAGGCGCCTTTTATTGACGATACCAAATAAGAATTGTAAACCTTATAGTTAATGGGCTCCACTTTTAATACCACACTTTTCAATCGAGATTCGTCCTGTAAAATTTATAGTATTATTTACTGTATCAAAATCGAAAAAAATTTAAACTTACGTTATATACTTCCAATTTAGCACGACAGCGAAAAATATGTTCGGTAAAATTGGCTTTACTACAAATTGTAGCCAGTTGTTCTTTATCATTTTCGGTAGCTTCACCTAATTCTTGCGATGTCGTTTTCAAGATTTTTTCTGCTTCCGCAGCAAACGTACTCACCCACTGATTATCACTCCAATCTCCAATATTCATCTAAACAAAAGCACATTAGTACCTAGGGATTTTTTCTCTATTCTTTTATTAATTAAATATTATGTATATTAAACAACCACATTATTCAATTCGGATGCCAGATAATTCAGCTAATTAAATATATCAATAAATAAAGTTTATATTATATTATGTATATCATTTAAACAAAACTTAAAGAAAAAAAAAAAAAAAAAAACAGTTGTCTGAAATTATTTTATTAAAAAATAGTTCCAAATAAAGTATCACATTTAATTGAATAATTTTTACCAATATATAATCAGTTTTTAAGTTACAGTGGCATATTTACAAATTCATTTCGATTCAATCTCGATTTTCATAAATTTTAACAATTAAAAATCAACTTACCGACATGATTAATCTGTACTTGAATCGATCGAATTCTCGATTGCATTTTTCGCATCTGTATTGTCCGTTTTCCATATCTATGATTTTTTTATTGCATTCGTCGGTAGGACAAGCCTTGTACAATGCATTGCTCGTATTCACCAACAAAATCGTGGCTTTACATTGATAATATTCGGGTTTTTCTCCGCTTCCCAATCGACGTTCCTTCACATCGGCAATATTCATCCAATCCGCTTGCACAGATCCAGTTCTATAAAATCGCAAAAAAGAAACGAATTTATATTTTATATTCTTAATTACACATGGCGTATATTATATATTAGGTTATAGTATTTTGTTTTTTGCTTAAATCGCCATTAACTTATTTTGATGAACTAACTAAATAAATAGTTAATGCATTTTTCTTCATTTAAAAATTAACTAATGATTTAATTAGTTAAATCAAAATAAATTAATGGCGATTTAAGCAAAAAAAAAACAAAAATGCTATATAACCGAATTAATATTTATTTTTCGATTATAAAAAGATGGTAATTTTTCAATTAATTAACTGTTATATAATTATAAGATTAGAAAACGATGTACTGTGGCGAAACTTAAATAAAAATAATATTATAAAAAATCCCAAAACCACACTTATGTGTTTATGTACTTCAGATCACAGGTAAGATTTTTTGTAAATTTTATTTAGCTACTGAAGATGGAAGCTTAGCTTCCGAAATACGTATTTAGCTTTATTTTAATTTAAGTGTGGTTTTGAAATTTTTTATATTATTTTTATATAATTAGACAAACAAAAATATTAATCTATCAATCTTTGCGTATTCCTTAAATTTAAATTATCTATCAGTGATTGTATACATGGTGTAACACAGATAAATCTGAATTTTTTAATAGAAATTCTATAAAGGCCCGTTGTAAAAAATCTTATCAATACACAAATACAAATAAGCTTCTCCCGACAGAAAAAAGACTGTGCAAGTACAAGTAGACTACACAGTAGTAATATAAGGATGAAGTGAGCTCGATTTAAAGTGTTAAGTTCGCTTTAAAGTCCAGTTATTTATTTCTTGCCATCTGGTGTTAATGGCAGATACAATTTCAAGAGGTTATTTTTTCAAAATTTTCTACTATGTACGACAATATATCATAAATGTTTATCTTTGAATTTTTAGTAATGCAAATTAAAGCAAATAAATTTCATTTTTGAAATTGCTAACCATATCAACTTCCCTATGTTTTTATACGAAAAATATTGATTGGATTAAAATCACTTATAAATAAACGCACCTAGCACTAATGTTAACGGCCTCTGTTGATTTGCCAACATTATCGAACCAGCCTCGTAAGCGATGTGCTAGTGGTATGTCGGGATTCGTTTTCATCACGCTACTGCCAAGTACTGATAAATTTTTACCGCCACCAAATTCGTTAACTCTTGCCCCGCGAATAGCGAGAATGGGTTTCTCGTCGCCATCGAAAGATTCCGCTTCGGTTCCCCACAAAGTCAAACAAACCTTTCACAAAAATAAAATATAACATTAATAAAAAGTAAAATGCTATACAAAACAACATAAAATTAAATATATATATATATATATATATATATATATATATATATATATATATATATATATAAATAAATAAACTTAGCTATGAAAAAAAAAATGAATCTCACTGCCATATTGCGTGCAAGAAAATGTGTCAAACAATGATGAAAATACTTTTTCTAGAGCAATTCCCCAATAAAATCTCATTACGCATCGTTTAGGGGATGCATTTAGCTACAATTTGATATGCAACAACATAATATTCGGGAATTTTTACCGCATGAAATCGCAATTTGAATTTTAAACGGCGATAGTCCCGTTTAGACAAAATTTATAAAAAACAGTACATGTATTATTTTTGTGGTTTAATATTAAATTCAAACGAAATTAGTGTAGTACAGTGTTTTATATAATCAAGTAAATATAATAAATTGTCTAAATCACAAGATTTAAACCAATAATGCTGAATGTGTACTTTGAAAGCTAGGCTAGGCTTAAAATCCTAATCAGTGATCTAAAGTTAAAGACCTTGGTATTTTTTCCACTTCTTATTTAAAAAAAAAAAGACTTACCGAGCTGTTCGATTGATCAACCAAAATAACTTCACGTTTTCTTAGTTCCCTATTTGTGCTTTTAGCAATAATTGTTTGAACATCTCCAACTGTTTTACAAACACCCAACACATCTGCAAAAATTAATATTTTCTTAAGATATTGCATATTTTAAAACATCTGCTGCTAATAACAAGAATATATAATACAAAAATATTTTCTACTGCTACGAAAAGTGGACAATTATGTTTTCATTTGTTAATGTAAAGTCATAAACAAGAATAATTTAATAAAATAATTTTTGACTTCTTCGCAAAATGTTTACCTATAATAGCTCCGACTTCCGAGTTGGGAATTTTATCTATATCGACAAAATTAAATGATGGTAGTGGAATTGATACCTCGTCAAAGCAAGGTGTAACAGTAGTTTCACCAGTAAATGTCATTTCATAATCGTTATTCAAATTACAGAATTTTCGATTCGCTATTTTCAATTGACATTTACTGATATAGTAGACTTTATCAATCTAAAAACAAAAAAGGAAGTTCAACATTTATTTTTAAAGGAAACTATAATTAATGGTTTTTTCATTATAAACATGTTTATGTACCTCAATTAGTTCGAAAAATTTATCAACAGTATCACGGAAAGCAGTTGCTCGAATTTCACCACTTTCATCAGCTAGATCCATTGAAAATAGTTTGCCTTCGCCTCGAGAATTCGACCAAGTTCGAATTTGTGATTTATTAGTGACTCTTGCCTTAATAACCCATCTAAAACATTCATTCATCATAATACGATAAAATCAACTAACTACAGGCTGAGTTTGCAAGGTCTTTTAGTCCTACTCTTATGACAGTTACATTGTCCTAAAACAAGTATTAATTAAAATCGAAATTATATGTTTGAAGGTTATTTAAAAAAAAAAAAACAACAACAAAGGTGAGACATTAAATGTTTATCAAAATAAATCATCCACTTAATTTCAGTTTATTACATACATCTGTTAGCTACGGAATGCAGGGCTGAGTTAATCGCCATCATTGTCTATATACAAATTATTAAACTTAAAATGGCGTGTGGCAAAACAAAATCAAGAAAAATTTAGCTTAATTAAATGGTAGCAGTTTTCACACTTTATGTTAAACAATCCATTAACAATAAAATCACGTAACTCAACTTTCAACTATATTTTAGCGTTATCGTAACTTTAGCGGAGGTTTGTAAAACTTCTTATTTTGTTATAAATGTGACTATAAACTATCTAATGATATATTAGTTATTACTCTACCATTCTATGAATATTAGTTTCAAAGATAGACGTAGTTTAACGTTTAACTAAACACTATCCATGGTAATAATAGATACATTCATATTTTTCGATTAGTTATTCTAGAGTTAACCCTATGCTATTAACGTTGATGGAATAACTTAGTCCGAATTTATTCTAGAGTTAGTAGTTATCTTCTGTTTATTATTGCCAAGGTATATATACCGTATTAGTCTACTTTTAATAGATTCTGAATAAACATTTCCTTTTTTATTTTTATTTTCACTTAGGTATCTTGTTACTTACTTAATTTTATTGACATGAATGTAACCTATTATTAAATAAATGCTTATCTGATTTAACTTTATTTTCTTTGAATTCTTTTATGAAAAATGAGTGGATCGCGTTAAATTCGGATAATTTTTTTTTCTAAATATCGTTATGAAAAATTCGATGTCGGTACTAACAAATGTTTCTCTTAAGAACTATTAAAATCGGAACTTTTATTTTTATCTAGTTCCCTGTCTATTATTTTGATAAAATTAAAGTAATTTTTCATATTTATCAAACCTTGAAACCGGAGAAAACAATTTTGACATTTTCATTTCAGGAATTCATTAATTACACCAACTTAAATTGCATTTTCATGCAAAGAACTATAAAGTAACTTGTAAAGATATAAAAATATCAAATTAATTACATTTGGAGAAGACAAAAACCAATACCATTTACTTATTTTAAGGTTCTAAATTCATATTTTAAAACGTTTCCACAAGTCTTTATCATTTTAAATTTAAGCAAATCTTACTTGTTTTGATAGGGACTCAAGCTTGCAATAGGTACTGTTAAATGATTAGACATTGATTGATCTGCATCCATCGGTTGAGCAGCTGGTTTTGGTGGTTGATACGAAGATGCTGGTTTGTTTGTTGCAGAATTACTGCTTGTTGCGTTTCCATTAGTTGTAGCTGGTGGCGATTTTAAAATCGAACTTGGATCATCAGGTAATTGAGTAGGATTGCCTAAACGGGTACCAATTTCTTCACCACGATGTAAAATTTTCAGATCTAATATAACCATTACGCGTCTGGAAATACAAAACAAGAACTCTGTAATTTATATATAAACATAATAATCAATGGTATAAATACCTATCTCCTCTTGCACCATTATTAATCATGCTAGTAATATATTTCTCAATTTTTATTACTGTATTAGCAGATAATTCTCCCGATGTTATCTTTTCATTTAATTGAGTAGCGATCATAGCAAATGATATTTGATATTTTCCATCCGAAACTAATAACCGGTATCTTTCTTTGTCTGCATTTCCAGCGATCTTTTTGCTTCCCAGAACTTGTACAACAGGCTGGTCCACTTGTCCCCCGGTCATTATAGTCTAAATTGATGTATATATACAATATTTTTGAAATAAATTATACGCAGTATGTTATAGGTTAACAAAGTAATTAATATTTTGATTGCAAGTACTTACAGCTAAAGCACCTTCTGTCAACTTGTAAGTATTCATTTTTGCGATATTTTATGCAAAACAGATTTTATAATTTTCATAGATATAATTTACGCGTTATTTTTTCACTTCGAACGGACCTGTTAAAACTAGACAGACTTTTATGTTGTGAGAAACGTTTGGCGGTAAAACTTACTAGTTATCACAGCTGACAACCTAATAATTTGATAATTCCCTAAGCTTATCATTTATTTTTTATTTGTAAATTTATATAAATAAATAAATTATATTAGTTTTTACATAAAATTCAAAAATAAATACTATAAAATAATATATATTTTTTTCAAAAAAGTATAGGGATTTTTATTAAGAAAAAATAATGGTAACACTGAAATAATTAGTGGTGCAAAATATAAATTTAGATCTTGAGCGAAGAGAAATTTATATTTATTAATATGTAGAAAATTTAAAAACGTATCGCATATTTAGTCTTAAATGTATTTATATTTCTAACTTTTATCTCCAAATATATAATTTATTTAAATAAAGTTCCGTTTTGATTTTTGTTAGATAATATATTAATAATGTATACTTACTACAAATAAAACAATTACAATGAAGAAACATAAACCTATGGTTATATTTATTTACTGTTATAAAAAAAAAACAGTTTATAATACAAAAACGTAATTACTTAATTGTAACACATAGAACCATACACAAAATGTAAACAATGATTACGTTTCATATAATCTATAGTTTTACTTTTTACCACCCCAACCGAACAGACCTTTGACAAATCCAGACATACCACTGGCCGCTTTAGTCTTATTCGGCGATGCTTCCAATTTATCCTGTAAATCGGGAAACTTGACGAGATTAAAGGCAAGGTCAAAGAAGAGTGGTTTACATGGTATGGGTTCCATTGGTGGTGGCAGTGATACAACATTTGGATTTTTCGTCAATAGCTGAGTGTCTTCACGATACTCATCTAAACGTTCTATTAACGGTTTCTTACTCTTCGTTATCTTAGTTGGTACGATTGACGGTTCTTCAGTGGTATCTTCGATTACGCATTGCGCCTGTGCGATAATTTCCTCGCTTTCAATGTCTTTCTGAAGATTCTTCAGTTTCTCCTTCAAATCTTGATTGATCTTACCGCCGATAATTTCTTTTATATATTTAGACGACTTGTTGTATAAGACTAGAGCTTCGCGCCAACGTCTTGTTACAGTATAAGCCTTGGCCATGTGGAAACATCTAAAAAAAAATAAAATTGTAATGATAAATATCACATAAATAGGACACAAATCTTTATTCACTAAAAATATGCAATAAAAATATAAATCTGTAATTATTTGGCATTTATTTATATGTAATTATAAACAAAACTAAAGCTGCAGCCAAATACCTGTCAATGTATGGAAAGCTTTTTAAAATATAAACAAATAAATTTATGCAAACAAGAAAGAAGAAATCATGATTGCTATAAACAATGATTTTACTATGTAGTCGTATATGTCCGGCCTGTTCTTTGTGTAAAAATGATAATATTATCAGTGTTTTCAATAAGCGACGTACTTGCATTTCATAAGTAATAACTAAGATAAAAACTAACCTAAATGCTTTATACATAGCCGTTTGATCAGAAATTTCCTTCTGATACGCATTATTTTCATCCATTCCTGATAGCTGTTTCAATTCGCTCATTTGTTGTAAGATAATTTCATATAATCGAACAATATCTTGTGGCTTTCGTGCCTGTTCGATTAGATATTGATTTCTTTGTACGGTTCGTGTTAAACGAACGTACAGTAAATAAGTTAAAAGCAATTGCGCCCCAATACCACCCAAACGAACATCTTCACGTGCAGCTGTTACTGCATCACGACAATCGATTAGCATCTGCTCAATCAGAGCAATTCTAGCTTGAGTATCCTCTGCCCTTTGCAGACTTCCGTCCAAATCTTTAATACTCAAAAGAAATAGTTTCGCTTTCTCTAAGCGAACGATAACTTTCAAGCCTTGCCATTTAATTTCCAACGTATCTTCGCTTCGTTTTTCACGCGCTTGTATCATCAACGTATCTAGATTTTCGATGAGACCCTGGCCACGGAGTTCTAGAAGATTTACAGCTTTTTCATCGCCAATATTATAGGCGCAATAACGTAAGCTTGGACTTAGTTCATCGACACGATGTTTGTAAGGAGCTTGCTCGTCCTCGGGAAGTGTTTTCGCAATCGTTTCGTAAACAAGTTGAGCTTTCTTCAAATTCTCAGCTGCCGATGTCCAGAGTTGAAGTTCGAATTGTAAAGTTCCATGCATCCAAGCTACATAAGCTTGTGCCTCTAATTTCGAACGTGCATCGCATTTTTCCGCCTAACATATTAAATAGAAAAATTAATTTAAATATATTTCAATATTTATATTTTTAGAGCACTTTTAGTTAAAAGCAGTCATAATTTCAAACTGATTTTTTGCTAATATCTTAAGTTTTTTCACACGGTAACGACATTATAAACAATTACAGGTAACAGTTCAACATTTCTAAATGATTTGTCGTCACAATGAACTAATTTAAAATTAGTTCATTATGACGATAAATCATTTAGAAATGTTGGACTGTTAGCTGTAATTATAATTGAATTTTTGTTTTTATTGTATATCAAATATAAACTATTTTTATAAATTAAATACTTTTTATTATATTTAAGATTCTAAAATATAAATTATGCTAAAAACAGCTTTAATATTTTTTATATAAATAATTCAAAACATACACACTTTTATTTAAAAGTACTGTAAAAGGCGCTATCAATACAGACCATTGTTTTCTTTATATTTTATAATCATATTTATAATATAAATTTAACTTATTTTAAATTCAAAAAAAAAAAATATATATATTTATAAATATATCAAATAAAACTTCTAACAAATATGTAACTAAAAAAACATTCAACTAATTTGATATGTGCTACTGAATACAACATGTATGACAAAGATAAAATAATATTGAATAAGAGTTCATTTGATACAGATTTACATTATCAAGAAATAATAATTTAAAAAATAAAATTATATACATATATATACACTTTGTAGTAATTTTATTCGAAAGATTTCTAATTCTATTTACATATTTTTTTAAAGAACAAAACTGTTGACAGTGATAAATAATAAAAGTAAAACTAACCTTGCACAGTTCTTCCAGTTGTAGAGCATACATGCATGCTTTCCTTAATCGCTGAATCAGATGAAACTTTTTCCGAGGTTCAGTATTAGCTTCTTGTCGAATTTGCATTGCGTACGACCATGCTCTTTCCGCTAAAACTAAAGGAATATGCAAGTGTCTTTCATCTGCCTTCGGCAAATTCAAATGACTTTCCGTAACATCTCGACGTTTAAAATGTCGTCTATCTCCCTATAATATCATTTAAATAATAATATTAATAATGCAAATATTCGTTTTAATTATAGCATTACTTACCTGAGGAATTTTCAATACTTTCCGAAGACGACGTATACGTCTGGAACAATAACCTCTATATCTTTGATAATCTCCATGGCGCAAACCGTGTTGTTGTTGCGAATCTTTAATTAGTTTTAAAACTATGAAAACGGTTAAAGAAAAAATAGTTTGATTTTAAACATTTAAAAAATGTTGAATATACTTTGTTGCTATCCAGCTGTCAAACATAACCTAAATTTTAAATTTACGAAAAAAGGATACTTTCTAAAGAAATTAATTTTGTTTCCTCTGATTTAGTTTCAACTTCTTCAATTGTTTCCGTCATTGTTTCTTTTGGAACCATATTAATATTTACTAAAAAGTTGTTAATAATTTTGTGCTAAACAGACCACTAAACTACTTTCATACATGCGTGTCACACGTCATCATTAGCGATTACGACGTTGCAACTTATTTAAAATTCAAGACATTCAAGGTAAATAATTAAAATAAAATCACAAATCAGAGCATAATTTTTTTATATTTCAATTGAAAAAAAAATTATATAAAATATAGATTTATTTAAAAACAAATGTACAGTGATTAGCAAACATTATTGCATAGGTTTTTTTTTTATACATTTAAAATGAATGATAATAAAACAATGCCAGATCTAAATTTAATGAATAATAAATTAAAGATGTTTTAAACATAGTTCACACGAAAAAATTAAATTAAAAGAAAAACAATTTATGAACATAGAAACTTAATGCTGGTAACAATATATTGTACTATAAATCAATACTACAAATAAAATTAAATAAGTATATAAAACAAAAATAAAAACAAGTTGCACGATACAATAAATTGATATACATAATTATACAAGACTTTATGCATATAAATTCCATATGACTAAGCGTTAAAAAAAGTTTTAACAGCGAAAAATAATTATACGAAAGCGAACTTATCCTAAATAAAATTCTTGTCCGCTATTTTTCACGATACCTACATTTAAATACTAAAAACATTTTTGCTCCTATTACAATAATAGTTTTTATTAGATCCATTTTAAGATTGTAATTGAATGAAAATGTATTTTTGAGCAATATACCAAATTTATTGAACTTTTTAAAAAATTATTCAGTGTAATAGGAGCACTTTATGACTATGTTCAAAGGCAGCTTTGCTAATATGGATACTTTGTACTTTTGGTACACTATTTATGATCACAGTTATTTTTTTTTAAATCTTATTTGGTTTCTATTAACAATTTTTTGTTCTATATATTAAGTACATGTCCCGGACGGGATGTATTTTAATTATTTTTACATTAAAAATACTATACAAATATTTTCTTTTTATATTATGGTAACATACTTTTAGAAAAATTTATAATATTTAAAATATTACACATTCATACTTCATAACATTATTATAAAATGTTTTAAGATTTATTTTACAATTATATACATTAAGGGCCGGCATTTTGAGATTGAAATTATTTGATAGTTGATTAAATTAAATACTTAATTAAAAAGACACATTTTCTGTATTTTAGTTACATTAAAAAGTAGCTAAATTTGATACCTGGATAAATTTGATATCGGCCGAAAAATAGTATTTTGTTAGTTGTCTATAAATTTAGTAACAAACTACTATTACATTTTAATTTTATTAAAAAAAAAATTTGAAATAAATTTTTACAATATAAACAAATTAACATATTTATTTTATTTGTTCATATTGTAAAAATTTTGAAATTATATTTAATAAATATTATATATTAATATATATACATGTTTTGTAAAATGAATTAAATTCAAATTGTTTATAGAAACCATTTTGCAATCAATTCGAAGTGTACTCATGTAGGTTCGTCGCTTAAAATACCGTGCACCCTAAACCGATATAAGCAAGTATAATTCATATTTCCATGATTCGATTCTATTCGTAACTCAACGATATTAAATGGCGGCGCTTCTTTATCTTCGACCGTGAAAAATTGTAAACTAGGTCCATCGAGATCGTATTGATACTTGCCCAGCATCAATGGATCTCTATCATTCTCCGCTTTAAGGCCCCATACGGAAAAGTCTTTCGGTGCGGAATCACGTCGACCGGCCGGCGCCAAACTTTTCGGAATATGCTCCAACGATACGGCAGAAATCCGTACAGTAGCTGTTAGCTGAATAACAAGATAACCGGGAAAATTTTGAAACGCCCAACATTCGCCGGGCGTGACACCCGGTGTTATAACGATACGCGGCGTATTACTAGGATACCAAAGTGGTATACCTAATACGGATAATACTGCTGTACGTGCATTATAGCTTTCTGTACATCGTGTCGAGATTATTTGACCGCCAGACGGCTCTAAAGCGTAATCAACTAGGCCTGTTTTATCAGCATCGTATATAACTAGCACTTCTTTAACAATTCGTTGCACCTGTGAGTCAGTTAAAGCACTGTCAACACCAATACTGTTCGTGTTCACTTGTAGTAAACGTTCTCTTAACCTCAAATTGATTTTCTCTGTTACATCGTTCATAATTTTCGCTGCCGATAATTCGATGAGATTGTCGTAATCGGTGTGTAAAGTTTGCGTTAGATTCGCTAAACGTAATTCTAAATCTTGTTTTGCCACAAATATCGTATGCAGCCATCGCGATATATCGTCCGGTTGTATATTTGCTTTTGGAAGTCCAATTAAATCGGCTAGTAATCGTTTAACGTACGATTCTATATAAATATATTGCCGCCTGCAGCATTTATTCAGTTCGGAAGCAAAATTCGCTTGCATTCTAGCATTCTCCATTTGACTATTCATGGCTAACGCATCGATGCGTTTGTTTAAATCGAATGTTCTTTTACTGATACGATCGATAATTTTATTTTCGAATTCTGGATGATCGAGTAGTTTTTTCACGAACTCGTCTATATCCAGTTGTTGTTCTTGTACAATGGCAGTTTTGAGATATTCCGCTGATGATGGTGGTGTTGGTATTGGTGATGGAATTTGAATTGATTCGGTTGTTGTTGTTGTTGATGTGATAAATGCTCCGTGAAGTATATGAGACAAATCCGACCACAGCCACCAGCCTGCAAAGTTTTTCTAACGCTTATACAATTTTCTCATCAAATTAAATTTTATTTATTTTTGCTAATAAGCAAAGCAGTGAAAATAAGTCAATTTGAATTAAAAAAAAAGAGAAAGAAATTCCTTCAATTTACCAACAAAATTATCTTGCAATAAACAATGCAAAACAACAATGTAATAATTTTTAACATGCATTAAATACTGAAAACATACATATAAATCAAAATACTGTTACTTTTTGACTGAAACTGTTTAGTTAAAATAAGACGGGGCACCTCACGCAGGCCAGTGGTCTGTGATAAAATGAAAGAAAATTAAAAAAAAAATTGCAACCATAACCAAATGAGATTATATAGAAGGAATTATAATGAAAAACATAGCTTAGTATGTATTAATTGATATATTAAATATATATATTGCAGTATGATAATAGATACATTTTATATTATTATTAAAAACCAACACATAAATGCTCAAAAACGTTAAATATCTCAAATATAATTATATTAAACAAAAAAAAACAAATATATAATATATAAAAAAAAACGAAGTTGTTAGACAAATATAAAACCACGCCAACTAAAATATCATTCTAGTAAATATTGAATAAATAATTGTATAAGATAAACAAAAAATAATTTGATGTAGATTGCGTTCAAATGAACAAACTGGAACGTTATATTATCTAAATGTTAATATTAGTAATAATCTAAATATCTAATACACTATCTAATAAAAAATGTATAAAAATAATTTAAAAAAAAATCTTTTTTCTATTATACCAAAGAAATTAATGCTTGTTTATAAAAAGTCTTTTAATACTTTGAACGCAATCAGAAATGTGGGAATTGTGACTAGGCGCATTTAAAGCGCGCAAAAAATCAATTTTTTTTGTTTTGGTAAAGTACGTGTTTAATAACATGTGTTTGATTTTTTTTGTTTGTTTATGTGGTGGATGCAGCACCGTGGTTTGCGTCAATATAAGAGTTAAAATAACGATATGCAAGGCGGCCGCAATGAGGATAGCATGGTGGTACTAGAGGCACGCCATGAGCCTGCGCAAGGTGTAATCCTGTAAGACAATATCACACTCACACACAACTAATATTTGCAAATTTCTAACGAAACAGGAATGTTTTTCGAAAGCTTACTTTAAACAATAGCAAAACATTAATTATTATGGAATATGTTCAATACTTCGGAAATAAAATATTATACTACATAGTAAAAAATCTTTTAGAATTTATTATATTAAAGTAAAACGGCTTTAGGTTTAAGTTATATATTAATATTTATTAATAATCGACTGAACGTACGTCTTCATTAGGAAAAAAAGATACAAATGACATTTACAGAACATAGAAACAAGTTACTAAGTAACAAAATAAGTAAATAAATCGTAAAATTTATAAATTTTTAATTAAAGGAAGCCTAGTTTTATTGATAAGAGAAGCAACAGAAATTTATAAAGAATAAAATAAATAATAAATTTTTTTAAAAAAACCACGCCTATAATTAAATGCACTAAAAAGAAGAAAATAAATTTTTTCCTGGTTATCCAAAAAATTTCAAAAGAAATAAAAGCGTGGAGCGCCAGGAAACTATATACTTCGCAATGATGATTAAGCGCTCCACGCTTTTATTTCTTTCTAAAAATTTTGGATAACCAGGAAAAAGTTTATTTTCTTCTTTTTAAAATTTTTTTTATATATTTTATTTTCTGCTTTTTAGTTAAAATATTATGGCCTGTATTCTCACCTCATTTATAAAAGTGATTTTTGCCAAAAGTACTTCTGACGTTTACTTGAAAATATTTATTAAGCACTTTATAATAGTTAATTTAAATTTTATAATACCAAATATACCAAAAATAATCAAATATAGAAAAACTATACACATTTGGTGAAAAACAGAAGCAAAAAGTTACTTTGAAATTAATGATAAAAGCACTTTTTCACGAAAAAGTGAGGTGAGAATACGGGCCTATGTTATCTCCAGGAATAAAACTACATGCAAAATTTCAGTGAGATCAGATGATAGGAAGTGTTCTAAAAATTGATTACAAGATTTGACTTTGACAACAACACAGTGAGCTAATATAAGCGTGGTAACAAAAAAAATAGCATCAATCACTGTTGAAGGCACTGATTAAAATAAAATTTGGCTTTCTTTAATTAAAAATTTATAAATTTTATGATCTAGTTACTTAGTTTGTTACCCAGTAACTTGTTTCTATGTTCTGTTTATTTACTGTCATTTGCATCTTTATTTCCTGATGAAGACGTACGTTGAGTTTATTGAAACGTCGATTAATAAGAAATATTAATACAGCTACCTACCTAAAGCCGTTTTATTTTAAAATATATGTTAACTTAAAATGGTTTTCTTTAAGAATATATTTCGATTAGAATAAAATAGTAATAGTTTTGTAGATCATTCAAACATATATTACAGAACTTTAGAAATAATCAGTTATAGTAAATATGTTGTATTAAATGAATAAATTCAATATTAAATTCAGTTTTTTTTACATGTCTGAATATAGAGGAACCCTAACGTTAATAATTTATTGTAAAATTATACGTAAATAAAATTTCAATTAAATACTATTTTATATACCACGACGTAAATATATGTATCGCGTTAATTTTGAAATGAAATACATTAATATATAATTCTTTTGAGACAGGTGTGGTTCGTAAATAACTAGAAACGGGTGTGGCGTTATACCACATGTTCCTAAAATAGGGGACCAAATATCAGAAATAGCATATCGTCACCCTAATTATAAAACCTAGTAATTTCAAATTTTACAATAGGCATAAAATCATTTAAACATAGAATAATATAATAATGTTAATTAAAATTACCTATTTGAAGGTATTTGAAAATAGTTATGAGGATTTTCAAATCGTTACATGAATCAAATTTATATTAGGACAAAAATGAAGTTACAAGGTATTCTAATTAGTGACAATATGTGCAACTGAAAATTTAGTTTTTTGTAAATAAATATATATAAAACATAATTCTACTTTTAAATTGTTCAATTATTATAATATTTAATTAATATAACATGTCAAATTTGGAAAACGAAATAAAATTGTAGTACTTTATCCAGTAAACCAAAAACTATTTTGTTTAAAAAATCAAATTAGGTTATGTTAAATTTAGCATTTAGCATTAACATTAAAATATTTCTGATTAATTTTAATAAATTTTTAATAATTATTTTTTTATAGAACCATCAGCTTTGCAAGTAAAAAACAATTGAAAATATTACCTAAACATTAACGCATTCATGAAAAATTTTAAAATATTCAATTGATTTCAAACTTTTGCCCAATTCTGCATCACAGGTCTACATTTTCTTAAATTTCAATTTATTTATTTATTTAATTTAAATATAATTAACTATATAAACTGATGCAGTGTTAAATTGGTGTTTTTCTTAATTAAAATAATCTATATAAAAATAAATAAAACTAATACAAATATTATTTATTACATTCCGAAGTATTGACTATTCCTTTTTAATTACTCTATCTTGCCAATCGGACTCAGTAATTTTTACAAAATAAAATTGTCCCATAACTTATAGTATTTTACTAGTAAAATTTTAAAATTCTATAAAACATTCAAGGTTATATAAACATTTTAAAAATGATCGAATTCCTTTACTTAGCTAATTACGTCAATGAGAATTAAAGAAAAAACTAAATTAATGTATGATATTCAATTAAAAAGCAATATAAATTTCAAATAGCGTTATTTTTCCTTAAAAATACTAATGAAAACTGTGAAATCATGCTTCGAATCAATAAATTAAAAAAAAAATATAGTTTTGCGAGTGAATAAGAAAATAAAGCCAATGAATATAAAAGCTGTGAAAAACTTTGTAAATAGATGTTTTTTTTTTTTGTAAAGTAAAATTAAATAGGGCTTTCACAATAAAAACGGAACCATGCACAAATGATTTCTTTGTAATGGTGATGATTATGTAATTTTATGAAATAATTTCCAACAATAGATTTCTAATCTTTTCACTTTCATAGCAAAAATATCATGTAATTAGAGACATTGACACAATTTCCGTAAAGTAAAACAGTATTAAATTGAATAATGTTATTTGGTTATTTATTTATAAAAATAGTAAAAAAACATATTAACAATATCGAGTTGAAATTTATTATTATCAATAAATAAATTTTCTTTAAGAGTTGCAAAATGAACACGTCTATAAAAAAATAATATCCACGCATTTAAATATAAAATGAATTATGTATAAAACATTATTGTATCAATTGTTAATCGTAAATTGCAACAGTAGCAAATATGCAAAAAAAAAAATTGATTTTTCTAGAATACACCGTTGACATAAAATTTAAAATTAAAATCTAGTTAGTCATGTTCTAATTTTAAAATTCTTCAAACATTTTCGAAAGTTCGGAGTACACGCAATTATAAAATTGCCTTTTAAATTCTTTCTATTGCGCATACTCCAGATAGATGTGAACTATTTTGCAAAAATGAGTCTTTAATAATAATTAGCTTCTGCTTGAAAATATAATTTTTTTTTTCATTTTTATTTTCAATTTTTTTAATACATATTTTTTAATGAACGTATTTAACATTTTTAAATTAAAGTGATTTAATCAAATTACGCGCAATTTTTCTGAAAATGTTCTCACAATTAAATATTTTACTGGAATTGCTTTACGTTACGAATTTAAACCGTACATTTTTTATTCTAAAATTAATTTCTCCTTAATAAAATTGCTTTTTTACCAACATAATTAACGTTTCACTCAAACATATCCACTATCTTTTTTAGGTAAATTTAAAAAATCAATTCCGGTGTTTCGGATTAGAACCTTCAATATTTTTAAATAAAATTATTTTTCTTAACACAAAAAAAGTTGAATGTAAAAATGTACCTAACATGTAATTTTTTTTAAATAATTTTCAAGACAGTAAAATATTTGTATTTATTACACATTGTTTAGATATATTTTGGTTGTAATAAAATTGTATTATTGCTGACACTAAAAATTCAACTCAAGATATTGTTCAATGTTAAATGAAAATTTTGAATAACTGTATTTCGAAAAATCTGAATTATCTCACCTGTAAACAGGAAAAGAGGCAAAAACATAAGAGCAAATATGTAACCCCATCGTCTATTCGTGGTGGAGCTCTGCAATAGCCACGTATCCAGCAGTAGCAATCTACTAACAATTTTATAATACGCCCTAGCGCACCAGAGCATCGAAGAAGCACTTGTTTGGTACGTCGTTGCTAGTACTAATAAAATTGTCGTCCATATGCTCGTTACAATCCTAGTTATCGTTGTACGAATTCGACGAAAGATTGTTACGCGTTGTTCGGTTTCCGATCCGAATAGAGCTCTCGGTCGTAAACGATGATTGTAATTGTTTACAGTTACGTAATCGGTTGTATCTTTGGAATACGATGACGATGATGTTTCGTGTGTATTGTGATTTACTGATGTCGGTTCCATGGAACGACGTATCGAACGTCGTGACATATTTGGCATCGCCACAAGACCTGGTGCGACTTCGACACGGTCTTTAGAATGCCGTGAATATGTGTAATCTGTTTTTGGAAATACGCTGCAATTCGAAAATATTATTTAGATTTTTAATATTTAAATTCGTTCATATTGATTAAAACGACTACAATAAATTAATATTAATAAACGTTAATATTAAATGGAAAGAATCTTCAGCAATATTATGTACATTAAAAATAACTTAAAAACAATAACAACTGATATGGAATTCTCTTTAAAAATAACAAATGTAATATATAATACAATCAAATATGCAAATAATATAAACGTAAATAATTTTTGATTGATAACCTCAAAAACAAACATGTATCAGTAGCCCGTATGTTTACAATTTGCACATTTTTTCAATATAAGCTTTACCGTTAAAGATCAACTAGTTTTTTATTAACGAAAAAGGTTTTAAAATATTCAAAATTTTTTGGCAGCCCACATTAATTTTCTCAAGGTCTACTAGTAAAGTTATGTTTACGCATGTTAAAACATAAAAATTTAGGTCAGCAAAATATTTATAAATATCTAGTCATTTTGATTTTTTCTAAAATAATAATCGATTATTGTTTAAATATAAATTTTTTTATGAAAGTATTAATATATTGTCAATGTATAATATTACTATGTTACGAAATGGCGCGGTAATAAAATAACCTCGACAAACAAACCGAAAAAAAAGAACGTATTATATTTCAAAAATAGTTTACTTACTTCCAATATTCTTTCGCTTCTCGATAAATTTCCAATGGAGTTTTTGTTTTTCCGTTAGACGTATTAGAAGAGTTATTTATGTAAGTTTTGAGATCGTTGTTTTCGGTTTTGGAAGATGAAATTTCATTTTCTCCATCTTCTGAGGAATAATCTGAAGTCTTTTGTCGAGATCTCCGAGCACGCGTGTGTGTTGATGAAGTTTGTGTTGTTGGGGACATAAAAACTTCATCTGATAATATACTTGAATTATTTGAAGATCTATAAATGATAAATATGTGTAAACAAAACAAAATACTGTTAATTAATATATTATAGTTACATTATTTTATTCCTGGTATTGTAAGAATATTGAACGACTGATTCCTCCACATGATTTTTACTTTCGGAAATGATTTCTTGATCGATTTTACTTTGAAGAAAAGGCGTGCGAGATCGAGATCTACTTGAGCGCAATTCCATGTTTACCAGAAAGGAATACACAACATACGCTTTGTTCACCTATGTAAATTTAAATATAAAAATAATTTTTATCTCCTACTAAGCGTAAATTTAGAACAGACCTACACGAGACTGCACCAGACTTGCACTTAACGGTTGTTTATTTTTCAATCTGCATGATAATTCACTGATAGATGTACTACCGATTCTAACCAATAAACATTGCAAAAATATTAATCTACTTTAAGAATGTATGACTTTATTACTAAAATGTGATACTGAAAATGCAGCACATATTAGAAAACCACACCACTCATACCTATTTCAACGAACGTAACGAACTGCGAGATAAATATAAACGGATGACGTCATCTTAATACATAAACTGCTTCGGTAATGTCAACATCCATTAATGCGCTTCTGAAATACTTTGCTTTTAATCTGTCAGATGGCACTGCCAGTTTCATTTCGAACATTTCTACCTAAAAAATTTAAATAATAAACTATATTTTCGTTATCAATTACTCAAAATCAAAGTATAACTAGGCATTAAAAATATTAATTATTTGAGATTAAAAACTGATGAAGTAATGGTGGTTGGTTATAAATATAAACAAAACAAATCTTTGTATTACTATAGTTGTATCATAAAAATGTATATAAAACAAAAATGTTTACTTAGAATATATTAATATATCTTATTCTGTAAAACCTTGAGAGTAAAAAATTAAACATACATATAAGCGATTTCTTAGAAGTAATTTTAATTTTAGTTTGCAAGTATTGCCGTCACTGAGTCGGTAGCACGCGACTTATACGCTATATTATTATACGTCACGAATCTCTGACACCAATATTTATTTTTCGTTGACCCATTTAAATTTACCATCAAACTCTAGCAAAACATGCATACATGGGATATTTGTAGTATTGGTTTTCTGAATAATTTTGAGTGGAAAAAGCGCAAACAGTGCGGATTAAGGCCCAATGCACACGTAGCTACTCAAAAGAAACGGAACTAGTTTGTTACTGAAATTACTAGCTGGTTACTAACTCATTGGTGATGCAGCTCCACACACGCGTCTACTCAGAAGTGATCGAAATCAATAGTTTCTGTGTAGTCAATGGTGAAACATCACAATCATTTTGCACTATGGATAATAATTCGAGTGATAATCTTATGTTGTTGCATATTAAATTGTAGCTAAATGCACCCTCTAAACGATGAATAATAAAATTTTACTGCAAAATTACTGTACATAAAGTATTTTCATCATTTTTATATCTCAATTTGACATATGTTTTTCACTAGTTTCAATAAAACATTTTTTTCAAAGCTAACTGTGTTTATATTTTAAAAAGAGTGCGATTCTTTTATGCCATTATAGTATATGTATAAAAAACAACTTATTGTAATATTCAATGTAAAGTTTCTAATCAATATTATGGAAATGTTAAATTTATAGAAATGAGAAAAATGTGATTTATTTCTTTATTTTATATTTCTAGTTACACATTATGTTAGTTCTAATAAGTTTTGTTCTAACATTATGTTCTACAAGATTCTATAATACGTTTGTTCTATTGCCCCAAAATGATCTTCAAGAATCAGGCATACCCTGTTTGCAGAAGACGAACAGAGATTAATTCGATGAAATATTGATTACATTTCATTCAACATTGAACACAAATAAAATTATTTTGTAAAAAAAAAACAAAATCAAAAATAATTATAAATTATTTACTTATATAAATAATCAGACACAACGAGTTATCATAGAATCGGACAAGAAACTGAGTGATTCAAGTCGCAAACGAGTCGCCAGGTCGAGTTTCTTACAACTGATTACTAACGCGTTACTAACCGGTTAGTAACAAGTAGCTCTGTGTGCAGCGTCCCATTCATTAACAAAGGTTATAACTCACTGCGGACTAGTTGGTGATTTGCGTCAGTGATCAGTTTCTTTTGAGTAGCTACGTGTGTATTGGGCCTAAGTGAAAACTAACTGGGTTACGTTCAGCACCTCCATTGCATTTTAGGGCGCCCTAGATTTTAGTTTTACTAAACAAAATAATAGTTTATAAAGAAAAATTATGCATTTTTTTTATATTTATGAAAAAAGTAAATCTATTTAATAGCAAATACTGTCATTTAAATTTGATATGATCGTGATTTAAGGGGACCTTTATCTAACTCGGCCCGAAAAAAACACATTTTTCAATTTTTTTTTTCTCGGGGTATATTACAGATATTGCTGTCGAGTTTTTTGTAACTTTTTTTATTGATATGTGTACTTGAATTTCCCATTTTTTCGTTGAAAAATTCAAAGGCAATTATGAATTTTACTTTACGCGCGCTAACGTAAAAGTTCTCCAGGGTATCTGAAATAAAATTTAAGTTGAAAACTTTAAACATTATGAAATTGTCTAGAAATTGTGCCAGTCTTAGGTCATCCGGCCGATAATTTACAAAATGGCTGCCATTTTTGCAAAAGTAGCCTTTTTTTATAGATTTTTTTTCCGTTGACGGACCTTAAAAATATTTGATATTGACGGATATGCTTCATAGTGGTAGAACTCCTAGAGCATTTAATAAGCTTCAAATTGTATCATAGAAACGTAAAATCGGTTAATATGTTGCTGAGTTATCGTACCACGCGATAAAAAAAGGTGTGTCGAGAAAAACAGTCCTTCTTTTGTAGATTCTGTCCTTTATCCACAAAACTGTCCTCCTACCTGTCCTCCTCCTTTTCGATATTTTCAAACTAATCTGTTAATATCTGTATTCAGAGATGCCACTTACCATAAAATTCACTATAAAGGATATTTCTTGCTCCGAAATTTCCAATATATTGTTATAGAAAATAATATATTGACAAAATATATTCATTCGTTTCATTAAATAATTGAAAAGGATGTAAGCATAATTAGTGTATTTTTGTTTGAATTAATAAAATATTTTATATATTTACGTTGTTCTTTTTCCTTAAATTTTTTCGTCCTCCTTTTTATTGTAAAAAAATTGGTCACCTTATTATTATCCAACTTATGGTCAATCAGCTATGCTACACACTTCAAATTGTAAAAAAATGCAAAAAAATGAATCCATTCTTTTGTCCAAAGTTAAGTACAAATCCCCTTAAATTAAAAACCTTTGAAATACCAACCAATTACTGTTTACATAAAGTAAAAATAAAAATAAAATACCTGTAATACATACAAGTATTGTAGGTTGTTTAATTTACTTAAAGGTCAATGTCAGAATATAATCGCCTTTTATTAGTTAATAAAAATAAGTTTGATGCAAGGGCCCCTAGATATATCAGCCAAGAATCACATTCAAGCTTAATTCGCTACTATGCTCAATTAATATAATTTCATCCATTATCACGTTTGTCGTAAGAAGTAGTTACAATTATCGTTAGTGAGATTATAACAGCCCCATATATATATCACTGTTATTTGAAAATCTAATCAAATATTAAGCCGTAAACAGAGATTGAAAATTTTACGTTAAGTACTTACAATGTACTTATAAGTTCGTGACGAATATTTTACGGATGAGCCAATGATCTGCTTCCATTCATACGAAATATGGGAAAATAATTTAAATGAAAAAGATATATTTCTACAACTACATGCTACATATCTATAAATTTTAATATTTATGACAGAATGTAAAATTATAAACAAAAAGTTTACATTTCTAAATTGTAAAAATCACGTATTGTTTATAAAAATTGTATAAACTTTTAAGTTATAAATCAATAATATAAAAAATTTCGCAACTATTAAAAACCAATATTTATTATTTATGTGTTATTATTAATTTTCAGTTTTTAATAATATTAAATTATTGCAAATATATCATTATTTTTTCAATTTCAAAGTACAGCAATGACGCTAGTAATACTTGAAATTTATGTTTTTGACCATCTTAATAAATGACATTTTTATGCGTATGTCAATTCCTTAGATATGATAAAATTTTAAACAGTTTCTATTTAATGTATTATATAATAAACAAATTTCCTTAATCACAAAAAAAATTATCAAATTTTTATTTCAATTATGTATGCCTCAGAGTCGGATTATCCTATAGCTCGTAAAAAGGCTTTAGGTCCAGAGAATTTTCGGTCCTTGAAGAAAAGTAGGAAAATTTTAACTAAACAATTAAGTTCATTCGTATTTTTTGTCATAAATAAAAACTGACATAAATTATATGTAAAATAAGTACTAATTTTAGGTTACCAATGTACTAGATTATAAATGTAGATTTGAGGGGCTTTTTATAACTGTATACAGAATGTCTTCTCTTTATCATTTTAGGGGGCGATAGTACACATCAAAAAGAGTCGATAAACCTTAAAACGCCTTAGTAAAAGTCGTCTCATAAGGGAAATAATAATTCCTTTAGTTTTTACCTTAATCAGTATTGTTCAATTATGTTTGTTATTTGACAGGTAAATTTAATATCTCAGTAATTCATTTTTACTATCACCTTTGTTTGACTAAAAATTATTTTTACCTTATTATTTTATCCTTGCACGGTATGTGGAGTCGTGGGTACGCCGAACGTGACTTTGTTTACAACATGGTGATTATTTCGAACAACTTTTGTAGTGGACAATGCTGATTAAGTAGTTGATTACTAGAGTTTAAAACAAATTAATCATTTAATGTAAAAACAAAAAGCATTATTATCTCGCTTTGGAGACGACTTTTACCACAGATCTAACATCTATCTGTGCTTTTACTAAGGCGTTTTAAGGTCTTTTGAGGAGTCCTAAAAGGATACAATGAAGACCGTCAATTTTTTGTTGTTCATTGTATAGCTTTTTGAGCTAAATAAAGTTATTATTATAATAAACTAATTCATGAAAAATTATCAAATTTGACTGTAAAATATTGAAAATCATGTAAAGTAAAAAAAAAATCAATTGCATAATGTAGGAACAAGTATAGTTAATATGACATTTAATTGCTGTACAAATTAGATTTTACTCACGGTTGCAAAATGTTGGCTTTTTTTTATCGTTTTCTGTGAACATTTTACAAAGTTAAGAATGTAATTGTTTCGCGGAAACAATTGTATAATGGTTGGTGTTCATTCTTATTGCTGATAATTCATGTTATAGAGCCGGGTATGACATACGCATTTACAGAGGAAGTTACAAATAAAAACTATAAAGAGAGGAGATAATAATGAAACACTAACTAAATTGAAAAGTTCAGAATGGACAAACCACGCATTCATGCAACTCGAAAGTTAAGTTGGGAATATATTTTCTCTGAAATGATTACAACAAACAATTGACAGTTATGTTAGAATAAACTATTGTATGAATTGAGTAAAGAGTTTTATAGAATGCGATGGTGTTTTGTTGATTAAATATGATGATCTTTAATATGAATTTCCGCACGTGTACATGATTTATCAAAACAAACAAATATGGTATATTATGTTAGTTATAGAGTATTCATGAGTATAACATTCTGTTTATGAAAATATACACATTGTATCATAACTATACTTTAATTAAATTAACAAAAATACTATATCGCAACCACTCTTATAAAATGTGCCTCCAAATGAGTTTATTATCGTTATCATTTCACTGAGTATGCATGAGAGGTATTATGAATGTGGATAAAGCTAAAGTTGCTTGTCTGCAACCTTATACATTCGTCAAAAAAAAAAACGCGCCACTTGAAAAATCCGAAAAATTACCGATTCTTCAAATCGGTATAACTCGGCCGATTTTGAACAAAATTGAATGAAATTTTGCGTCCGAAAAAATTTGAAGTCTCATCTTTAAGAGCATGCAAGATGAAGAACTATTTGACCAATCCCGCTCCCTACTACACCCCACAGAAAAAAACATGTTTCGACTTAAAAAATTGTCAAATTTTGACATGTCTGGTATACAAAAAAAATTCTAACAATTCTAGGTAAATTTCGCTTAATTTCAAGGACTTACGATGTATTGGCGTAAAGTTATAATTTTTTGAAATTTTTGGAGCATAACTTGCTTAATTTTGGAAAAAATTGATAAATTTTTGTTAAAAAAATTTGAAGTCTCCTTTTTAAGGCCGTGCAAAATAATACAACGTTTAAGCCACTTCGTTTCGAATTGGTAATTTTTTTTTTTAATTTTTCGAGTTATGCTGCGTTTTTTATTTTTTATTTTTTTTGACGAGTGTATAAAAAGTCTTTAGTATATTTTTCAAAAGTTCAATTTTATTTAATGTAATATTAAAGATATATTAATATTATAATACAATACAATAAAAATTTCTATCAATAAAATATTTCAATTCATGAATAGAAAATGTCATAATGCTCGACCTTAAACTGGAGAAATCAATAAAGCCACCAATTGTTTTGATAAACAAGGTCGAATCAGATATAAGCGTTTTCCTAGAAAAATGCTAAATTGAAATTATAATAATAAAAAAAGCCGATCGAAACATTTGATTGTGATTAATGTCTTCGTCGTTATTCAAAGATAGATAACTATATACTGTATTTAGCTACTAAATATAGAACTTTTTTGTTTTGAACTGGTGGCAATAGTGCGTGGCATGAATTAAATGTTGATTATTTTACTAACACGCGATTTTTATTTTATAATATATACAAATATTTGTCGATTTAACAGCAGGTAATTAATTATATTAACAATTACGTATATTTATGTTTTTCTTTCTAAATTACAACAAACAACACACGTATATATTTTTTTAATGTTTACTACAAATATTTACAACTATATTTTGTTTTAAAGTTAATTCTCCATCCACGCATTGCACAGAAAAGTATCACCAGTTCAACGAAAACATTTTACACTAATAATTTTAGAACATGTTGAATAAAATTTTGTTAACTTAATCAATAGATTAACCAACGAACGTATTTAATAAATCGAAATAAAGTGGTAAAGAGTACACATTTTATATTATATAAACAAATAAACCTGCTAAAGCTCCAGTTACAGTCAAAACTCCAAGATATATACGTCGGTCCGCCAGTGGATAATCCACATAATTCTGATGACTTCTTGTATAATCCACTGTGGATTATACAAGAAGCCATCAGCATTATGTATCCCGTGAGCATGTCAGCCCGATCCAGTCGTAATGCCACCGAATCGCCAATTAAAATCACGTCGGGATCACCAATTAAAGAGTACACACTTTATATTATATAAATTAATTTTAAACAAATATGTGAGAAAATATTTATTGACAGAAAAACGTTTTAAAAAAATAATAAACATTAAAACATGACTGTCTCTAACAACCCATTACCATAGCAACGCCATTGCCACGTTGCCGCTACAGTTTTAAAATTTATTAATTTATTTTTAGATGAAAAAATAAAAAAGTATAATAGCAATTAGGCACTCGTAAGATCGGCATGCTTTTGAATGAAAACGTATATGCTTAAGTTCAATAAAAAACATATATTTTCAAAGATTATACCTATTCTTGTATTTAATTTGTACAGGTGTCCCAGTATGAGTTTACGCTGTCTGTATTTTAAACACTATAAAATATTTTGTTACGAAATTTGGTATATAGAGATATTCCGATATGCTCAATTGGATTAAAATATTGGCAATAAAATGCCACTTCCGATTAAAGCAGAAGTCGACTCGTATATTTTAAATAAAATGCATCATTTTTTATTTTGTTATTAAATTTAAGAGTAAAATTTTCTTTCATTTTTACTTTAGTTCAACTAAACTGAAACAAAAATATATGTAATTTTACGTAAATCGTCTGTGTAAAAATTATAAAGCGTTTGTGTAAAGTAAAGTTTTTCCAATAAAAAATTGATTTATACAAAAAATTTATGTAATTTTTATATAGACGGTTTATGTAATATTATATGGATTTTTTCAGTGTGTTTTTGATGTATTTCAACTTTTTTTTGATTTTTTGTTTGAAATCGGCAACATTTTTCAGGGTCCGTATCTCATAAGCATGCAATCAAATATTTGCAATTTGTAAACGGAGTGTTATTAAAATAGTTTTGGGCTACCGTTTCATAAAAAATCTTTTTTCCTGATGAAGAAGAACTACAGAACTACAACCTAAGGTCGTTTTATTTTAATATAATAAGTTCTAAAAGACTTTTAATTATGTTAGAAATACAAATATGTAGTTTTATACTAATGTACTTTAATAGTAAATTTAAAAATCGATGATTTTCGAAACATATTTAAAAGGAAGATATTTGTATTATGTCATCATGATAAATGTATTTACATTACATACATATACCTATGATTGTATTTAAAAAGTAAACATACTAATTTTCATTAGTTTCTACGATAGTTTAATGTACAAAATGTGCCAATGTCCAAATCCGTTTTCCAACTTGATATAATCATTATCAAATGAAAGTATTTCTCAGAAATATAAACGGAATAAATTGCTATAAGCGTGTAGTTTAAAATGACATTGGATACGCGAATAAATACAAACAAGTTTTATATATATATATATATATATATATATATATATATATATATTATATTATTATATTATATTATATATATTATATTATATTATATATATTCGTAAAAACTTTACTTAGATTAATTGTATTTCAACGCATCGTTGAATAAATTCCTCCTAGATCGAAGTAAATTTTGTTTCGAAAACTTTCTTTTCGTATTGTTCTAGAAATTTGATATATTATCAATAACTTTACTAGAGTTTCACCAGATAATTTTATTTCGTTTTCTAAGAATATCAATCGTTGTAGAGAGAGAGAAATTGAGTACATGATGCATATTTCTCATAAATTATTTGTTTTTGTTTTGTTATAATAGTAATGATCATTTATTTTGTTTATATTTTTTCGAAGAATCAAAAGTTAAAAGAATATAGTTCTTGTTAATCTTAAGTGGAACGTACAGCTATACTAGGTGTCCTGTAAGTGAATTCCTGAACTTATAAAGTAGTAGATGAAATTGTGTATTTGCATAGTTTGCTGTCTAGAGATGGCCGTTTTGATCGTGAAATTGAAAGGAGAATAAATGTTGGTTGTAAGGTTTTGGGTGCTTTGAGAACTTTTGCTAAAAATGTAAATGTTTCCAAAGAAGCCCGTTTGAGTATATACAATGCAGTTTTGGTGTCTACGTTGATGTATAGGATAGTGAATGTTGGGTTTGGTTGCAAAAACATAAACGGAAAATGACTGCTGTGGAAATGAGATTTTTACGTGGGATATGTGGTGTAAATAGGAGAGATCGGGTACGAAACAGATTAGTGTATGATGAGTGTGAAATTGAAAAAAATGTTGTAGCAAAAGTTGGTGTTAGTCAATTAAGATGGTTCGGACATGTTGAGCGAATGTCTAATGAACGTTTGGTTAAAAAATTTATTTGAATGATTTTGATAGTATACGTTTGCGTGGACGTCCGATGAGTACTTGGAGTGGTATGATTGAGAGTGTTTTGCTTGAGCGAAAGTTTACAAGTAGTAGGAATAAAAGAGCATGTATGAGAGAGGAATTATGAATGTGGATGAAGCGAAAGTTGCTTGTTTGGATAGGAATGTTTGGAGGCGACTGATTTCGGAATGATGAAAAGAGTTTGTGCCACACCCTTTTAAGTACATGGCGTGATTGTGTATGTATGTATGTATGATTGTGTATTTATGTATGTATAATAGTAGTGCAGTTGGACCTAAAATGTGCAGCAGAAATTCTAAGTTCTGCAGTGGAAACTACATATTTGTACAATTAAAATTTTACTTTTTAATTTTTAACAAAACTTGATAATCTTGGTTAAAAAAATTTATAAGAATAATTTTGAAGGTATGCGTTTGTGTGGACGTCCGATGAATAGTTGGAGTGGTATGATTGAGAAAGTGTTATGCGTGAGCGAAAGTTTCCAAGTAATAGGAATAGAAGAGCATGTATGAGATAGGTTAGATGAATGTGGATGAAGCTAAAGTTGATTGGAGGAAACTGATTTCGAAATCATGGAAAGAGTTTGTGCCACACCCTTTTGGGTACATGACATGATTGTGTATGTAACCACAGACTGATAAACAGACTGACATCTCGTTAAAAATAGTTGACTTGTGTTACAAAAAGCCTTTTCATGCTTATCTGTAAAAATCTCAAAAAGTTAAACTTAGTATAATTTTAATACTTCTCTCACTATAGGTGACGGTCCGTAATAAAATAGTACATAGTAAAAGTTCTCGTTGCATTTACAAGCCGAAAATAAAACAAGATTAGAAGTATATGGGTAAACCCATATATTTGACATTTCTCGGAAAGTTGGCAACACTGTATTTTAATAATATTATAATTTATGTGGGCACTAGAAGATACTTTTCTGAAAATCTAATCAAAATCGAATAAATAATGTAGCCACAATGAATTTTTTAAAAATTTTGTGATTTTTTTCTCGATAAGTTGGCAACACTGTATTTTGTTAAAATTGCATAATTTATTTAGGCATTAGGAGAAACTTTTATGAAAATTTGATTAAAATCGGTTAAATAAAATGGTCATAATGAATTTTTAAATATTTTACTAATTTTTTTCTAGGAAAGTTGGCAACACTGTATTTTGTTAAAATTACATAAATTATATGAATACTAGGAGAATCTTTTGTGAAAATTTCAGTAAAATCGGTTAAATAACATGACCAAAATAAAAATTTTAAAACTTTAGTAATTTTTTTCTCGAAAAGTTAGCAACACTGGATATTAATAAAATTATATAATTAATGGGAGCATTAGAAAAATCTTTTTTGAAAATTTCATCAAAATCGGATAAATAACGTAGCCAATATAAATTTTTAAAAACTTTAGTAATTTTTTTCTCGAAAAGTTGGCATCACTGGAAAAAACCAAAACTACATGACCATCTTGGGCACTAGACAAATTTATCCTGAAAATTTCATTAAAATCGGTTGAAGCGTCTAGGAGGAGTTGCGGCCACAAAATTTTGACTTACGACCGAGCGAGCGAGCGAGCTGACGACGCACATCCATACACCCACATAAACTAAGTTCAGATTCGTCATCTAGAGGCTATATGAAGTATTTCTACACATTTTTTTTTTAAATGTTACAGACACCGTACCAAACGCTATACCACTTTTTCCTTGCAGTCAAAGTGGTAAAAATCTGATGCAGAACAATACAAGTAGTTCACTTAGAAAAGCAAAGTGAAGTATACTTCAGTTTTTTTTTGTGTGCTGCGTTAAACTTTTTCCAAGTATGAGTCAATGAGAAAAGTAAATAAACCGTTTGTATTCCATATGAGAACCAAGTCGAACAAATAAATTTTATCTATATGGGTTGTATTCAGAAAACCCTATTTAAACTTGCACTAGTAAACCGCTAATAACAAACAATAGAAACTTTGTCGTCAGAACTGCATCAATAGTGACATTTTCGTTAAATAATCCGGCGTTATACAGTTAAGCAAATATTTATTTCAGACTAATATATTAGTATTATATTATTTATCGAATATCTTATAATGTAAATTTATTCGAATGAATAATAATCATTACATGCAAATAGCAGATTGTACTTTTTCTACGATAATACACAGTAGATAAGTTACACTTTTCAGTCTGATATAAATAATATTTTCAAATAATTATTATACGAAAACTGCGCTGTATCATAACAACAAAGATAAGTCATCAGATAGTTCAAAGCAATTTCGTTATTAGTCATATCTAGTCGAATATTGAACTTAAAATAATGATCAAAAGATGTTTAGTAATAATTCAAAAACTCACTGGTGTGGCTGAGTGGTACTCAGTGAGTGCATAAGCATCTAGAGTCGTATATATATATACATACATACACAATCACGCCATGTACCCAAAAGGGTGTGGCACAAACTCTTTCATCATCCCGAAATCAGTCGCCTCCAAACATTCATATCCAAGCAAGCAACTTTCGCTTCATCCATACATTCATAATTCCTTTCATACATGCTCTTTTATTCCTACTACTTGGAAACTCTCGCTCAAGCAAAACACTCTCAATCATACCACTCCAACTACTCGTCGAACGTCCACGCAAACGTATAATCGAATGAATCTTTTTAACCAAACGTTCATTAGACATTCGCTCAACATGTCCGAACCATCTTAACTGACTAACACGGCAACTTTGGCTACAACATTTTTTTCAATTTCACATTCATCATACACTAGTCTATTTCGTACCCGATCTCTCCTATTTACACCGCATACCCCACGTAAAAATCTCATTTCCACAGCAATCATTTTCCGTTTATGCTTTTGCAACCAAACCCAACATTCACTACCATACATCAACGTAGGCACCAAAACTACATTGTATATACTCAAACGGGCTTCTTTGTAAACATTTACATTCCTAGCAAAAGTTCCCAATGCACCCAAAACCTTACAACCAGCATTTACTCTCCTTTCAATTTCAATAAAAACTTACGATATCACAGAGTAACACTATAATAAATATCGTAAGTTTTTATTTATTATTGTGTTTTGTTGATATTGGAAATCTTTATAATATGTTTTAATTAATGTTAAAAAATGTATATCGTAATGTTTAATTATTTATTTGTTGAACACAACAAAACTCTAACTAAAACAATGATAATTTGTACTCTTTAAAATTTTTTTTAATAAAGTCCTTGGTTGTTGCAGACAACCCTTGAAGAAGGCACAAATTGGTGCCGAAAGCTCGGTGAATATCAAATGAGTTGTTGATTTTTTATTAACACTTTTGGCTGCCAAACCCATCATTTATTTTCCTTTTCGCATATCTTCCAGCCATTAAAACATTTTCATTATATATATATATATATATATATATATATATATATATATATATATATATATATATATATGTACTTTTAAAAAAAAAAACACTCCACTAGAAAAATCAGAAAAACTACCGATTCTTTAAATCGGTATAGCTCGGCCGATTTTGAACAAAATGAATGAAATTTTACGTCCGAAAAAATTTCAAGTCTCATCTTTAAGGTCATGCAAGATGATGGACCATTTGAACCATTCCGCTCCCCACCATACCCCGCAGAAAAAAAACATGTTTTGACTTAAAAATTTGTCAAACCTTGACAACACGTATGTATACAGAAAAAGTTTCTCGACTCAATTTACAAAGAAGGCGTAAAAATTTAAACAATTCGACGCAAATTTTGTTTAGTTTCAATGAATATAATAATAATTGAATATAGCTAGACACGCACACTGGTTAATTACAATTAGGCAAAACGCTATTAGACTCATTTAGTCACGAAGTCTTAATGTTGATATTTCTAAGAATAAAAAATAATTTAAAAACAACATAATTTTAAAAAAAATTGTCAAATGAATACGAAATTATATGTATATACTAAATAAAGTGCCCAGTGTTGCACAGATGTTCATAAAGCTTATTTATAGCAGATTTATAAAGCATTTTAATGTAAGATTATATTTTGACATATTTTTGTATTACATATAAATTAAATTACTTGAAAAATAGTTTTTATACCTATACACAAAATAAATTACTATAGATAATACAATATTCTTATAAAAAAAAATATTGCAAAAAAATTAAAAATAAATAATAAAATTCTAAGAAAATATTACATCTATATATATGTAATTTATTATAAATAATATTTAAACAATTTGTTATTGTATATTTATACACTAATTTCTTCAAATAACAATTATTTAAATATATGATTAATAAATAATTTAAGATGATGACGATATTTAAAAAGTATTTAATATTGTTTTTTATATTTTGTTTTTCAAATTTATTAGTATTTACATACCTAAATAATTTATAAATAATATTTTATATGAAATAAAAGAAAACATTGTTTTAATTATGAATTAAATGATTCTTTCTTCGTATTTTCTAAGTACATATTGATACTTAGAAATCTTTAATGTAATAATATTTATTATTTAATAAATGATTGTACATATGTAGGTATAAGTCATAAAGTAATTAACTTTTTGAGCTATTTATAAACAAATTATTTTTTTATCGTATAAATATTTCTTATAATAAAAATGCTATATAGGATTAAGTTCTATATAAAAAAGTAAAACACTTTTTTACTCACTTGTAAGGTCTAAGTTAATATGGAATCCAACATGCAATGACTCTATAAACCAGTGATGAAAAATAATCGATCATTCGATTATAAAAATCATTGAAAATCATCTTAAAATCATTCGGATGATGAATAAACAACGAACAGTTTGACGAAGCTAGTGACTGATAGATGAGTTACGATAAAAGTGAAATTGTATAATAGGTTGCATATGTAACAGGCGTTCCCCAACATCTTATCAGCGATTTGTTGCTGTAAGTATTGAAATTATGAAATTTAATAACTATTATGAATAAGTTTTATGATTCTATTTGTATTATATGTAATTTATATATTATATTTTATAAGTGTGTATGTTTGTATCATTTGCGACATTTAATTGAGCTGTTGCCTGTTTGGTGTAAATACATAAATAAATAAAATTTTAATTAAAAATCAACGTTTCGATATACTCTACGTATATCATCATCAGGAAACATTATAATGGGGATAGTATCTTTTTTTTTTTTAATATTTTATATAAAACGAAGAAATAGATGTAGACATTTATATTAATGTAAAAAAATCAATCGAAATTTCGCAAATTTAATATTTTTTTCAAAGTTCTGCCCAATTGTATAAAATCAGAATAAGAGTCAGAAATATCAAATGCATCAATACTAACAATATTATTTTATAAACCAACAAGAAGAATAATGTAAATATAATATTAGATTTTGGTTTGTTACAACCTTACAACTTTGAAGAAATGTTGTAGATTCATGTTTAATAGAAACGTATTTTTTCTTCGAATTATTTACTAACATTAGCTCGATTACTTTACCGAGTATCGGCATTGACAAACCATCTTTAGTTTTATTTAGTTTTTAAGTGCATACAAAACCATTGTTTCACAGCAATGCTTATTCATTTACGGAGAAAAATCATAAATACATATGTATACGATAATGCCATTTTTATTTTTATTTCAATTGTTGCCACTGTACAAATATATGGCGCTGTATGTTCTATGACCATTTACAGCTTGATTTATATGTACTATATACAGAATGTTTCAAAAAATTGGCTAATAATAATCTTCAAAATAATGAAACTTTCATAAAAGTAAATCTCTTCAAATAACAAACATTTAAAATAAAACAGCTTTAGGTTGTAGTTCTATATTAATATTTATTAATAACAATAACCGACGTACTCATCAAGAAAAAAGATACAAATGACATTTAGAAAAAATAAACATAAGATAGAAGCAAGTTATTAGGTAACAAAATGCAAATGTTTTTGTGTAGTTAGAGTTGTATGATTGAGAGAGTGTTTTGCGTGGTGTCGTACCAGTTGCGTACGTGCCAGTTGCGTACAATCATTATTTAGTGCCATTTGCGTACAAATAAGGGTCGGGTTAAACCCAAGTAGTGAAGCTAGTTAGGCCGCATGCCAGATGCGTACAGCGGTTCGGGAAGGGTCGAGTTGTGCTTCTGGTCAAAATATAATATTTATCATACGCTATAATATCATCGCACATAATTTTTACAAATAATCAAGTCAGTATTTAATTTTAAAATTGACTAAGTTTATATTTATTGGTTTAAATTTGATTTGTGTAGATTAATATTTAATAAATTCATATCGTTTACCAACTTCGTTACTTTTTACTATATTATGATAAATTATGCTTAAATTTGCGATGTTAAATTTGTTCGTTAACCGATCACCCAGTGTAGTAGGAATAGAAAGAGCATGTATGAGATAGGTTAGATGAATGTGGATGCAGCTAAAGTTACTTGTCTGGATAGAGATGTTTGGAGGAAACTGATTTCGGGATAGTTTGTGCCACATCCTTTTGGACACATGGCATAATTGTGCATGTATGTAATTATATTATATTGCGGACTTCAAGAAATTGAAGTACTTATGTAATTATGTATATATTGCCAATCTATCAAAATTTGTAAAAATAAAAAAAAAATATTAAAAATCTTGCAGGCCTTTTAAAATTTAATCTATAATTAATTTTTTTTTTAAATATTTGAGGAGTCAGTTAGTGGTCTGAGAATATTTGAGTGGGGAGGACATGAGCAGTTAATCTAAATGTTGAAATTTAATAAAAAATAAAACAGAATTTTAACTTAAAGTTTTTTTTTTAAATTTAACATAACTTCATATTAAAATAAATAATACGAATAATATAACACTGTATGAAATATGACGTACTGTGGTCATACGACGTCGTACTTTTTCATATGACGCAAACTTTACAAAGGAAGCAAAAATACGTTGTTATGTCTTGTGTGAATCCTTTATAATTGCGTATAGATAAAAATAAAAATCTGGGTTTTATTTCTAAATTGATTTGAAAAGGAAAAATCCATGATTATATTGTATATTATCATAAAATGCAGTTGTATGAGTGTGTAGCTAAATATTACTAGGAATTTCCAATGAAAATCATAAAAAAAGAAACTAAAAGTTTTGTATTATTCAATCGGTTTCTTGATTACCATAATTTATATTTAATATTGTACATATATAGTTTAAATATAGCTCAGTAATGTTCTTTAAATATTAAAACGCTAAAAAATATAGTTAATATTTAACTAACGGTGTAGTATACTCATAAGTACAAATTGATTTTGTGATTTTCAATCAGAAGTTTTCAAACGATTTTTTTTTAATTTCCTGAATTTTACTATTAATAGTAGCTAGAAAAATAGTTGAAATTAAAAAGATATTGGTATATTATATTACAAGGAGCAGAAAGCGATGATTATTGTGTTGAATTCAGATATTTGTGGCCGAAGCTAAGCAATCTGAGCGAAACACAAAAAACATCTTCCTATTCCGTGTCAGATACGATTTTTCTTCAAACGTTTTAAACGAAACCGAACTAAAAATAAATAAAAATACATGTCAAGTAACATTAACTAGTTACTAACAGTTATAGAATAGTACGTATATGTATATATTATTTATATTTGCTACGTAATTTGTGAGAATTAATTTTTCATTGGTCGAATATACAATTTCTAACCAGTCTGGGCGGTATACATTGAATTTCTTGCACTTCTTCATACATTTTCAATAATCAAATTCAAATTAAAGCGAAAATAAACAATGCAATTGTCAATTAACTTAACTTAATATAATAATTTTTAATATAGACGTTGAAGATGTGAAATTAAATACACTTAACCATGTTTCTCTGGTCGAATATGCAGTTTCTGACACCCCTGAAATGTCGGTGTAGCCGAGGTGGGCCATCGGTAGGGGGTCTCTTAATCTGGGTGTCCGACTTGGGCATTTTAATCCCTTACGTTGTAGATGTCCTCCTCCTCCTCGGCCTTGGAGTTAGAGATTAGTATTCTTTTAATAACCGAAGCGTGAACATCAATTATTTAACTTTTACTAATAATGGAAGTAAATCGCATATTCAGTGAGAAGGGCCGTGAATTGCTAGTTATTAACAATTTTAAGTTTTGTGTATCTACAACAACAAGCGATGGAATACGATGGCGGTGTACAAATAAAAAAAATCGATGTACTGCTAAAGTATATACAACTCGCGAGTTTAAAATAATAAATTGTAACCTACTTCATAATCACGAAGAAGAATTAAACATTGAAAGGCAGGCGCTAAATAATAGTGTCAAAAGGAAAGCAGTCACCGACCTTAATGAAAAACCGTCCAAACTAATTCATTTGGAGCTTCAAAAAAACTTTAGTTATAAGCTAACTTGGAATGATATTGACCGTTTGCGGAAAAATATGGGGGCGTGTAGACGCAATGTTGTTCCAAAGTTACCAAAGTCGCAAGATAAAATATTTGATTCTTTGTCAACTCTTAACCTAACAACAAATAAAAATGAAGAATTTTTATTAATAAATAATAAAGAAGATAAACTAATAGTGTTTTCATGTGCGAATAATTTACAATTTTTAAACCCAGAAGAAGTAGGCGACTGTTTCGCTTTTGATATTATGTCCGAGTGCTTTAATGATAGTAGAGTCGTTAAATTCCACGACTATTTCGTAGATAATTATATAACAAATAATTCATTATTTCCTCCCCATATCTGCTGGGCCTGTGCATCAGCTAGTATGTGTCGCACAACAAATTCGTGTGAAGAATTCACTCCAAATTTAATAGTAGCTTTTACAATGCCCACCCAAATTTATATGTCTTTATCGAAATGCTAAAAAATGTTCAAACAGAATCGTACATAAAAATAAATAGTGCGCCAATAAATATATAAAGAAACTTTGCAAGGAAGCATTACTTAGGCAGCATTATATCGGTGAAATGCTAAAAAAACGGGAAAATAATGATATTACTACGTTAAATTTCGTGCAGTTAGTGTATTACAAATATGCTCCTAAAAGTGAAACCTCATAACTTCATATTATTTTATATGTTGTGTAAATATTTTTTGACAATGTATATGTTTATATGTTAACTTTATGACTGATTTTTTTAATAAAATGCGTTAGATATATTTTATATTTTGTGTAAATATGTTTTGAAAATGTATATGTTTATGTTATCTATATGACTGATTTTTTTTAATAAAATATATATTTCATAAATTTAGAATTTTTATTAAGATCGCCTATGATAATTTAAATTTAAAAATAAAAACAGGTACAGGTAGAAAAATGCCCAAGTCGGACACCTTTACCTACCCTTACGATTGCAAGGGATTATCTCAGGTACAATGCCCACTTCGGCTGCAGCCTGAAATGTATTATATTTCTTGTACTTCTTCACACATTTTCAATAATCAAATTAAAATTCAAGGGAAAATGAATATTGCAATTTTCAATTATCCTAACTTTGCAACCAGTAGTGTATATAGTAATTAACTGCTGTATAATAATGTCATTATAGTACTAGTAACATAATGACCTCTTTCTACATAGACAATATGATAACGTAATATTAATATTATGATAAGCTTGAAGAAAAAAGTATTTAGAATATAAAAATAAGTTAATTATTTGCTCAACTCTTAACATATCATTAAAATTGACACAAATATGCGAACAACGAAAAGGAAGAAGAAAAATTCTTAGAAAGTAAATTAGAGAAATCCTCGTAAACCATTAAATTATTTATAATTATATTAGTTTCTTCTTATTTTAATATAAAAACAGGAAACTGTATTTTATAAATAATATAGGCCCGTATTATAAATAGTATTTTTATTTTTGCATACTGATATTATAAAATTCAAATAAACTAACTAAAAATTACTTGAGGTGAGAATACGGACCATAAGTTTTTATATTTAATAATAAAATCAAATAAGACATTAATTACAATATTAACAATCTATAAGAATGACAAGCTTGATGTTTTTATAGCAATACACAAAACCATTATATGCTCGGTTCCAAAATAGTTATTTTATAGCTATAATTAATAGTTTCGTAAGATTCCGAGAAAATTTTACAACCGAAAATTCTCGAAAAGCCTGTTTTAATATATTAAAGAGCCTTCCTTTTTTTTTTTTTTGTTAGTAAGGGGAGACTATTGGATGACAGTTGATGTGCCATAACAAATGACATGCGTGCCGTTTTTTTTTCGCGTAAGTAATAGCATTTATATGTAACGTTGTGGCTGGCTTATGTACGAGAGTCATTTTAAAAATTGCAGGAAATGCACTAAATTGCAACAAAACAACTAAAATTATACCATTATTTTCGTATAATAACAAAGACATTTGGTTTGCAAGTTAGTTAGGTTAGGTACATACGTATATAATATACATATTGTATGAAATTACTCGGAATTACCATAATGAATTGTGCAGTTATAAACATATTAAAACAATACAAATAGGAACTTGTATTGTTGTGCTAACGCACATTCAAATGGAGTACTTTCATCATAAGCTATAACTTAAGGGGGTACACCACTCTGACACTTGCAAAAAAAAGATTAGAAGTATATGGGTAAACCCATATATAGACCACTTTGACATTATCACATAAATGATAAGAAATAGGAATAAAAAAAATTATCACCGAAAGTTGGCAACATTGTATTTTGATAATATATAATATTATAGGCGCTAAAGGTATCTTCTGTAAAAATTTCATTAAAATCGGATAAATAAAAATAACAAATTTTTACAAAATTATTAATTTTTTTTCGGAAAGTTGACAACACTGTATTTTAATAAAATTATAATTTATGTAAGCACTAGGAGAAACTTTTCTGAAAATTTGATCAAAATCGGATAAATAATGTAGCCACAATGAATTTTTAAAAACTTTAGTAATTTTTTTCTTGGAAAGTTGGCAACACTGTATTATATTAAAATTACGTAATTTATGGTGGCACTAGAGAAATCTTCCCTGAAAATTTGATCAAAATCGGATAAATAATGTAGCAACAATAAATTTTTAAAAACTTTAGTAATTTTTTTCTCGGAAAGTTGGCATTACTGGAAAAAACCAAAACCACATGACCATCTTGGGCACCAGGCAAATTTATCCTGAAAATTTCATTAAAATCGGTTGAACCGTCTAGGAGGAGTTGAGATCACAAAATTTTGTCTGACGACCGAGCGAGCTGACGACGCACATCCGTACACCCACATAACTAAGTTCAGATTCGTCATCTAGAGGCTATATGAAGGATTTCTATATACAATTTTTTTTTTTTTTTAATGTTATAGACACCGTACCAAACGCTATACCACTTTTTCCTTGCAGTCAAAGTGGTAAAAATCGATTTATCATGATCATTCGGAATGACATTCAGACCAAAGATTGATATTCTGATTAAAGGTATAAGGTCAAGACTGATGGACTGATGAATGAATTGACGGATTTCCAAATATTTTTAAATCTGAACTTCATTCACGGGAAGTAAATGCTTCTCCCAGTCGCAGAAGAAATCTTAAAGTGGTGTCGTGTCACTTTCGTACGTGTCAGATGCGTACAAACATTATTTAGTATCACTTGCGTACAAATAAGGGTCGGCTCAAGCACAGGTAGTAAAGGTACTTAGGTCGAGTGTCAGATGCGTACAGAGGTTTGGGAAATGTCGAGTTGTCATTTGCGTCAATAGTGGTATATCATTTGCGCCACGAAACCCTATCATCTCCGCCACTGTTGGCTTAGGGTAGGTTAGGTTAAAATTTAAGATTTAGTTATGTTATTATTCAATATAGGCGCTTACCTCATCGGCGCAAATGATTGGCTAAATTATATTACCTTGTAATCTTGGGAGACCATTTAAACCACTAAATATAAACTTGGTCAATATTAAAATTGAATACTAACTTGATTATTTGTAAAATCGCTGTACGCATCTGACACTCGGCCTAAGTACCTTCACTACCTAGGCTTGAGCCGACCCTTACTTGTACGCAAGTGATACTAAATAATGTTTGTACGCATCTGACACGTACGCAAGTAGGCCTATTTCAAAAATACAATCAATATTTTGAGATTATTAGATAAAACTTGTTATATTTAAAAAGAAAACAAGATTTAATTACGACAAATCATTACATCATGTATATTTAATATGCATTGACATATTTTTCGTAAAAAAATTGAGATTACAATCTATAAATTTTTATAATTATATTTTTTTATTTTATATATAATTTTTAGGATACAATTAAATAAATTAATTTCGTCTCTAACCTGAACCGCACCTTACAAAACATTAATTAATTATTACAAATATTTATTGTTAATAATTAGTTGCATAATTAGTTTTTTTAATTAAAAAGTATTTTTATTATTTAATAGTTTTTACTTTCGAACAAAATTCGCACAAATTATCTTTTTTTTTGCGCAATGTATATAAAAAAAGATATATGATTACCACAAATTTTAAAATAATATAAAATATATATTTATGTTCATAGAAACTTTATATAATGTTTGTAATGTTATCTTTTCAATTAAGTAATAATCGTAACTTAACACTTAATGGTAGAAAATTCGTGAAAAAATGTTAAAAACGTTGTAATATTTAAATTATGTCTATATATACATTCAATACAGACATGAATTTCATATAAAAATTTATTGTTCCCACTAACTATTAAAAATAATATATTGTATATTTCAAGTAGGTACCTACTATTTGATACGGGTAATTTTTTTTGTTTAAATATGAGGACCGATTGAAAAGTAATGTTTCTTATTTTTTAGCAATAGCGTTTTCCAGTTTATAGTGGAGTCGCTGCACTTAAAAAAAAATTAATCAAAAAAATACATTAAAATAATTATGTGAACTATGTTCCAAGAAAATAAATTTTAAAGTACTTATGAAACTATTACTGCAAAACAAACAGATGACGTGCCAAAACCTATAATGGAAACTGAAGGTACAGTCCGATTGGAAAGAGTGGGCCATCCAGGTCAGCTAAAATCGACCAATGACTTAATGGCACCTGTAGAGAATGGTGGGGTACAGATATATATATATATATATATATATATATATATATATATATATATATATATATATATATATATATAATAATACTCAAGAATATTGAGATTTTATATTTTTCCCAAAATTTCACAAGATACTCAGTCATTGAATCGGCTGTTAAGCTATGCATCAACGACTGGCCAGTTTAACCGTAGACATATGTTTCGGTCTTTTGGACCTCATCAGTACGGTGCTCTGATCAGTCGCTTCGAGGCGACTGATACCGGTGTTAGTTCTGGCTGCCTTATATGGCAAGTACTTTAAGCAACTAGCGGCGAGTAATAAATAAATACTACTAACGCCATCTAGCCGCTTTACTGGATACTGCAATAAGCAATTATAGTAATAGACCTTGAACAAATAAATGTTCGTATTGTCATTGTGAAATTTAATATAATAATACTCAAGAATATTGAGATTTTATATTTTTCCCAAAATTTCACAAGATACTCAGTCATTGAATCGGCTGTTAAGCTATGCATCAACGACTGGCCAGTTTAACCGTAGACATATGTTTCGGTCTTTTGGACCTCATCAGTACGGTGCTCTGTACGCTCATCTGTACGGTTAAACTGGCCAGTCGTTGATGCATAGCTTAACAGCCGATTCAATGACTGAGTATCTTGCGAAATTTTGGGAAAAATATAAAATCTCAATATTCTTGAGTATTATTATATTAAATTTCACAATGACAATACGAACATTTATTTGTTCAAGGTCTATTTCTATTAATATATATATATATACTAGATTGTTGAGCAGAAACTGTCATTCAGTCACCAAGCACTGAGGATGTCATTTATGATGTATGGCGAAATAGATCGACTACTGCATACCAGCTCAGAAAATTCTATAAATTCAATAGATACGGGCCGTGAAAGCCTAAAAATTACTATAATTAATAGAATTGATGTTGTAGAATATGAATTTTATGCAAAGTATTAGTATTTAAAAAGGTTGATTTAATGAGTGAATGTTCAGAGTAGGTAGATAAATTTGTGTATTTGGGTAGATTATTGTCTTCTAAGGATGGCCGCTTTGGTCATGAGATTGAAAAAAGTTTAAATGCTGGTTGCAAGGTTTTAGGTGCTTTATAAATAATAAATAAATAATAACGTATATACAAAAATAAATTTAAAAAAATAATTCAGGATTAAGAGTTGATTTTTATTATATGCACACACTGCATTTTGGAAGCATTACTTTATGATCGGGCCCTCAAATTGTTCCGTGGTATCAAAAACAATTTCTCGTAAAAACATGTGAAACCAATAATGTTTATCAGTGTGTTAAAATTTGTCAAATAAATTTTTTACGAGCACACATAATAAAAATAAAATTTATAGGTTTTGATGATGAACATTGTAATAAAGCACCGTACTATTTTTAGGAAAAAAATTGTGTGTGTTGGCGTTATAACGCAATAATCAGCTTTAATTATTATTATTATTATGTATTTTGAAAATTAGGACAGATGGCGCCTCACATAATTTATAATAATTCATTTATTATACGTAGAAATATGTTACAATTCCCAGAATTGTTTTTAATAACATTGCCTTCGCCTATAATTAATTATTTTAACGTAGATTAACATGTTATTTTCAGTGATATTTATTTACTGATAATATTAACAAAATAAATACATTTTATCGAATTTAAAGGCAGATCTACACATTCGAGATTCACCGAGTCTCAAGCGACTATTCGCCGATTCTCAAATGTAAACTATACTGCAAAAAAAAATAGCAAAATTATAGAAAAATAGGTGTAAAATTTTACTATAAAAAAATCTGTAATTTCATTTTACCATAAATATTCTGTAATTATTATATAATTCATAATAATCAAATAAAGTACATAAAAATGACTTAATAATAAGTATGTATACTTTCGAAATACGTATATACATACATACACAATCACGCCATGTAAACAAAAGGGTGTGGCACAAACTCTTTTCATCATCCCGAAATCAGTCGCCTCCAAACATTCCTATCCAAACAAGCAACTTTCGATTCATCCACATTTATAATTCCTCTCATACATGCTCTTTTATTCTTACTACTTGAAGACTTTCGCTCACGCAAAACACTCTCAATCATACCACTCCAACTACATCGGAAGTCCACGCAAACGTATACCATCAAAATCATTCAAATAAATCTTTTTAACCAAACGTTCATTAGACATTCGCTCAACATGTCCGAACCATCTTAACTGACTAACACCAACTTTTGCTACAACATTTTTTTCAATTTCACCCTCATCATACACCAATCTATTAATTATTACATAATTCATAATAATCAAATAAAGTACATAAAAATAACTTAATAATTATGTATAGTTTCAAAATACGTATATAGTTATTTTTATAATAATTATTGTTTGTAGTATAAGGAAAATTATTTTATTTTATTAACTTTTCGCCAAGCTTAAGAGCATATTTTAATTTATTATATCTTTTCATATCTAAATAAAAATTAAATGGAATTTAGTTAAAGCAATGTAAATAATGAAATGAATAAAATGATATGCATGACATGGCAACTTAGTATTTATATTGTCTTAAGATTTTCTTGTCTTATGTTTGGCATCAATTTTAATTTGCATAAAATACGATATTTCGCAGTTTCTCCGAGAAATTTCCGAGACAAGAATTGCATTAAATTGAATGTACTTATTTCGCATTTACGCGCATTCTATTTCCTGGAAACTTGGAGACAAACGTAAATTTCCAAACGCGCTCTACAACACAATTCACTTCCTTCCTTTGACAGGAAAACATTCATTTATTTTTAATTTATGCACTATATAGTTATTAACATTTATATAAGTTATTCATAAGAAAAGTAGACTACAATAATTTTCTTCTTATTCCTGTTAAATAATTCATTCATTAAAATAGTTGTCAGATATCAGTGGTTCGGTCGAATAAATAAAACACACCGAATACGTATAACAAAAGTAGAAACTCTATATTAGTATAATGACTTGAATACATGAACATAATATGATACACTTATAACAAAGAAATAATATACAGCGTTTACAATATGGCTACTACAACATATATAACTTAACATGCACATAGCTGCGCGTATCGAACTCAACTGTCCTTATGTTAGCGCGCAGAGTTCGGTGTTAGCCGAAGTTGTCCGAACACGAGTCGAAACGAACTAACACGATCTAACACAATCGGAATACCGCGTTCTTCAACACTCCCCCACGAATCGTGTTCTGCCCGAATCCTAGATGGGACGTTTCATCCCCGATCTTTCCACACAATTCTGGTGCTTATTCTTCTGCAGGCCTTTGGTAAGATAATCGGCTGCCATGTCGGAGGTTGGAACATGTCGTATGTCCAATAGTCCGTCACGAATGACTTCACGAACATAGTGATACTTGATATCAATATGTTTGCTTCTCTGATGGTAAACTGGATTCTCAGCTAGTTTGATCGATCCTAGATTGTCCCCGAAGAGGGTGACCGGACTCAACTCGGTGAATCCTAATTCATCCAGGAATCGCTTCAAGTATGTGGCTTCCTTGGCTGCTTCTGCAAGCCCCATATACTCGGCTTCACATGTAGATAAAGCCACGGTCTTCTGCTTTCTAGAATCCCAAGTAATAGCGCATCCACTCAGCAGAAATATGAATCCGGAGTGCGAATGCCTGTCCATATGGCTATTACCCCAATCTGAGTCTGTATAACCGATCAAAGGGTTCGAACTTTGACTATAGACAAGACCAAGGTCCATCGTACCTTTCAAGTATCGCAGTACCCTTTTTGCGGCTTTCCAATGCGACTCGTCGTAACTGGTATTGAATTGTCCTAGATAACTCGATGCGAACGCAATATCAGGTCTTGTAGCGGTCGCTAGATATGTAAGACATCCTACTAATTCTCTGTACGGGAAACTCATCTCAGTTACGGAAGATTTGTCTGCCGGTTTCAGTTTTGCGTTGACTTCCAGCGGAGTGCTCACTGGATTGCTCGATTCCATACTGAATCGTTTAAGAACTTCGTTTATATAGCCCTTTTGATTTAAAGTGATGGAATCATCCTTGCAAATAAATTCTATTCCAAGACAATTGCCAACTTCACCCAATATCTTCACGTTAAAATGCTTTGATATGGAACTCGTTACGGAATGGATCTTCTCTTCGTCTTTCGATGCTATGAGTACATCGTCGACGTAGACAGCGATTAAAACTATCTCCTTGCCTTGACCGATGCGATATAAACAAGTGTCTGCATCTGTGGCGACGGCTCCACATTTTCTCAGTACTTCGTCAAACCTGCGATGCCAACTGCGTCCAGCTTGACGTAGCCCATATAGTGCTTTCCTCAATAAGCAAACTTTATCGCCGTCATTGAGCTTTTTCATCATGTTTCTTGCTTTGCATCGTATCGTGATGTCTCCATCCGTTTCGGCAATAATCTTCAGTAGCTCACCAAGATTTTTAGGAGGTTCCATCAGCACTTTCTCATCAAGAGATCCATTTAGGTATGCTGTGGTTACATCTAGTTGGTGAACTTTCATTTTATACTGAGCTGCTAAACTCACCATCAATCGGATTGATCCTAAACGTGCCACGGGAGCGAACGTTTCATTGAAGTGGATTCCAGGTTTCTGATTAAAACCTTGAGCTACCAACCTAGCCTTACGACGTTGAATAGTTCCATCCGGGTTCATCTTATTTCTCAGAACCATTCGACTGCCTATGGTGCTACTGTTATCTTCACGATCTACGAGAGTCCAAGTGTCGTTGGCGATGATCGATCTCATTTCGTCAACCATTGCTGCTTTCCATTCTGCAGCGTCCGAACTGGACATTGCGCATTCCATGGATATCTCTGATAGATTCGCCACCTCATTCTCGTAAGCTTCTGCGTTTTCTTCATCAGTGCCAAGACGAGGGTATTCTTTCCGAGGTCTTCCCCTCTGTCCTGTTCTTTTGAATTTCGGTCTTCCTCTACCTTTCCGAGGGTTGATATTCACCTGTTCCTCTGTCCGTTCTGGGTTGTGATCGACCTGGTGCGGATTCTCTACACCAGCTTCCGGAGCTTCCAGGATGAATTCATTATCGGTTACGGCTTCTTGATTTGAGACGTTATTCAAAGTGTTGAACTCGATGTCAATGAAATCATGCGCTGACGTGTCGATTGACTTTTGATCATTCGTTACTTTGGTTCTCGGGTAAGGATGTTCGTCATCTCCCCCAGAAGATGAATCGGTTTTTAGAAATTTTACATCTCGTGACAAGACCATTTTCTTATCACTTGGTATCCAGATCCTGTAGCCTTTAGAGGAATCTGAATATCCGACGAAGATACCAGGAATACTACGTGGGTCAAATTTTCCAATTCCTGGACCATTCTTCGATACGTGTACATTACAACCAAATTCTCTGAAGTAACTAACGTTCGGAATTTTTCCAGAGAGAATTTCGAACGGGGTCTTCCCGTTTAAAGAACTTGATGGGCATCTGTTCCTTATATGGTTTGCCGTGTTGACGGCTTCGGCCCAAAACCGTTGGGGTAGTTCGGATTGCAACAGGAGACATCTGGCCATTTCAACTATGGTCCTATTTCGCCTCTCCGCTACGCCGTTTTGCTGAGGGCTGTAGGGGATCGTGAGCCTCCTCGCAATTCCGCGCTCCTTCAAGAAGTTGTCTACGTCTGAGTTGACAAATTCTTTACCGTTGTCAGATTGCAACGCCTTCACCTTCTTACTGGTCTGCTTCTCGAGTAGCGTTATACTGTCCTTAAGAGCCTGAAAAACATCTGATTTAGATTTCAAGAAACGAATTTCACCCCACCTACTACAGTCGTCAATAACTTGCAGAAAATACTTAGCTCCGTTAATAGAAGGAGTTCTGACTGGCCCACACAAGTCTGTGTGTACCAAGTCCAGTACTTCAGTTGATCTGCCAGACTTCACAGGAAACGGATTTCTCGCCATTTTACCTAGCAGGCATGTACTGCAATCCTCGATTGAAAACTCGGTCGACTCGACTCCCTGTACTCGGTTTTTGCGTACGGCTTCTTGAAGATCTTGAGCATTTAGATGTCCAAATCTCCGATGCCAATCTTCAAATCGAATTTTATCTTGTTCACTGGTGGTGACGTTTTCAGCAATTGCAGTTTCGTCATTTGACACTTCAACGACGTACAGACCGTTTGTCTTGTTAGCGATGAGCTTTACTTCACCTTGTTGATCCAAGACGCAAGCCTTGTTTCTGTCGAAGATGACCTTGAAACCACGATCAGTAATTCTTCCAACTGACAACAGATTTGCACGAAGGTCAGGAACCAGTTGCGTCCCCTTTAGTGAGATTGACCTTCTTTCTCCGTCAATGCAGGTGCTGAAGCTAGCGGTACCCTGTCCAGTGATATCGATTGAATCCTTGTTTGCGAGATTTAGTTTTTCATTTCTTACTCTCAAGTCATTTCTAAATTTACTTGAATCAACACAGAAATGAGATGTTGCTCCGCTGTCCAAATACCACTTACTTGTATCCATTGATCTGGCAAGTAATGCTTCCGATGACATCATCGTTGTATTCGACGTGCTTTGTATTGTTTGTTGACTTTTACAATCGGCTGCTTTATGTCCAACAACCTTGCACTTGTGGCATTTATATTTGAACTTTCCGGATTGACCACTTTCACTCACACGATTTGGCTTTTTCGACGTTTTTCTGTTTCTAAATTTGTTCGCGTACATAGCGTTCGGAACGGTTTCATTCGCGATCGTTTTTCTAGCATCCGCTTCTTCCGTAATTTTTACGCGGAGTACGTCCAATGTCGGCAACGCGTCGCGTGATTCTATTGCACACCGAAAATTGTCAAATTCGTTTGGAAGGCTAATTAACAACAAAGTTGCGAGTAGATCTCGATCGATATCGACTCCTATTTCGTTTATTTTGTCCAGAGTATCGAAATATGTACGAAGATGCTCGCGCACATCACTACCACTTGACATTTTTAATGTTGTTAATTGTCTGAGAAGATTCGCTTTCCGCGCCGGACCGTTTGACTGATATGCACTTTCGAGCTTTTGCCATACCTCGCGAGACGTTTTACACGCTTTTATTAACTTTAATTCAGCCGAACTAATCGACAATACGATTTCCGAACGTGCTTTTGCATCGCTTCGAATCCACGCTATTACGTCATTCGCGTTATCTGCAGTCGGTTCTGGCTTCACATATGTACCGGTTATATATTGCCATAAATCACTTTTTATTAACAACGCTTCCACGTATATTTTCCACGTATCATAATTTTCACTGTTCAATGCTTCTATTTTTATCACTTGTGCCATTTCTATCGCGTTCTAGAACAACTGTTTATGGCGTGCACTTAATGGCGTCACTTCACTATATATTTCAGTCCTTTGAAATTTACCTGGGCCACATAACCTGTCAGATATCAGTGGTTCGGTCGAATAAATAAAACACACCGAATACGTATAACAAAAGTAGAAACTCTATATTAGTATAATGACTTGAATACATGAACATAATATGATACACTTATAACAAAGAAATAATATACAGCGTTTACAATATGGCTACTACAACATATATAACTTAACATGCACATAGCTGCGCGTATCGAACTCAACTGTCCTTATGTTAGCGCGCAGAGTTCGGTGTTAGCCGAAGTTGTCCGAACACGAGTCGAAACGAACTAACACGATCTAACACAATCGGAATACCGCGTTCTTCAACAATAGTAAAACATCTTTCAGAACTGATTATATTAAAATAAAACTGTTTTAAGTTCTAGTTCTGTATTAATATTTATTTATAATCGACGTTTCGACGAACTCAGCGTTCGTCTTCATCAGGAAAACCAATACAAATGGCATTATAGTAAATAACAGAACACAGAAACATCTTACTAGATAACAAATAAGTAACTAAAATATAAAATATTATAAATTTGTAATTAATGAAAGAAAATTTGATGAAAAATTTGAAGATACTGTAATAATTGCAAGACCAATCAATATTAGCAGCAGATTTATAGGAGAAGCAATAGAAATTTATAAAGAAAAAAATTACATTAATCATTGTGAAGAAAATTAAATAAAATTTGGCTGTATGATTTACTTATTAATTTATTACCTAGTAACTTGTTTCTATGTTTTGTTATTTACTGTAATGTCATTTATATCATTTATACCGATCAAGACAAACGTTGAGTTTCGTCGAAACGTCGATTTTAAATAAATATTAATACAGAACTTTTACCTAAAGCAGTTTTATTGTAATATAATGAATTCTGAAAGATTTTTAACTATGTTATAATTTTTTAGTTTTTATTATATTCTTTTACTAAAATACATTATTTAAATAAAATAATTATAACTGTAATTTTCAGTGTAAAAATCATCTTTTAAAGCGGATAAAAAATTGAAAAATAAATGTGATCGTACTATCATTTTAAATAATTTAGAGAATTTTATTTATTACTATGTTATTTTTTAACTTACTTTAGGAATAAATAAAATTGGAAATATCGACCCTTAAGTTGAATAAATAAGATGCAGATCTATAATTTGAACTGAAAATTTCTCTTCATTAATAAGCATCATTATATGCTTGTTAAAAAATATACTAATTATTTTCCAGTAGAGCAGTAATTAACTAAAAAAACAAATAACAAACTTAAAAAAAAATTAATTCATTTTAAAATATTTATGCAAAATAATAAATTTTCCTAGAAATTACAAATTTTATAACTAATTAATTAACAACAACAACAAAAAAAAAAAACTTTAAAAATCTGACTATAGAATAAAAAACTGCATTTTGTTTTACGGTAGCTGCAAATTTACAAAACCGTAAAAATAAATGTATGGAATTTTTTCTATATTGTTATCTCATTTGAATTCTGCGAAATGGCACGCTTTTACACAATTATAAATACATTATATATATTGCGACGTAGAACAAACGAAAAATACAATAATATATTTAACAGCCAAATGTGATAATGTCACAATTTAAATTATAAAATTAAATGACAAAAAAAAAACATATAATTGTTTTCATTTTAATTTGTATTTATATCTGCATTTTAATAATCTCATATTACTGTTGATAAAAATTATCTGTTATAATATATTACAGGTCTGGCTTTATATTTTGTGGAACAATGTGCAACATAAAATCAAAGTAATGCTTCACCGTTTTAGTAAATCTATTTAGAATTAATAAACAAAAGCCAAAAATACGGTGATTTCATATAAATATGAATACAGAACTTTAAGCTACAGCAGTTTTATTTTAAAAATAATTAATATTTTAGTATTAAAATAGAAATTACTTTTTAATATTTACAGTTAAAATAAATAACATTCGTAGTTTATATTAAAAATATATAACAATAATATTTATCTTTAAATAAAAATCTTTTAGTAAACAATTGTACATACACTGTAAAAAATTGATGTATATTTACCTATTATATGATTGTATTTTTAAAAAAATATTGTTAATAGTTATTTTGTAAGGTAAAAAGCACCAATGGATTGTTGAAATATAATAAAATAATTTCTGATATAATTTTTTTTAAATTTTATTGTTCTTATGTTTCGTTCATTTTAGCATGAACCATCTTCAACGGTAGTTAAGTTGAGGTTAGTTAATAGTTATGTAAAATTACATAAATTTATATTACATTTTTTACAGTGTAATATGTTACAATCAACAGTAAGTATTGCAAAAATACAGTGATTCATATTTCAGTTTAATTTTACATATTCATATTTTGTAAATATATGAATAATTATTTGCGGATGAATTATTTTATTATCGAAAAATAATTTTCCTTATGTACTTATATATTCCTAACGTTTTTCCTGTTTTTCGTGCAACTTAACAAGCCTCGATACAAGTTCTATTGCAATTTAATTAATTTATATGTGATTGGATATTATTCTATAACTGCAATTATTTGCTATTACAATTAATTTCAAAAGTATGTACCATTTTTTTTGCAAATAAAATGGGTCTTTCTCTTTTTTTATGACAAATTATGTAAAATTTAGTCATGTAACTGAAATAAAATTATGGTACTATATATTATGTTACGAGGAATAGAAAGCGACGATAATTGTGTTGAGCCCAGATATTTGTGGTCGAGACAAAACCGATGTCAAACAATCTGGACAAAACACAAAAAACGTTCAAGCGTTCTAAACGAGAAACTAAACTAAAAGAAAATTAAAATACATGCCAAGTAATCTTGACCAGTTACTAACAGTTGTAGAATAGTATGTATATGTACATTTATATTTGTTATGTGATTTACGAGAATTAATCTTTCAGTGGTCAGAATATACAATTTCAGACCACCTTGAGCATACCGCCCATTGCCTATTTCTTGCACTTTCTCACACATTTTCAATAATCAAATTCAAATTCAAGTGAAAATAGATAATGCATTTGTCAATTAGCTTAATTTGACTTAATAATTTTTAATATAGCAGTCGGGGATGTCAAATTAAATACACTTGACCGTATTTCTTTGGTCGAATATGCAGTTTCTGACAAATCTGACGATGCACATTGCATTTCTTGCACGTCTTCGCACATTGTCACAATGATCAAATTCAAATTCAAGCAAATGTAGTTATGTTCGGTGCTGCCATCAGTGGTGTATATAATAACTAACTGCTGTATAATACTGTCATTACCGTACATAGTAACATAATGTGCTCTTTCTACATAGGCAATATGGTAACATAATAATAATATTATGATACACTTGAAAAAATAAAAATAGCAGTTTTTTTTCTTTTGTATATTAATTTACATACATACATACACAATCACACCATGTACCCAAAAGGGTGTGGCACAAACTCTTTTCATCATCCCGAAATCAGTCGCCTCCAAACATTCCTATCCAAATAAGCACCTTTCGCTTCATCCACATTCATAATTCCTCTCACACATGCTCTTTTATTCCTACTACTTGGAAACTTTCGCTCACGCAAAACACTCTCAATCATACCACTACAACTACTCATTGGACGTCCACGCAAACGTATACCATCAAAATCATTCAAATAAATTTTTTTAACCAAACGTTCATTAGACATTCGCTCAACATGTCCGAAACATCTTAACTGACTAACACCAACTTTTAATTATTAATAGGAGTATAGAAACTAGTTCAGGTGAAAACAATAAAATATGTGGGTGTACATTGAAAAAGAGACACCTAGCCTAGCAGCTTAAGCGGGCCTTGTACGATCATTCGAAATATCATTCAGACCGAAAATTAACATTCTAATTGAAGGTGTAAGGTCGAGATTGATAAACTGATTTTTAAATTGACAAATTTCCATATATTTTAAAATCCGAGCTTCACGGAAAGTAGAGGAGAGACTGACAGTTTAAATAGCATTTCCCAGTTGCAAAGAATCTTAAAGTAACCGCTAATCTTTCTCACGAACTGATATTAAATTTCTCTCATAACTGTATTTATACTGGATAAATATGGTGATCAACGGGTTAAAAAAAATGTAAATTACTTCAATCAAACTGGCAGTTTGACAGATAAGTGTAAGGGCTTCGTGATTGAAGTCAAGAATAACACTCTGATTTTTCAGTTAGACTGTCATTCCCGATTGAGCGTGTAAGGCCCCCGCTTTTAGAGTATCTGAAAAAAGCATTGATAGCATCACTTATATATCGTCACCACCGTGAGTGTATTGTGTGTTGTCCGGAGGGCAAGAGTCATTTCTGAAAACTGCAGCTGCAGCTGTTTGCAGTATATGCCTGCTCTAGCTAACCTTCCGAGAAGTCGAACTGTGTTTACCATGACTACTAAAATACAAAGCGACTCACACAACGGCAACGAAACATGAATTATTTAGTTGGATGTTCGGGGATACGGGGTCTATTCTTCCGATTTTTCCATCATCTCAAAGATACTATATAGTGCAGTCACTTTAAAATACATTAGATTTTCATTACACTACGTTAAACATTTTAACATAGTAAAAAATCTTTCAGAACTCATTGTATTAAAATAAAACGGCTTTAGGATATAATTCTGTATTAATTTCTATTAATAATCAACATTTCGATGTACAAAGATTTTTGTTTTTTTAAACTTAAATGAGTTCCATTTAAGAACCTTTCCACATTGACTGGATATACTCATTAATTTGCTTATAATAAAATATAATTATATTATATAATATATATATATATATATATATATATATATATATATACATATATATATATATATATATATATATATATATATATATATATATATTCAATCCTATATTATATACAGGTGTAACAGAATAACTATTCCTAATTTTCAGAAATGATAGAGTGCATTTAAGAACCTTTCCACATTTACTGGATATACTCATTAATTTGCTTATAATAAAATATAATTATATTATATAATATATATATTCAATCATATATTATATACAGCGTGTAACAGAATAACTGTTCCTAATTTTCAGAAATGATAGAGTGCACTTAGAGAAACATTTTTTATTAATAAACTAGTGTCCGGAAATTTCTCGGTGCCAAGATACACTAGATATCGTTAAAAACAATCTTCATCAAAACATCAAAGAGTAGTTAAGTTAAGGAACATTTTATTAGAAATAATAGCGTATTAAACTTTATAAATATTGTTCGAAGTTACGACCACCATTTTCGATACACAAGTTGTAACGATGTACAATCGACTGCCGAAAAAAAAAGAAAAGAAAAAGAAAAAAAAAATTCCGGACACTAGTTTATTAATAAAAAATGTTTCTTTATGTGCCCACTATCATTTCTGAAAATTAGGAATAGTTATTCTGTTACACCCTGTATATACTTATATATATTCAATCATATATTATATATGAAATATTTAATTAATACGTTAAATGCAAGATTTGATCATCGTTTCGTGTTTACAAATAATCAAAACATTTGAATATATTTACAAATACAAAATAGAAAATACACTGTAAAAAACTGATGTAAATTTATATATTTTATGACTGTACATTTTTTATAAAAATGTAATATTACATATATTATTATTGTAAAAATTACAAAACATTGCTATTTTACTATAAAAAAACTATGTGAAATTACATAAATTTAAATTAAATTTTTTACCGTGTAATATTCAAATAGTTTTATATTTTATTTTGCACTACATATAACACAAAACGAAATAATTCATGTATGAAATAACTTTTTCGAATTTCTTGTAGGTTTTTTCTTTCTATTTTGGATATGTGAATATACAGAACGTTTCAAACTTCCAAGAAGAGCACACATGCTGTGAACAAACTTGCCCGGCTATTGTAACTTTGGAAGCGGCGAAGATAGAAATACAATAAAAAATCATTTATATTTTTTTTTATTGAACGTATGCATACGACATGTGTCATATATTCCATATTTTTAAACAAAATATTAGTCTAATTAAATAATATAAATATACAAATACTTTGTTTTCAAATTAATTAGAAGAAAATAATTGTATATTAAAATAAAAAGGTTTTAGGATTTAGTATTAAAGCGTTTTAATTTTTTTATTTTAATATAATGAAATAAAATATTTGGGTAGTTTATTATCTCAGGATGGTCGTTTTGATCGTGAAATTGAGAGAAAAGTTGAAATAGGCTAACTAGCGTACGTGTCAGATGCGTATAAACATTATTTAGTATCACTTGCGTACAAATATGGGTCGGCTCAAGCCCAGGTGGTAAAGGTACTTAGGCCGAGTGTCAGATGCGTACAGCGATTTTACAAATAACCAAGTTAGTATTCAATTTTAATATTGACCAAGTTTATATTTAGTGGTTTAAATGGTCTCACAAAATTAAAAAGTAACCTAACCTAACCTAGCCAATCATTTGCGCCGATGAAATAAGCGCCTATATTGAATAATAACATAACTAAACCTTAAACTTTAACCTAACCTACCCTAAGACAACAGTGGCGCAGATGATAGGGTTTCGTGGCGCAAATGATATACCACTATTGACGCAAATGACAACTCAACATTTCCCAAACCTCTGTACGCATCTGACACTCGGCCTAAGTACCTTCACTACCTGGGCTTAAGCCGACCCTTATTTGTACGCAAGTGATACTAAATAATGTTTGTACGCTTTTGACACGTACGCAAGTGACACGACACCGAAAAGTTAATCCTGGTTTAAATTCGATATTTTCTTTCTATTAAAGGGTTCAAAATCATATTATTTTTTTTAGATAAAACCACTAAAACATTAAAAAAAAAAATGTTAATTATTACTCCTAAATAATTATGTATTTAATATTAAATAATACAGCATAAAATATGCGTGAATTATTAAAAAAAATGTGCTTATTATAAATAAATATCGATATAAACAGCAGTTTCATGTTTGACGTAAACTGAATAATTATTACCATGCAAGTTTTCTGAAAATCTAAACAATATGCACCCGCCTATATAAAAAACATAATTAATAATGAAAATCATAGTTAATATATTTATATAAGAATGTAAAAAAAATTAATATCAAAATGTCATATCTTACTAAAAGGCACTGTAATCAAGCTCGTGAATTGTTGCATAAAAATTCAGTATTGGACTATTAACAAATTATTTTATATTTATTACTAATTTAGATGACTAAATATGTTTTTGCAAAATACTTTTATCAATATTATATAATATAAATTAAATAATTAAAAAAAGGTATATTTTACATTTACAGGTCATGAAATGAAACAAATATTATGACAGTATATTTAAAAGCATAAGAATGCACGAAATTAAATTTTTCTTCAAGCGTATTCAATTATTAATATTACATTACTATATTTCCTATGAAGAATGTCATTATGTTAGTAGTACAATAATATACATTATTATACAGTAGTTAGTTACTATATATTTATTACTAATTTAGATGACTAAATATGTTTTTGCAAAATACTTTTATCAATATTTTATAATATAAATTAAATAATTAAAAAAAAGGCATATTTTACATTTACAGGTCAAGAAATGAAACAAATATTATGACAGTATACTTAAAAGCATAAGAATGCACGAAATTAAATTTTTCTTCAAGCGTATTAAAATATTAATATTACATTACTATATTTTCTATGTAGAATGTCATTATGTTAGTAGTACAATAATATACATTATTATACAGTAATTAGTTACTATATATTTATTACTAATTTAGATGACTAAATATGTTTTTGCAAAATACTTTTATCAATATTATATAATATAAATTAAATAATAAAAAAAGGTATATTTTACATTTACAGGTCATGAAATGAAACAAATATTATGACAGTATATTTAAAAGCATAAGAATGCACGAAATTAAATTTTTCTTCAAGCGTATTAAAATATTAATATTACATTACTATATTTCCTATGTAGAATGTCATTAAGTTAGTAGTACAATAATATACATTATTATACAGTAGTTAGTTACTATATATTTATTACTAATTTAGATGACTAAATATGTTTTTGCAAAATACTTTTATCAATATTATATAATATAAATTAAATAATTAAACAAAGGCATATTGTACATTTACAGGTCATGAAATGAAACAAATATTATGACAGTATATTTAAAAGCATAAGAATGCACGAAATTAAATTTTTCTTCAAGCGTATTAAAATATTAATATTACATTACTATATTTCCTATGTAGAATGTCATTATGTTAGTAGTACAATAATATACATTATTATACAGTAGTTAGTTACAATATATTTATTACTAATTTAGATGACTAAATACCTATGTTTTTGCAAAATACTTTTATCAATATTATATAATATAAATTAAATAATTAAAAAAAGGCATATTTTACACTTACAGATCATGAAATGAAACAAATATTATGACAGTATATTTAAAAGCATAAGAATGCACGAAATCAAATTTTTCTTCAAGCGTATTAAAATATTAATATTACATTACTATATTTTCTATGTAGAATGTCATTATATTAGTAGTACAATAATATACATTATTATACAGTAGTTAGTTACTATATATTTATTACTAATTTAGATGACTAAATATGTTTTTGCAAAATACTTTTATCAATATTATATAATATAAATTAAATAATTAAAAAAAGGCATATTTTACATTTACAAATCATGAAATGAAATAAATATTATGACAGTATATTTAAAAGCATAAGAATGCACGAAATTAAATTTTTCTTCAAGCGTATTAAAATATTAATATTACATTACTATATTTCCTATGTACAATGTCATTATGTTAGTAGTACAATAATATACATTATTATACAGTAGTTAGTTACTATATATATACACCATAAGTAGCAGCACCTAACATGAATCAAGTTAAGTTAATTGGCAATTGCATTCTTTGAATTTGATTATTGAAAATGTGTGAAGAAGTGCACGAAATGAAATGTGCACCGCCAGATTTGTCCGAAACTGCATGTTTGATCAAAGAAACACGGTCAAGTGTATTTAATTTGACATCTCTGACTGGCTTATTAAAAATTATTAAGTCAAGTTAAGTTAATTCACAATTGCATTATCTATTTTTGATTGAATTTGAATTTGGTAATTGAATATCTGATTTGTTAGACATTGTATATTCGGCCAACGAAATATAACAACAAATATAAATAATACATGCATATATATATATATATATATATATATATATATATATATATTATTCGACAACTGTTAGTAAGGCTATGGTTACTTGGTATGTATTTTTATTTTTTAAAAGTTTAGTTTCGTTTGTAAAGCTTAAAGAAAAAATTAGCCTCGGCTGCAAGTATCTGGTCTCAACAATACACGGAGAAAAACGTTTCTTTGATATTAATAAATAAATTTCAATAACATATATTTATTTAGAGTAAATATACAAGCTCTTTGTTTTAAATAATTATTTGTTTGTAATAAATAAATACCTTTAAATCAAATAGATATTTATTTGCCACTATTGAAAAAAATATTTATTGGAATGAAAATAATTTTCTTTTCTCCAAAGAATGCTTTTTCTCCATGTACAAAGATCGCTTTCTGCTCCTCGTAACATAATATACTATTGATTAAATATCAAAAAAGAAAGAATATTGCATAATTAATTTAAAAAAAAAACAATATTTGAAAAAATAAATAATACATTGGAACGAATTGCAAATAGCACGGTAAATTATTATATTATTAACGGTATAATTATGGATTTTAATTAATATTTTCTTGCACTTTTTATTAAAAACTGCACAAATGATCTTGTGATTCAACGAACAGTTTTATACATAATTCATTAGCATTAGCAGAAATTCAAACTAATTGAAACAATGAATAATTATAGAATAATCAAAATAATTTATAATTAACTAATATTTTATTCATTTAAAACCTTATAAATATCATAATTGTCAATAATTAAAATAAAATATTTATTTATACATGAAAAAAAAATTATCATCAATTTGATTTGAAACAAATGATATTTACAGTAAATAACAGAACATAGAAACAAGTTACTAGGTAACAAAATAAGTAACTAGATCAAAACATTTTTATAAATTTTTAAATGGAAGCCAAATATATTTTATCCAGTTCCTTCAAAGTGATTGATATTATCGTTTTATTTATAAATTTCTATTGCTTCTCTTATCAATTTACTGTTAACATTGATTGATCTTGCAATAGTTACAGTATCTTCAAATTTCACATGAAGATATTCTAACGTATGTTAAGCAAAAGAAATTTGTAGTAGGAATAGAAGAGCATGTATGAGAGGAATTATGAATGTGGATGAAGCGAAAGTTGCTTGTTCGGATAAGAGTGTTTGGAGGCGACTGATTTCGGAATAATAAAAAGAGTTTGTGCCACATCCTTTTGGGTACATGGCGTAATTGTGTATGTATGTATGTATGTATGTCATTTATATCAGTTTTCCTGATGAAGACAGACGTTGAGAATGTCGATTATTAATTATTAAACTTAAACCTGAAGCCGTTTTATTTTAGAATGAATAAGTTATTTATATTTTAATCCGGAAAATATATTATTAGATTTAGAAAATACATCGTAATTTGTGCTAATTTTACTTGCTGTGAATTTATAAATAAATATTTTCCAAAAAAACATTTCAAAAAAAATCGGTTCAAAAATAAACGTTGCATTTTTTTGTCGACTTTAAAATTTCAACAGTAATGGCGCTAAACATATGTATATGATGTACCTAAATGTCAGTGGCGGCTCGTCTAAATATATTAAAAGTACATCAAAATGTTTTCTTATACACTGAAAATTTTTATGTAATTTCACAAAAAAAATATGTTTTATAACTGTAATTTTTCATAAATAATGTTCTTATTTTTACTTTATCAGTACTTTACTTTACTTTACAGTACTTTACAGTACTTTACAGTACTTTACAGTACTTTACAGTACTTTACAGTACTTTACAGTACTTTACAGTACTTTACTTTACTTTAACAGTAGCTATGCGAAATTACATAAATTTAAGATACATTTTTTACAGTGTCTTAACTAGAGCTGTGCGATCATTAAAACATGATCGATTATTGATTTGAGATTGTTCGATCTTGATTCTCATCGATCAAGACCTTTTCTTTACTACAAACACACTTTATAAATATTTTAGATTATCAAAACTTAATTCAAGATTTAAAATCCTGAACACGGCAAATATTTAATAAATTTAATAACAGATTTTTTTAATGGAAGCAATAGGTTAGATAAATCAATGTTATTTTTTACTTATTCATTCTATCTTTCTATTCTAACTGCAAAAAATCATAATATTTCTTCAAGCGCTCAAGCGGAACTCTTGTGAGAACTGAGAATATTGCTGCTTCAGACAATCCGCGGACTATTGAAATATACATACATACATACACAATCACGCCATGTACCCAAAAGGGTGTGGCACAAATATGTGAATTAAATACACTTGATCGTGTTTCTTTGCTCGAATATATAGTTTCCAATCACCTTGGACACACATTTTCAATAATCAAATTAAAATTCAATCGAAAATAATCAAAGCAATTGTCAATTAACTTAACTTAACTTGACATAATAGTATTCTCAATAGGGCAGCCGAAGATGTGAGATTAAATACACTTGACGTTGTAGTTATGTATGTGGTGTATAATAGTAACTAACTGCAGTATAATAATGTCATTATTGTACTAATAACATAAGGACCTACTGACGCTTGAAGGAAAAGGTTAATATGTAAATCTCATTTCATCTATATACATGATACCTCGCATACATGTTTTCTTTTTTTATTTTTACCACTTAGAAATTTTCCATCAAGCATACCAACTCACTTAAAATATGGTTAGTTTTTGTTTATCTCTATAATTGAGGGGTTTCCGAGAAAAACAAGAGATGTCCAAAATTGGCAAAAACTGTGTATGTCCATTCGTTTTTATTTTTTTTTTCTAGTTCTGGATTATTATTTCTTATTAAAATATTAATAACTAATGGGAATCATATAAATACAAGAATTAAAAAAAAATCAGAGTTCTAGACTGCTCCTGGGCTATGACAGAAAGTTTTTTTCGATTTGTCAAAATTTATGATTTTGGACATATCTCGTTTTTCGCAGAAACCTCTCAATTATTATTGCTAATTTCTTATAATACCAAAAGTAATCAATATAATTGCAGAATAATCGCCTTTTTTTCATCGGATATCTACGCAAAGATACAACTGTAATATCACTTTTCATCAAACATTTTTATAACAGAATAATATCTATTAGTTGTAGAAATTAACGAGTTAACGAGTCACCACTGATCTATACGTTTGCATATATATATATATATATATATATATATATATATATATATATATATATATATATATATATATATATATATATATATATATATACGTACGATACATAGGTATAAAGTGCCAAATTGTAGATGTTACGCCTATGTAGTTATACGAATACATTGCTTAGCCAAAGAAAACAAATTGTAAAAAAAGAAAAACACATATATAACGCAAAATTCTTTCGCAGACATTTATAAATTCTCTTGTTAGAAGAAAATTGTACAGAATTTATAAATACAAAGATTATTTATTTCATCCTTCGACGAATTATGCAAAATTATACGTATTTCTCGATACTTTCAAAAACGTTAAAATGACCAACAACCAATTTAACACAAATGCGGTTTTCGACATTTAAAATATTAAAAATACATTACGAAGGGGAAAATATATTTTTCGCTAGAAAATTCACAAACAGGTAAAATTCTTTTTACCATGAATACTGTTTATGCTTAATTTTCTTATGAAAATTTTAGTTACACTGTAAATAAAAAAAATTGTAATTTTACATAAATACCTGATTTAAAATAAAACTGATTTACACCAGTTTAATATGTAAATTTAAGTTTTCAGAAACATTTGTTATAGAATGATGACTTTCTCGGCAAGAAAAAAAACATACATACGGATATATTCTGTATTGTTTCCGTTAAAAATAACGGTCCGTTAAAATAAAAATTCTGAGATTCCGTAAGAAATTTTGCTATATAGCAACAAGATTTCTTACGGAATTTAAGAATTTTCATTTTAACGGACCGTTATTTTTAACGGAAACGGTACAGAATACACCCGATAATATGATAAATTAATTATTTTACTTAAATTTACAAAATTATATTATTTCACAGAAAATTTACAATTTGTTTTGCTGAAATAATATGTAAATTTTTTACTATGATTTTTATGTAAAATGGCAACTTTTTTTTACAGTGTACACTATACACTTCAAGATATTTTAACCATAATATGACTTTTTAAATTAAGGAAGTTAGGGTAACTTCTCAACAGAGAAGGATAGCTATATTTTTTTTTTTAATTAATTTATTTTATTTTATTTTATTAAGTTGTGTATATATTTTATTTAAAAATCGTTGTTTCGATATACTCTACGTACATCAACATTCGAAAAAATAAACAAATGACATATAATAAAGAAACAACACATAGAAACAAGTTACTAGGTAGCAAAGTAACTAGATTATAAATTAAAAAAAAATATATATAAATTATAATATTAATTCAAGGAAGCTAAATTTTAATAAAATCAGTGAACAGATTGATGTTATCTTTTTCTTTGTAAATTTCTATTGTTTATATAATAAAACTGCTTTATGTTTAAGTTCTGTATTAATCGATGTTTCGACGAACCTCAACGTCCGTCTTCATCAGGAAAACCGATACAAAAATAAATAAGTTCTGCCGGTGAACTTTTGTAACAGTCATCATTCTGTCACAAATGTTTCTAAAAAACTGAAAAGTTTCAAATGAGTTAGAGAATGTTAGCGATTTGTTTGTATAAAAACTTTTCGACTTCTTCTAAGAATTGTAACACTATATATAGAGTTAAAATAAAGTTTTAATTAAGTTAGATCAGACCACTACTAAGCCATAGCATAGTTTACGCATGACTAAAGTTATGCTCCGGAAATAATTTTCTATAAGTTTAACAAAGAAGAGAATTGAATCAGAAAATTGCTGACGTAAATTTATATATATATATATATATATATATATATATATATATATATATATATATATATATATATATATATCAGTGTGTAAAGTGATGAGGTTTCCTACAGGGAAAAACATTTTAATATGAATTTTAGGAGAAAAACTTATTCTTTATAAAAAATTTTGCTTCTATCAAAACCCCTAATAGTCAAAGAAAAATCCAGTAATCACTTAAGATAAGATCAAAAACTTGATATTATGTCGAGTTGTTGGTTTTAAATATGACTAAGTCCGAATATTACATCAATATCGTGTGAAAAATGTTAAAAATATTTGTCATACAAGAGACTTACTTTTTAATAATTATTATTATTATTATTAATTTTCCAAAATATAGTTATTATTATTATTATTATTATTATTAACAAGTAATCCATGAGTAACACGATACTAAAAAAAATTAAAAAAAATCGAAAAAAATGTTTCAGACAAATCCTACGTACTTTTAGCCATAAAAAATAGGAGTTCCCATTTAAGATTTCAAAGTTGCCCCCATCTCTGACAGATGGGAGGTGGGAGACTAATTTTCACACTAATTTATTTCCCCCGCCGAATGAGTAAATTTTAAATATCAATATTTTTTTCGTAGAGTGCTTATTTTTCGAGATATTTAAAGTTTATCAAGTTCAGAAACTTACCCGGTATATGTTCCGTCTTTTACAATCTGGTATTAGTGGTACTCGTAGGCACAATTTCAAGAAACTTATTTATCTATATTTTCCTACTTTTGTACTGTACTGTATCATGTACTTTTAGCTAAATTAGCTGTATTTTTTCTATATAAGTTTTGGATAGAGAAGCACGTTTTAACATACGTGACTTCTAAGCAATGGTCCTTAAAAAATATTATGTAATAGAATACATAATTTATATTTTTAAATCAGATGAAATCTTTTTTAAAACATAATTTGCGTCAATATATGAAAACAGTATTGTGTAAGATAATAAATTTTGTTGATCTGTATTATTTGCCAGATAATCAAAGAAATATTTACGATCTTAAACAAAGTAAAAAAGTCACTACTAGCATTAATAGTTTTTTAGAAAAGTAAATAATCTGATGTGTTTAAATATAAAATAAAATTTTCGAAATTTGTTGAGATTGTTAAAGTTCTGTATTAATATTTATTTAAAATCGACATTTCGATGAAACTCAACGTCCGTCTTCATTAGGATAAATAATACAAATGACATTACAGTAAATAACTATAGTTATTATAGGTACTTAACATAAATAAGTAACTAGATCATAAAATTTATAGATTTTTAATCAATAAAAGTCAAATTTTATTTAACTCAGTGCCTTTACAGTATTTTTTTTTAGTATGTAAAAAATTTATAAATTTTTATAATCTAGTTACTTATTTTGTTACCTAGTAACTTGTTTCTATGTTTTGTTTATTTATTGTATCATGTTTCCTGGTGAAGATGTACGTTAAGTTTGTCGAAACATCGATTATTAATAAATCTGATGATGTCAAAGTGGTCGATATATGTATTTCTTATTAACAAAATTGATCTATTACTTTTTAATTATTTACCGACTTTTTTTATGATTGCTGTACCATTTATGTATGTATTTTAAACGAAATAGGCTCACTTGCATACGTGCCAGATGCGTACAAACATTATTTAGTATTACTTGCGTACAAATAAGGGTCGGCTCAAGCCCAGGTAGTAAAGGTACTTAGGCCGAGTGTCAGATGCGTACAGCGATTTTACAAATAATCAAGTTGGTATTCAATTTTAATATTGACCAAGTTTATATTTAGTGGTTTAAATGGACTACCCAGATTAAAAGGTAACCTAACCTAACCTAGCCAATCATTTGTGCCAGTCGTCATTTGCGCCGATGAGATAAGCGCCTATTTGTACGCAAGTGATACTAAATAATGTTTGTACGCATCTGACACGTACGCAAGTGACACAACACCATTTTAAACATTATATGTATATATGGGTTTATCTATATGTTCCTAATCTTGTTTTTTCAATATTTTAAAACAGAATTATTTTATACTTACTTGAAGATGGATTTCATTTGTTTTTTTATTCTCACTTTTTACCACTTTGACTGCAAGGAAAAAGTGGTATAGCGTTTGGTACGGTGTCTGTAACATTTTCAAAAAAAAAAAAATTGTATAGAAATCCTTCATATAGCCTCTAGATGACGAATCTGAACTTAGTTTATGTGTGTGTATAGATGTGCGTCGTCAGCTCGCTCGGTCGTAAGTCAAAATTTTGTGGCCGCAACTCCTCCTAGACGGTTCAACCAATTTTAATGAAATTTTCAGGATAAATTTGTCTAGTACCCAAGATGGTCATGTGGTTTTATTTTTTTCCAGTGATGCCAACTTTCCGAGAAAAAATTACTAAAGTTTTTAAAAATTCATATTGGCTACGTTATTTATCCGATTTTGATCAAATTTTCAGAAAAAATTTTCCTAATACTCCTATTAATTACATAATTTTATTAATGTCCAGTGTTGCCAACTTTCCAAGAAAAAAATTACTAAAGTTTTAAAAAATTTATTATAGCCATGTTATTTAATCGATTTTACTCAAATTTTCACAAAAGATTCTCCTAGTATTCATATAATTTATGTAATTTTAACAAAATACAGTGTTGCCAACTTTCCAAGAAAAAAAAATACCAAAATTCATTGTGGATACATCATTTATTCGATTTTAATCAAATTTTCAGAAAAGTTTCTCCTAGTGCCCACATAAATTATAATATTATTAAAATACAGTGTTGCCAACTTTCCGAGAAATGTCAAAGTGGTCTCTATATAGGTTTACCCAAATACTTCTAATCTTGTTTGAGTTACTCATAGGACTTAATCAAAACCTCAACTAAAACAAAAATTAAAATAAATTGTTGTAACTGTAAATCATCGTAATAATCAGTTTTTTCTTTTTTAATATTTTATGCAAAAGTAATAAATTTAAAATGTCATATCATTTCCAAAAGTAAATACGTATGTATTATAAAATATATTAGTATAAGCATATGTGACGCAATATTATGAGTAAAATTTATTTGCAAACTGCACATATGACGCAATATGATTAACTTCGAAAAAAAAATTGACGTCACAAATATTATTCTAAAAATAAAACAACAAAAAATATGATTATAAATTGATATCATTCCGGATAAATTCGTCAAATGTTTATATTTCAATATTTCCTTATAGGTATTCATACATTATCCAGTATATTTTAGAACAGAACAGATTTTTTTTTTAGCAAAATTAAATCGAAATTCGATTTACTACGAAACCTAAAAATAAACTCAGTCGACAAACGTAGCTTTCTATAAAGCCACAGAGCAACAATCATTTATTATTTCTTTGGACAGGTGAGCTCACTATTTTAATTAATTACCAGGTAACATAGCGGTTTCACCAATTCACGCTAAATCATATATATGTTGAAGGGGGTGGGGGGCATTATTCGTGAAAAAGTTTAATTCAAATTTATCTGTAGTTTGGACGTAGACGAATTTTTATTTATAATAATAACATTGAACAAAATTTCTTATGTATCTGTGAAATTAATCCATTGCTTCTTTTATCAATCTACAATTAATATTGATGAGTCTTGCATTTATTACAGTATCTTATAATTTTACAACATTAAGATATTCTAACGCATGTTGTGCAATAGTAAATTTATCTGGATGGTTTAGACGTACTGACTTCTTATGTTCTGTCAATCTAGTAGAAACAGTTCTACCTGTCTGTCCAACATAAACCTTATCTTACGTCGAAACATCGATTATTAATAATATTAAAACAGAAGTACAACCTATAACCGTTTTATTTTAATATAATGAGTTCTGCAAGATTTCGTACTATGTTAAAAGCCATATATAATAAGATAAATAAATAAAAATAACTTTGTTATATCACTAAAACTTTATTCTCGTAACTGCAGTTTCAACCTGTTAGGCCATCGTCATATAATATACTTTCTAATTAATAGACAAATTATGTATAATACTAATTACATAGGTACATTGTAAAAAAAATTTAGTAATTTTATATAAAAACCTGAAACAACTAATTTACACCAGTTTAATATATAAATTTACAGACGCAGGAAAATTTTTACATTATATAAATATAAAATACGTATATTTTATATAAATTTACTCACTTTTCAATAAAAAAAACAAACATATAATATGGTAAATTAATTATTTTATTTAAAATTACAAAATTATATTATTTTTATAGAAAATTTATCGTTTTGCTGAAATAATATTTAATTTTTTACTATGGTTTTTATGTAAAATGGCAACTTTTTTACAGTGTAGTAGGAATAAAAGAACATGTATGTTTTTATTGAATTTATTTATTTTTTATAATTAGATTTACAAATACATATTACTACTTGCAAGATAGACAACTTACAATACGTATTTGTAGTTGCATATATTGGAAAAGGTCATTAACCTTTAAAATTTCTATATTAATTTTAATAATACTTTAGTTTTAATGTATTTTATATATTTCTTATAATTCGAGTAGCAAAAATTTCCAAGTACACTGTAAAAAAATTTGGAAATTTTACATAAAAACCTGATTTGCACCAGTTTAATATGTAAATATACAGATGTCACAAGAAAATTTTTACATAAAATGAATATAAAATATGTATAGTTTATGTAAGTTTATGTACTTTTTCGGCAGAAAAACATCGAATTTTTTTATTATGGTTTTTTTGTAAAATGGCAAATTTTTAAAGTATAAAATAGCTATCCATGTTACTTCAAAAAAACCACAATAATATTTTCAATATTGCGATATCAAACTGATTATCAACGGTTAAATTATTCAACATACATACATAATCAAGCCTCATACCCAAAAAAGTTTGGCACAAACTCTTTCCATTATCCCGAAATCAGTTTCCTCCAAACATTCCTATCCAAACACCACAATAATCTAATTTTATAAATCTTCAGCATGCTAGATAATAAAATTGAATCACCAAATATAAATCCTGTATATTAGGTTCATAGAAATGTAATTTGTTCTATTTGTGAAATGCATGGCTTCCCGCATACTGATTCCCGCAATCATGATTACGTATAATAATAATAAAAAGCTATTGTGGTTGGTCACGATGACCACCATATTATGGTTTGACTTATACATGCATGTATTCGGTATACATACATATATGCAAAATAAGTATTTCGTCAAAATACAATGTTTACTCACAAAGCGGGGCGCGTTTACGTTTTCTTAAAATATCGAGTGATTCATACAAAGTTTTCATATATGTACACAACATGCATTTGTTTAGGCGGTCATGTCATTTTTATTTCCCATTCAATAAAAGGGTGAAATTTCCTTAATGTAATCATTTCTAGTAAAGAATTTTAACATAGTAAAAAATCTTTCAGAACTCATTATATTAAAATAAAACGGCTTTAAGTTCTAGTTCCATATTAGTATTTATCAACGTACATCTTCATCAGGAAAAATGATACAAATGACATATCATATATATATATATATATATATATATATATATATATATATATATATATATATATATATATTAGTTAGAATATTAATCGCCTGTCGGCAGAGTATTAGTTTAAATCATTATTTGAATAATTACACATCGAATTTTAATTAGAAAATTAAATTAAAAATTGTCAACAGCCTCGTCTGGGACTCGAACCCAGGACATATAGGTCGCTAGCCTAATGCTCTCCCAACTGAGCTAACGAGTCAAGACGAGAAGGCAACAACTTTTAATCAATGTAAAGTATTCATATGTATTTTCGATCAAAGCCTAGTAACCGCTCACTAGTTCGCAAGCATGGATACCCGGTAGGTCTATTTTTCATATGAAAGATATTTGTAATAATAATTATTCGAGTTTTTCAGTCCAAATGACAATTCATTAAGAATATAATTCTAACTAAAATATAACTAAATATCTAACTAAATCTATATTCTAACTAAAATATACATTTATATTCTTAATGAATTGTCATTTGGACTGAAAAACTCGAATAATTATTATTACAAATATCTTTCATATGAAAAATAGACCTACCGGGTATCCATGCTTGCGAACTAGTGAGCGGTTACTAGGCTTTGATCGAAAATACATATGAATACTTTACATTGATTAAAAGTTGTTGCCTTCTCGTCTTGACTCGTTAGCTCAGTTGGGAGAGCATTAGGCTAGCGACCTATATGTCCTGGGTTCGAGTCCCAGACGAGGCAGTTGACAATTTTTAATTTAATTTTCTAATTAAAATTCGATGTGTAATTATTCAAATAATGATTTATATATATATATATATATATATATATATATATATATATATATATATATATCAAGATTTCGGATTTTGACTAATAGTATTTTAAATAATAATCAATTTTTGGGAAAGTAGTCAGAAAACGGGTAGATGTAAAATCAAAAACTCATATATGCTTAATTGTCAAGCTTTCGATGGCAGTATCCCATCTTCTTCAGGACATTATCAAATAAAGTTTTGTGAAAAAACACGTATGAAGTTATAGTTAGCGAAAAATTATATTCTAACATTCGTGGTTCGCATATATAATTGGAGAGTTGTATAATTAGAGATAAACATGAAGCACAAGTAATAGTCAAAATTTCAATAAAATATATAATTTAACAGACTGTCAATAATTAAAATAATCTATTAAACTTGAATAAAAAATAATAAATAAATAAAATAATAAATAATAAATAATTAAATTTAAAAAAAAAAAATCAAAGTTAGTTATTTTAAATCAGTAACAGCCACAAATCAATTATTGAAATTTTGACTATTACTTGTGCTTCATGTTTATCTCTAATTATACAACTTTCCAATTATATATACGAACCACAAATGTTAGAATATAATTTTTCGCTAACTATAACTTCATACGTGTTTTTTCACAAAACTTTGTTTGATAATGTCCTGAAGAAGATGGGATACTGCCATCGAAAGCTTGACAATTAAGCATATATGAGTTTTTGATTTTACACCTACCCGTTTTCTGACTACTTTCCCAAAAATTGATTATTATATATATATATATATATATATATATATATATACATTCATCATTATTTAAAATTAAACAAATGACATATACAATAAATAAACAGAACATAGAAACAAATTACTATAGGGAACAAAACAAGTGACTATTATGTTCTATTTTTCCTGATGATGATTAATACAGAACTTAATCCTAATGCATTTTATTTTAATATAATGAGTCCTGAATGAGTTTATACTAAGTATAATATTGTTTATGAATTTATCTACATTTGTAAATAATTTTATTATTAAATCCATAATCCTAAAAATACATATTAAATTAGTTATTTATTCAATAATGAATGTAAAAATAAAACAAAAAATACATATAATGTTGTTATTGTTTCAGCAAGTCTCGTTATAGCAACAAGTCAAATAATATTTGAGTATTTCTCGAAATTATCAATAATCTAAATTTAGTATTCGTGATGATAACCCAAATATAGGTACTTCACCGGTTTTAACGCTAACTATAATTTATTTATAAAATGTAGAGAAAAAAAATATACAAAAACAAGAACACGTGAATAGATAAATTGCATATGTATAAGTACAGAAATATGTATAGAAAATTACGTTCAAACTTCTAATGGCAATATTATTGATTTCACATTTCTGAAAAATATTATTAAATATTCATAGATTTTTATAGATATATAACGTAATAAGATCATGTACGTAGTAATATATATATTTCAGAAGGATATTTATTTCATAGTAAACAAGATTAAAAGTATATGGGTAAACCCATATATAGACTACTTTGACATTATCACATAAATCGCTTAAATAAAGTGGTCATAATAAATTTTTAAAAATTTTAGTAATTTTTTTCTCAGAAAGTTGGCAACACTGTACTTTTTTGAAATTACCTAATTTATATGGATACCAGGAGAATCTTTTGTGAAAATTTGAACAAAATCGGTTAAACAACATGGCCGTAATAAATTTTTAAAAACTTTAGTAATTTTTTTCTCAGAAAGTTGGCAACACTGTACTTTGTTAAAATTATCTAATTTATATGGATACCAGAAGAATCGTTTGTAAAAATTTTAACAAAATCGGTTAAACAACATAGCCGTAATAAATTTTTAAAAACTTTAGTAATTTTGTTCTCGGAAAGTTGGCAACACTGTATTATATTAAAATTACGTAATGTATGTGGGTACTAGGGAAATCTTTCCTGAAAATTTGATTAAAATCGGATAAATAATGTAGCCACAATGAATTTTTAAAAACTTTAGTAATTTTTTTCTCGGAAAGTTGGCATCACTGGAAAAAACCAAAACCACATGACCATCTTGGGCACTAGACAAATTTATCCTGAAAATTTCATTAAAATCGGTTGAACCGTCTAGGAGGAGTTGCGATCACAAAATTTTGTCTGAGGACCGAGCGAGCTGACGACGCACATCCATACACCCACATAAACTAAGTTTAGAGTCGTCATCTACAGGCTATATGAAGGATTTCTATACAATTTTTTTTTTTTTGAATATGTTACAGACACCGTACCAAACGCTATACTACTTTTTCCTTGCAGTCAAAGTAGTAAAAATCATCTAGAATTTATTATATTAAAAAAAAACGGCGTTATATTATACTTAGGTTATATTTAGGGTCCCTTTAATAACATTAACATAAAAAAAATATTTTAAATTATTATTTCTCTGTATTAGTATTTACATATTGTCCTTGGGAAAGTGTATATAATAAATTTATACTCTAACCTACTTAATTTAAAATTAAAATAATAGTAATACAATTTACATATAAAAATTACAGTCTAATTGTCTCGATATTATCGATATTATAATTAGATATAGTTAACATAGTAAAAATCTTTCAAAACTTAAAAACAACGTTTCGACGAACTCAACGAACATCTTCTTCAAGAAAAAAGATACAAATGATATTTATAGTAAATAAACGAAAAGTGGAAATAAGTTACTAGGTAATAAAATAAGTAACTAGATCAAAACATTTATAAATTTTTAATTAAAGGAAGTCAAATTTTATTTAAATCAGTTATTAGTTATTAGTATTGTATGGTAGAGAATGTTGGGTTTGGTTGCAAAAGCATAAACGGAATATGACTGCTGTGGAAATAAGATTTTTACGTGGGGTATGTGGTATAAATAGGAGAGATCGGGTACGAAATAGATTAGTGTATGATGATTGTGAAATTGAAAAAAAAGTTGTAGCAAAAGTTGCCGTGTTAGTCAGTTAAGATGGTTCGGACATGTTGAGCGAATGTCTAATGAACGTTTGGTTAAAAAGATTTATTTGAATGATTTTGATGGTATACGTTTGCGTGGACGTCCGATGAGTAGTTGGAGTGGTATGATTGAGAATGATTTGCGTGAGCGAAAGTTTCCAAGTATAGTAGGAATAAAAGAGCATGTATGAGAGGAAGAATTATGAATGTGGATGAAGCAAAAGTTGCTTGTTTGGATAGGAATGTTTGAAGGCGACTAATTTCGGGATGATGAAAAGAGTTTGTGCCACACTCTTTTGGGTACATGGCGTGATTGTGTATGTATGTATGTATGTATTAGTCACACTGATTGATGTTATTTTTTTCTTTATAAATTTCTATTGCTTCTCTGTTAATATTCCTAGGTCTTGCAATTAGTATAGTATCTTCGAGTTTAAAATCATAAAAATTTTCTAATGCATATTGTGCAATAGCAGATTTATCTAGATGGTTTAGACTCATGATTCTCAGAGTAGGCAATATCGCTTCCTTGTGGACAATTTAAGATCCGTGGTGGGCAACAATGGGCTGATGGGTAAAAAGGTGGGCTGTACAGATTTTGTGGGCAAAATAAAAATAACGCACACATTATCACTATATAGTAGGAGGGGGGAGGAATATTGGAGATTTATTTTATTCATAATTGGTTAATTGCTCAAATTGGTTTAGATGTAAAGACGTTTTATTTTAATATGAGTTCTGAAAGATTTTTTACTATGTTAAAAAGAATATAATATTATATTAAACAAAATAAAACAGCTTTAAGTTGTAGTTCTGTATTAATATTTATTAATAATCGCCGTACGCAACGTACGTCTTCATCAGGAAAAAAGATACAAATGACATTTACAGTAGAGCCGTTTTATTTTAATATAATGTGTTCTGAAAAATTGTTTACTATATATATATTAAACAATTTATTACATAATCTGACTAAAAATATACAATTTTAATTATCGTATTTATTACGGTAAAAATCCCTTATGTACGTTTATGAATTTATTAATTTCTGCATCTATACATATACTCGGATATTAGAATGTATTTTATTTTCTAGGAACTGAAGCTAGTTATTGTAGAGAAATGCAATTTAACTAGTTGTGTTTATTTAACAAACAAATAAAAATAATCAATTTTCTATTATTTACTATTATGTTTTTTATAGTTAAGCTCCTACATCTACAATTCAATTCAATACATGAATAAAATCACGTAATAACTTTGGTAGCTAATTTGTTTATAACTGTAAAATAATAATACACTGAGAAACATTTTGCTTTAAATCCGAAATTTTAACCTTTAACCCAAAAATAAATGTGTTTCTGTAAATTTACGTTTTTCTAATAGAAATAAAAAACGTATTAGAAAAAAATAATACTCCTAGTACGTAACAGTATGACTATTTTAAATGCTTTGTATAAAATTATTTAATTTAGAAATATAGGCCTGTATTGTCATTACTTTTAAAAGTGAGCAATTTTAATAAATTAGTATATTTAAATCTTTCAGAACTCATTATATTAAAATAAAAAAGCTTTAGAATAAGTTCTATATATATTTTATATTTTGATATACTCTACGCATATCGAAAGTCAAAAGTACTTTTGAAGTTTATTTAAAATATCTATTAAGCAATTTTAATTACTTTATTTAAATTTAGTATTTAAATATAATAAAAAATCTTTCAGAACTCAATTTATTAAAATAAAAAAACTTTAAGATTCAGTTCTGTATATATTTTAGTTATAAATCGACATTTCGATATACTCTACGTATATCGAACGTCAAAAGTACGTTTGACGTTCAATTAAAGTACTTATTTTATTAAGCAATTTTAATTAGTTTATTTAAATTTTATAATATTAAATATAATTAAAAATATCAAAAAAAAATATACTATTTATATTTGATAACGAGATAGAAATAGAAATTTATATATTTTGAAGCAAAATATAAAAGCACTTTTTCACAAAAAAAATGTGGAAATACCATAATGTTTTTCTGGAATAAATATAATTCTAAAATTATTAATGATTTTTAATTCAAATTTAGTGTTTAGGAGTTTGTGCCACACCTTCTTTTGGGTGCTGGCGTGATTGTGTATGTATGTATGATACAATTATATACATTGCCATGAATTCTATAACATTAGATTTAGTTCAATAAATGTTCTTTATTAAAATATTTAAACGAACGCTGTAACAGGAAAAAGGGGTAAATTCCCGGTAAAAATTAAAGAGAATTTTAACCCCGAAATTAAACATAAGAATTTTCCCCGAAATCTATAATACGCGATAGGTTTTTGAGATTATATATACCAACATATAAGTTCCAAGAGGAGGGGGTCGTTGAACTGCTATAGGTAATATTATTATTGTACGAATTTCCGAGTAAACTCAAATTATTATAGAAATTGATAATTTGTCTAGGGACATCTTGCACATGTTATATACATACTTTCGCCACAAATACGAAATAATTTTCAAATTATAAAGTAATTATTGTCGACATTGTTATTTTGTTTCTATATTTTTCCAAGTATTCTGTCCCCCATGAATTTATTGTAGCTTGCTTTCTAAATTATTCACACAAAAAAGTAATCATTTTTTTTTGAATAAATGTGCAAAAAAATATACATTAGTTAATTAGTGTATATATATTAAAGTGTCCGTAAAAAAAAATTGCAGTAACGCTAAAAAATTTACATCGTAAAAACATCAGAAATAATATTTTTTGCATGTTTTTACGAAAGTAACAGGTTCCTCTCCATAAATGAAATTTTCGAAAAACGCGTGTTAATACATACGCGATATAAACGATATATGTATTTACACGCAATTTCCGAAAATTTCAGTTCTATAGAAGAACCTGTTACTTTCGTAAAACAAAGGAAAAAATATTATTTCTGATGTTGTTTCGATGTAAAATTATCGATTTTAGCCTTACTGGAAAAATGTTTGTTTTAACGGACACTCTAATATATAATATATATATATATATATATATATATATATATATATATATATGTAATTTTTGATAAAAAAAATAATTATTTTTGACGTATTGATACAATTTGTTACTTTTTTTTAAAAAAAATCACTTTAGATCTCGCTGAGGGGAAAACCACTTGTAAAATCTGGTGTACAAATTAATTGAAATCACTTAAAATCTTGGTAAAATTCTTTAAAATCATGGTAAAATATATTAAAAATACTCTTAAAATCCCTGAAATTCTGGAAATTTCGTATAAAAGTCATAAAATAAACGGAAAATCACTACAATCTTAATAATCACACTTAAAATTTGTAAAATCTGGTGTACAAAATTTTAAGTGGTTTCCCCCTCGGATTTCGCCTTGATAAAGTAGACAAAATTATGTTACGAAAGCCCCGATTGAATTTTAAATGAGATTTCTTTTTCAACACCTTTTCCAACTTTTTACTACCATACCCATTATCAATTTTTCCGTATATACAGAACTGAATCCTAAAACTTTTTTATTTTAATAGAATGAATTCTGAAAGATTTTTTTACCATAGTAAAAATCAGAATTTATTATATTAAAATAAAACGTTTTTAGGTTATAGTTCTGTATTAATATTTATTAATAATCGACATTTCGACGAACTCAACGTTCGTCTTTATCCCTGATTAAAACGAACGTTGAGTTCGTCGAAACGTCGATTATTAATAGATACACAGAACTATAACTTAAAGACGTTTTATTTTAATTGTTTACTATGTTTAAATATTTGGTTTGGCAAATAAATTAACAATAATGAAAATCTAATAACAATTTACCATAAGTTTAAATAATTAAAAAAAAAATTTAGAAATCTGATTTTAAAGATAGAAAAGTCGTAGCAACATAATGCAACAAGTTGTTCATATATGGATATAGTTCATCGAAGTTGATGAATTTATTATCAAATGCAAAATATAGAATATAGAAGTTGACATGTGTTCATTTATGTTTCTTTAGTGAATACATACATACCTTAAAAAGCATATGATAATAATAAACATATACTTAAAAATTATCGCATAATTAGTATATTTCTGAAAATACTTTTAAAAAAAATGACGAAATAATTTCATAATAGTTTGAAGACCACTTTAAACGGTAATTGATTGTTTCTGAATAACTATTTGAAATAAATCATGAATAAATATTTGGGATTGGTTTATTTTCACTAAATACTTGGGACGGATTTGTGGGGGCATTTGCATTCATGGCTACCAACTGACAGCAAAAACGAAATAGTGCCACCTGCGTACGTGTCAGATGCGTACAAATTATTTAGTGTCACTTGCGTACACATAAGGGTCGGGTCAAACCCAGGTAGTAAAGCTAGTTAGGCCGAGTGTCAGATGCGTACAGCGGTTTGGGAAGGGTCGAGTTGTGCTTATGGTCAAAATATAATATTTATAATATGCTATAATATTATAGCACATAATTTTTATAAATAATCAAGTCAGTATTTAATTTTAAAATTGACCAAGTTTATATTTATTGGTTTAAATTTGATTTGTGTAGATTAATATTTAATAAATAAATTGATAAACTTAAAAAACTTCAAAAATCGTGCTATAAAAGTAATTTTTAAGTGTGGTAGACTGACAAACATTAACCATATGTTACAGATATTGGAATGGTTAAATTTGTCAAATACATTTATTTACAAAATGTTAACAAATAAATTGCTAACATATTTAGCACTCAAATAAAATGTACGTGTACGAGACACATAATTATTGTACTAGTCAGGCTCGGCAATTAAATTTATCGAAAATTAATAAGTCTTCGACAAATCAGTCTACATTTGTTAGTGGTTTAAATATGTATAATAACTTATCAACAGATATAAAAAAATGCTGATTCATTGATATCTTTCAAACGAAAATTGAAAGAAATCTTGTAAATTTATTTATTGTATATTTTTTTTGTATTTATTAATAATAATTTGTATTAATTCTGTAATATCGTTAATAGCATATGATAAATAAATAAATTTATTATTATTACGATGACAGTCGGTTCGGTAATGGCCACATCAAATTAATTGTTTGTTTTCTATTTATAGTGTGTTTAGTGTATGATGAGTGTGAAATTGAAAAAAATGTTGTAGCAAAAGTTGGTGTTAGTCAGTTAAGATGGTTCGGACATGTTGAGCGAATGTCTAATGAACGTTTGGTTAAAAAGATTTATTTGAATGATTTTGATGGTATACGTTTGCGTGGACGTCCGATGAGTAGTTGGAGTGATATGATTGAGAATGTTTTGGTGTGAGCGAAAGTTTCCAAGTAGTAAGAATAAAAGAGCATGTATGAGAGGAATTATAAATGTGGATAAAGCGAAAGTTGCTTGTTTGTATAGGAATGTTTGGAGGCGACTGATTTCGGGATGATGAAAAGAGTTTGTGCCACACCTTTTTGGGTACATGTGTATGTATGTATGTATGTTTTCTATTTATAAGTAATTTTAGAAGAAAATCTGTTAATGTTTATATGTTGAAACAACTTCTTACTGTCAGTTGGTAGCAGTGGTAGATGATATGAATGCCCATGTCTTTAGTAATCTGTCTCAAATATGTATTCGTGATTTATTTCAAATATTTATCGATAAATTATTAACAAATTATTGCCGTTTAAAGTGGTCTTTCGTATTAGTATTACATTAGTTTTATCACAAGTAAAGTAACAAAATAGTTTCAGAAACTATTAAGACATTATTTCCTGCATTTTTTATGTAAGCAATTGCTTCTACGAAATGTTTATGTTTGCTAAATAATACATAATGTTTATTTAGTAAACCTTGTAAGTTTTTTTTTTTCTGTTTGTTAAATTAGGGCAATTTAGTAACAATCTAAAAAAATTTTTTTTATCAAACGATGCGCCTCGCACTGTATGTTTATATTTATTATCAGTTCGATTCTTAGTATAATAAATGAAATTACAGTTTCAAGGAAAATTTTATCATAATATAGCAAAACGATAATAATACAACGGTTTTCAGAAAAAAAAAACTTGCATTTTTACATGTTTTCTTTATCGCCATTCGTTCCTGAAAACTAATAAAATTTGTACCTATCATTATCGAAATATTGCAACATTATTTTATTTTTTTTGAATTATCGACTTAAAGTATTTAAACAAAAAGACATTTATAGAAAAATATAAAATTGTTACTTAATTTTTACAATAATAAAAGAAAATAATCGGTAAAGTAATTTATAAATATCAATGTTTTATTAGACTTTCATGTTTTCTTTGAAATAATATAAATGTAAATAATTTTTATATAACCAAACATCGGATGATTTTTGGTAACATAATTGCCATAAACAAACTCTGATATTAAATGTATACAAAAGTCTTGCTTTGGGTAGAAAAGAAAAACCAGAATTGAAAAGGATTAGTTACCGAATATTGACTGAATTATTACAGAATTCACGGGCCAACTGATAACTGAAAGTTATAGTTGTAGTTAATAGTATGTAATCTAATACTAAATGTGAACTATTTAATATAGTAAACAATCTTTTGGAATTCATATTAAAATACAACTGCTTTAGGTTAAAGTTCTGTATTAATATTTATTTGACATAATGATCTTCACTACATAGATAACATAGTAATTAAAGGAGGAAATACATGTAAACCCCAGAAAAGATAATTTTCAATTATTTTTTTGTATCTTAATAAAATCGTACGAAATAAAACTGTTTATTCGATCTACAATTTAAAAAAGTTTCAATCAAATTGATTGCAGTGGTGAGATTTAAGTTGTTCATTTGTGGATTTGTATTTAAAAAATGTTGGTCCGCTGTCCAGACTCCCGGACAGCACTCAAACATAGATGAACCTTTTTTGGTTACTCTGCCCAAAAGTAAGCTAAAAAAATCTAGGATGTAGAGTAGGATTATTTTGAAATTCATATAATTACTAAAATGGCAGCATTTTAAAAAAAATATTTTGTTTTTTTATGTAAAAAATCAACTATAAAGTAAATATCTAAATATAACTAAAAGTAGATATCAAAAATATCCACCTAGACCTAGAGAATTCAATTCTCTTTTTTTTAGAGAGAACAGCAAGTCAATTGGACCAATAGTTTGCAAGATATCTTCTGGATAACTTATAAGAACATGGTTTCGAGAAAAACGCGTTTAAAGTTTGAAATAACCATGGCCGGATTTAGACTTGATAAAGCCCTAAGCTATTTGAGATATGGAGCAATACAGGAGAATCTCCGTGTTTATAGTAAGCAGTATATTTAAGTATATATGACACTTGCTAACTCGGACAATTTGTTTTGGGGCCCTCAAGAAAGTGGGGGCCCTAAGCTATAGCTTGTTAGCTTATACGTAAATCCTTCACTGGAAATACCCTATCAGTTGGGCCGATCCGTCTATTTTACCTACCCTGACAAGACTTTGTAAAAATCGCTGTAACTCCGCAATAAGTTCCAATTTCGGAACACCAATTTAGCTAAATATTCTACACACTATAGCTTTCAAAAAATGTAAAAATAAAACGATTTTTAAAAATTTCAAGGTAGTGTCCCCCCTTAACTAAAAATAATTCTAGAAACAGTTTGACATTCGATGGTTTATGTTAGCTATCATATTTCTATTTTACTATTTAACAATTTGTAGATAATAAATAATATTTTACAAGAAAACGAATGTTATCTATCATGTTTCACTTAAAAAAAATACTAATTTCAAATTTATGAAATTTTCATTTGAAATACTATCAACAACAAAAAAAAACTGTTTTCCATGAATACCAACCAATATTCGTTTATTATTTCAAGTTTTTTCTCATAGTTTATGTACTTAATTAAAAAACAATTAAATATAAACAAATTGCTTGTTTTTATGTCTAAGCAAATATTTGAAAAAAATATTTTTTTATTATTGTCATTATAAAAGTAAATATCGTTTGATTTTTTTTTATTACAATAGTTACGTTGACGTCATGAACTAATACGGCAGCAATTGTTTAGTTATTTCGAAATAATATATTAATATTTAATATAATAATATTTTTTGACATTTTTATTTTATTTAAATATAACAAAAAAATTATGTGACCAGTACTTTCTTATTAGTAATAATAATTTACGTAGAAAAAAATTTGTCATTTTAATTTTAAAAAACTATACAGTTTTAAAAATAATAAAATAAAATAATTAAAGCTAAATACGTATTTCAAAAGCTCAGCTTTCATCATCAGTAGCAAAAGTTAAAACTAAAGTCCTATGAAAGCTTAGTTTATAGCTTTCGAAATAAGTATTTAGTTTTTTTTTAATTATTTTGTGGTTTAAGAGGAATTATTTTATTTTATTAATTTTTTGTCACAGTAAAATCATATTTCAATCAATTATTTCTGTTTATGTTTCTTGAAAAAAAAAAATATTAACACAAAAAATTAATAAATTAGTGAGCAAGATTTTTATTTCAATTTGAAAGCAAATTTTTCTCACAGTTCGAAACTTTTTGTATGTATAACATGCGACAAAATTTTAGAGCAATGTCTAAAGAAGTTTTATTATAAAATTTTTTTAAATATATTCATTCACAAATTTAATTAATCATATCGCTTAAATCTTCTTTTTTCGTTATGGGAAAAGAGAATTACAATTTTATTTATAAATATAAATTTCTATGAAAAATATTTTTCTTTTATTTTTGAAAGAAACAGCATAGTCATTATTGATATTATAATTGCAATAGAATAATTAACGCAGTATTTATTTAAACTAGAAAAACGTTTTACATAAACATAAGTCAAGTCCTACATTATACTGTGTCTATAATATTTATAATCTACAATAAAATCTCAAATCATGCTCATTTTTTAAATGAGTTATAAGTAGCTTTGAAAAGTGTAGCATTGTCCATACATGATATTCTAAGAAATCTCATCAGTTGATAGTCATCTTGCATTGAAAGCAAATTTTATTCAATATTGCAATATATACATTTATAATAGCATAATTTATAATAGAAAATAATAATAATTTGTACATTATACATTACAATAGAATACTTCCGTTAAAACTCTGTATTTTTTTGATAATAATCTTTAATAGTTTAAATGAAAATAAATTGGAAAATATTTTAATAATTAGTGTTAATTTTCATTTTTTCTAATTATAAATAAATAAAAATCCTATATACAAGAATTTGTTATATTAACATATGTTATCTTATTATTATATAATTAAAACATACATACAAATTACATAAGTTTCGAATAATAAATTATATTATTATCATATATTATATACTTCTATTTATTATACTTTTAATTAATTCATAATTATTACTATTCATATTATATTATTGTATCAATTTATGTAGTATGTTTATTGTAAAAAGTAAGAATAAAATGTTCTAAATTACGGTAGAAAATAAGTTTTGAATATAAATAAAACATTGAAAAAATGTATCACTCGAACCGAAAACCGAAAAAAACCGTTATTTTTGCCGAAACGAAAATCGGAACAGAATCGATATATATTTTTTTAATTGAACGAAAAATATAACGGTTCCAAGTCCTGATTTATATAAATATAATTTGATTTATAATAATATAAATATTAATATAAATATTAATATCATAATTTTTCCATAATAGAAACGTTTAACTTTTTTTTTTTTAATCATGGATTGCAAAACTCGTGGCAAAAATCCTTATTTTTCCGAATTATTTATAAAAATACTGCAATTTATTTGAAGTAAATCAAATATGTTATGACATAGTTTTTAATATAATCATTCAATATTTCGCCATAAAATAGTAAATTTTACTGAGTGCAACAATCCCATTTATCGTAAAATAAATGCAGTGATTTATCTTAAATTAATAAAATAAAATAATAAAAAAACTAAATAATTTATGTTAAAATATACATAAATCATAATATTTACAACATTAAAGATAGTTTATGATTCATATTTATATAATTAATTACATATTATTTACATAAAAAGAAAATCACTTGTCAGGTATTAACAATATTAATAATTAATTAAAAAACAATATACATATAAGTATACATGCAATTTTACCAAATTACATTATTGTTATGTATTACTAATTATTTATAACACGTATAGTTAATTATAATATGACAAACAATAATAAATTAAAACTATTTTTAATATACACATAAATTCCCAATTTGTGGTACATGTAATCGCAATAAATGTGTACAATTGAGAGTGTTTTGCGTGAGGAATTATGAATGTGGATGAAGCGAAAGTTGCTTGTTTGGATAGGAATGTTTGGAGGCGACTAATGTCGGAATGATAAAAAGAGATTGTGCCACACCCTTTTGGGTACATGGCGTGATTGTGTATGTATGTATGTATGTAATAAATTAATCTTTAAAATTAATTCGTACAAAAGTTAAACTCAAATTAAAATGTAGAACAACAAGCAATGGAAACTAGATTATAGAAAGTGAAACAATATAGTTACTACAGCATAGTTTATTGTTTAATGTCAAGAAAAATCGACGTTTCGACATACTCTATGTACGATATCATCAGCAAATGACATATGTCAGAACAGAACTATATCCTAAAGTCTTTATCTTTTAATATAATGAGTTCTGTAAGATTTTTTCTACCATACATTCCTTTACTAACACTGTAAAAAAAATAATGAAATTACAGAAAAATATAAATTACAAGTTACCCTCTGAACTGCATTTAAAATAAAATATTGTCTAATTTCGTTCCAAAAAAGAATTTATTTCTGTATATTTATTGCAATAAAATAAGCAATAAATAAATTGTAAACAAGGTTATCTTTCGTTTATATTTTAAATTGTTCTTATCAAAATTCCGATTTATCTACTAACTGTTTCATTTCAGAGAAAAAAAATTATACTCGTAAATATATCAATGTTTTTATCAAAAATATACCAATATTAATACTTTTTTTTACTACAAATTCATATCAAAATTGATAAAATAAATTCTGAATACTTCTAATCTATTTCTATATGAAGGTCAACCAAAAAGTAATAACACCAAATCTATATTTTACTTAATACGCATAAATGAATTCATAATTGATTAATTTTTCTTGATTTCTTCCAAGTTGTTGAAGAATAATTATAATAAAACTTGTATAAGAGCCCGCTTTGAAAAGTCCTGCCAACACTTACCTTATATATTGAGAATTTTTTACATTGTACATTAGCATTTTGATAAAGCTACGTATTTTTCTATTTTGCAATTTGTACTTAGGGGAAATACACTGTTCAATAAGTTATTAATCTATTATTATTATAGTATACAAAGGTTGGCTAAATCATTAAAAATTCGAATAACTTTCTACAATTAATTTATTTTATTTTATTTAAGACTAGTGACTTTTAGGCCATCCTGTATTTTGAATGCAGTATCAGTATCTTATTTATAATGAGAAAAGTCTTCTTGTGAACAGTAGAAAAAATAAATTACTAATTCATTAATACAGAGAATTACTGACGGAATAAATAAATAATTCCCGATAATAACTGTTGCATTTTTTTTTTAAATAATATTTAATTATTCGGTTACTGACCTAGAATTAATAACATAACATTGTTATTAAATTATAGAAAGCAAATTATTTCGTAGAAATCTATTTTTATAAATATATTTTATGCGGGTTTAATAAAACGTACACATAATTGTTTCAATAAACTAAAAAAAAGAAACAAAAAATATTTAAAATTATTTTTTTTTCTACTCATATTAAATTATATTAAAAATACGTATCATTATTTATATTAAAAAATACTGATTTTAATTGTTACTGAATGGGCCCGTTATAAAACAAATATTTTAGCGTGAAACAATCAATTCTATAAACTATTTTAAAAAAAAATACCCTAAAAACACTGTACATATATTAAAATAAAACGGCTTAAGGTTGTAGTTCTGTATTAATTTTTATTAATAATTATGGTACTCAACGTACTCAACGTACATCATTTTTCTTGATGAAGTTGTACATTGAATTCGTCAAAATGTCGATTATTAACAAAAATTAATACAGAACTAAAGCCATTTTGTTTTAATATAATGAGTTTTAAAAGATCTTTTTTATTACGTTAGTGTATATAGGTATCTATATAAGTCCAGAGTTAAATTTTATTCTTTATTTCTCTTTAACTAGAGAGTTATTTAACACTAAATTTAACTCTAGTTAAAATTTATATGCGTTTCATAAAATATATTTTGTATTTTTAAGTCTTAAGTTAGTAAATCCTGAAAAAATTTAATATCATGTTAAATATTTATTTGTGTAAAACGAAAACTTTGATAAATCTTTAACTAGAAAATTATCTAACACTAAATTTAACTCAAGTTAAAATTTATATGCGTTTCACAAAATATATTTTGAATTTTTAAATCTTACGTTAGTAAATCCTGAAATAATTTAATATCATGTTAAATATTTATTTGTATAAAACAAACACTTTTATAAAACTCGATAGTTATCTAACACTAAATTTAACTCGAGTTAAAATTTATATGCGTTTCACAAAATATATTCCGAATTTTTAAGTCTTAAGTTAGTAAATCCTGACATAATTTAATATCAGGTTAAATATTTATTTATATAAAACGAAAACTTTGATAAAACTTTAACTAGAGAGTTATCTGACACTAAATTTAACTCGAGTTAAAATTTATATGCGTTTCACAAAATATAATCTGAATTTTTAAGTCTTAAGTTAGTAAATCCTGACATAATTTAATATCATGTTAAATATTTATTTTTAGAAAACGAAAAGTTCGATAAAGAATTTCTTCGTTATTTTTCCACATATCGAAATATATAAAAGTAATTCACTTGAATATTTCATGACATTTCGTAGAACACACAAAAAACTTATTGATAATTTGTCTTTAATAAGACGAAACGATATAAATATTTGACATTCACTTTGATTTATTCATGTTTATTTCGAAGAATATTACATTCAATATTGTAATTTAAAATTATCTACTGCTAACCTCATAAATATTATGAACTTATATACACTATAACATATCTCTAAAAATACATCGTTGTATTCGAAACTATTATTTTACAATTAGAGATAAAATGTGTTAAATTGGCTATTAAAAAAAACCTTCACTTATCAGTGAGTTACTTTCTTTTATTTTTAATTTATTTCAACATATAAATATACACAGATTTTCTTCTGAAATTAGTTATAAATAGAAAACAAACAAACAAAAAAAGCTGTGGCCATCACAGAACCGACCGTCATCGTATTTAATAAATTTATGAAATACTAGAACAACAACTATTGTAGTCATGGTAACTAAAAACAAAACTGTCTTGACAGAAATGTGTCCCCTATTTACAGAATAAATATATAAATATATTTATATATTTCTTTATTTCAATTTCATACTCTACAATCTCGTAGAATTATACTATCTCAACTACAATTTTTTCTTCGTACCTCTACAAAAAGTACAAATACTTTTTATCTGCCTATTGTTCATTCTAATATTCTAACAAAGTCTCCTATTTATCATATGTGTCACTCATTTAATAAGTTAGAATTAACTATAAATATTTTTTCATGTTCTCTTCATATGTTTATTAATATATTTATTAATATGTTTATTACATACACAATCACGTCATGTACCCAACAAAGTGTGGCACAAACTCTTTTCATCATTCCGTAATCAGTCTCCTCCAAACATTCCTATCCAAACAAGCAACTTTCGCTTCATGCACATTCATAATTCTTCTCATACATGATCTTTTAGTCCTACTACTTGGAAACTTTCTCTCATGCAAGCCACCCTCTCAATCATACCACTCCAACTACTCATCGGACGTCCACACAAACGTATACCATCAAAATCATTCAAATAAATCGTTTTATCCAAACGTTCATTAGACATTCGCTCAACATGTCCGAACCATCTTAACTGACTAACACGGCAACTTTTGCTACAACATTTTTTTCAATTTCACACTCATCATACACTAATCTATTTCGTACCCGATCTCTCCTATTTACACCGCATACCCCACGTAAAAATCTCATTTCCACAGCAGTCATTTTCCGTTTATGCTTTTGCTTTTGCTTTTGCTTTTGTACACATATAATGTTTTTTAGATAATTTATGTATTATATAAGACTATGTTTGTATTGTTTGCGCCATTTAATTGGGCGGTTGCCTGTTTGGTGTAACTAAATAAATAATATATATATATATATATATATATATATATATATATATATATATATATCTATAAAAGTGACATGAGTAAATTATCAATTCCGGTTGGCAACAGATCTTTACCAAAAGTTGATCAAAATGAAATATTCACGTTTGAAGCCCAATTATGAAATTTTATGACAATATGTTCAGTCAAATTTATTCTACACATGTCTACAGACTGGTATATACAGATAGACATCAAGCTAAAAACAATTGATTTGTGCTACTATAAGCCTAATTTGTGCTTATCTGTAAAAAAACCTGGATATATAAAATTTGGTTTGATTACAAGACCTCCCTTATTATATGTGATATGACGGCCGGTAAAACTATATTTATTTTCCTGTTTAGTAAACATTCAGTATATTGATATAGAAATTATTAAGTACACTAAATAAAAATAACGAAATTACAAAAAAATAGTACTCCTAGTAAAATTTTACTATAAAAAAATCATTTTACCATAAATATTCTGTATTTTTAACTCAAAATTCTATAATTTTTACATAATTCATAATAATCACATAAAAATAAGTAAAAATGACCTAATAAGTATATAAAATTGCTTACTTTCTGCAAATTGCATCACATACTTAATGCAGAATTACATATTCTTGGTATAACTTATTAAATTATGTAAAATTACAACTTGTATATTAATATCTGTAATAATTTATCAAAATAATGAGACTTAGTACATATTTTGTATAATAACACTAATAAAATATTTTAAGTGTAATTCATTCATTTCAAAATACATCCTTTATGTAAATTTAGAAATGTATAGAATTATACCAATAATAATATTACAGAACTAGACTAATTTTAGCTATTTATGGAAAATTCCTGACAGCAAATTTACTGAAGTTCTAAAAGAGACTTTACTAAAAAAAAACTTCATTTTTTCATCCCGTTGGTAATATCCTATTATATAATGTTTGTATAAGTTCTAATATTATGTAGTTTTAAACAATTATGTAAAATTACAGCAGTTGAGTAATTATACCTAGAAATACTGAGCATCATAGTGTCTCATGGTATGTAGGTAAAATTACATAATTCTTTTTAGAGTGTATAATAAAAATTTATATGAAGATATCTAAAAATACTTGATTACTGGCCTGGTTAAATATTTGTCAAATGTGTCGATGAAATCATCAAGTTATTTTTGTTTATATTTCCGTATTATATGTCAACCTGTATAAATCATATGTACACACACACATGAAACGAAAATGGTTCCGACTTCAGTATACATATATTGAATATAACGCGAACGATAAATTATAAATATGTATTAATACACTTACTTATATACAATTTATGACATACGTATTATTGTAACGAGAATTCGTGAATATATTGTATCGTAAGAGAAGTGACTAATTGTTATTTAATGAATTTTATTATATACTTTTTCTTCAAGCGTATCTTATATTAATATTATGTTATCATATTTACCTATGTAGAAAGAGGTTATTGTGGTACTAGTACAATAATGACAATATTGTACAGCAGTTACTTACTATATACTGGTGGCAGCATAAAACATAACTACAACGACCAGTGTATTTAATCTGACATCTACATTATACAGGGTGATTTATAACGTCGGGGAAAAACTACACCGGATGATTCCTATAAGTAATCTAAATAAAAAACTTCAAATAAACATATGTACGAAAATGCTTTCTAACGGAACTGTAGCCGTTAGAAGTTTATTACATGTAACATCAATCGCGTTAGCCTTACTTATTAAATCAGCAAAACAAAAAACAAAAACAATAATTAAGGTACTAATTTAAAGCATGAACGTCTGGGATTAAACTCAAAGTAAGTGATTCGGTGGCCGTCTGCCTGGAAATCGGCGCTGGTATTCTCTTGATGCTTGTAATGCATTTCCATCACAAAATCCATAAATAAAAATTATATCAGCATACTCATGTACTGTAAACTCATCCATAATTAATTTAATTTTGATGTCAGAGAAAATTATTGTGACAGATATTTTTTTTTTTTTCCTGATATAATAAATAAGGCTAACGCGATTGATGTTACATGTAATAAACTTCTAACGGCTACAGTTCCGTTAGAAAGCATTTTCGGACATATGTTTATTTAGAGTTTTTTTATTTAAATTACTATTGAAAGACTATTTCGTCAAGTTAAGTTAAGTTAATTGACAATTGCATTGTTTATTTTCGCCTGAATTTGAATTTGATTATTGTGAAAATGTGTGTCAATGTGCAAGAAATGCAATGTGCACCGTCATAATTGTCAAAAATTGCATATTCAACCAAAGAAACACGGTTAAGTGTATTTAAATTGACATTTTCGACGGCTATATTAAAAAATTCAGTCAAGTTAATTTAATTGACAATTACAGTGTTTATTTTCGCTTTGATTATTGAAAATGTGTAAAGAAGTGCAAGAAATGCAATGTATACCGCCCATTGTGGTCAAAAAAAAGATTAATTCTCACAAATCACATAACAAATATAAATAATATACATATACATACTATTCTAGAACTGTTAGTAACTGATTAAGGTAACTTGGCATGTATTTTTATTTATTTTTAGTTTAGTTTCTCGTTTAGAACGCTTGAAGAAAAAAATCATATATGTCTGACTAGGCGTAGAAAGCTTTTTTTGTGTTTCGCCCAGATTGCCTGGCCTCGGCTTTGCCTCAGGCACAAATATCTAAGCTCAACACAATAATCATCGCTTTCTATTCCTCGTAACATAATATATTATTTTGTGTTATTATCTTACGTATATAAGTACAAAAAATTCATATGATACATGGTTGATTTTTTGTCTATTAAAATAAATTCTGCAATTTCTTTTATTTAAATTTTTACTGAAATTTTAAGAAAAAATTCTACGACTATTATTGCGTGTTTCAATTAGATAGAATACAAAAATCATAACTCGTTAGATATTTAAAATGCAATTATAGAAAAAAATTATCTACTCCTGATGTAAAGGATAATATTATGCAAAGGAATTCCATATTATTTTAAATAATTTTTGACAATGTTACAAACATTGCAGAAAATATTATCTATTTTCATCATGTCCATAAATGTTTTTGTTTATCTTGATATTTATGTACGTAATTTGTCATAATTTTCCTCTTATCTAATCTATTTTTGAACAATATATATTGAGTAGTATAACGTCACTAATTAAAAGGAAATATTACGAAATTCATCCACGTTTTACGCACTTTATTTATTTCAATTATCATTTTCTCTTTCCAGAGATTCATTATTTCATTAAAAAACAAACAAAAACAATTAGAAAACAAGATTAGAAGTATATGGGTAAACCCATATATAGACTACTTTGACATTTCTCGGAAAGTTGGCAACACTGTATTTTAATAATATTATAATTTATGTGGGCAATAGGAGATACTTTTCTGAAAATTTTATCAAAATCGAATAAATAATGTAGCCACAATGAATTTTTTAAAAATTTTGTGATTTTTTTTCTCGATAAGTTGGCAACACTGTATTTTGTTAAAATTGCATAATTTATTTAGGCACTAGGAAAAACTTTTATAAATATTTGATTAAAATCGGTTAAATAAAATGGTCAAAATAAATTTTTAAAAATTTTACTAATTTTTTTCTCGGAAAGTTGGCAACACTGTATTTTGTTAAAATTACATAAATTATATGAATACTAGGAGAATCTTTTGTGAAAATTTGAGTAAAATCGGTTGAATAACATGGCCATAATAAAATTTTTAAAACTTTAGTAATTTTTTTCTCGGAAAGTTGGCAACACTGAAAATTAATAAAATTATGTAATTAATGGGAGCATTAGGGAAATCTTTTCTGAAAATTTGATCAAAATCGGATAAATAACGTAGCCAATATGAATTTTTAAAAACTTTAGTAATTTTTTTCTCGGAAAGTTGGCATCACTGGAAAAAACCAAAACCACATGACCATCTTGGGTACTAGATAAATTTATCCTGAAAATTTCATTAAAATCGGTTGAACCGTCTAGGAGGAGTTGCGGCCACAAAATTTTGACTTACGACCGAGCGAGCGAGCTGACGACGCACACACATACACCCACATAAACTAAGTTCAGATTCGTCATCTACAGGCTATATAAAGGATTTCTATACAATTTTTTTTTTTTTTTGAAAATGTTACAGACACCGTACCAAACGCTTAACTACTTTTCCTTGCAGTCAAAGTAGTAAAAAACAGCTTTATGTTGTTGTTCTGTATTAATCTATTAATATTTATTAATAATCGACATTTCGACAAACTCAATGTATGTCTTCATCAGGAAAAATGAAATAATATTTACAGTAAATAAACAGTATTTTCGAATTTTACATCATGAAAATACTGTAAGAATTGCAAAACCCGTCAATATTAATAGTAGATTGATAAGAGAAGCAATATAAATTTATAAAAAAAAAAGATAACATCAATCAGTGTGACTAATAACTGATTTAAATAAAATTTGGCTTCCTTTAATTATTAAATTTATTAATTTTATGATCTAATAACTTATTTTGTTACCTAGTAACAAAAATGACTGCTGGGAAATGAGATTTTTACGTGCGGTATGTGGTGTTAATAGGAAAGATCGGGTACGAAATAGAGTATGATAAGTGTGAAATTGAAAAAAATGTTGTAGCAAAAGTTGGTGTTAGTCAGTTAAGATGGCTCGGACATGTTGAGCGAATGACTAATAAACGTCTGGTTAAAAAGATTTATTTGAATGATTTTGATGGTATACGTTTGCGTGGACGTCCGATGAGTAGTTGGAGTGGTATGATTGAGAGAGTTTTGCGTGAACGAAAGTTTTCAAGTAGTAGGAATAAAAGAGCATGTATGAGAGGAATTATGAATGTGGAAGAAAGCGAAAGTTGCTTGTTTGGATAGAAATGTTTAGAGGCGACTGATTTCGGAATGATGAAAAGAGTTTGTGCCACACTCTTTTGGGTACATGGCGTAATTGTGTATGTATGTATGTAACTTAAAATAAAACTGCTTTAAGTTCAAATTCTGCATTAAAATCTATATACAATCGACGTTTCGACGAAATTCAGCGTACGTCTTCATCAGGAAAACGGATACAAATGACATTTACAGTAAATAACAAAATATAAAAACAAGTTATGTTTCTATGTTCTGTTATTTACTTCTGTGGACACACTTTACATAAAAAAAAACTTAAAATAAAGTCTAATTTTTTCACCTTCTTAAAGTATTCAGTAACATTATAAAAAATTATTTAGCCTTATCGAAAAATATTACAAATAAAAGTTGTTTATTATAACTTGTTTAGCAATTTTTGTTAAATAATTTTTTTGTTGCGAAATATTCGTAAAACACATAAAAAGTGACATGAGTAAATTACCAATTCCGGTTGGCAGATCTTTACCAGAAGTTGATCAAATTCAGCCTTTGAAGCTTAAACATAAAATTTTATAACAATTCGTACAGCCGAATTTATTCGACGGATATCACGTTAAAAACAGTTGATTCACAGAGAAAAATGTTTCTTTGATATTAATAAATAAATTTCAATAACATATATTTTTTTATTTTAAATAAATTTATTTAGAGTAAATATATAAATACCTTTAAATCAAATAGATATTTATTTGCCACTATTGAAAAAAATATTTATTGGAATGAAAATGATTTTCTTTACTCCAAAGAATGCCTTTTCTCCGTGTTCGTGTTACAATAAGCCTAATTCGTACTTATCTGTAAAAATCAGGATATGTCAAATTTGGTATGATTACAATACCTGACTGCTGTGGAAATGAGATTTTTACGTGGGATATGTGGTGTAAATAGGAGAGATCGAGTACGAAATAGATTAGTGTATGATGAGTGTGAAATTGAAAAAAATGTTGTAGCAAAAGTTGCCGTGTTAGTCAGTTAAGATGGTTCGGACATGTCGAGCGAATGTCTAATGAACGTTTGGTTAAAAAAAAATTATTTGAATGATTTTGATGGTATACATTTCGCGTGGACGTCCGATGAGTAGTTGGAGTGGTATGATTGAGAGTGTTTTGCGTGAGCAAAAGTTTCCAAGTATAAAAGAGCATGTATGAGAGGAATTATGAATGTGGATGAAGCGAAAGTTGCTTGTTTGGATAGGAATGTTTGTAGGCGACTGATTTCGGGATGATGAAAAGAGTTTGTGCCACACCCTTTTGGGTACATGGCGTGATTGTGTATGTATGTATGTGCAATACCTCCCTTATCATATGTAATATGATGGTCGGTAAAAATAGTAAAAAGTATACAAGTTTAAAAAAAAAATAATATTTTCTGTCAGAAAATATGTCTGGTCACTCTCTATTAAGAGGTATTACTTTTTAGTTGATTCTTATAGCTTTAATTTCTTATTACTTCTATTATGAAATATTACTAATTCACACGTATGATTCAAACAGGTAAAAACATGTTGAAAATTGATAAAAATGAAAATAATAATTAGATTGTTGCGATAAGTAGATTAATCCAGAACGAAATAAATGAAAATAGAAAAACACATTAAAATTGACATGTTTCGTAATGATAAAAATATATATTATCAATAACAATTTCGTAGAATTGAATATGGTATGAATAATTTTGCACTATAATTATTATAGTTAAAAATTCCTTAAATAACTGCGTTGTTAAAATATAAAATATAGGTTACAGACGATAAACTATTCTTGTAAATATGATAATTATATTAAAATAAAACTGCATTAGATTAAAGTTCTGTATTAATATTTATTTAAAATTATCGTTTCGACGAAACTCAACGTCCGTCTTCATCAGGATAAATGATACAAATGACATTACAGTTAATAACTGAATATAGAAACAAATAAGTAACTATAGATCATAAAATTTATAGATTTTAATTAATGGAAGCCAAATATTTGTTTAATTCGGTAACTTCATAGTGATTGATGTTATCCTGTTATCCTGTCTGTCTAACATAAATTTTACAGCATTCACAAGGTGTTCTATATATACCCGAAGATAGAAGAGGAATAATATATTTTACGCCCTTCACAGAGCCGTATTTACCTCTTTCGAGGCCCCAGGCGCAATTGAAATATGAGGCCCCTTTGCAGATATTCTTCAACTGAAAAGGAATTGTCAGAGGAAAAAAATTTGTTTTAGGCCTATTATTATTATATAAAAATGTTTTTAATTTGTTTAAATTGTTTATACATTGGTATTAGATCAAAAAAATCAGCAAAATCAAAATAAAATAATGTATAGGTACATAAGGAAAAAGTAAAATACACACATGGCTATAAATATAATAATAATCTTAAATAAACTTTTTACGCGCTTTTACCTTAGCAAACGTATCAACAATATCATCATAATTGATGGATTTTTGTAACTCTGTTTCAATAAACAATAAGCTTAAATTACACAATTTTTATGTAAACTATTTCTCAAATAATTTTTCACTCGTTTTAAAACTGAAAACGAACGTTCTCCAGATGCATTAGTCACTGATTTATAAATTTGTACATTTCGAGAGTACAAACGTATTGAAATATAATTTACTCGTAAATTAAAACTAGAAACTAGAAATTAAAATATAATTTTGAAATTGATCTCAGTGACTGATATCTGATTTGAAATCTGAGCCCCCTTAGCTACGAGGCCCCAGCTTGCGCGCTCATGCGCCTGTGCATAAATACGGCTCTGGCCCTTCAACATGCGTTGCAGTTTTATTTTAATATAATGAGTTCTGAAAGATTTTTTACTATGTTATGATAATTATATTTTTGTTTAACAATCATAAAAATACAGTATACACCGTTTATTGGAATCACTGATAATGTTATCACTTTTGCAAAGTAGGAACTGGACGTATACATAAAAAAAACATCGTTTATATTAACCATGATTTCAACTTTTTCTCAAGATTATTTATTTCGTCTACGACCAATAACCTTATGATTTTTATTATTTGTTTGTAGGTTTAAACCCCATTTACAACCTCATTATGGGGCTAGGAAAAATTATTTAATACTTTTTAGTCCGTATTAAAAACGTGGTAAGTATATAAAAAAAAAATTATTTAAATAATACATACATACATACATACACAATCACGTCATGTACCCAAAAGGGTGTGGCACAAACTCATTTCATCATCCCGAAATCAGTCGCTTCCAAACATTCCTATCCAAACAAGCAACTTTTGCTTCATCCACATTCATAATTCCTCTCATACATGCTCTTTTATTCCTACTACTTGGAAACTTCCGCTCACCCAAAACACTCTCAATCATACCACTCCAACTACTCATCGGACGTCCACGCAAACGTATACCATCAAAATCATTCAAATAAACCTTTTTAACCAGACGTTCATTAGACATTCGCTCAACATGTCCGAACCATCTTAACTGACTAACACCAACTTTTACTACAAAATTTTTTTCAATTTCACACTCATCCTACACTAATCTATTTTGTACCCGATCTCTCCTATTTACACCACATACCCCACGTAAAAATCTCATTTCCGCAGCAGTCATTTAAATTTAAATAATTATTACACAAAATAAATATTTATTATTATAATTTATATTGTATTTATTTTTACGAAAATAATGAATAACCAATTATCAAAATAAGTTATTAATCATAATACTAAATACACGAAACAAAAAAACATTAGATTTTCAGTAAAAATTTCTGTTAAAAATAAACAACAATAGAACATAAACAATATCACTAAAAAAAAATATACATAAATAATAAATAATTCAAAAAAATTTGTAAAATTTGCCACGCGCGGTTCCATTCTTTATATATCGTAAATATACATACATACATACATACACAATCATCAAATATGTATGTTATATGTAAAGTAAGACAATCCGAGGACCTTGAGTATAATGTGTGAAACAGTATTTTTTTTTCCTTTCGTATATACAAACTTTAAGTTGTTATAGTTCTTAAAACTTAACTGCATATAGAATTCTTCTAACTATTATAAATCGAACAAGGACGGTAAGACAAGATAACGTCACAAAATGCGAGGAACATATATTCATTACTGTTTCTACTAAATTTGTTTGTAATATTTGTTTTTTTCCACCGCAAAAATAAAATATTGTTTTTTTTTTTCAAGTAAATTTTGAAACAAACGAAATAGGTATTATCACATCCTATTACAATAGCTTTCTATGCTAAATTCAATTTGACATTATAATAACATAGAAGAAAATCTTTCAGAATTCATTATATAAAATAAAACTACTTTTGGTTCAAGTTCTGTATTGAAATTTATTTATAATCAACGTTTCGACAAAACTTCAGGAAAAACTGATACAAAAAATAAAAATAAAACTGTAATAAAAAAAAATAAATAATAAAAATTCAATACAGAATTTGAACCTAAAGCAGTTTTATTTTTTTGACATTATACATACATACATACACAATCACGCCATGTACCCAAAAGGGTGTGGCACAAACTTTTTTCATCATCCCGAATGTTTTTCTAAATATGCAATATTTAATACAAGTTTTATTAATTATTATAAATTTATTTAGTTTTAAAAACAAATGCTTCATTATAAATTTTGATAATAAATCGTCAACAACAAAAACACTATCGTTTAGAAATGGCCTTAGCATTCTTTGGTCAGTGTCACAAACTCTTTTCATCATCCGAAATCAGTCGCCTCCAAACAAGCAACTTTCGCTTCATCCACATTCATAATTCCTCTCATACATGCTCTTTTATTCCTACTACTTGGAAACTTTCGTTCACGCAAAACACTCTTAATCATACCACTCCAACTACTCATCGGACGTCCACGCAAACGTATACCATCAAAATCATTCAAATAAATCTTTTTAACCAAACGTTCACAAGACATTCGCTCAACATGACCGAACCATCTTAACTGACTAACACCAACTTTTGCTACAACATTTTTTTCAATTTCACACTCATCATACACTAATCTATTTCGTACCTGATCTCTCATACCACATACACCACATACCCCACGTAAAAATCTCATTTCCACAGCAGTCATTTTCCGTTTATGCTTTTGCAACCAAACCCAACATTCACTACCATACATCAACGTAAGCACCAAAACTGCATTGTATATACTCAAACGGGCTTCTTTGGAAACATTTACATTCCTAGCAAAAGTTCCCAAAGCACCCAAAACCTTACATCCAGCATTTACTCTCCTTTCAATTTCACGATCAAAACGGCCATCTCTAGAACATAAACAATAATAAAATATACTTTAACCTCTGACTCAACAAATAATTTTATTTCTTAGTTTTTCAGTTATTATTTATAAATAAATAATAGATACAAAAAAATCTGGTTATAATATTAACAATAATAGATGGTATACACTTGAATTTAAAGACATGTCAAACGTCAATGTGTAATTATCATAATTTACAATAGCAAAGAACTCAAGGAGAAAATATGTAAAATAATGATAACAATTACTTTTATTGATTGATCGATAATTGAACATATACATATACGTACAATGCGTTTAGTTGGCAAAACGAACGAACATCTTTCACATAGATAATCTAAACGAAAACAAATTCTAAGAAAAATATAAGATACATATTATATATAATAATAATAGTAGTAGTATGTGCGTTGTCATGTCAAATAAATATGGCAATCGTTTCCATAGAAACGATTATCTGTTGTTATTTCTTATTAGGATGTGAATGTAATACATCAGTGTTTTCATGCACGTAATACTGTCTTTTAAATTTTCTAAGCATTCTCGATCGCTCATCTATGCGCCCTATTTTACACGGTAACAATTTGATAGAATAACAATATGCCGCACTAAAATTTTGCATAGCCAAATTGCACACCGGTCATAAACAGATTAAGGAATTACGATTTCAACCCAAAACCAAGTAGAATCGAAAATAGTTCGTCTCTAAAACCAGTGGCGTAGCCAGAAACTTGTCAAGGGGGGGGTTACTAATATTAATGAATAAAGATAATACTATAATTTTTATAAAAAAAAAAATATCAACCCCCCCTAACACCCCCCTGGCTACGCCACTGTCTAAAACCTATAATCTAACCTACCCTAAGCCAACAGTGGCGGATGATCGGCGTAAAAATATGCTATAGAATAAACGAACGCTCACTGTAAAAACTACTGATAATCCGTTTCCGTTATTCAGCGGTTTGACCGGTGGGCAATTCGGTTACTCATATTTGGGATTTTTGACCGCGGTGTGCAATTTACCTGCTCCGATTTTGCGAGCATAAACTTATTTAATATAACATAGTAAAAAAATCTTACAAAATTCATTATATTAAAATAAAACAGCTTAAGGTTATAGTTCTGTATTAATATTTATTAATAATCGACCTACTTAACGTACGTCTCCATCAAGAAAAATGATACAAATGACATTTACAGTAAATAAACAGAACATAGAAACAAGATACTAGGTAACAAAATACAAGTAACTAGATCAAGTTACTTATTTTATTGCCACAATTGAACCCAAAAATGCTCAATGTCCAATGAATGCCTTACCTATGCAGTCACAGATGAAATATACCGTGTAAAACAATCTACAACAAACTAAATATTTTTTGGAGAATCTACGATAAATATTTTAAATTTTTCCATCAGTTTTTCTGATAATATATTATTTCTAATAAATAATTATTTCCTTGTAAACACTACAAATTTTAAATATCAAAATTTTCCAAAATTTTAAACTAGATCTAGAAAATTTTAGTAATATTCTTATTAATAAAATTGTGAATATCCATTTTTATAATCAGTCCTGCTTGAAATGACCAAAAGTTACTTATTTGTTACCTAGTAACTTGTTTCGATGTTCTGTTATTTACTGTAAATGTCAATTGTATCATTTATCCTAATAAAGACGGACGCTGAGTTCGTCGAAACCTCGATTATCAATTAAATATTAATACAGAAATTAAATCTAAAGCCGTTTTATTTTATACAGGGTGTAACAGAATAACTATTCTTAATTTTCAGAAATGATAGAGGGCACATAAAGAAACATTTTTTATTAATAAACTAGTGTCCGGAAATTTGTTTTTTTTTTCTTTTTTTTGGCAGTCGATTGTACATCGTTACAACTGTGTATCGAAAATGGTGGTCGTAACTTCGAACAATTTTTATAAAGTTTAATGCACTATTATTTCTAATAAAATGTTCCTTAACTTAACTACTCTTTGATGTTGTAATAATTAAGATTGTTTTTAACGATATCTAGTGTATCTTGACACCGAGAAATTTCCGGACACTGGTTTATTAATAAAAAATGTTTCTCTAAGTGCACTCTATCATTTCTGAAAATTAGAAATAGTTATTCTGTTACACCCTGTATAATAAGTTCTGAAAGATTTTTTACTGTTTAATTTTTTGTTAATCCCATTTAATTCAATTCTATATTTAATAAATTCACATCAGAATATTTACATATGCAAATATTTGCAAAAATTCAATCATTGAAAAATACTAATAAACAATTCACGATATGTATAAAAATAAAACAAAAAAAGCGGTATAGAAAATATGTGCCCGATCATTTTATATCTGGTAAATATCTTTGTTCGGAATAGATATTTTATTCATATTAGTTCCCCGAATTTCATCTTGATTATATTCGTTATGACCTATAACCTTTTCACTACAAAACCGTTTGTACGTAATACGTTATTTCAAGCTGGATGTTACCTTATATTTTAAATAATTTTTCAATATCGCCCCAGAGATAAAATTTTCTCAGAAATGAAAATTTACATAATAAAAACAAAGTACGACTTTACCAAGTTTATTTAAATATTAATATACAAATGTTAATATACAATTTTAATAGTCTACCTATAAAACATTCATTGCTTTCTTGTGTTTAATATTTTTGTTGAGAAATCAATATTTCAAAAGAAATATCATATTTATTTTTAGAGGGTTTTTTTTAAGTCAATGTTTTTGAAATTCAATTTTAAATCTATTTGTGTGATAAATACAGTGCGGAACTACAAATTTTGATAGCCCCCAAATTTAAATGGGCCTCCTTATATATATATATATATAGGATGTAACAGAATAACTATTCCTAATTTTCAGAAATGATAGAGGGCACATAAAAAAACATTTTTTATTAATAAACTAGTATCCGGAATTTTTTTTTTCTTTTTTTTTTCGGCAGTCGATTGTACATCGTTACAACTTGTGTATCGAAAATGGTGGTCGTAACTTCGAACAATTTTTATAAAGTTTAATGCGCTATTTTTTTAATAAAATGTTGCTTAACTTAACTACTATTTGATATTTTGATTAAGATCGTTTTTAACGATAACTAGTGTATCTTGGCACCGAGAAATTTCCGAACACTAGTTTATTAATAAAAAATGTTTCTCTAAGTGCACTCTATCATTTATGAAAATTAGGAATAGTTATTCTGTTACACCCTGTATATGCAACTCGGGAAAAGAGCATTTTTTTCAATAAACATAATAGTTAAAAACAGTAAAAAAATCTTTCAGAACTCATTATATTAAAATAAAACGGCTTTAGGTTAAAGTTCTGTATCAATATTTATTAATAATCGACGTTTCGACAAGCTCAACGTCCGTCTTCATTAGAAAAAATTGCTATAGGCATTTTTTTTTTAATTTTCAAGAAACACCACTAAGTATAGTTAAACATAGAAAAAATCTTTTAGAACTCAGTATATTGAAATAAAATAGCTTTAGGTTAAAGTTCTGTATTAATATTTATTAATAATCAACGTTTCGACAAACTCAACGTCCGTCTTCATTAGGAAAAATTGCTATAGGTATTTTTCAAGGTGAAATGGTATTTATGAATAAAATATACAAATATATAATATATTTTATATGTATGGAAAAGCAGTCTGTTGCTTTTATTTTATTTTGTCCTTACAATTACTTACATTAGAAGATTCTCCTACAAGATTTGCAATATCTTTTAGGTCTCTATAGGCACTAGAGGTAGAGGAACACAAATTGCCAATGCCAATAATAATTAATTGCGTGTCAGTTCCAGCAGTTCAGTTCAGATGATTTAAAAAAACAAAAGAAAATTAAGTATATGAATTAATTACGAATTAAACTTGTTGACTACGCAATTAGTCCATTATAAAAATATACAATGAAAATGTTACATATAATATTTTTTTCATTCATATATTAAAGTGTATTTCAGTTAACAATAATAATTTTGAGAAAATTAAGTTTAAGTTAGTGTTTTATTAATTTTGTTTTTTCGAATTTTCGTGAGGAAATAATAAGTGTAAAAATGAAAAAAAAATGTTGTAGCAAAAGTTTGTGTTAGATGGTTCGGACATCTTGAGCGAATGCCTAATGAACGTTTGGTTAAAAAAATTACATGAATGATTTTGAAGCTATACGTTTGCAAGTGGACGTCCGATGAGTAGTTAAAGTGGTATGATTGAGAGAGTGGCTTGCGTGAGCAAAAGTTTCCAAGTGTTATGAATAGAAGAGCATGTATGAGAGGAATTATGAATGTAGATGAAGTAAAAGTTACTTGTCTCAATAGAGATGTTTATATGGTGTGATTGTGTATGTATGTATATATTTATGGCCCTAATCCCCCCCCCTTGTGTACGTCCCTGTCTACAACTAACTCTACTAATGTAATCTAGTCTTAAAGCTGAATTACATTATACTTTTTTCGTCTAGATTCATACTAGGTTTCTAGTTCAATTTTCGTTCAAGGACATGTAGTCAGTTCTAGTATAATGTAAATCAGATATTTGCATCCAAGTTTCTTTCAAGTTTCGAAAAAAGTATAATGTAATTCAGCTTTTAAAAGTGCTTCTAAAAAGGAACTACGAATACGGGTCATTTATTTCTAACACCTAAGAATGACATGTTTCCTGCTTTATATTTTTTTTCTAATATACGAAAAAATTTTCCATAGTCTGCATGAATATATTAGTATAGGTTTTTCTTTTTAAATTTCTGCTTTGTTTAACGACTGTATATCGTTTTTTTGGAATACATTAACATGTAATACACGGTGATTATAAATTCCAAGTATTTTCAATTTACCTAATTGTTCTGTTTATTATTTTTGTCGCTTTTTTTTAGAGTCATTGCTTGCTGTATTGTCAAGTATATTGTCTTATTTTTCTTAGTAAAATCTGAATACAATGATTTTTTTAATGAATTATCCAATTTCATAATGCTTAAGTAGTGTTCTCAGTAATATTTGTTAATTAATGAAAAAACAATAAAAAAATATTTATGAATTTTTCGTATATAATTACGAATAAAAAAGAAAATTAAAATTTAAAATATTTTTGTTGTCTGCCCTTGAAAATTCTATTATAATAATATTTTTTATTTTATTTTGTACAGAAGTGCATGTATGAAAGGTATCATAAATGTGAATAAAGCTAGAGTTGTTTGTCTTTAATAATACTTTAAATATTTTCATAAATTATATAGTGCACAAAATTTGCAATGCAAACTAGTACATAATTAATAAAAACTTGTGAACATTTACGATATATATGATTTTATTACGATAAGAGCAGAACGAAGAACGAATTATAAGAGATGGAAGGCATATGTAAACAGCAGAAAATATAAAACAGCATGAAACCGCTAAATTTCGAGAAATGTTGCTTAGAGTTGGCTGGAAGCAAGAGGAAGAAATATGTTGTGCACACAAAAGGTATAAAAAGAGAAGAAACTGTATAATCCGTAAAGTATCAAAGAGTTATTACTTCGGTTATAAATAATATTTAGTGCATGGGATGACAGTATATATGTATATATATACGCAAATGTATTCAGGCTTACTAAATTCCGAGAAAAACATTTAAAAACATTGTATACATTAGCGTTTAGCGCGTAGTTAAAACATATGAACAAACGCCAGTCGCTAATTGGTGCATTAGCTAGATTTTTTTTATTGAATTTCAACTTGACACAGAACCAAACAAGGATAACTGTGCGTTGTTTTTTTTTTTGCTGTTGTTGTTAGTATTTAGCAGAAAAACTATTATTTTATTGCTTAACCGTTATTTTATTGAGAAAAAAATTATTGTAGGTTGCGCAAGAATGATTTCAAATAAACAGATAGATTTTTTTCTATACTCACTATTGAATAATACGTTTATAAATTATAATTTACTAGCAGGACCTGTTTGCTTCACTGCACCTTCAGATTAGGTTGACTGATTAAGCAGACTCAATAAAATGGGCAAAATTTAAAAATTTTATATTCATTTTTTATATTTATACTGCAAATATACAGATTTAATTCAGAAATTAGAGTATTTAACAATAAATATAATGTACAATAGTATCTTAAATATATAATAAATTTACATAGATTTCTATATATTTCCTATTCATTAAAAATAAATCAAAATTTATATTATTCCTATATGTAGTGTATTAATATCATTCAATGTTAAATTTAAAGGATTAGTAAACCGTTTATCCTTGATAAAAATACATAATGTCTTGGTCTGAAGAAAATACTTGTTACACATAACGTTAATTTTTCTAATAAACTAATGGTTGATTTTATCGTTTAGTATATGTATTTAAAATAAACATTATGGCATGAATAGTTCGTCTTTCATATTAATTTGTACTCTATATCAAAGATGGGCAACCTTTTTTATAACACATGCTAGAATAAATTTTACGTTTTTTCCGCGGGCCGTAGTAGTTAATTGACACCTTCTTATGACCTGTAATTTTTTATTCTGCAGAAAAGAAGTTAATTACTACATTTATTTTTCTTATCGTCTTCGAAAAATTACAAAGAATTAGAAAAAAATAACTTATTAATCATAAAACAATAAATATACATGTATAAATGAAAAAAGTATTTATTTAATGTGACAACTGGTGCTGTAAAGATTTTGTTAGCATAAACTAGACGAATTACATCAAAAAAATATTTATTTATAATTTCTTCTGACAATCTCGCGAGCCGGATAAAAACTTTTCGTGGGCCGTAGTTGGCCCGCGGGCCGGGGGTTGCCCACCGTTGCTCTATATGACACCATCCAAGGTCGCATATTGTAAATCTTCAAATATAGATATCTTTTTGCACACATTTCATTTGTTCGCTTAAAATGTTTGTATTAGGATTCCAAATCGTACATCCATATTCTAACCAGGGCCGGATTTAGACTAAGCTATTTGAGATATGGAGCAATACAGGCGAATTCCCGTGTATATACTAAGCAGTATATTTAAGTATATATGACACTTGCTAATTCGGACAATTTTTTTTTGGGCCCCCCAGAAAAGTGGGGGCCCTAAGCTATAGCTTGTTTAGCTTATACGCACTGATTCTAGTACAGGTACTATTGCATTGAAAAGTATTAATATAAATGTCATTTTGCTGAAACTAATACAAACAATGCATCTTTATATATGTATAGCAAATTTACCCGTGCTCCGCTTGGGAGACAAATAATTTACTGTATGTATTATAAAAAAATAAAAATACTTAAGGGAATTCAGTTCTGTATAATTTTTAATTAAAAATTGTTTCGATATACTGTACGTATATCATCATCAAGAAATAATAATACAAATGACATAAATAATAAACAAACAAAACATAGAAACAAATTACTAGATAACAAAAAACACAAGTAATTAGGTTACAAAATTTATAAATTATTAATGAAAATGAACGAAGCGTTTAGCAATATTTTATGCTACCGGCCCTATTCGTATTCTACTAATTCAAACAATGTGGTATCTTCTCAAATAAAAAGAAATAAGAATGGCGACCGATTATAGCAAACATCCTGTATAAAAAACGAAAATAATAAAATATTCTCATTTTAATATAACAAAAACTTAGATCCGTTCCTGTCCCTTTAATTAACTTATAACATAACAATAAAACAGTAACCATCTGATACACCAACGCAACAGAAGTTTACAATTCATAAACAGTTAGCCAGCAAACCTATTTTTTCCTCGCATTGTCATATTTGCGGTTAAGTTTCATGAAAATGCTCTATTAAAAAAAAAAAAATATGCAAAATACAAACTTCACAGACAGTTCAACTCCCGATGAATGAAATCTACTCTATCATTCACTCATATGACTCCCATTCAACCTAAATCTCGCAGGATACATTCAAATACAACGGTATGACTTCTGTCTGTGTCCATGGCCGTAATGATTAGGTAGTAGTGTGCGAGAACCAGACAGAGATAAATGCAAATACGATTGACGTAGGTATGACGGAGACAACCAGTCTATCATGCCAAAAATTTATATTCATCATTTTGTTTATTCGCCTATTTATGTAGAGAGGAAGTGTTAATACGTAGGCGAGCAAAACGACGTCACCATCATGAGGTTAGATTATTCGAGATCATCTCGAAATACCTAGAAATTTTTATTGTGATTCGTTTTTCAGTAGATATATCATTGGAAATAAAATGCTGTGTAATTCGTTGAAGAATTTACTAAGTGTAATACTTTTATTAGAATGATTATATTAAAATAAGGATGAGGCTATTTATACATATGGTATGTATACGCAATTGGCTATTTATACATACTAAAAAAAAAAACCTAATCCAACCTACTAAACCTACCCTAAATAGCCAATTACGTAAAAATACTGTATGTATAAATAGTCAATTGCGAATACATACCGTATGTATAAATAACCACTTTCTTAAAATAAAACGGATTTAGGATAGAATTCTGTATTAATTTTTATTAATAATCGACGTTTTGACGAACTCAATGTACGTCTTCATCAGGAAAAATATCAACATTAAAAAAAAAAAATGACATTTACAGTAAATAATTCCGAAAGATCGTGTTTGATTTTATTATTTAATTTTGAAAATTTACATTTTCAAAATCCATATCGCAATTGAAAGTTTACCAAAAAGAATAGCAACAGTTTTCTAGTTAATTTTTAATTAAATACATACATACATACATACACAATCACGCCAGTGGCGTAGAATGAAAATGGGTACAATGAAAAAAATTTTGCTTTAGTTTCAAAACACATTAACTTTTAACTTAAAAGTAAAAACCTCAGATCTAAAGTGAATTTATTCCTCAGTGTACACTGAAATAAAAATTCAGTAATTTTACATAGAAACCTGGTTTAGTATGTAAATTTATAGACATTAGTATCTTTACAAACTGTATATAATATTATTTACTTCAATCAGTGGCGTAGCCAGGGGGGGTTAAACCCCCTCCCTAAGAACATGAACTACCAAAAACATACGTATGTGAAATATGAAATATGTTATTTTACTTTCATTTTTATAAAAATAATTTTTATTGCTCTTTATTTTTTATACAAATTATAGTATTATCTTTATTGATTAATCATTAATTAATCATTGATTAATCATTTCTTTAGTAACCCCCCCCCCCCACATGACAAGTTTCTGGCTACGCCACTGACTTCAATATAATATTATACACTAGGCAAAAAAAAACGAGCCACTTGGAAAATATGAAAAATTACCGATTTTCAAACTCGGGCAATTTTGAACAATATTGAATAAAATTTTGCGTCCGAAAAAACTTGAAGTTTCGTCGAAAAATACTGACGTCTATAAATTTACATACTAAACTGTTGTAAATCTACACCAGGTTTTTATCTAAAATTACTGAATTTTTTTAACAGTGTACCAAATGAAACTTTTTATACAAATTTTTAGTGTTTAATTTTATCAATAGTTTTCGTTGAAATAGAAATGAGTATCTATGATTATGCAATATGTCCATGCATCGTTTCAAAATGATTCGATTATTTTTTTCCTGTGAAATATTTACTTTAGATAATTGTTGTTTAATATTCTTGAAAATTGCCAAAGACGTCGTATTTAGTTTAAATGGTTAATTATCGAATTTTAAAGTGAAAAAATAATAACAATAATAATTTCTAGGTATTGCAACAAAAGTAGAAAATTAATTTTAGATAATTGTTTAAAAATATTACTGTTTTTAATTTCTGTGAGAAGCATTATATAGTAAAAAATATATGATTATTTTGTAAATAATATATTAAAAAAAGTAAAACAGCATCAATTTGTAGTTCTGTATTAATACTTAGGTATAGTCGGGACAAGATAAAAAGATAGGGACGTCATCAATTTTTGTCACAAGGCAAATAACGTCACTCACTACTATGTTTATATGAGCTTCTTGCGTACAGCAGACAGGGGCATTAATAGCCCATTATTTTCCTTTTTTTGTTCAAAATACGAAATTAAATTGCCTACTAACTGTTGACATCGCCTAGACCATCTTTTTGCCATAATAAATTACAAAAATACAACAAAATATTCAAATGAAAATTCAAAATATTCAAAATATAACAAATGAACTAATATAAACTTACTGTGACTTTTGACATTAAAAATCAATGCTGTCAAATATAGCAAAAATAAATAAGTTGTTTTCAATAAAAAAATCCAATAATATACGATATATTTGTATATATTACATTTTAATTTGATTAAAATAACATACGTAAATAGTTACAAGAAGATTTTGTTCATTATATGTAGAATAGAATAAAATTAATTTTGTTTATTAGTGAGTTTCATGTTGTTAAGTTTTATCACGTGATTATGACGTCCCTATCTTTTTATCTTGTCCCGACTATATTAATAATCAACTTACATAATTTTTCCTGATGAAGATGCACATGCAATAGATAATAAATATTAAGGAGTGTAGGGAGTAGCTGTCGTTGCGCCCACGTTTTTCGTATTAAATCTTACAAGTATTGTCCTAGCTATTAAAAATTTACAACCATAAATTTTCAGGACAATCTCTATGGGGTCAGGAATCTGCTAAGAGAAATTATTTTATACTTTTAGTCCGTTTAACAATCGTGGCACATTAATTTTTTTATTTAAATAATTATACATATATAGAAAGAATCTAGTAGTTGGTGTAGCAGTCAGAATAGTTCCTAAAGAGCGAAACACGTGTCTATAGTTAATTGACTGGTCACTGATGCATCGCTTAATATGTCGATTTAATGATTGACCTTTGGGAAAACTCCCAACATCAGAAAATTATTATATTAATTCCACAAATACACTTTTTGTTAAATGTTATTGTAATTAATTATTATTTTAATAATATTTCAATTTCGGTTCTATAATAAAAAAAAATTAACATTTTCAAAGTCATAATTCTGTAGAATTTTAAGAATTTTTTTTGTAAAAACTTGATGTAATTATATCAATTTTATTTTCATATATATATATATATATATATATATATATATATATATATATATATATATATATATATATATATATATATATATATATATATATATATATAGATAAATATCGGTTAAAGTACATGTATAAAAAAATTTGAAACAGGAAGTCAAAATTTAAATCTGATTATTTATTTTTGACTTTTAGACGTTATTGGAAATTCCAAGAATTTTTAAAAAATTATCTTTTAATAAAATAATTACTGTTACTGTTTGACAAAATTATATTTAGAATTTTATCTTTTTATTTCGGAATTAAATTATAATTATGTTATGTTTTATTAGAATTAACGTGTAAGTTGCAAGAAATTACTGAATTAATATTTTACAAACATTTAATTCATTTTGTATTATTTGATAAAGTAATTTTTGTAAATTTTACGTTTTATTTTGAAATTAAATTATTCTAATATTATGTCATTTTATTAGAATTAAAATATTCGTAGCAAGAATTTATTTAATTAAAGTTTTAATATGTTATTTAGTTATTAAACTACTTTGCTTATAAACATTAAAATTTCACTTTTACCTAAAGAAATTTTATTTCTGGTCCGTAAATTTGTCCTAAAAAAATAGAAAGTAGAAAATAATAACAGTAGAAAATCTTACAGAACGCATTATATATAATAATATGGCTTTAGGCTTAAGTTCTGTATTAATATTTATTGATAATCGACGTTTCGACAAACTCAACGTCCGTCTTCATCAGGCAAACTAATCCAAATGACATTTACAGTAAATAACAGAACATAAAAACAAGTTACTATTATTTTTTTTTGATATTATGTTAACTTCAAAATTTGTTTATTTAAATGTATATAGTAGTTTATTTTTGCACTAGCTCATTGTTATACAATATATATATATATATATATATATATATATATATATATATATATATATATATATATATATATATATATATATAACGTGCGATTTCCTGCTTCCCAAATTATTTTACAAAAAAAACTTAGGGATAAATGTTTTAGGAAACACTTTTTTACATGTAAATCAATCAACAAAATTTTTTTTGGAACCATCCCAACGTCAGGAATTAGCCCTAAAGTTGTCAAGAAATTGACTGAAAATGGAATTAGCCGTGAAATTGGAACAAAAATAAAACAAATGCTAAATGCTATATGCTATTTCACGGCTACTGCCATTTTCCAGTCAATTTCTTAACAACTTTAAACCTAATTCTTGACGTTAGGAAGGTTCCAAAGAAAATTTTAGTAATTGATTTACATGCAGAAAAGTATGCCCTAAAACATTTATCATAAGGTTTTTTTTGTAAAATAATTTGGGAAGCAGGAAATCGCACATGTCTGATTTTACATGCTAAATCCCTATGTACGACGGTCCAAGTCAACACACGGTATATATATATATATATATATATATATATATATATATATATATTCGATTTTTAAATTAACGCGTTGTTAAAAAACTAACCAAAAAATAATGGTTGCGTATAATATCCGGATGATGCTAATGTGGTTAAAATATTTTTTAACTGTGTATTTAATGATTATTTTACCCAAAAAAATATAAATAGAATTTTATACAAATATTCTATAAGGAAATTTCGTAAAAGGAAATTCTTAATCTGTAAATCGTTTTCAAGAAATACATAAATCAGAACAAATATTTAGGAGAAGGAAAACCTAAAATAGTAAATATTCTAGCGAAGAATGATAAACGGTATTTAGTAAAACCGTAATCTAATCTGATAACGAGATAATTTTGAATAATTTGTTTGCCTGTTTTCTTTTAATATATACTTGGAAATAATAAGAAAAATACGCTATATCACTGATAAGAAAAACTACGCTCTGGTATTTAAACGCCATTATTAAAATACACTGATAAATACTTTTGTTTATCTGATTTAAGATTTTAAACTCATCCGTTTCTTGTAAATATTTATTTAGGATTTGTAAATTTGCTTGTTAATAATGTTTGTCTTCTTAATGGCAACTGAGAAAACACACGTGTTGGGGAAATTTTATTGCGGAAATTTTATTTAGAATTTTGCTTTTAAATGATTGAAAAATCATTGGCCCGTATTCTCACCTCACTTTTCCGTAAAATAGTGCTTTTATCATTAATTTCAAAATAACTTTTTGCTTCTGTTTTTGATCAAATATGAATAATTTTTCTATTTATGATCATTTTTATTATATTTGGTATTATAGAATTTAAATAAATTATTATAAAGTGCTTAATAAATAATTTTAAGTAAATATCAAAAGCACTTTTGGCAAAAATCGCTTTTATAAATGAGGTGAGAATACGAGCCATTGTTTTCTTGTAATATGTTTTTCTTGTTGTTTGTATTTGTTAATGTTTTAAATATTTATCTTTGCGAAATTCGGTGAAATGATTCTGAATCATATGCTACAATGTATAAAAAAAATTCGGTAGTTTTACATAAAAATCTGGAGCAACCAATTTAATTTTACAGTCACAAGAATTCTTTTACATAATATGAATATTAGGGTTGTCCACAACAAAAATATTTTTTATTATTTTTTTACGCACCCCCTAAAAAAACTTTATTAAAAAAGAAATTATTTGAGCCAAGTTTCGTCTAAAAATATTGATATTAACCCATGCCCCACTTAAGTTGATATTTAAATGGAGTTTAACATAGTTTTGGACAGATTTTCAAATATTTTGAAATCCGAGCTTCAATCATGGGAAGTGGAGCAGAAGACTGACAATCTGAATGCTTCTGCCAGTCGCAAAAAAACTTAAAGTAACCGCTAATCTCTCACAAACAGTATACATATTCTGGATAAATATGGTGTCAATATGGTGATCAACGTGTTAAAAAGATTTTCGTCCATACGGTAGTAATTTTTATACTCATCTAAAGCTAAAATTACTTCAATCAGTTTAAGTTAAATAAGTTAATTTGAGTTAAAGTTTTGTATTATTTTAAAATGTTTTTTAGAATTTTCAATAATTTTTCCTGCCAAACCAGCATGAGTTTGAGAAAAAAGTTACTTAGCTATTATGTAGCTAATTTTTTTTTTCTATTTTACTAAAAATTTTCAGATTTTTTGAGCAAATTTTGAAAAAAGTCTTATATTGAAAAAATCGCAAGGGTACGCCTTGAAAGATTTTCAAAAATTCAGTTTTTAATTTTTTTCTACTAAACGATGCATCCTAGAATAATGGTTTCTACACTCAATTATAGCACTCATTATTCCGCATTTTTCCATATCATGCTTATTTTCCTACATCTCATAGTTTTTGAGAAAAAAAAATAAAAACCAAAAAATCAAAAAAAAATTCTAGCGCCCAAACGGCACATGCTAGCAAATTAAAACTAAAACCAAATTATAGAACTTTTTATGCCCTATCGAAAAGTATTCTAAGTATTTTTACGAATTTTACTCGAGAACGTAGTACATCGCAAATTATCGAAATTGCATGTTAAACGCCCATACGAACTTAACGAACAAACACCCGGTATATATGAAATTTTAATATAAATACCATAAAATTGATATAAAGGGGATTTATTCAATACTTAATAATATTTATTTGAATAAACATTTTATGATTGCAAAAACTTATCGACTGATAAGTGTAGAAATTTCGTAATTTCAATCAGACTGTCATTCGTGATTGACCGTGTAAGACCCGCTTTAGCATACTATTTAATTAAATTTACAAATAAAATAACTATAGCAGATGCACACATTTTTGAATTAATAATAAAAATAGAAGAAAAACATATATATATATATATATATCAATATAATATCAACTTATCTGTTTATTCCAATAATAATCATATTTCATAATTACAATTCCCGGAAATAGATGTAACTCTTTGCTCAATACGTCAAACAAGAATTCGATGTAGAAGATAATGTTATCATTGTTTGCACTCATAGTAACAATTTTTTTCTCTCTATCTCGCTCGCTTTGCCTATTTCGCAACAAAATCCTAAGTATTTTTATCTTACTATAAGTATGAAATTTTTGTTTATTTATATTCGCAAAGTTTTATTATGACGTCACAGTCGCGCGACAAAAATGTCACAAATATAAATCGTGCAAAGACAAATTGTAAAGGTTACCTATCGCGCACTCATGTCATTGTGGAATACGTAAAATTATTTATTTGACGACAAAACACAGTGGGCGTTAGTTGAAGACGTAAATAAAAAGTATTTTTAAAATTTTGGCTAAACCGTGTGAGTGTATATTATTGGAATAAACATATAAGTTGACATTACATTTATACATATGTTTTGCTTCTATTTTTATTATTAATTTAAAAATGTGTGCATTTTATTTGTAAATTTAATTAGATAGTATGATAAGCGCCACTGCGCACAATTTGAGTTTGATTTTGACGTTTAATTTTGAATATTAGCTCAATAGGGTTATTACATAAAATCACTGAAATATAGTAATAACTGGAACGCGCACTGGCCGCTCAAATGCGAGCCGAGAGAGATAGCGATATACGGGGGTTCGCGTCTTTGTCGTATAGTCCGTTCAAAAGTTTCTATTGGCGTAGCATTGCTACTACATGATAACTTAGATAGCTATAAAAAATAAGAATTTCACTGTCAAATGTCAAATTAATATATCAAAAATGATAAAAATACCTTTTATAGAGGAATTCCCCAATAAAATCTCATTACGTATCGTTTAGCCGATGCATTTAGCTACAATTTAATATGCAACAACATAAGATTGTCGCATTTTTACCGCAAGAAATCGCATTTGAATTTCAAATGCGCAGAAGTGTAAGACAGTGATAGAGATCCCCGTATCTCCTATCTCTCTCGGCTCGCATTGGCGCTACTAGAACACATAGGCAGTGCACATTCCAGTTATTACTATATTTCAGTGCATAAAATTTACATTTCTAAAAACCAAATATTTTGAAATCCAAGCTTCAATCACGGGAAGTAGAGAAGAGACTGACAGTCTAAATGCGTCTCTCAGTCGAAAGGATCTTAAAATAAACACTAATCTCTCACGAATTGATAATTGAATCTTTTTCATAACTGTATTTATTCTGGATAAATACAATAGGAATATAAATATATAAACATACTAAAAAGAACAGCCAGTGCTGAATTTACCATTAGGCTGCAAAGGTTCTAACCTAGGGCCCCCAAGTTCGGGAGGGCCCCGCATTGACGTTGCAGTAGTTTTTAAGTTGTAATGGATTTAATTTCTGTTAATTAATATTTTTATATATTTAATAGTGAAATTACATATTAAATAATCTATTTCGATTTTAAGTACACGATCTACAATTTTTATTATCAATATAATTAATAATAATGTAATTGAGACATTAATTGTAATTATACTTTTTGATTTATTAATGTATATAATTAATGTCAGTTGAAGCAAATATTCCGAGGTTTGAGACATGAAAACCAACTTGAATATCGTATCTGCTTTAACTACGTGTAAATTTGTAAAATTGCAACGTAATTATTGTAAATAAATTGATTGTTGAGTGAAATTTAAAAAAATGTTGTAGCAAAAGTTGGTGTTAGTCAGTTAAGATGGTTCGGACATGTTGAGCGAATGTTTAATGAACGTTTGGTTAAAAAGATTTATTTGAATGATTTTTGATGGTATACGTTTGCGTGGACGTCCGATGAGTAATTGGAGTGGTATGATTGCATGAGTGGCTTGCGTGAGCGAAAGTTTCCAAGTAGTATTAATAAAAGAGCATATATGAGAAGAATTATAAATGTGAATGATGCGAAAGTTGCTTGTTTGGATAGGAATGTTTGGAGGCGACTGATTTCGGGATGATAAAAAGAGTTTGTGCCACACCCTTTTGGGTACATGACGTGATTGTGTATGTATGTATATATGTATTTAAACACAATGTTAATCACAAAAATAAACAATTGATTGTTTGTTCTTAAAATATATTCACGTTACTTTACATTTTTACGGAAAGAAGAAAGGGCCCATTTTTTTGTTCAGCCTAGGGCCCCATGTTAAGTAAATCCGGCACTGAGAACAGCAATAGTTTTCTACTTAATTTTTAATTAAATACATGCATACACAATCACGCCACGTACCCAAAAGAAAGTGGCACAAACTGTTTTCCACTATTCCGAAATTTTCCTTCCACATAAGCAACTCTAACTTCATACCACTTCTCATACATGATTTTCTATTCCTGCTACTTAGAAACTTTCGCTCACACAAGCCACCCTCTCAATCATACTATTCCATTTACTCATAGAACGTCCACTTGCAAAAGTATACCTTCGAAATCACTCATATATATTCTTTTAACCAAACGTTCATTAAAAGATTAGAAAATGATCAACTGTGGCGAAATTTAAATAAAAATAATATTATAAAAAATCCCAAAACCACACTTAAATTAAAATAAAGCTAAATACGTATTACGGAAGCTAAGCTTCCATCTTCAGTAGCTAAATAAAATCTACAAATATCTTACCTGTGATCCAAAGTACATAAACACTTAAGCACTTTGAATCACAGGTAAGATTTTTGTAAATTTTATTTAGCTACTGAAGATGGAAGCTTAGCTTCCGAAATACGTATTTAGCTTTATTTTAATTTAAGTGTGGTTTTGGGATTTTTTATAATATTATTTTTATTTAAACGTTCATTAGATATTCGCTGAAGGTGACCGAACCATCTTAACTGACAAACCAGCAACTTTTGCAACAATATTTCTTTCAATTTCACACTTATAATACACTAATCTATTTCGTATCCGATTCCTTCTAGTTATACTACATACAGCCACATAAAAACCTCATATCCACAACAGTCGTTTACCTTTTATGATTTTGCAACCAAACCCAACATTCACTACCATTAAAATTTATTTGTAAAATAAATTAAATCGTATGCTAAGCGCGCCCAACATGGATTTAATTTTGTGCAATAGTACAATTATAGCATATACACATATATGTGTATAATATATCTGTATATTTTTACAAGAAAAATACAAAGTTGCAAACGGCTAAAAAAAATTGAACCAATTTAGTTTTGCGGTTTTCAATATTTTGTCAGTTTGGTTTGCGGTTTTCAATATTTTCTCGATTAAGTTTTCGTTTCGGTTAAACATATAATGAAACTGAAACGGTTTACAAACCGGTTTACAAATTCGGTTTAATTCGGATCAAACAGATTAGATACTTTATCAATAATACGAAAATTAAATTATTACTTACCATTAAACTATACTTCGGTTCAGGAAACTGGTTCAAGATAGATAGAACGATTCAAAATCTCGATTCACAGAAAAGTTCGGTTTCGGTGCGAATTCCGGTTCCGTTTGCAACCTTGTAAAAAAAATTAATAAAATTTTAGAATAGTAAAAAATCTTTCAAAACTCATATTAAAATAAAACTACTTTAGGTTAACGTTCTGTATTACCTAATATTCATTTAAAATCGATGTTTCGATGAAACTCAGTGTCCATCTTCATCAGGATTAATGATACAAATTACATTTACAGTAAATAACAGAACATAAAAACAAGTTACTAGGTAACAAATAAGTAACTAGATCATAATTTTTTTATAGATTTTTAATTAATGGAAGCCAATTTAAATAAAATAAATAAATTTAAGTTAAATAAGTTAATTTAAGTTAAAGTTTTGTATTAATATTTATTTCAAATCGACGTTTCGACGAAACTCAACGTCCGTCTTCATCAGGATGACAGAACATAAAAACAAGTTACTAGCGTAACAAATAAGTAACTAGATCATACAATTTATAAATTTTTTATTAATGGAAGCCAAATTTTATTTAACTCAATGCCTTCACAGTGATTGATATTATCATTTTCTTTATACAGAACTTCAACCTAAAACAGTTTTATTTTAAAATTTAAGAAGTTAGATTAGATAAACTGTAAAATACAATTGATTAAAATTAAAATACATATTTATGAAATATTAATATAAAATACCATAAAATTGATATGAAGGGGATTTATTCAATACTTAATAATATTTATTTGAGTAAACATTTTATGATTGCAAAAAACTTATCGACTGATTCAAATATTCTAAAAAATAATGATTTATGTATCTATTTTTCAGTACTTATACAAAAAGTTATTGTTTATTTAGTAAATATGCGTATAGTTAACGTAATTTTAATTTTTTACTATTTTCACTATCACGTTACTAATAGTATACTCGTAAAAAAATTAAAAAATAATTTTTATCATGCATTATGGCCTACAAATAATACTATAAGAAGCAATAAAATATCGTAAAACTAAAATAAAAAATGTACCATGATACGGCGGATTTTTTTTAATTTCGAAAAATTACGAAATTGGAGGCTGTTTGAAAAAAGTGTTCGTTTTGTTTTTTCAGTGTAAAAAAATCAACTTTTAAAGCGTATAAAAATCTAAAAAGTGAGATATCATTACTATCAAACATGATTTAGAAAAAAACGTGTTTAAAGTTTGAAGTTAATTGTTTACTGCCCGATCTGTACGTTTTACCTGCTCTGACATAACTCTATATTGGTCCCTGTAACTTCGCCAAAAGTTCTGATTTCGGAAAACTGTTTTAATACATTATTTTACATACTATTTCAGAAAATATAAAAAAAAAATTTTTTTAAAAGTGGCAGGATGGTGTACCGTTTTAAATTTCTCAATCAGCTACTGTCTTCAGTCAAATTAAAAAAAAATATTCTAGCACTTATATGCGTAGTATCAAGTTGTATAAAATTGATTTTTTTATACTGACAATTTAAAATTGCAAATTAAAAAAATATGCAAGCCATAGTCTGGATTAAAAATAATATATAATGAACTGTAAAAAAAAATGATAAATATTCATATCAAAAATTTTCTTCGTAAAAATTATAAATTCTATAACAGAATATTTACGCATTAATGTGAATGAATGAAAATAAAATTAGCATATATTATTTCCAACTAATCTAGATATTATACTTTTTAATGAAATATAGTAAAAATATTTTTGTTTAAATAAAACATTTGTCGTGTTTCTCAAAATTTAATAAGGAAAACGCAAGTTGTACGTATTCAATTCTAATATTACTGCTAAATATAAATAAACATTATTATATACCAAGGTTATAAAAAAAACATTTTTATGGCCGAGCTGTATTATTTCATGAGATACATGTAACCTTGAACGAAATAAGAGTAAAAAATCTTACAAAACTCATTACTAAAATAAAACTGCTTTATGCTAAAGTTCTGTATTAATATTTATTTAAAATCGACGTTTCGACGAAACTCAACGACCGTTTTCATCAGGACAAATAATGCAAAATGACATTAAAATAAATAACAGAACATAGAAAATAAGTTACTAGGTAACAAGTTACTTTAAGTAACAGTCATTTTTCTTTTATGATTTTGCAGCCAAATCCAACAGTCATTATCATACATCAACGTAGACATTGTATATACAAAAACGGTTTTCTTTCATTTACATTTCAAGCAAAAATACTCAAAGCAACCAAAACCTCACAACCAACATTAACTCTTTTTTTAATTTCACGATCAAAACGAATCCTTAGATAATAAACTACCCAAATAAACAAATTCATCAAATTCAGTCGTCAAATCACCCTTCTCAAAAACAAGATAATAATATGTTTTAATATTAATAGTGAGAAACTAATTTAATATTAAAAAAAAAAACAATTGACATTAAATAATGAAAATTTCATATATTCATTATTGAACACCTGTGCACGGAATATTTCTTTATAAACAATAATTAATTAAAGTTGAATTCTCGTTATAAATGACGTACAATCTGGTAACCTTTCTGGCAATAATATATAAGAACTCGTCGACGGATTGAATGAGTCATCTTTGTGTATATACAAATATAACAGTATAAGGTAATGAAGCAACTATTTCTCCTCTCTGTTATTTTCTTTGCAAAAGTTATAAATAAAATGAGAGTTTCGTTGTGCTGTGTATCCTAAATTATTTGACCGCTTCAACTAAATTTTATTACCTATATTACTTCATCTGTAATATACGTAGAAGATTTAACTCTTTCTTTTTGGTTTATATTATTCAAGATTCTATAGAAATGTAAGTTTGTAATTTCAATTATATATTTTTGTTTTGTTTATTGAAAATGAATCATGTTTATAGTAAGAAAAGATGTGTAAACCACAATGACAATCCTTATATATTTAATTACCAAATAATCTAGCCGCCAATAAAAATCTAATTGATTTATTTATAAGATAAAACTTTTCATTACTCATAGATATAGAGGTTGACTAGTTTTGTAATCAGTTAAAAATCTCAAATACTATTTATTTTAGTAACACAATAATTTATATATAAATATCGATATATAAATTCTATGTCTGATAATATTTTTAATTTTTTTGCCAATGAACTAAAAACAAAAGACACCTAAATTTCATTTAAAACCACAAACACATTAAAAAATTGCAAAATAATACAATAAACAAACAACGAAGATCAGGTGTATATAAATTAAATTGTGATGATTGTGGTACGGTATACATTGGCCAATCAGGAACATAAAAAATCATATTTACACCAAAAAAACCGACTCCACATTTGCTAACCATCTGTTAGAACAAGAGCACAAAAGCAATTTTCACACAGAAATTTTGCACTTAACAGAAAAAGGCCCCAAACTAAATTTATTAGAGTCAATAGAAATAAGGAAATCGCTCAATAAAAACAAGCAGACACTGAATGACCAAACCAACCTCGACACCTCACCCCTATTAAACTTCCTAGAAAATTTATAAAAACACACCCCACCCAACAACAAATATCTGTATTATAATAATATATAAATGATGTAAATATCTAGTTTAAGTCACTATTGGTCTGACGAAGCTATTGTATAGCGAAACTATAGTCACCAAAATAAATATTTTTGAAACAAAGAACCAAGTAGTTATTACTTAAGTAAGAGCATAAATCATAGAAGAAATCATATCTATTTGTTATTAAACTGTATTCTTTATATTTACATTCAATATATTTTATATTAAATATACTACAACTCCGACAACATCAAGCCAGCTCGCATCTACAACGAGCACGTCATGGATTCACAGCGAACGCATCTAAGACTTGTACTAGTCTTATATCTGCTCATCACTAGCGCAATTGTCATCAGGGCCGACCTAATTGGATATGACTGCGAGGACGAAGACACTCAGCTTTCTCGAGTATCCCTGTTAAAGGTAAAACCCTGTATTGACCCCCGCAATGATTCTTACACAGAAGGTCGTGTCGTGCAACTGATACAAGAAAAACATTATTCTAGTGTTCATGTTTATTCGTGTCTTGTGTCAATTGAACAAATTGTTCAATACTGTGGCATGCATTCGCATGTGAGTGCAGTTGCCGATGGTTTCGGCAGATATGTGCACTATTTACGTAGTGAAATGTGCGTCGAAGCTCATCGTTATCGAAAAATTGACCTCAGCGGTCTCGGTGCCGGAATTGTGGCAAATTTAAATGTCAATGGCACTACAGAAGTGTCAGCTACCTTACATGGATACATTGATCACGAGGGCAATTGTCAGGGTGTAAAATATACAGCCAATGGACACACTTACAATAACGCAATTGTAAGTGCCGCGATATCTATAAAATTATTTGATTATAATACTTTGGCTAACGTCGAAGAAAATAAAATAGACTTACGTTCAGGAACGGTTTGCGAGTATACTAGCGGTTATTGTTTCGACGACACTATCGGTGAAGTTGCTTGGGTTGCTCACGAGCTGAATAAATGCTCCGAAACCAGTCTGGATGTCTTATATGAGGGTAGCGCGAATATTCTAACATTACGATCAAGCGATGATAACCCACCACAACAATTCGTAATCGTAAATTCAGATGATACTGTATTTGCGTTAAAATTAATAAAACAAGAATTTATTTGTAATCAACCTGCATGGAGAACAGAACAGAGCCGTATTCTAGTTATTTATCAAACTCATACTATGGGTTTTTATTTTCAAAAGTCAAAGAAAATTGCGCAGAATGTCGGTCTAATGGCTCACGTACTTAGTAAATTATTATTTCTTGAAATAGCTTTCAAGAACCAAATGCGTGATATTGTATACGATTCCATATACAAGCGATGTCAACTGAGACAGAAAATGTTAGAAAACCGTCTGGCCATAGCATTAGAATCACCAGATATTATCAGTTCACTTATCAAGGAGTCACCCGGGCATGTAGGCCGAATCGTTGGCGAAACATTGTATATAGCTCGTTGCAGTGCTAAAATAGTTGAGATCAGGCACACGGGGCACTGCTATCAAGAATTACCAATTAGCTATCAAAACCAGTCCAGGTTCCTAACACCTGTAACACACATCATACAAAATCATGGCACGGAAGTTGATTGTAATAATAAGTTACCGCCGATGTTTAAGTTGAACGGCAAGTGGGTGGAACTCACTCCAGAAATTTATCATACCAGAACAGAACCCGTCCAATTGGATCCAAATGTTGAAGAAATCAAGCTCAATATGTTACGTATATCACCGATTAGTTCGCATGGGCTGTATACAAAGCAGGAGATGCATGAGTTTCAGAAAGCTCTCTTATTCAGTAACGAAAAGCGAGCTGTAACCAATTTAGTAACACGTCGTGTGCTTGATAGTACAACAAATAGTCAAGGCTACTATATTCCAAAAATTTTTAGTGGATCCGAACTTAGTGACTTTGCTCAAACAACTGCAGAAAGAGCATGGGGATTTCTGTCCAGGATGGGTAATTATTTCTCAATATTTGCATTATTATATACTCTATGGGGAGTATTTTGCTATATTGGCAGTACCGTATTAAATTTCTTTTCTTTGAGAAAAGTTATAAATCAAACAGATCGCCCGCAAACTTATTTTCTTGCTTGCGTGTGGCAAGCTTTAACTAACCGTTTGCTGTATAACTGGATATTATATCAAAAACAAAATGTCCGCGAACACACTGACAATGCCACAGATAATAATTTAAGTAATTTGGAATCGGTATCGGTAACAGCTGATCAGGGAAATAATCAGATTCCAGTTGCTAATAATCCAACGATGAATATTTTACAACAGCCATCAATGTATCCTAGGTACCTTTTTGTTTAGAAAAAGTATTTTATTATATATTTATTTGTTTAAGTCAAAGATTAACTAGCTAAGATCGGGACAGTAATTAGTAAAGGGAGTGAGTCAAAACGGCACTGGTTTTGATCGGAAGTTTTACTAGTGAATCCAGACGCCTAAATAAAGGCGGTCATTAGAGTTAACAAAAGCAAATCGCTTATTGATATCATATAATCTATTTGTTATTAAACTGTATTATTTATATGAGTCGTATAGATGCAAAACTCACTATTTGGTAAATTTTATGTTCTGAGATATTTGCAAAAAAACTGTTATAGCTGGGTGTAATGGTATTTTGATGATACAATCTTGTTACTAGATGGCACTTATTAAATAAGTAATGCCATCTAATAACAAGATTTTGTCATCAAAATATAATTACATCCAGCTATAACAGTTTTTTGCAAATATCTTAGAACATAAAATTTACCAAATAGTGAGTTTTGCATCTATACGACTCATATTTACATTCAATATATTTTATATTAAACATACTATAGTGCGTATTATTGTGCGAAGTTTAAGAGTTAAATAAATTATAGTAGCTTGTTTCTATGTTTTGTTTATTTACTGTAATGTCATTTGTATCATTTATCCCGATGAAGACGAACGTTGAGTTTCATCGAACCGTCAATTTTATATAAATATTAATACAGAACTTTAACCTAAAACAGTTTTATTTTAACTTTAACCTTACTAACAATTGTAGAATAGTATGTATATGTATAGATTATTTATATTTGTTACGTGATTTATAATCTTTTTTTGGTCAAATATACAATTTCTGACAAATCTGGCGGTGTACATTGTATTTCTTACTCTTCATCACACAGATTGATAAGAGAAGCAATAGAAATATATAAAGAAAAGAAACCATCAATCACTGTAAAGGTACTGAGTTAAATAAAAATTAGATTCCATTAATTAAAAATCTACAAAATTTTATAATCTAGTTACTTATTTGTTACCTAAACTTGTTTCTATGTTCTATTATTTACTGTAATGTCATTTGTATCATTTTTCCTGATGAAGACGGACTTTGAGTTTCGTCGAACCGTCGATTTTATATAAATATTTAAATATTAATACAAAACTTTAATCTAAAGCAATTTTACTTTGAAAGGAAATCGCAAATATGACATGAAGTATATACGTTATATATATATATATATATATATATATATATATATATATATTTAACATTAGTCATTGACTGTCATCAAACAACGATGCTGACTATGTTACAATTTATCCTTGCTTTGTAGAGTTCCATATAACAAGATGTATGATACATTTAACCTCAAATCTCTTTGTTTATTATATTGACGAGATGTTATTTCGGCGAAATTAAATAATTCCTAGAAACTGCATTTAATAGTAATACACACACACACACAAACGTATTACGAAGACAGATATATCAAAGTATATAAATTTCAAATAATTCAAAACTATATCATTTTGCTATAATTAGCGCGATGCTATAAATAGAAAATCCGTTCAAAAAAGTTATTCAAAATTCCATTCTAAAAATAGGTTATGTTAACTATCTTTTTTTTCTTCTTTGTTTCATAAATATTTTTGCATCGAATATTATTATTTCATTTGTATTTCAAGATTGCAGTGTTTGCACAAATTTGTGCCGCTATTTTGCACAAAAAAAAAATTGTCGACATTATATGGACTACAAGATACGAGGTAATCCCAAAAGTACCCAACCTAACGTATAGATGTGATTGTTTTTTGAAAAGAATATAACTATGATTGAAAATATCAACCTTATAAAGTTTAAGTTTGAAATTTGACGACGCTACATTGTTCAGTATTTGTTTGGCAGCCATCAATAATAAACGTTCTCAGAGTAAACATATAGAAAAAATATTCTCATTTGAAAGTATTTATTAATAATCGACGTTTCGATGAACTCACCGTACGTCTTCATCATGAAAAGTGATACAAACTAATACAGAACTTATACCAAAAGCCGTTTAATGTTGTACATAGAATTAATTTAAATGTCAAATATATTTTTATTAATGGCAAGCCAATTCACATATACAGATTAGCATGGGGCCCCTGTGCTCGTGGGGCCCCCGGGCAAGTGCACTGACTGTAAGAAGCTGGAGTATTTAATTTTAGTCAAAACACAGTTATCTGACATTTATTTCCTGCTTTTTAAAAAAATCAAGTTTTAATTTTGAGTTTTATTGAAAAATCATCTAGTTAATGTTTTAAAAAAGTCATTTTCATGAACTGTTTATATTTTGATGAGCCCATTTTCAAATTTTTCGGGAGGGGGACGGCAAAATTTGTAGTTAGGCCACTGATTTATAAATATAATTCCTGGATTTAATAAAACAGTATAAATTCTCATTTTCAAAATGCATTAAAATACATATTATATAATTAAATTGAAACTATACATTAGCTTATGACCTGTTTGAAAATATCTGGAAAATTTACATCAAATACTAATGACGCATATAATCAATCAGTTATATATTATAGAAACACGTGCTACACATAACATATCTAAAAATATTACTCAACGACTGCATATGCAAATTATGCAAAGTAATGTGAAAATATTATTAAAATTCTTATTGAAATTGTCAACGTTCGATATTTATTAAATATTTTATAATTATCTTTTTGCTTATTAGAAAAAAATATTAGGTAGAAATATGCAACATATTTTTAATGAAAGTATGTGTTTCTATAAATATATCGATATAATTTTGTATCATTCGAACGCTACTGTAATTTAATTATAAGCGAAATATTGGCAACTTTACAATAAATTTGATATACATTAATGTTATTGAAACTTTTATTAATTCTTGCCGATATCCGTTATCCTAAAATTGCTATATACTTGATACTTGATAGGAAACCCATTATGTTACTACAGGGTGATTTATGAAGTCGAGGAAAAACTACACCGGATGATTCCTATGAGTAATCTAAATAAAAAACTGATAATAAACATATATCCGAAAATGCTTTCTAACGGAACTGTAGCCGTTAGAAATTTATTACATATAACATTAATCGCGTTAGCCTTATTTATTATATCAGGAAAAAAAAACAAGTCATAAACTTCTGAATAATTGTAAAATTACTGATTGATTTTCTAACATTTTGTTTAAACACTAGTAAACCAATTTACTAGTTATGACTTACGGGGTCCCGACAAAAATTGTCTTCGATTTTTAATTATTGTAAATTGTTTATTAAATATTTATTTATGTGTGTACAAAAATTTATAAACTAGTAAATTTATTTACTAGTGTTTAAACAAAATGTTAGAAAATCAATTAGTAATTTTACAATTATTCAGAAGTTTATTACTTGTTTTTTTTTTCTGATATAATAAATAAGGCTAACGCGATTTATGTTACATGTAATAAACTTCTAACGGCTACAGTTCCGTTAGAAAGCATTTTCAGACATATGTTTATTTGAAGTTTTTTTATTTAGATTACCTACTCATAGAAATCATCCGGTGTTGTTTTTCCCCAACGTCATAAATCACCCTGTATAGTACAATAATATCATCATTATTTTATTCAATAGCATAATATAAACATTTTGATACATTGTTTTCTTCAATATTAATAATAAATAAAATATAATAAAAATATATCAAATAGTAACGACTTTTGGAACACTCTGTAATTTAAACATAAATAACGAAAAACACAATGTTTGCTTTCCATTTTTCTCGAACTGTACGCCATATTTTAGACAAAAAAGTTTCACTGTAATAATAATGAAACATGGGTACAGTGCTTGTCATTATATATAGTTGTAAATTGTGACCTCTTTCTCCATCTCTCTCTGTCTCTCTCTCTCCGTGTGTATTTTTTCCTCTATTTTGAATGACTTTTTAACTCGAATTTAATGACAAGCAGAAAACAGAGTAACGGTTCTCTACCAGATAATCAACATAAATTTCTATTGTAATTCACAGAAATCTATATCTAAATGTAGCGCGTATTTAATGTTATTTATATACCATCATATTTCTGTTGAATATATATTATATATATATACACAACAGAGCATCCTGTTATACAAAATAATACCATTATTATAATTTGATAGAACACACAAATTATGTATATAGGATGACTGAAAAATATGGAAATAATATAAATACGAATTCAGTAGCAAATTTTGCAAAACAAATATTTAGAAATTTTAGGTATTCTGCATTTTTTTGTCACTTTTAACAGAACACAGTGGGGCAGAAACAATGAAAACGTGGCATAAATTAAACATTAGTACTATTCACAAATCTAAATGAATGTAAATTATACAGAGTAGTCAAATTGTACATAGAATCTTATATATTGTACATTATTAATTTAATGTCTAATGAACGTTTGGTTAAAAAGATTTATTTGAATGATTTTGATGGTATACGTTTGTGTGGACGTTCGATGAGTAGTTGGAGTGGTATGATTGAGAATGTTTTGTGTGAGCGAAAGTTTCCAAGTAGTAAGAATAAAAGAGCATGTATGAGAGGAATTATGAATGTGATAAAGCGAAAGTTGTTTGTTTGGATAGGAATGTTTGGAGGCGACTGATTTCGGGATAATGAAAAAAGTTTGTGCCACACCCTTTTGGGTACATGGCGTGATTGTGTATGTATGTATGTATTAAATTCAAAAAAATGCAAAAACGTGCAATTTGTTTAAACTGAACCCAAATATATATTAAATTTCCATTTTTCCATTAGGTTGAGCGAATTTTCATCATTGGAAAGCGTTGGGAACATAACTAAAACTTAGATCAAACAAGATTAGAAGTATATGGGTAAACCCATATATAGACTACTTTGACATTTCTCGGAAAGTTGGCAACACTGTATTTTAATAATATTATAATTTATGTGGGCACTAGGAGATACTTTTCTGAAAATTTGATCAAAATCGAATAAATAATGTAGCCACAATGAATTTTTTTAAAATTTTGTGATTTTTTTTCTCGATAAGTTGGCAACACTGTATTTTGTTAAAATTACATAATTTATTTAGGCACTAGGAAAAACTTTTATAAAAATTTGATTAAAATCGGTTAAACGAAATGGTCAAAATAAATTTTTAAAAATTTTACTAATTTTTTCTCGGAAAGTTGGCAACACTGTATTTTGTTAAAATTACATAAATTATATGAACACAAGGAGAATCTTTTGTGAAAATTTGAGTAAAATCGGTTGAATAACATGGCCATAATAAAATTTTTAAAACTTTAGTAATTTTTTTCTCGGAAAGTTGGCAACACTGAATATTAATAAAATTATGTAATTAATGGGAGCATTAGGGAAATCTTTTCTGAAAATTTGATCAAAATCGGATAAATAATGTAGCCAATATGAATTTTTAAAAACTTTAGTAATTTTTTTCTCGGAAAGTTGGCATCACTGGAAAAAACCAAAACCACATGACCATCTTGGGCACTAGACAAATTTATCCTGAAAATTTCATTAAAATCGGTTGAACCGTCTAGGAGGAGTTGCGATCACAAAATTTTGTCTGACGACCGAGTGAGCGAGCGAGCGAGCGAGCGAGCGAGCGAGCGAGCTGACGACGCACACACATACACCCTCATAAACTAAGTTCAGATTCGTCATCTACAGGCTATATGAAGGATTTCTATACAATTTTTTTTTTTTTTTGAAAATGTTACAGACACCGTACCAAACGCTTTACTACTTTTCCTTGCAGTCAAAGTAGTAAAAAGGATAGATTTTTTTTTATATTTGCTATTTCAGATAGAGTTTATAATTATTTTAGTGCCACAAAAATTGTTTATATACAATCATTTTGATGAAATATGTAGTCAATTATAGTGTTAATCGGTCATTTTACGAATAATCTAATTATTTTTTTTAATTTTTGCCACGTTTTTATGGTTTCTGCCCCACTGTGCGGCATCCGTATTTTATTATTTACGTTTAGAACGCTTGATGAAAAAACTAGTCTCATTCGGAATAAAAAGCTCTTTTTGTGTTTCGTCCAAATTGCTTGGCCTCGGCCACAAATATCTGGGCTCAACACAATAATCATCGCATTCTACTCCTCGTAACATAATATACTATTATTTAATTTCTCTGAATAATGTAAATTACAATTTATACTACTAAATTATTTAAAAAAATCTCTATTTTATAATGGGAATAAAAGTTATTCCTGTTAAATTCATGTATGCCTCATACAATTATGACATAACTTTCACTAAAATTTATACCAATATTAAAATAAAACGGCTTTAGGATTTAGTTCTGTATTAATATTTATTAATAATCGACGTTTCGACGAAGTTAACGTACGTTTCTTTATCAGAAAAAATAATAGAAATGACATATATTTTCCCATATATTTCAATCAGCCTGTATTGTATTTGAACTGAATTCATTCATGGAAAACAGGGTCGTTTGTATCAATACCTTTTGTACATAACCTACAATTTGTGATAGTCGCTATTTTGTATTTCCGCTTCCGGGATATTGGAATATCCAACAATATAAAAAGACATATCATTTGACTATATCTTGTGACTTTGAAATCACAAAATATGGAATTTCCCTACATTCCTCTTCATTTATTTTTACTTATTTTTCAATTGTTTCTTATATTTTTGAAGGTTAAAGTCAAGGCTAGTTTTTTATATGTTTGATTAAACATATATAAAATGAACAGGAAAACAAATTGTCTAATCTTATCTAATTTTCATACAAAACGTCATTTTCAAAATTAAACATAATAAAAATAATACTGTGCAATATTTTGCACAATAATTTATAACATTCATACGAATTTAATATTTATTTTTTCTATAAATATTAGTCATATTTTCTACAAAAAAAAATTTTTTATATAATACATAGAAATCAGTAAATATCCATTTCGTAAAATTGAAAATTTATTTAAAAACAATAAAGCCAAATCATCAGTCGCAAATTTTCGAATATTTGAATAAATTTTTAGCTAGTGTATTAGTGCTGTTTCAAAATCAAAATACTTATTCCTTTATTGTAAATTTGTCTAGAAAAAATTTGAGGGCGCAATTTTGAGATTTTGTTAAAATTTCTCGACACATTATAAATCTAAAAAAAAAATTTAATATATTTTTACTGTTCACTATTATCCAATTTAATTCGTTCTTTACATAGTTTTATTATATTTGAAACATTTAAATCAAAATGAAACTAAACGAACTACTAAAAGAGGTTACACTAAAATATTGTCGTTATAATGTTAAGGCAACCAAAGTTCTATTAAATACAAATTAGAAATTAAGTTGAAAATGAAAATTTTCCACAAGTTTAATGAGGAAAATGTATAAATACTTGTTTAATTAGATATATAAGTCAAAATTCTAGTAAATCATCTAATAACATATATATAGCAAATTTCGCTGTAAAAACAAAATAATTATATTTATTGTTCACATCTGTTAAATTTAACCTTTTTTTTTAAATATATATTATGGCGAGCAGAAGGATCAATATATCAATAATTTTAATTATGATTATATTTAAACATAATTTATTGGACGTTTCGGGTCAGAATCCGACCCATCTTCAGCGATCATTTACATGTTCTGTTTTTTACAATAACATATTTAGATTTTTTACAAGAATTAAATTACATTTTTTATACGTCTTTGTTTGAATCACATGTTGTAAAGACTTTTTTGTTAATTTTTATACATGTTAATTTTAATATTTTTTAAATAAAACGCCTTTAGGATACTCCCTACACTCCTTATTATTATCTATTGCATGCGCACCACGTTTTTCGTTTTAAATCTTACAAGAATTGTCATAGCTATTAAAAATTTACAATCACAAATTTTCAGGACAATCTGTTATAAATCTGTATGGGGCTAGGAGAAATTATTTTATACTCCCTCTGTCCCATAATACTTGATAGTTTTCTCCTTTTTTCTTGTACCATATTACTAGATATGTTTCTTTAAAATTAATTTTTTGACAAAAAAGTTAGTATATTTTTATTTAAGAGTAGTTTAGTTTAATACATCAATAAAGATTGTTCTACTACATAAGTACATCAATAAAAATAGTAGAAGTATTTATGAAAATAAATTTTTTTATTTGTTTAAAACAGAAAAAGCATTTGCTAATACTTCTGCTTTTACTTCTAAAAATAAGGTAACGTGCCATTGTTGATTTGACGATCTTTAGCCATATGTGGTTGCTTGTAATTATTTCCTCCACTGACTTTGATGGTTTCAATCATACAATCTTGAAGAGATAAAAAAAGTTTATTTATTATCGTTACTTTATTTTCTTTTTTACACATTATAGAGCATTTTACCCTTTTTGAGAAAACTATCCAGTAATGTGGGACAACAATTTTCGGAATTTTTGACCTTTTATGAAATAATGATGAAATAAAGCAAGAAAATTTATTTTTATAGTAAATGATGTTTTTTATAAAGAAGTATGATCAATTAAAAATATTGAGATAGAGCCATATATTTGTAATAAGCCGCCGGCCACGAAACGAAAACTATTAAGTATTATGGGACAGAGGGAGTACTATTTAGTCCGCTTTAAAAACTTGCTATATTAAATTATTTTTTTTATTTAAATAATTATTTTCTGCTTCTTAGTCTTGTGTGTGTGTGTGTAGTTATTTTCAGTAGTTTCTGTATAAAAAAATATTTGCTAAATACACGAATGTACGGAATTCGTGAATATGGCACAAGATACAAATTAATATTTCTAATATTATTAATTAATTAATTAGTTAATATTGAACTGTCATTCAGTTCTGAGCTATGTTTAAAGTTTCAAGTCTCTAGCTCATCGAGAAATTAGTTTAAAATCGATTGCAAAATTTGTATTGAACAGACAAACAGACAAGAAAAAAGCGGGTTAATAAAAATGTGGTAAAAAGGATAGAACAACCCCATTAAATAGACAAATTATGTAAAATCCAATTCGAATCGGATGAAATAGCTATTGTATTTTTTTTCTATATAAATTTATATAATGATTAATAACAACGTATACGTGAACAACCTATAATTTACTGTGTATAAAAACACAACTTTTTCTAACGTTCTAACCGACAATTTAAAAATAATTCCGAATCATAATTTTCCTGAATCATTTCAGCAAAAATAATCCCAGAATTATTATTTATACAACAGGCAATTTTAAATATATATTTCCATTTTTCCCCGAACGATTTAACCTACATCAGCTGCCCCCAAACGCAGTGGCGTAGCCAGGGGGGTGTTAGGAGGGGTTAATGCCCCAACCCCCCCAAAAACCTGAACTACTAAAAACATACGTATGTGAAATATGAAATATGTTATTTTACTTTCTATTTTATAAAAATAATTTTCTTTATTTTATGACTGTTTTTATGACTATTATGACTGTTTGTTACAAAATTATGAAGTTTTTCACAAGATTATGACTGTTTTTCACAAGATTATGACTGTTTTTTACAAGATTATAAAGTTTTTCACAAGATTATGACTGTTTTTGACAAGATTATGTTTGTTTTTTACAAGGTTATGACTGTTTTTTTACAAGATTATGAAGTTTTTCACAAGATTATGATTGTTTTTCACAAGGTTTTGACTGTTTTTTTACAAGATTATGAAATTTTTCACAAGATTATGTCTGTTTTTGACAAGATTATGTTTGTTTTTTTACAAGATTATGAAGTTTTTCACAAGATTATGATTGTTTTTCACAAGGTTTTGACTGTTTTATTTGACTGTTTGACTGTTTTTGACTGTTTTCTTTATTTTTTATACAAATTATAGTATTATCTTTATTGATTAATATTAGTAACCCCCCCCCATGGCAATTTTCTGGCTACGCCACTGCCCAAACGAACCAATCACTCAGGTGATCCAACTCTGCACACACAAAGCAAGTTCTCCTGCTGACGAAGGCTAAAACCGCAAAGAGTATAGCGCACTTTGTCTCAATGACGTATCGCAAAATGACGTCATTACTTGTACATGTGACGTCATTGTAAACGTGAGATTTTGACGAGAGGGTGGAAGGGATGGCAATGGCACGCGATGTGTGCGCGCAACTAAACTAATCAATCCACCACACCACGGAATTAACGGATTACGGAGCTAAAAGTCGATACCACAAATTGTATATATAGAGAAACGTAACTGTACCACCATCATATGGCTGCTGGAAAATTTGTGTATCTTTCGGGAGTGTGGAGCTGTGGAGGGAAATAAAATGAAAATACGCTTCGCCCGACCGAAAATAGATTTTCCACGGCTGAGATGGGAACGGGGAAATTCCTCTACTTCATTCTAACTCTGTTTGTATTGGGGTTACTTTTGGAATATTTACTTATATTTATAGTCTGATTCAAAATTATTTTTTCCAGTAATAATTTTACAATGTTTAAATTTATTAAAAATTGATCAATACATTTTTTTAAAAAATAGTTATATTAAATTTGGAATATACTAACATAGTAATTTTTTTTTTCAGAATTCATTATATAAAATAAAACTGCTTTAGGTTCAACGTCCGTCTTCATAGAACATAGTTCTGTTATTTACTGTAATGTCATTTGCATCATTTATCCTGATGAAGACGGACATTGAGATTCGTCGAAAAGTCGATTATAAATAAATTTAAATACAGACTTGAACCTAAAACAGTTTTATTTTGAAATATATTCTGTAAACTATAGAATTTAATTTACAATCAGGTTCTATACATACATACACAATAATATTGAAGCCATGTATCCAAAAGGATGCGACACAAACTCTTTCCACTATCCCGAAATCTGTTTCCTCCAAACATCCATATCCAGAGAAGCAACTCTAGCTTCATTCAAATTCATAATACCTCTCATATATGCTCTTCTATTCTTACTACGACATCGGACGACAACGTAAATGTATACCATGAAAATCACTCTTATAAATCTTTACAATGAGGTTCTATACATACATACACAATAATATTGAAGCCATGTACCCAAAAGGATGTACCACAAACTCTTTCCACTATCCCGAAATCGGTTTCCTCCAAACATCCCTATCCAGACAAGCAACTCTAGCTTCATCCAAATTCATAATACCTCTCATACATGCTCTTCTATTCCTACTACGACATCGGACGACCACGTAAACGTATACCATCAAAATCATTCATATAAATCCTTATTTCTTTCGAATTTTTTATAAATATACTGTAACATATTTTAATTAAATAAATATGTTATGACTTTGTTTTTGCATAATCTTTCAAATATTTCGCCTTAAAATAGTAAATTTTACTGAGTGAGTGCAACATAGCCCGTTGAAAAAAAAAATCTAAAATTGCCAATAAGATTTTGTAAAAATACTAATTTTCTAAAAAATCTAATTAAATTTATCTAAAAATCTTTAAATTTACAACTAAACACTTAAACACTATTAACTACAGTGCTTATTATAGTTTGTGGAAAAATAATAAAGTAATAAAAATTTCACGGTAAGCACTTTCCAAAAAGTAAAAAAAAAACAAGAAGCACAAACCGGACAATTTGTAGAATTTATTTTCGCTTTGTTTATTTTGCCATTAAGTTTTTATGCAACGATTCCGTTGAATAATATAAACGCTTCAGAAAAGTCCGGATATAGAATATTTTCGGTCGAAAAGAAATCGCTCCGAAAATAAACAGAAACACTAAAGCGTAACATGTTACAAATTTCACCTTAACGCCACCCCAACCCCTCACCATTGGGACATTATTTAAAAATATTTCGGGGTGTGTTCCTATTTTTGGTAAAATCGATTATACCGGTACATTCGCATATCAGACTGTCTTTGTCACACATTAAATAAAACGTTTTCGTGCAGTAATATTTAACCTACTTTCCATAGGCGTACACTGTTTTTTTACCGAACGTCATATCCACATATGATAAAGAAGGTATTGTAATCATACCAAATTTGACATATTGAGATTGCTATAGATAAGCACGAATGGAGAAGTTTAGCGTAATTGAAGTTGCGTGTAAAATTATTTTTTCTCAAATATACATATAAAATAATAACAGAAACTATCATTAAAATTTTTAATAATTGTTTCATTTATTTGTTATTAAAGTCGGGACAAGATAAAAAGATAGGGACGTCATCAATTTTTGTCACTAGACAAATAACGTCACTCACTACTATGTTTATATGAGCTTCTACATAATATAATATTCAAATGAAAATTCAAAATATTCAAAATATAACAAATGAACTAATATAAACGTACTGTGACTTTTGACATTAAAAATCAATGATGTCAAATATAGCAAAAATAAATAAGTTGTTTTCGATAAAAAATCCAATAATATACGATATATTTGTATATATTACATTTTAATTTGATTAAAATAACATACGTAAATAGTTACAAGAAGATTTTGTTCATTATATGTAGAATAGAATAAAATTAATTTTGTTCATTAGTGAGTTTCATGTTGTTAAGTTTTATCACGTGATTATGACGTCCCTATCTTTTTATCTTGTCCAGACTATAACAATTTTTGTAAGGACATTAATGACGTCACATGCATATTGTGCGCAAGCGCAGAAGAGTTGATGAGATATAATTTTGAAAACGTATGTCGTAGTAAATGTTGATTTTTTGTTGATTCGGGCCCAGCCACTAGCTTGTATCGGTAACCATGGTAATACACGTGCATCTGATTCAAAAATCGACATAAGTTTTGCGAAGACATTTGACGTCATTACGACATGTTTTTGCATTTTTTTAGGGCATCTTTGGTCATCTTTGAGAGAAATAATAAATTAAACATCACTTTTTAAGCCATGTCCAACCAAATAAAGAAATAAAAAAAATACGCTAAACTTCCCCTTTAGGCTTATAGTAACACGAATCAATAGTTTTTAGCATGTTGTGCGTCTGTCAGTCTGTCCGTGGACACGTGTATAGGTACAGCAAATTCAGCTGTTATAAAATTTCTTATTTAAGCTTCGGAGCTGAATATCTTAATTTGATCAACTATTAATAAAGATCTGATGTCACTTTTATATGTTTTACGAATATTTCACAACAGCCGAAGCATGTTGTGAAAAAATATTTAAGACAAGTTGTCAAACAAGTTATAACTTTTATTTGTATAACATTTTTCGATAACTAACTATTTTTTTAATAATTTTTGATATTTTTATAATAATAATTCTGTAAATATGTTCAAATTTTGTGATTGCATCTCAGAGTGTATTGATACCCAAAATTAAGATTAAAAAAACAATAAATTAAAATATATATTTCAAGTACACTATTTATTAAAATTAAATAAAATTTTCCTAAAAGTACTTAGAAAAATTACCAATTTTTATTTTTACACAGTGTTGTCAACTGTCGGAGAAAAAATATTTAAAATTTTATTCTGGTTTTTTCTCTTCTTTCCAAAATCTAAATTATAGAAAAGATTCGCCTATAATGTCTATAAGAATTACATAATTTTATTTTTGTACAATGTTTTAAACTTTCGGAAAAAATATTATCAAAATTTTATTATCGCTTCATTTTTTAATCAATATAAACCAAATTAAAACACATGAGTTTACCCGTATGCTTTAAATCTTGTTTTTATTATTATTTATAGTGCTAAACATTTAAATTTGAATTTACCGCGATGTTATAGTTGCGTGCTAGGTGGCATGATGGTGGTTCCTGGTCGGTAATACAGTGTGTGTCAGAGAGAGTGAAGCAAGCTGGCGAGGTGTGCGTTTAATGGCGCGACATGTTAAATTTCACTACAACAATAAATCAACTAATATCTTATGTCTAGTGTTTTATTTCTTGGCCATCACTTACTACAGCTTCAGAAGTGGGATTATAAGAATTCAATCACCACGTTTATTTGTGTGTATTAGGAGAAATAGTGAAATTAACTCGAACCTTAGAACTGTGGATTAAACACGTGGTAGAAAAGGATAGTGAGATATAAATACTAGTGAGTGCGAGAGAGCACGATAGTGACGCGCTGTTTTGCCAACGATTTTATAAGTTTTATTTCTGATTATTTATTATGGGGGATGAACAGAATACAGTAACATTGATCGATATACCCGAGATCGCGAATAATATTAAAACTTCTCCAGCATCGGTAATTAAAGCATTACATAAGTTTATATTCGGAGTGACTGGCGATCGTTTAAATCGAAGCCGGTTACGTAAGTTTTCGGGATTTGAATTCGCTTCGGATTCTGAAGAATTCACACAGAAGGTTGAGTGGACAGTTCAAAATTGCTCTGTCGGTGATTTAACAGCCAGTTGTAATCTTTTACGAATAGACTATACGGGTACTCCTAAGGAAATCGCGCAAAGATTGTGTGAACATCTGACCAATTTAGATTTATTACAAGGTCGCCCCAGTGACGAAGACGTCGACACTGAAGACCCCGATGACGAAATCGACGAGGATCAAGATGAAATACGAAGTTCCGTAAGTCAACAACTTGTCAATACTAATGCCACTATAAGTTTTAGAGATATTGAAGACACAATTCGATTGTTCGATGGTAATAACTATCCTGTTAAATTATGGGTGACCGAATTTGAGGATAATGCAATTTTGATGGGCTGGAATGAGCTACAGAAATTTATTTTTGCAAAGAAACGCCTAAGTGGATTAGCTAAACTATTTATTCAGAGTGAACGGGACATCCGATCGTGGAAACTCTTACAACAAAAACTTATTGAAGAATTCTCGTCAAAAACAACTAGCGCACAATTACATAAAATGTTACAAGATAGAAAAATGAAACGCGATGAGTCGGTGCAAGAATATTTCTTACATATGCGAGAATTAGCTTCAAGGGGAAGTATTGAAACGGATGCTGTTATACAATATGTTATTGACGGTATAACCGACGACCCGAATCGAAAAAGTATTTTGTATGGTGCACGTAACTTCAGAGAATTTAAGGACAAGTTAGAAATCTATACAAAGATTCGCGCATCATTCCATTCTTCATGGAAACGAACTTCGTCCGTTCCAAGCATTAGTCGATCGCAAGGAATTGATCGAAATGAAACAAGTAAGAAGCAGATGCCTGCCGAAGAAAAATCGAAGACCGACACTAACCATGTAAGATGTTTTAACTGTAATAATTTAGGTCATGTTGCAGCTTCTTGTCCCCGACCACGAAGGCCCAGAGGATCCTGTTATGGTTGTGGATCCACCGCACATTTGAAAAGGGACTGTAAACAAAATGGCAGAGAAGCACGTGGCTCCGCACCTGCTGACAATGATGGTCGTCAAACCGGTGAAACAAGTAATGCCTTCCATCTTATAGAATCTGCTCCAACTGTTGTGTTACCAGTTCCGAGTTATACGGTGTTACTTCAACTGGAACAAAGTGAGATATGTGCAACGCTAGATACAGGTAGCCCCATATCCCTTTTATTAGAAAGTAAGGTGCCCAAAAATGTGAATTTGAATACAAATGTAAAATCTCATAATTTTGAAGGTGTCAACAGTAGCAAAATTATTATATTAGGTCAATTAAAGTTAACTGTAATGATTAATGATATAGAATTATTAGTAAATTTCTATGTTGTACCAGATTGTACTATGAGTTGTTCCTGTCTATTAGGTAGAGATTTTATTATCCGAAACGACATTCAAATAAATTTTAGTAGTACTGTTGAAATAATCAAAAAACCTGTTGTTAACATTATTGATAATTCGTGGGATAATGAGATTCTACATATTGCGACAGAAAATAATAACACAGTAAATTTAAACATTAATGAGAAAATTGATGTTCAATCAGGTGGTAAGGTTTGTGAGATAGTTAAAAAATATTATTTTGATGTTGAAAGACCAAACGAACCACAAACGAGTTTAGAAATGGAATTAATTTTAAAAAATAACTTCAAACCTTTTTATTTCAATCCTAGACGCTTGTCATATCAAGAAAAGGAAGCTCTTAAAGAAATTATAAATGATCTTTTAGCTAGGAAAATAATTCGACCGAGTAAATCACAGTTTGCTAGTCCGATTGTGTTGGTTTCTAAGAAATCAGGTGAATATAGAATGGCAGTCGATTACCGAGAACTAAATAAAATGACACAACGCGACATATTTCCGTTGCCAAGAATCGATGATCATATAGATAGATTAAAAGATAAAATATACTACACTCGTTTAGATTTAAAAGACGCGTTTTATCACGTTCGAATAAAAGAGAATTCAATACCTTTTACTTCTTTCTCCACGCATTTAGGACAATATGAATACGTAAGATTACCTTTCGGATTGTCTAACGGTCCTTCATTCTTCACTCGCTATATTTATGCTGCATTTCGTAAATTATTAGACGAAGAAAAAATATTAATTTATTTAGATGACATTTTAATAGCGACTGAAACTATAGATGATAATTTAAACATTTTAAAAGAAGTATTATTAACTTTGACGCGAAATCATTTAGAACTGAAATGGGTTAAATGTGCATTTCTGTTAACGCAAGTTGATTATTTGGGGTATCGTATTGATGCCAGCGGAATTCGTCCAAATCCAGAAAACATTGAAGCCGTGACACAGTATTCAATTCCTAGAAGTTTTCGCGAATTGCATAGTTTTTTAGGATTAATATCGTATTTCCGTAAATTTATAAAAAATTTCGCAACTTTAGCCAAACCGTTATATGATTTATTAAACTCTAAAACCGACTTTCAGTGGAATAATGAATGTTCAAATTGCTTTGAATATCTAAAACGCATTTTGATTAATGAGCCAGTTTTAGCTGTTTATTCTCATACGACCGATACCGAGTTACATTGTGACGCGAGTAAGCACGGTTATGGATCTGTTCTGATGCAAAAACAAACCGATGGTAAATTTCATCCTGTTTGTTATTTCAGTAAACGTACTTCAAAAGCTGAAGCAAACTATCATAGTTTTGAGCTAGAAACTTTAGCAATAATTTATTCTTTAGAACGTTTTAGAATTTATCTACAAGGAATTCCATTTAAAATCGTAACTGATTGTAATAGCCTTAAACTAACGTTAGAACGCAAGGAAATCAATCCGCGAATTTTACGTTGGTCGTTAATTTTGAGGAATTACAATTATACTTTGGAACATAGATCGGCGGAACGTATGCAGCATGCGGATGCGTTAAGTAGACAATTTGCAGTACTTGTTATTACGGAAAATAGCTTTGAGCGAAATTTAGCTATCTTACAAAATTTAGATCTTGATATTGTCAAAATTAAGAACGATTTGGAACATCGAGAAGATAAAAATTTTGAATTGCAAAACGGATTAGTTTATCGGAAAACAAAAAACAAATTATTATTTTATGTACCGAAATCAATGATAAATAATGTTATTAATGTTGCCCATGACGAGATCGCTCATCAAGGAACAAATAAAACCGTAGAATATCTCATGCGTGTTTATTGGTTCCCTGATATTAAGAGAAAAGTGCAAAATTATATTTCTCAATGTTTGAAATGCATTACTTATTCTACAATAGCTAATAAAGGTGAAGGTAGATTACATTGTCATGATAAAGGAAAACAACCATTTTATTGTCTTCATGTAGATCATTATGGTCCCTTAGAAAAAACGAATCATCGTTATAAATACATTTTTGAGGTTATAGATTCTTTTACTAAGTTTGTTAAACTTTATGCCACAACTAGTACTAAAGTCGATGAAGTAATTACGCATTTAAAAAGTTATTTTAACCATTATAGTAAACCGAGGAAAATTATTTCGGATAGAGGTAGTTCGTTTATGTCCGACAAATTTAAAGAATTCTTAAACAATGAAAATATTCAGCATATTGCTATTGCTAGTGCAACCCCACATGCTAATGGTCAAATCGAAAGAATAAATCGAAGTCTGACGCCAATGTTAAGTAAATTATCTAACAGTTTATCCACATGGAATACCACTTTAAGCGATATAGAGTACGCGTTAAATAACACTATAAACCGTTCGATTGGAACAACCCCCGCACAACTCTTATTCGGAATAAACCAGATCGGTAAAATTAAAGATGATTTAAGCCAAGCTTTATTAGACCAACAAGACGTTGATCGTGATTTAATTCAAATGCGGGATGATGCTTCTAAACAAATACAATATACTGCTAATCGTAATAAAAATTATTATGATCAACATCACAAACAGCCGTATGAATATAAAATTGGAGATTATGTTATGATCAAAAATGTCGATGTTACTCCAGGAGTGAATAAAAAATTATTGCCGAAATACCGTGGTCCTTATGTAATTAGAAAAGTTCTAGACAATGATCGTTATGTAATTACGGATCCTGAAGAACATCAGTTGACTCAAAAACCATTCGAAGGAATATGTTCTCCGGAAAACATGAAACTTTGGAAGGAACATATTTAATCGAATTCAAATTGTTATGAATATATTTTACTTTAGTTATGTTACTTATTATCTTATGTATAACTTATGGTTAAGAAAATTATGTCAACCAATCTTATGTATAACTTATGGTTAAAAAAAAAAAAAAATTATGACCAACCTTATGTATTTTAAGATTTTATGAATCATTTATGAACTTATGTCTTTATCAACAAATTTATGTATTTATGTATACTTAGATTATTTATGTACTTATGTCTTAACAACCGAATTCATGTATTAGTTATGTGTGAACCATTTATGTTAAGTGTTCCAATGATATACGAATTTTGTTGTTAACCTACAGATGATTAGGGGCAATCATTGTGTCAGGAAGGCCGAACTATAGTGCTAAACATTTAAATTTGAATTTACCGCGATGTTATAGTTGCGTGCTAGGTGGCATGATGGTGGTTCCTGGTCGGTAATACAGTGTGTGTCAGAGAGAGTGAAGCAAGCTGGCGAGGTGTGCGTTTAATGGCGCGACATGTTAAATTTCACTACAACAATAAATCAACTAATATCTTATGTCTAGTGTTTTATTTCTTGGCCATCACTTACTACATATTAAATTTTATAAAAATTTACAGAAACAAAATATGAATACATAATTTTATTTTTGTACAATGTTTTAAACTTTCGTAAAAAAAATTATCAAAATTTTATTTTCGCTTCATTTTTTAATCAATATAAACCAAATTAAAACACATATGAGTTTACCCATATGCTTTAAATCTTGTTTTTATTATTATTAGATTTTATAAAAATGTACAGAAACAATATATAAATACATAATTTTATTTTTGTACAATGTTTTGTACTTTCGAAAAAAAAAATTATCAAAATTTTATTTTCACTTCATTTTTTAATCAATATAAACCAAATTAAAACACATATGAGTTTACCCATATGCTTTAAATCTTGTTTTTATTATTATTAGATTTTATAAATACAGAAACAAAATATGAATACATAATTTTATTTTTGTACAATGTTTTAAACTTTCGGAAAATAAAATTATGATAATTTTTTTTTTGCTTTATTTTTTAATCAATATAAACCAAATTAAAACACATATGAGTTTACCCATATGCTTTAAATCTTGTTTTTATTATTATTAGATTTTATAAAAATTTATAGAAACAAAATATGAATACATAATTCTGTGCCGATACCTTTCAAATATCTTTTTCAAAAACTTTTTCAGTACATCGAATTTATTTACAAAGGTCAAAGGTAACTAGGTGACGGTGAAATAATATTACGTTAATGCTTACGGCATAAATGTATTCAGCGAGTTTTAATTACCCCTGCAAAATCATACTATTCAATAAAGTCTATTTTTGCTACAAAAAAAATGTTGCATATTTTGATATCAAATTAATTAAAATTGAATTCTGCACTCTTATTATCAAATTCTCAGAACAAAATTTGTGCGATTGCTAATAATTATAACTATATTACGTCATTTTTTTTTAAACAATTTGTAATATTTTTTAAATAGTAACAAATAAGTTTCGTGAAATTACTATGCATGCTGAAAAAAGGTGAAATAACGAAATAGTGCCAGTTGCGTACGTGTCAGTTGCGTACAGTCATTAAATAGTGCCATTTGCGTACAAATAAGGGTGTAATTATTATTACAAATTTAACATCGCGAATTTAAGCATAATTTATCATAATATAGTAAAAAGTAACGAAGTTGGTAAACGATATGATTTTATTAAATATTAATCTACACAAATCAAATTTAAACCAATAAATATAAACTTGGTCAATTTTAAAATTAAATACTGACTTGATTATTAAATTTGTAAAAAGATGCTGTACGCATCTGGCATTCGGCCTAACTAGCTTCACTACCTAGGTTTGACCCAACCCTTATTTGTAAGCAAATGGCACTATTTAATGACTGTACGCAACTGGCATGTACGCAACTGGCACGACATATCTAAATAACGCCAAAATAGAACAACCATTTCCATTTTACCGAACCGTTATTTTTAACTAAAATGTTTATGCATACTGACATTATTATTTCAAGTCAGAAATTTTTAAAAATAAATATGAATAAATTTTTATGTATAAAATTCCAAATTTCTGAAAATATAAATATTTGGAAATCAATTATAATGAAAACCCATTAAATTATACAGTTTTTGTTTTTTAACAGAAATATAAATTTTAATGTTTTTATGACTGTCAAAAATGCAGATAATAAAACGCATGTGAAATATACGAAGAAAAATTGGTTCATAATTGAAGAATTTTAGCTATTAATAACATTTACAAATAATAAATAAACATACAATTTTATTAGACAGTTGAACGCGAAACTAAAAATAATTCGCAAAAGTTTGCAATAAAACTCAAGGTCAAAATTACAAAGTAATTTTTACTCTATAAATATTTAGAATTTGTAAAAAAATCTTCGCCCAATGTACGAAAATACCAAATCTACATTTTAATTGAGTTTTATAAATACACTTTTAAAATACAGTGGAAAAATTCGGGTATTGTTATCTATTTTGCGAAAAACGAACCGGATATATACGACTACATATTAAAACCATCGTTTATAATAATAATAATAATGTTTATTACTCAACAGAATTAATTAAATTCCTATTACAAAATAATATTTAATGATACAAAGAATAAAATAATTAATAAATCATTATAGATTTGAATACGTAACAAAAGAAAATAAATACAATTGTGAAATTAGCCAGTTAAAATTATTTATCAATATATAGATTCAAATTTGTAACACAATTTGTAAAAAAGTTGGTGTTAGTCAGTCAGGATGGTTCGGACATGTTGAGCGAATGTCTAATGAACGTTTGGTTAAAAAGATTTATTTGAATGATTTTGATGGTATACGTTTGCGTGGACGTCCGATGAGTAGTTGGAGTGGTATGATTGAAAGTGTTGCGAGAGCGAAAGTTTCTAAATAGTAGGAATATTAGAGGAATTATGAATGTGGATGAAGCGAAGGTTGCTTGTTTGGATAGGAATGTTTGGAGGCGACTGATTTCGGGATGATGAAAAGAGTTTGTGCCACACCCTTTCGGGTACATGGCGTGATTGTGTATGTATGTATGTATGTATATATGAAATATATCTAGCCTAGTTTACGTTATCAATATCTTCTTAGGATTGTTTTTACCCATAAACAATAACTTTGTGATTATCTGTTGCAGCACAAATTTACATAACTTTCATGAAAATATTCAAAAAATATGCAAATCTACTATTATATTTTGTGTAATATTTTAATTCTATAATAATTTTATGATATTTACAGAATAAATGTAGTAAATTTGCATTATATATACTTATATGGATTTTACTACAAAAAATATATTAATTCACAGACGTTTTTTACAGTGTAGCATCTTGTTTCTACTGAAATGTCACTTGAATCAATTTGTCTAGATGGAGGCAAGCGTTGAGTTTCATCGAAACGTCGATTATTATTAAATATTAATACAGAACTTCAACCTAAAGCCGTTTTATTTTAAATATAATGAGTTCTGAAAGTTTTTTGCTATGTTGAAGCAACAGAAATTTATAAAGAACAAGATTAAAAGTATATGGATAAACCCATATATAGACTACTTTGACATTTCTCGGAAAGTTGGCAACACTGTATTTTAATAATATTATAATTTATGTGGGCACTAGGAGATACTTTTCTGAAAATTTGATCAAAATCGGATAAATAATGTAGCCACAATGAATTTTTTAAAAATTTTGTGATTTTTTTCTCGATAAGTTGGCAACACTGTATTTTGTTAAAATTGCATAATTTATTTAGGCACTAGGAAAAACTTTTATAAAAATTTGATTAAAATCAGTTAAATAAAATGGTCATAATAAATTTTTAAAAATTTTATTAATTTTTTTCTCGGAAAGTTGGCAACACTGTATTTTGTTAAAATTACATAAATTATATGAATACTAGGAGAATCTTTTGTGAAAATTTGAGTAAAATCGGTTGAATAACATGGCCATAATAAAAATTTTAAAAATTTAGTAATTTTTTTCTCGGAAAGTTGGCAACACAGAATATTAATAAAATTATGTAATTAATGGGAGCATTAGGGAAATCTTTTCTGAAAATTTGATCAAAATCGGATAAATAACGTAGCCAATATGAATTTTTAAAAAGTTTAGTAATTTTTTTCTCGGAAAGTTGGCATCACTGGAAAAAAACAAAACCACATGACCATCTTGGGCACTAGACAAATTTATCCTGAAAATTTCATTAAAATCGGTTGAACCGTCTAGGAGGAGTTGCGATCACAAAATTTGGTCTGACGACCGAGCGAGCGAGCGAGCGAGCGAGCGAGCGAGCTGACGACGCACATCCATACACCCACATAAACTAAGTTCAGATTCGTCATCTACAAGCTATATGAAGGATTTCTATACAATTTTTTTTTTTTTTGAAAATTTTACAGACACCGTACCAAACGCTTTACTACTTTTCCTTGCAGTCAAAGTAGTAAAAAGATAACATCAATCAGTGTGATTAGTAATTGATTTAAATAAAATTTGGCTTCCATTAATTGAAAATTTATACATTTTTATGATCAACTTACTTATTTTGTTACCTAGTAACTTGTTTCTATGTTCTGTTAATTTTAATAAACCTTGAACAAATAAATGTTCATATTGTCATTGTGAAATTTAATATAATAATACTCAAAAATATTGAGATTTTATATTTTTCCCAAAATTTGACTGAGTAACTCGTGAAATTTTAGGAAAAATATAAAATCTCAATATTTTTGAGTATTATTCTGTTTATTTACTGTAAATGTCATTACTTAAACTTAAAGCCGTTTTATTTTAATATAATGAGTTCTAAAATAGAAATAGCAAAAGAAATTTATAAAGAAACAGATATCAATCAGTGTTAAGACATTGATTTAAATCAAATTTGGCTTTAATTATAAATTTATAAATTTTTATAATCTAGTTACTCGTATTATGTTACCTAGTAACTTGTCATTTGCATCTTTTATTTTCATGAAGACGGACGTTGAGTATGTTAAGTACATTGATTATTAATAAATATTGATACAGAACTATAATTTAAAAACCATTTTAATTTAATATAATGAGCTCTGAAAGATTTTTTTACTGTTATAAATAACATAGATGTACAAAAAAAATAAACGACGTTATAGGTTTAAGTTCTGTATAAATATTTATTAATAAGTCAACATACTAATCGACGTTTCGACGAACTCAACGTCCGTCTTCATCAGAAAAATTGATACAAATAACATTTACAGTAAATAACAGAAAATAGAACAAGTTACTAGATAACAAACAAGAAACTAGATCATAAAATTTATAGATTTTTAATTAATCTTCTATGTTCCGTTTATTATTTAATCTCTCTAATTGTCAAATGTTTGTATGTATGTATATATGTTTCTCCAGCATCTCCTCCTAAACCCCTGAACCGATTTTGATGGGAGTGGTGTCATTTTAATTGGTTCATTCCCTATTAGAGATCTGGCAAGTTTCATCTTTCTACGATTTCATCTTGCTTCTCAAAAATTTGAAAAATTATGTTTATAATGCAATTGTCAAATCGCAGCTGTGTTAAGTTATGTACACTATTGATAGAAGTGTTGCTTTTGAGTAATATATACATACATACATACATACATACATACACAATCACGCCATGTACCCAAAAGGGTGTGGCACAAACTCTTTTCATCATTCCGAAATCAGTCGCCTCCAAACATTCCTATCCAAACAAGCAACTTTCGCTTTATCAACATTCATAATTCGTCTCATACATGCTCTTTTATTCCTACTACTTGGAAACTTTCGCTCACGCACAACACTCTCAATCATACCACTCCAACTACTCATCGGACGTCCACACCATATACCATATACCACCGTATACCATCAAAATCATTGAAATAAATCTTTTTAACCAAACGTTCATTAGACATTCGCTCAACATGTCCGAACCATCGTAACTGACTAACACCAACTTTTGCTACAACATTTTTTCAATTTCACACTCATCATACACTAATCTATTTCGTACCCGATCTCTCCTATTTATATAATAGTGCAATTGATATTTTATTATTGTTATATTATTATTATTATTATTTATTTATTTATTTTTATTATGTTTACATGTTTAATTACTATTTTCGACTTCAAACCCTTTAAGGGTCACGGGTTTCCTAGTTTACTTCTAATTGTTATTAAGTTTCATGTACAAATGTTATAACAATTTTATTCGCAGCTATAGTTTAAAATTGTGAATATTGTATTTTCAACAAAAAAAAAACAGTCTAAATTTTAAGCTCGCGTGTAACAGCAACCTGACCTAGTGAACGATCCGCCGCTTCTGTTGCGATTAGGGTCGCGACCTTTTACTGTAGCATTCGTGCCAAAATACAATATAAAAATTGCTAGGGGGGGGGGGTCACAGTGGCGTCCGTAAAATTTCTAAGAAACGCGGCAACGATAAATCGTAATTGTGTCCGGGAAGCAACAAATACTCATATTTGGAAATATATTTATAATTTCAGTGTGTGTATATAAGATTAAAATACACAAGTCGCCTGTGATTACCGTTTCCTCGAAATCAAATCTAAGATTGGAGCGATAAAAATATTTATTATATAGTAACAATAATGTGATATAATCTAAATTTAGTAAGCGTATTATATTTATAGCGTGCATATTTCGCTAAATATATTATTTATTATGTACAGTTAGTGTACTTATAAGAAAAATAGTAATAGTTAAATTTTTATTGGGCAATTACGCGTAACAGAAACAAACGAATTTAATTATTTTTTATTTTTTTAAAAGGAATGTATTTAAGATTAAGTAAAGAAATAACGGCTGTAGGTCGAAATAATGAATAAATATGTGTATTTAGAGTTACACTGTAAAAAAAATTGCCATTTTATATAAAAATCACAGTAAAAAAAATATACGATGGTTCACATAAATTTTCTGTAAAAATAGTATAATATAACATAGTAAAAGCTCACGAAATAAAAAAAATTTAAAAAGAAAAACCAACATATTATTAATGACATCACTGATTTATATAACTCACCCCTAATAGGTTTAACAATTAACATTTAATGTAATATTACTTTGTTCATTATTTTTTTAACTTTTACATTTTGTATTTTATAGTAATGTATCGATATATTCATCTACTATGGTTTCTGATTATTGTAACTTTGATTGTTGTAACACCACATTTGTACTGTAATGTATTGATATAATCATCGACAATGTACCTATCTGATTGTTGTACTCTGATATGTATATATATATATATATATATATATAAGCTGAATTTGTATTTTATTTTTAGTATAACACTGACAATGGTGCGAGCCGAAACTTAAGTCTGTTGACAAAATAAATTTTAGTGAAATTTTACAAATATGAGTATTATTACAAACCTTTTATAGTAAAAAATCTTTCAGAACTAATTATATTAAAATAAAACTGCTTTAGGTTAAAGTTTTTATATTAATATTTATTAAAAATCGACGTTTCGACGAACTCAATGTTCGTCTTCATCAAGAAAAATAATATTTTAAGTAAAATAATTAATTTACCGTATTATATATGTTTTTTGTTTTACTTAATATAAAATATACGTATTTTATATGTATATGAAGTAAAAATTTTCCTGTGCCGTCTGTAAATTTACATATTAAACTGGTGTAAATCACTTGCCCTAGGTTTTTATGTAAAATTATCGAAATTTCTTTACAGTGTAGTTTAATAAATAATTGTTTTGACATTGAATTAATTAAATCATTAAGAATCCTTGCGCTTTAATTTCCAGTGCTGAAAACTGTTATAAGAAATTACTTTTTCCTTTGATCGCTTTTGTTATTTCTATAATTACAGAGCATATCGCTTAATGTTAATGTTATCATATCGAGACTGATAATTTTAACTTTAATATTCTCTCATTATTTTGATGAATTATTACAAATATTAATATGCAAACTGTAATTTTACATAATTTAATAAGTTATATCAACAATATGTAATTCTACATTAAGTATGTGATGCAATTTGCAGAAAGTAAGCAATTTTACATACTTATTATTATTACTTACGTGATTATTATGAATTATGTAAAAATTATAGAATTTTGAGTTAAAAATATAGAATATTTATGATAAAATGATTTTTATAGTAAAAAAATATAATATAATTCTACATTAAGTATGTGATGCAATTTGCAGAAAGTAAGCAATTTTACATACTTATTATTATTATTATGTGATTATTATGAATTATGTAAAAATTATAGAATTTTGAGTTAAAAATATAGAATATTTATGATAAAATGATTTTTATAGTAAAATTTTACTACTATTTCCCTGTAATTTCGCTATTTTTATTTACAGTGTACCTAATAATTTCTATTTCACGTACTGCATGTTTACTAAACGGGAAAATAAATATAGTTTTACCGGCCGTCATATCACATATGATAGGGGAGGTATTGTAAACAAACCAAATTTTATACAGGATGTAACAGAATAACTATTCCTAATTTTCAGAAATGATAAGAGTGCACTTAGAGAAACATTTTTTATTAATAAACTAGTGTCCGGAAATATCTCGGTGCCAAGATACACTAGATATTTTATTAGAAATAATAGTGCATTGTTCGAAGTTACGACCACCATTTTCGATACAAAAAAAAATAATTGCCGGACACTAGTTTATTAATAAAAAATGTTTCTTTATGTGCCCTCTATCATTTCTGAAAATTAGGAATAGTTATTCTGTTACACCCTGTATATCGAGATTTTTTTACAGATAAATACAAATTAGGCTTATAGTAGCACAAATCAACTGTTTTTAGCTGAACGAATTTTACTCTACTCTGTAATTTTGCTATTCTTTTTTTACAGTGTAAAAATTTTTAGTAACGCCACTGTTTTGACCGACAATTGAATGGCAATGTAAAGATCTGTAGTTATTTTCCCCAACTGTACCCGTGTATAAAAACGAAACGAATATTATAAATTGAATTTTTTATCAGTTCTAAAATTATTTTTCATACATAACATTGTATATTTTTGTATTTGGTCGCCCGCTTATAGATTTCCAAATAAAAATAAATTTCTTTTTCTCCACAAATTTAAAAATAATTCTACATTTCAGAACACCTAAAAAGCTTTTTGCTTCGAAAATATTAAAGCTAAAACATGTTTTTTCTTCAATAATATTACAGAACTAAACAAATTTTACCTATTTATGGAAAATTCCTGACATCAAATCTACTGAAGTTCTGTAACTTTGCTAACTTTATATACATATGTACTTTTCCATCCCGTTGGTAATATCATATTATATAATGTTTGTAATAGTTCTGATATTATGTATTTTTAAACAATTATGTTAAAATTACAACAGTTGAGTAATTATATCTAGAAATACTGGGCATCATAGTGTCTCATGGTTTGTAGATAAAATTATACAATTTTTTTTTGGAGTGTAGTAAATTATATTTTATAAAAACTGGTCTTGTAGTTTCTTTCACTATACAAGTTAACTATAAGAATAATATTTACTCTCAATATTCGCACAATAGATATGTTAAATTCCGAAAAAACTATAAATTTCTATATTTACATTATTTGTTAAATATTATAATAGAAAAAAATAATAATAATCTCTGTCCATTAGCAAATATAACAATAAAAAAACTCACTTTCCGTTTTAAGAAATGTATAGACAATTTACATTTGAATAGGTTTGTTTGCAAATACTCGGTATTTGTATTAGAGAAAACAAAATTACAAAAGCTTATATACATTTTCACTTAGAATAGTTTCATATACAGAGTGTTACAGAAAAATACTGTTGCACAAAATAAATCTCATTATTTTGATTAATTATTATCCGGATATTAATATGCTAGCTGTCATTTTACATAATTTAATAAGTTATACCAACGATATGTAATTCTACATTAAGTATGTAATGCAATTTGCAGAAAGTAAGCAATTTTGCATACTTATTAGGTCATTTTTACTTACTTGAAGTAATTATTATGAATTATGTAAAAATTACAGAATTTTGAAGTAGAAATACAGAAATACAGTAAAATTTTGCATGAAATTTCGATATATTTCTTTCATAGTTTGGCTTCATATTACATAGAATTAATTTAAAAGTCAAACATATATTATATATTAATGACAAGTCAATTCACATGTAGCCCCTATGCTTGGGGGCCCCTCGGGCAAGTACCCAGCAGGCCAATGTGTTAAAACAGCACTGCAACGTCCCCATTTTTCGCGTTATCCTGTATAACTAAAACTTTCAATCTGAATATATGAATGTATGTATGTATATGCCATCAAGGCAGGAAGCGTAAATTGGAACAACTAAATACTATAACTATAACAAATGAACATCACACACATTCATCAGCCATTTTATCCGTTGAATCAGTCTATCTTTTGTTACTGACAACGGTTTGATGTTATTTTAATATAACATAATCGAATAAGATTCTTTGCGAGGTATTAAAAAACTATCTGTTAAGTTTATCAAGAATATTTTTCTGGTTAATAGAAAGGCATATTTTTAATCTTACGTTAGTTGCCCAGGGAGTGGGGTACCAAACAGCAACTTATAAGATAGCATGCATTCAAAAACGTTGACCATTTTCAGAAAGTGTACAACCAGCAATGCCAAAACTGTTTTCTACGCGATTTTCTAAATCGTTTTCCTACTTCATTCCAAATATTTTTGCATCTACTCTCACTCTAAATCGAATTTCATTGTTATAGAACGTTTCAAATTACTATTTTTTTTCATATTACGAAAGTAAATAAATTTAATCGAAAAAAATTACAGAAATCTTAAATAATTAATATGAACAACCTTGAACAAATAAATGTTCGTTCATATTGTCATTGTGAAATTTAATATAATAATACTCAAAATATTGAGAATTTATATTTTCCCCAAAAATTTCACAAGTTACTTAATCATTGAATCAGCTTGTTATGCTATGCATCAATAATTAAGTTTAACCATAGACACGTGTTTTGATCTTTAGAATTTCCACCATACTGACGAGATCCTAAAAATCAAAATACGTGTCTATGGTTAAACTGGCCAGTCATTGATGCATATAGCCTAACAAGCCGATTCAATGATTGATTAACTTGTGAAATTTTGAGAAAAATATAAAATCTCAATTATATTAATATGAACATTAGCAACAAATATTAATATGAACTTTACTAAATAGTAGATGGATAGTTTACGTAAGCAAGTGTTAAGAATAAAAAAAACTGTATGCGAGGCATTATGAATGTGGATGAAGCAAAAATTGTTTATCTGAAAAGGAATGTTTGGTGGAAATTAATTTCTGCTTAAATGGAAAAAATTTATGCCAAACCCTAATGGGTATATGGCGTAATTGTGAATTTATATATTTTACTAAATTTGATATACTGTAATATTTTTTAAGAATTATAATCTCAACTTTATAATAATAGAAACAGATGTGCATGTCTAGTTGATCTAAAATGTCAAAGTTAAATTTCGATTGTGTCTAATTCACATTAAACAATACATATATACATAAGAATACAAGTGTTTAAAAAAGTTATTAATAACAATAAATGTCATAATTAAATTAATATAGATATACAATTTGATATAATTTTTAATTATCATTCTTGCATTTATTATACTGTTATTTTGTGCCAAAAATTATTATGCGGTTAACCTTCTAAATTTTCCGAGAAAAACAATTATCATAACTAATAATTATTATGTACAATAATTTTAATTAATAAAATATTTTATGCGGAGAAAAAAAATTATAAAAACTAAGAATGAACGTCAAAAACAAAGTCTAATAATATATTCTCACGATATAATACTTTAAATGACGACAAATAATTAAGATATAATTTCAATAATAAATTAATGTAAAATGCTTATATTTATTTATCACTTTCACTTGTTTTTTTTTTTTTAATAAACAATGCGTTTGCAATCTGTAACGTAGAAAATACAATGAATTAAAGTTATCCATCAGTTTAGAACTGCTGATAAAAGGTTGAGGGTCTTGCCCGAAGCTATATATATGTACCTTCTACGAAGCGTGGTTTCCCTGAAATACGTAGTCCCCACTATATCCCATTTAACGTGAAGTGAAAACACGTTTCAACTGTTTCTGGGAAGTTGAGCCACTTGCGCTATCTCACTTGTACTCAATGCATCGCGCGTTCGTACGCGCTCTCTCCCACCCGTGCCGGAGACCGTCAAGTTGGCTGCTGGCACTCTGGCAGCCAGACACTGTTCGTCTGTCGTGCGGATAGAACGCAAACTTTTCAAAACGTTACAAACACAATCATTTTCTGTCAACGAGAAAGCCATACGGCTCGCAAACAGATATATATTGAACGCATCCGCAAACAACACAAATAAAATTGTATTTAAAGCAACACAAATATCAGAAAAGAAAGCAATCAATACATTACAATTGGATATTCTAACCTCGAAATTGTGTTATATACATACACATACTGTGCCTCCATCATACTAGTGTTTTGTGTGTGTGTTTCTGTGTGGTTTAAAAACAGAATGTGTACTTACAACGGAGCCACAATGAGGACTAGTGCTTGGGTTTTTTAATAAATCTTAATAGTGCAAAATTCTTTAACATCAACACAGAGAATGTTCAACTTTGGATGTTTTAATTCAACTATAGAACGATAGGTAAGCATTTGTTAAAACAAAATAAAGAACATTTAAAACATCTGTACACAGATAAATGAAATAGGAAGTGCATAATATGATATAAACTACGACATACGTGGTTCACGCAACAAAGAAAACATGCAACACATTCACGGATTTTTCATTCATAATAATCAATTTCCATGTTACTATGAGAGATTGATCTTGTTTATATATTTACATACGCGATATAAATATAAATCACAGCGTTCGCATGATATTACGAAATTACTGTCAGTGTATTTCAATAATAATAGGATGTTTTTTCTCTGTTCACGAATTCAAAAGAAAATATTTTAACGGTACATTGCATTAAAAATTAATTATCGACTGTTAGTTTTTTTTTATCGTCTTACTGAGAAATCATAAGAACTCTTACCACTTGTACAATTAAAAAAAAAACTTTCAATTATGTGTAATTTGTATTATTAATTTGTTTCGCTGAAATTTGACGCTTGTTTTTGTTGAATGAACGTCACTGATTATATTTAAACCACACAATTCTACAAAATGATTTAAAATCGAATTTAATGGTTGGCGTTTTTTATTAATTTATTTCTTTAAAACGGATTTAAAGTTATGAAATAATATTTCGTTTTATAATAATTTGCGATATTTGCAATGAGGCCAAATAATATTTATTTGAAAAACTATTAGAAAGTAGAATAAGTTAGGTGAACGAATGGTCGAAATAGTGGAATGAGTGAGAGAGAGACAGAGAGAGAGAAAAAGAATGGTTATAGCGGTTGTATAAAGGCGAGTGAGTGTCGGACTAACAAGAATTATAATTCACACGGGCCGTGCAGCTGCATACCTGAGACGGCATGATGTTTTGGCGCTTCTAGGAAATAGCGATGCGAGTTTGTTCGCGGAATCGAACCTCAATACGCTTTTCTTAAAATCTTTGCCTTCTTTGAACACTGGTTTTCTTTACACAAACACACACACACATATACACAACTAGTCCCGCGTCTATTTTTGGCTAATTTCAACAAGTGTCTGTTCGAGACCGAAATTAAAATGTCTGCACGCAAAACGAACAAATACAACACGATAAAATTAAATTCACTAAAATAACTAGTTTCTTGTTAGTTGGTAATTATTTTTATGCATATACAACTATAGCTTTAAATTACTTATTTGTAATTATTAATAATATATAAGTATGACTTTGCAAAATTATATTTTAACTACTGTCATAAAAATAATTACGGAGCATATATTTGTTAAAAATTACTGTTCCTGGAACGGTGTACGAGCTATTTTTAATTTTACATACCGTCTTAGAACAATAGAGCAATTCTAAGCATTGTTATCTGGTCGTGATAAAAAACAAAACACGCTGTAAATCATCAAAATCTTATTCTGGAAACTTGATAAATTTAATTAACCCAATTGGAGACGCATTTTTTCGTCATAATATATTCAATATTGTATGATTATGAATTCGTTACGAAAATAATACACTTTAATTTAATTACTATAAATTTTTATGTGTAAATTTACGTTATTGATTTACAGAAATATGTCAAGGACGTTTTCATAAATTAAAAATATGTTTTATTTAATGAAAATGTTGAATGTTTTATATTAGTACAATATATAATTAATTTTTTAAATGGTTTTAATGGGTGTGGAATTATAGAGCTATCTTCTATCATTTTATTCCATTTAATTCAACGAATTCCAAGTTTACACAGCTAAACTCTAAAAATCTCATTAATGAACTTGAAAGTATTATTGTTGCAATTACTTCAAAATTGAAACTACGTAAAACTTGATATACTCATAGATCATAAGTTTTAAAAATAAAATCCAATTTTTGTTTATGACGAATAAATCTAATAGGTTTCTTTTTATTTTGCAGAATACGTGTGATCAGACCGTCACACCGGGCATGGCATGCGCCTGCAATGTTAGGCTGTAACACTGTCTGCCCGAAATGTCGGCACGAGTTCACGTGCTGCCCTCCATTAGCGTTGCCAACATCGACGTCATGTTGTGTGGCAAATCGACGCTCGTTGGCGCTAAGCGGCGGCGGCCTCATCGAATCATCAAATGCCAACGACAAATATCTATTAGCCCCGACGACGACAGCAACCGGCTGCCGGTCCCCGCAGATATCGCCGAGTGCTCCACTCGCATTTGTTCTACCATTTCCGCCGAGTCCAGCGCTACTACCCTACAACGACTCACGGCCGGAAACGGAACTACGACGGCTATCGGAAAGTGTGAGACTGTTACGGGAATCGGGCTGGTATCACGAGGGCCTAAGCTGGCAGCAGAGTCAAGCATTGCTGAAGACTACCGAACCGGGAACGTTCCTCATTCGCGACTCATCCGATTCTCGGTTCCTGTACGCGTTAAGCGTCCAAACCGAACACGGACCGACCTCGGTGCGGCTGCATTACATCGACGGCAAGTTTCGGTTAGATTCGGAACCATTATTAGCACCGTACATGCCCGTGTTCGATTCGGTGCTGGATTTGATAGTGCACTATGTGCGGTGCAGTGCACGCAATGTATCGCCAAAGAACAACACCACGACGACGGCGGCGATAAAGGACGTGAACAATGGCGGCGGCGGTGGTCAAGTGTGGGTGGACGCCAACGGTTGCATGTTCTCGCGCATTCTGCTCAAACGGCCGCTGTTGCGTGCTGACCGTGTACCGAGGCTGCAGCACTTGGCGCGGTTGGCGGTGCATCATGCTCTAGAGGCGAGCGCCCGGCCCCGTTTAACGCTGTTGCCGCCGCCTCACACACAGCTCGAGCTGCCGGCACGGCTCGTCGACTACCTCGCCGAATACCCGTACTCCTTGTGATGCAACATTAACAACATGCAAATGGACCTAATCATAGATTGTTATACTGATTTTGTTTGGTTTGGTTGATGTTGTTATCGTTGATATGATAATGGCTCTAGTGGTACGCGTACAAATCCCAATACTGACACCATCATTTTCTATTATTTCATCTACACTTAATTTTTCGCATACAATAGTTAACTATTTCAAGATAATTGGTTTGACATTTTCATTTTGTTTAACCTTTCTAAATTTAGATTTAATAGCATAATGGAGTAAAATAAAAACAAAATATTTTTGTTTAATTTTGACCGCCAAACTTGCAATAAAAAAAAATCTATTCTAAATTCTAATCTAAGTATTACTGGTTACTGCAGCTGTCCAAGACTGGGACAAAACAAATCATACTTGTTTTAGTTAACTCAAAGTTACGAACAGATAAAAATGTATATGTTAATCACATATCCACATCTGAAATTAAATTTATTAATTCAGCTATTGAGCAAATTAAAAATAATATTTGGTATCAAATTTAATATAATAACTTTAATAAAACATGTCTATAAATTTTTTCGCAATCAACCTTCAAAATTTAAACTTATTAATATTAAAAATACTGAATGTTAAAAAAAATAATTTCAGGTGCGGATAATTATAGTTAAAATATCGCGAAAAATCGTGTATTCATTTCATATTTATTCATTCATTCATATCACCTTCACATCACAAAATCTAAAGTCCACTGCTTTGATCTTGACTGTAATAATTGTATTCTTTTCTGAGAATTGTTCCAGTTGTTACATTTACATTGTCAATTCTACTATTTAGTAGTTAAAAAAAAAAAACTACCAAGCTGGACATTAAATTAATAATATGTTGACGCCATGTTAACAAATAAAAAAAACATTCCTATATCAATCAGTGCTGTAAATAAATATCATTCTTCTAACCAATATTTACTACTATACCATAGTAAAATTGTAAATTTACATATATAGTTTCTAAGATCTGATATTTCTAATTTTCTATATATATATTTTACATCACTGATTCATGTAACTAAGTTACCGAACTAAGTCAAAAAGGACTAATATAATATATTCGCTATTTAATAATAAAACAAACAGGGCTGTCTTTAAACAAATGACTAATAAATCGTAGATAGAATTATTAAATTTAGATAGTTTAGTAATTTCTCCGAAATAATTTCTAGTAGTTGGAGAAAAACAAATCTAAATGGACCAAGTGCCTAAACTATTTAGTGTTAATATATTTAAATATCATAGTTTGCCTAAAATATCAAAGCAATAAGGTAATTTCGGCGACTATATAATTAATTGATAATGTCCTTGTGTTTTATTGTGTAATAAAGAAAATGTTAAAATGGCGTCAATTGTGTTATAAAATTTGCTACAATGTAGCAATTATTTCAATAGATTATATTTAGTTTGAAAGAATCAAAATATCATGTAAAAGAGTTGGTGTCAGTGTATTGTTCGCGTGATAACCAAAGACTGGTGCCCCAGCTATGCACGCGGACCTCCCCTGGTACCTATACATACCGTGGGGGATGTTCCGCCTCCTGGTCGGGGCTCCGGAGAAGACTCCCCGGCCCCAGCGCGCACGTTGCTGTCGTCTATTCAGGGATACGATTATAATAAAAAAAAAAAAATTGAAAACCGCACAAGTATTCATTTCACCACTTTTGTGAGCGTGTAACAAACATTATAAGAAAATACTAATTAAGAAAAGCGAATTATATAATAATTAAAATGCCTGTTACTCGCTGACATGTTCTAGGCAAATTTACCAATATATATTATATACATTATCAACGGCATAATGTGTAAATATATAAAAAAAAGAATGAATAATATTACATAATAATTACCTAAAAATAACTATTATATACTGATGTAATCTCTGTGTGTCCTTATTTATATGAAATGAGAAAACGAACTGTTGTAATTTTTTGTACGAATGAATGAATGAATTTAAAAAAACGTAAATTATTAAATAGCAAAATAAATTTAATTTATTTATTATTTTAATCATTGTATTTTATTTTACACCTAACATTCATATTACTTAATACAAAGAAAACAAAAATTTGTATAATAAATGAAAATATTTAATGTACGGAAAGTTATAAATCTCAGAAAAAATCATCATTACATATCTTTATTTTTAACAAAAATATATTACAGATATATAAATTTATTTATGAAGAAAAAAATCCATCTCTATCACCATAAACAAATTCAGTGACTAGATAAAAAAATTCGGAATTTTTAACAAATTTATTGTACGATACTAACTCTCTTTTCCTTGGCCCATTTCCGGATAACCTTGGCAATATGATCTGCTTGAGAGTTTGCACTATTCCGCAATAATTGTAAGACATCTCCAAGCATTTCGACGGGGAATATTTGTGCTATAACCCCCTTAAAAATAAATTGTATTTCTTTTAATTAAAACTACAGCTATTTACTTTGTCTAGTTGTTAAAATTAATGGATCGTTCAGAATGATTTGTTTTGTAAAGTTTTCTACTATTTAATTTTTTTCATATCCAATACGAAAATATATTTTTAATGAGAAAACATTCTGTAACAATAGAGCTTACGGAATCGTATGCAATACTAAAATAATTTGATTTAATGAACGTCATAAACTATAATACGAAATAGCAAAGTTAAAAATAATAGAAAAATATCTTTTTACTTAATGTATATATAAAAATTCACATGAAATAAAGTTAATTTTAAAATCAGTGTTCAATAGTCAATTTCGTATAAATTCCAGATAAGATTTTTGGAAGATAAACAACAAACAAATATTAAAAGAAATAAATTAAACGTGCAATATTTCTATATAAAATATTTATTCTGAGAAAGTTTTATTAGTATTCAAAGTAATTTTGTAAAATTAATAACTATAATTAATGTTATTTTATAAAACTATTATTGCGTAATTATTCCTGTTAAAAATGCTAGCAATTCTTCACAAAATATAATTACAACCATTAAGTCAAAAATATTAATTAATAATAGTAGTTAATTTAATTAATGAAGTAGTAGTATGTTATTTTCCAACTGATTTTAGGAATTAATAAAATGAATAACAAATCAATTTATTCTGATTAAAGTATACAGCACTAAAAAGTCGATTAAAAAAGAATAAACGTTTGTGATTAATTAATTTAAGACTCATGCTATTAACTATTTAGACCCGATTGCATAGAACAATGTTAAACAAATGTGATTTAATTGTAAACTGACCAATCTATAAAACGCTTTGAAGATTATATAGTTGACAATGTTAAGAAAATTAATTTTTTTAATATATAAATTAGCTACATTAAGTTTCTAATGAATTTATATGGTTAATATATTTAACTAATAATTACAGTGAGTAAATCCAATGATATACCTGAAAAACGCCGACAGCAGCACCCCGCTTTCCTTCCCAGAATTCCGGATTTGGTTCCAAACGATCCAACATATCAAACGCTTTTGCAGCATACCAAAATTCACCCATACGATAACAATCATTCGCAATCAACAATAATAGATTAAACGAATCGGAACTCGAGTCCATTTTCAAATACAATTCCCAAGCCTGTTGCGGTTTCTTATTCATCACGTAACATCTTGCCAAATTCGAGATAAACACATAATCGTTTCGTAGTTTTGGTGCTTGCACCAATAGAAATGTTTCTTCCGCTTCTTTATATTGTTCGCATGCAACTTTAGCTTGACCATAGTTAAAATTAAATGTATCGTCCGAATGATAGTAACTCTTTATCGAACTTAAATAAACGAGAACTTCTTCGAATTGTCCGCTTAAAAAATATGCGGCAGCCATGCTTTGCCGACCGGGTATCGTGTCGCATTCGCTAGCTGAATTGCCCACCAGGTGGAAGCATTCTTCAGCCGTCTTTATGTGCTCCGCCTTCAAATATAACGCGGGTTAATTTATTTTTGATTCATAATTATAACAACAGCATCGTTTATAAAAGTAAATTACAGATTAGATATACACAGAACTAATTTATTTCACTATTAAATGTGTAGAAAGTACTTTCGTTATGTAATTTAAAATTATAATTATTAGTTCATATTCTTTTATCGGATGTAAATATATTTTTTGTAATATTTGATGTCGATTTTCATATGTAATATATTTAAATCTTTTAAAAATATCGAATAAGCAATGAATGTCAAATGCAACTATGAATATGTAACTCTATTTTTACTATACATAATTGGAAGTAATTTCGCAAAACTAATATCTCATAGAGGAACATAAACTGATTATATAATGAAAATGTGTTATCAGAGGTCCATTTTAAATAATTGAAAAAAGATCGAAGCCAAATTATTAATGTTATAGTCATAAAAACGCGCACCAAGCAACTTAAATATCTAGAGTTTATACCACGAGCTCGGTTTTAAATAATACCAGTTTTAAAGCAACATAACTATCATACGAGCAGGATTAAACAAATAAACAAAACCCTTAAAAATCAAGCTTGTGATACGAGCCTAGGATTTTAACTTAAAAAGTCATCTACTTAAAATTCTCTTTCTAATAAAATATAAAAGTAAACACTTTTTGGTTTAAGTTCTGTATATTTTAGACGTTTCGGTACAGTACACACTTCAACAGGAAAATAAATACGAAACAACGAAAAATAATATAAAAAAAATATACAGAACTTCAACCAAAAAGCTTTTTTCATTTAATATGAGTTCTGAAAGATTTTATACTATAAAATTATAAATTCCGATATAACCAAAAAGTTCCAATATAAGTTAGATTTGCTGATTATCATTAATAAATTCTTCAATTTTCTCTTTAATTTTTAAACAGAATATACAAATAAAATTATCGATTAAAATCTCACCGAATTAATTTCTTGTCCAAGTGCAGCATTAACAACACCCTTCAGAATATATTCTTGTGGTACAGCCGGTTGCATGTCTTTCAATAATTGATAAGCTTCCCTCGTTTCATCCTGACGTAGATAATAAATGACCAAATTCAATTTAGCTTCACTGACTATATCAACTAGCGGTGGTAAAACTTGTAATGCACCTTCACCATTACGAAACACAACTAGATTATGACGAACTAAGTCATGACCGAAACAACCAACAGTCGATTGATCTATCAATAGTCTTAATTCGCTTTCGGCTGCTGCACCATTGTATAAACGAAAATTATTACAAGCCTGTAATAATTAAATACCTTGTTAAAAAAAAATTACATATTTATTCTGAAATACGAAATTCAAATACTGTACAACAATTTTATATATTGGCATTGATTAAAGATTGGTAATGAAGGTAGTAATGTAGTAAACATAATTTGCAGTTGCTTCAAAGTAGAGCCATGCTGCGTTGTAATAGATATGAATCAATTAATAATATGTTGATAAAAATTAACTGGTTAGATGTTAAATCTTTTTTTAGAAATGTCGGCAATGATTTTTATATTTAAAATACAACATGGTTTGCTTCCTAAATATTTAAGTGACAATCTAAAATTTAATAGTAGCATGCATAATTATTATTCAGAAATGCAGATAATTTTTATATTATTAAAAAGACTAAAACTAGTTCCAATAATAATATATTTCACAAGGGATCACTGCATTATAATAAATTGCCAACATAAGTATATTAAAGAGTCAAAGAATTTGAAAACATTTAAATTTGAAATTAAAAATTTTTACCAATATAATAAGTTTGATGCGAATATGTTAATTTGTTGATAATTAAGTAAATAGTATGCTAAAGTAGTAAATTTCCTGTAATTCTTATGTTAAAATGTATTACAGTGTAATTAACTAGCCTAAAGCTAAATACAGTTTGATTTGATTATTTATTCTAAAATACATAATTCAAATATACTGAAATGAATCGGAGTCTTATTTTTAAGTAAAAAAATAAAAATCATATTTCTAAATAATTAACATACCTTTAAATTGGTAGCGATAACAGAATCCGGATAATGATTCAAATAGACATTTAAAACTTCTTGAGAAACATCGTAATAATCCAATTTATAATAACATAACGCAACATAAACATTTAAAGCCAAATGTTCTCTAGAAAAATAATTATTATTATTATGTATCAATCATTAGAACATAACTTAATAAAATACCCATCGTTGCCAACAAGACTTTCCATAAACTTAAGATCTGTTTCATCTTTATGCTTTTCATTTTCGGTAGAATTTAGGGTGTGCAAAGTGGAGGAGACATAATTATCTAGATCTACTGTGCATTCACTAACATGTTTCGTGCTAGAATAAGTCACCTGCCTATTTTGTAGAAGAATCCGTTTGTAGATATCAATTGCTTCTTGATAATGCGCTCGGAGGTAATGAATTGCTGCGAGACTAAGTTGATCTTCAAGAACATCTTGTAATTGTTCATGGTGTTCCATTAATGCTGTTTCATCGCTAAGTTTATGCGATAAATGGAAATTTAAACGCGTTTTTAAACTGTTTGGTGTTGCTGTCTTTAATGTTTCTTTTGATTCGGAGTACATGCCTGTGATAAATGATAGAATAAATATAATATAATAATTAAAGATTATCATTTGTTTTCACCCAAATAAAAATAGCAACAAGCTAAATTAACTCGAACATTATTTAAATCCGGATGTTTCTTTAGCAGATTTTCATAGATCGTCATAGCACGTTTATAATCACCCAAATGAAAAGCGCAGTATCCCATCCATAACTGTATATCTGCATTGCTATCTGCTCCTTGCTTAAACTGTAATAAAATATATAATTCCAATTGTAAAATTAATAAAACTTTCTAATACTAACATCCAACAATGTAAGAGCTCCAGTGTAATCGCGTTTTTTAAGAAATTCTTCAAATTTTGGAACTTGTTTACCAGAACCAAAAGAATTGTTCATGGAATTTTTATTTCCCGCATCTAAAGCAGTTAATGCCGGTTTTGACCGTGATAAAATCTGAAATTATAAAATATATTAAAACATTTTTTTAAATTAAAAATTGTGCCTTACCATTTTTACGATTATTTTGTTTTGAATTAAATGCTATTGGTTTCCATGACAACGACTTGAACTTCATTTTCACGTCACTTTTCAATTGTGAGGTTATACCGTATGACAGTGACAGATAATAATTCAAAGATTTTTAGAGTATAATTTAATAATAATTGCAATAAATATGTTAGCTGGAGTAAAACACGTAATTTTAATTTTATCTGGAAAAGGTGGAGTAGGAAAATCAACCATCAGTACACAGTTATCTTTAACACTAAAGGAACATGGTTTTAAGGTTAGAAAATCTGCTTATTTTATTAATTGTGAAATATTATCTAATATAATTTTATATATATTTTAGGTGGGTCTACTAGATATAGATTTATGTGGCCCAAGTGTACCTTATTTATTACAATTGGAAGGCAAGGATGTACACCAGTGTCCGGAAGGGTTTGTATTTTTACTTGTCAAAATGAATAAATCGCATAATTATAAACAATAACAATTTAATAGATGGGTGCCAGTGTATCAAGATGCTGACCAAAAGCTAGCAGTAATGTCAATCGGTTTCCTCTTAAAAAATCGCGGTGATGCAGTTGTCTGGAGAGGACCCAAAAAGACTGCAATGATTAAACAATTTTTAACTGACGTTTATTGGCAAGATATCGATTACTTAATTATCGATACACCGCCAGGCACTTCTGATGAGCATATCACAGTTATGGAAAATTTAAAAACTGTACATTGCGATGGCGCAATTATTGTTACATCACCGCAAGAAGTAGCCATCGAAGACGTAAGAAAAGAAGTAACATTCTGTAGAAAAACTGGAATTCCTATTATTGGAATTGTTGAGAATATGAGCGGGTAAAATTTCTAACCGTATTTTTAGTTGCGTAAAATACATTTTGAATATTTAATTTGTAGGTTTGTATGTCCACATTGCACAGAATGTACCAATATATTTAGTTCCGGAGGCGGTAAAGCTCTGGCAGAATTGTGTAAAGTTCCATTGTTAGGAACTTTACCTATCGATCCAAGAGTTGGTTCACTGTTAGGAAAAGCCTGCGTAAAGGAGTTGCCTGATTCTCCTAGTGCCAAAGTATTCAATAATATCGCTCAAGCATTAACAGAAAATTAAGTTTTGTTAAATTTTGAATATGTTAATATATATATTTGTTACTTTTTACGAAAAAAATAAAAATAAATATACTTTTAAATAATGATTTATTTTATTTATAAATTTACGGCCATCATAAAAATGCTTATATTTCAAAAACATTTAAAAAAAAAAACAAAAATTTCTAAAATAAACATTTCAAATTAAATAAAGTACATAATTAAAAAAAAAAATTTTAAGAAATAACAATAAAGCTAATTATTAATACAAGTTTATTTTTTTTATGATGAAATTTTGATGCAAAATGACAATATAATAAATTACAAAATATGCATTCTACAATAAAGAAATAGAATTATAATGAAATGACTACAGGCTAAAATTGAATCCAGCATTTTTTCAGTTCACTTATCAAAGCAGCACAAAATTCAAAGTTATTCAAACCTTTTTTTTATCATTACGCTACCATTCATTTGTTATTATACAAAACTTATAAAACTTCCAATCACTTATCATATCAAAATAAAAGTTTAGCTTTTCTATCCCAGAAACCAAACAGCAAAATTAATACAATTTATGAAATTGACAATTTGAAATATAATTTGTTTTCTGTAGTTGAGAAATGATGGTATGATTGAGAGAAGATAGAAAAACTGAACTTTCTACAAGTTTCTTTTTTTTATGAAATAAAACAACAAAGATTTAATTTGTTTTACATTTTTTTTATTATTTATTTCTTTATTGTTATCCCATAATAATAGCCTAAAAGTAATAATAGTCTTCGTGTTCTGCACATGGGAATAAATTATTACAAATAATTGTAAGATAGTAATAATACTTTGGCCTCGTGCGTGTATGTGTATCCACTCAATGCCCGCCCGTTTGACCAAGAGCGACTATGGCTTAACAAGCCGCAGCCGCAACTGGTCACTAGAATCAATCAATCAAACAATCGAATCGATCGCGATCAGTTATGAAAACATGGCAGTTCAGTTTTCTGGTCTGGCGTTTTTTTGTTCGCCCGCCAGCAGAATAATAATATATATAATAATGTGTTGTGTTATACATTATCATTATATCGCAGGTATAATACAAAAATTGGAATGCTTGAAGAGAGGAGTCTCATCAAAAAAAATAAAGAAAGAGGGAAATGGGAGGATATAAACAAGGAATAGAAAATATGAAAGAGCGGTGTGTTCGATGGAATGTTTTTTTTATTTATTATTAGTGTAAGAATTGGAGGATGGTAAGGTTGGTTAGGGGCCCCGCGCTTAGAAGCACTTCCTGTGGACGATGGATGGACCGGATTCGTCGTATTCCTGTTTCGAAATCCACATCTGTTGGAAGGTGGAGAGGGAGGCCAAGATGGAACCACCGATCCAGACGGAGTATTTCCTTTCTGGTGGTGCGATGATTTTAATCTTCATTGTGCTTGGGGCAAGGGCTGTGATTTCCTTCTGCATACGATCAGCGATGCCTGGGTACATGGTGGTGCCACCAGACAAGACAGTGTTGGCGTACAAGTCCTTACGGATATCAACATCGCACTTCATGATCGAGTTGTAGGTGGTTTCATGGATACCGCAAGCTTCCATACCCAAGAACGATGGTTGGAAGAGAGCTTCAGGGCATCGGAATCGTTCATTGCCAATGGTGATGACTTGACCGTCGGGTAATTCGTAGCTCTTTTCCAATGAGCTAGAGCTGGCGGCGGTGGCCATTTCTTGTTCGAAGTCCAAAGCGACGTAGCACAATTTCTCTTTGATGTCACGGACGATTTCACGTTCGGCGGTGGTGGTGAATGAGTAGCCACGTTCCGTCAAGATTTTCATGAGGTAATCGGTCAAGTCACGACCGGCCAAATCCAAACGAAGGATGGCGTGTGGTAATGCGTATCCTTCATAGATTGGGACAGTGTGAGATACACCATCACCGGAATCCAATACGATACCAGTGGTACGACCGGAAGCATACAGTGACAATACAGCCTGGATGGCAACATACATGGCGGGTGTGTTGAAGGTTTCAAACATGATTTGGGTCATCTTTTCTCTGTAAATCAAACAAATATTATTAGCAAACATATAACAAGAATATCATTATTATACAATCATTAATTTAATATTGTAATTTTATTTAACTTTATATTGAGATCCAACTAACTAGCCAAAATTGTAACAAATAAACGGTAGGCAATTTTATGTAAGTTAGTATGCTGTGATTCTAACAGTTCTGTAGAATGTTTGTTTTTTTTTTTTTTTTCAATAAACACAATTTTTTATTCGATAGAAAAAGACAAACATTTTGTAATGCTACACAGGTCTGTTCAGAATTTCAGCATTAAATATTTATAAAAAAAATACATTATTAATAATAATCAATACGCGAAACGTAAATTTTATTTTTCAAATTTGTTGGAAATTTTAACTTTTGAGTATCCGTTCGGCATAAGAATCTTCAGATCAAATACAAAAAAAAAAATGCTAGTATATATTTTAAATAGCAATAAAACAAATATTGTTTGTAAACACTTAAATCTCATTCAGATCATCTTATTTATATTGGTTTTATGTTTTAGCATAGAGCTAGCGGTTCTGAACTAAACTACAGTACAGGAAAATATGTACTTTGATTCAGAACAGTAGCTCTAAGCTGAAACACAAAACTGAAATAAATAGGAAGAATTAATATAATGGAAAATTCGTATTTACAAGTTTCTTTAAAACTATTTAATAGAATTTCTATACGTATTTAATTCTTATTAGATCAAAATTTGTGTAAATGAATTACCTGTTAGCTTTGGGGTTGAGTGGAGCCTCTGTGAGAAGAACTGGATGTTCTTCGGGTGCGACACGGAGTTCATTGTAGAAGGTGTGATGCCAAATTTTCTCCATGTCATCCCAGTTGGTGACGATACCGTGTTCAATCGGATATTTCAATGTGAGGATACCTCTTTTGCTTTGTGCTTCATCACCCACATAGGAATCTTTCTGTCCCATACCGACCATGACACCTTGGTGGCGTGGACGACCAACGATGCTGGGGAATACAGCACGTGGTGCATCATCTCCGGCGAAACCGGCTTTGCACATACCGGAGCCATTATCAACAACCAATGCGGCAACTTCTTCGTCACACATTTTGAGTTAGTACTGCAAATAAAAATTAAGAAAAATTTAATAATTTTATTGAGAATTTGAAACTTATTTTTAAACTAATGGCTGATATTACAAGCTTAGTTTTATAAGTGTTTTAGTTCGTTTTGTTCTAGTCATATATGACAATTGTATTGTTTTAAAACCGGTATTAGTTAAAACTGAGCTTGTAGTACGAGTCAATGAATTTTAAATAGAGGGCGGTGCCTGTATGTCACGAGGCACTTCGCGTTCAAAGTTGTCTAATTTGAATGAAATTGGAATCAAATTCGAAAAAAACAAATAATCCATTTAAAAATTGAGCAATTGTATTGAATTTTATGACTATTGATCACAAATTAACGATGTAAAAATCACTTTCGGCCACACCCATTACACTAAACACGACACCCACGTTCACAGTATTTTAGTATAAGAGAAAAATATCCAAAAATCACTAAGTAAATCCGAAAAAAACACAAAATTTAATAATATTAAAAAAAATAACTTACTTTAGTATATAAAAGTATAAATATATATATAAATAAAATCTGGTAGCACAGTCTAAAACACTGCACTAAGTGAATATCACAAACGCTGGAAACTGAATGATTTGGCCAACCAAGGTTGGGTTTTATATGAAACATACAGGGCTGATATCCCCTCTCCCCTTAGAAATTTACCCCGCATTACGAGAGCCAATCGCGAGCAACATTACCATATATGGTCTTCCAATGCAACGTTTCCCCACTCCGAATCTCACAAGTATCATCCATTTTTGACATACTTCGCGCGCCACGCGATATATATATTTTACTTGATAAACGTAAAATTCGTCTTAATCTACTAATTCTATTTAAAGATAAAAAAAACTAGAATAAATCACAGAAAATACTTTCGCAATTATGAATTCACTAACAAAATATATATAAATATAAATACGCTACCAAATTCATTTCATAAAAACTTTGACAGTTATGACATTCATTTAAAAAATATTTTCTAATAAGTTAATTCGCATCTATCGTTTACATTATATTTACATATTACCAGTATACAGTGAACAATTAACTTACGAAATTTAATTATTTTAAATATAACTTAAAAATACAATACTCGAAAATTTAATTCACTACCGGTTTTCCGTTTAAACGTTTCATCTGAATCAAGAAACGACATGCGCAACACAAATATTATACTGAATGAACGAAGACGTAATACTCATTTCGCTCGTTATTGAACACCGGCCGGCACAACTTAATATTAAAAATATCTAAATATTTAGCTTAAAAAGTAATCAAAATTTAAATTTAAACTGTTATGTTGTTGGGCATTTACATCAATGAAATAAAAATAGATCTATACTATGTCCAAGCAATTACGTTTACAACGTCAATGATCTAAATTTAGTTTCAACAGCTTTAAAATCTATTTTTGAATTTAGACACCTGTTTTAAAAAGCAACCTGTTAACTTATTTACTATTAAATGATTTAGACTACGCCCCACTGATAGAACATTTTGAAAATGATACGTTATTGAAAATTGTTTGTTTTTGCACATAAAAAATTGGTAAACATTAAAATAGGTTGTAAATATAATTAAAAACACTATAATTAGTCAAAATTATTAATAAAATTCTAGTAAAATCTTACCGTTTATAGAGGACACGTCACGAAACAAGAGTGTACAACAAACGAATGAAAGAAGTCCGTGTACCAATAGCAAGTTCGAGGAAGTGGCGCTCTCTACATGGACTGTGCCGGGATTTTGGTTAAAATATTTAAATTTTATTGTCAAAAACTCGATACAAAATCAATCAAACAAGAAGCATATAGTTGTCAAAATGCTAAATATTTGTTATTTTATTGACATAAATCATCATTTGTTTCATAATAATTGTACGGAGAAAGTCATTGAATAATGGCCTCCCCTGATGCCGGCAATGAACTCGTCCATAACCCCTTCCACGTGCTATTCGTCTACACCTTACCATATATGGGCATAAAACGGATAGTACTCTGTCATTGGTCGAATCCATACTAACCTAACTCACAGTAAATGCGCTTCCATCCCGCACTGGGTAAGGCGCCCGTTACAAACCGAGTTACCAAGTAACCATGCGGCATGTGGCGATCACCAGCCACCGGCCGGCCGGCGAATAAACCCAATGCTATCGAGGCCCCGTTCTCAATTTCTTCTTTAGAGGCAAAATTCAACCTAAACCGACCTTCATTTTATTAACGAAACTATTTTTCGTCGTTTGTAGTCATAACATCTACCTATCGCATATGAAAATTATTACTTTTTTCTAAATGAATCATAAAATTCTTATCCTAGAAGAGAGTGAGTCATTGATAGGATGACAATAAATGGACAATTTTATTTTGATATGTCAGCCGACATACATATGCACGGGTAACAGATGGTAAACGCAAATTTTGTCCAGTAACAGAACTTCAGTGAAAAATGAATATTTCTTCCGCGTGTGTTGATTGTCGGATGGGTACCTCGTGGCTTGCTGCAGACGCCGGCAAATCGATATCTCACGACGGTCACTGACACAGCATTCCCCGGTGTTCCGGTCTTAAGCGTACACATTCATACATGCACGCAAGTCCGCTTTCAGGTTGCTTTTTGAATGCGTTCAGTCAGTCCAATGTTCGCGAATATTCCTATTTTCTATTATATGTTTATGTATGGCTGCGATCTAAATTCTAATTACATTAAAACACATGCTTATGATATCGTTTAATTAAATTAATTGACCTTAATTGTTTTGCACCAATATTCACCGTAAAATTTAATGTACCAAAACAAACATTATTTCATTTTTTATTTCACTCAAATAATGCAATGCCCTAATTTTTACATTACCTATTTATTTTCATGTGCATTTTGATACATTTATAGGTTATATTTCCAATACAAAATGGAATGTGACAGTTCTTGTTATGAATAGAATTATTAAGTGTATATTGGTGCATAAAATGTATTTTAGTGATTAAAAAATTAATATTAAGGTAAGAAGATATCTATTTATAAATATACGTTATGATTTTTATAAAATACAGAAGATGAATATATTGTATGTATAAAATAATAACCAAGTTTATCTTCTGTAACAGAAGCTGTTAAAAGGAAGTCTGATAGGTTAGTTTTACATATTATGTTGAAGTATTATGAGTCTGACTACATTTGCGGGGGCCCTTTTAACATTATTTGTTATTCTTTCCGTTCATCTCTGTTTATCTGTTTGGGGGCGGCCACTGGCAGAGATGAATTTAGAAAATTTACCATTTCCAATTGTTCTTCTAGTAACCGTTTTCCAATAAAGTTTTCTCTACTTGTTTTCCATGTAATTATTTAATGATAAAAAATTAATTCTTTTTATGATATGAAAATAATTACTTGATAATTATATAATAAAAATTAGATGACAAGAAATACCAAAATAACAATTTATTTTTCTATTTTTCTATTCCGATTTTTTTGATTAATATCACATTTTTCACTTTATATGTATTTCGTCAATAAATAATATTTAATTGATTTAAACAATACCTATAACTACTTTATATTTTTCATTATTAATCAATAATAAAAATTAAAATTTACTGAGAAACAGATTACGTTGCGATTATTATTATTATTTTCATTATATTTTAAATTGAAAAGTACTTAAAAATAAATACTTATACTTTGTACATCATTTGATTATCTTATAATTATGACATTTCAATTTAATCTTAATTAGTTTATACAATTACACTGTCATTTTCAAAATAGTAAACTTGATAATTTAAGTTAAACATTTCTACAAAAAATAATTAAAAAGATTCCGTTAATCTTACTTAAAAATAATATTTGATCAATAAAATAAAATCTTGTTTATAATATATACATATATCGTATTATAAGCAACAAATATATTTAGTGTTAAAATATTATTCTTTGTATTATAATATTTATTATGTGTAATTGTGTCCAAAATATTACAATCGTTCGGTTGAAAAATACTGAAATACATCCCTGTTTGGACGTCGTAGCTAGACACTAATATCACAAAAACGAAACTTACAGCGTTCAAATGCTATCAATAATGGGTGGGGTGCCCAGACATTCTTAGTTTTTGATTGAATCATCGTTTGTTTTCTATATATGTAAGCGTTGAGTTGTAAAGAAGTCTGATTTTTCTTTCTGGAAAATTGATTTCTCTATTGATTTTGCTATATTTAAATTTGTTATTTACGAGATTGATTCTGATTTTGTGTGACATTATAATATATCATTAAAAGGGTATAAAAATAGTTCTTTAAAATTAAGAAACATAGAAAACAATAAATTATATTTGCAAATTAATCTATATGTAGTATATTATAATATTATTTTTTTTAAATACAAAATGAATTAGTAAAATATTTATGGAGTGACACAAAATTCAATTTAAAATATATATGACTCAATAAAATAAATAAATAGATTAAATAGAAATATTTAATAATGATAACAATAAAAAACATTTGATATGTACATATATTTAATAAATAAATATAAATAAAACTTTAGCGAAATCAAAACTAATAAAAAATATAAATAAAATATTTCTCATTTATTATCTTTTCCGATTTTCAAATTTATGTATTTATAAAATTATTTGTATGTATATATTTTCGAACGATGAGTAATATAATAATTATTAATTACAAATAAAAGTATTAAATTTTAGTAAAATAAATCATAAATGATTTAAAGTAATACATATCCCATATTTATTTATCAGGTAATAAACAATACACAAAATAATTTCTTGTTATGTTAGAAGAAAATCAGCCCGCAAACTGTTTTTAACAAAATTATAAATGAAGTTTGAAATTTTGCAAATAATTTTTATATAAAAGTGCTTAAAATTACTTAAAGTTTTTAAATATGCTATATAAATCAAAATTTATTTGTTGATAAGTATCCCATTGACAAAAAAATAAATATTAGTATTATAAGTTGTATAAAATATAATATGAAACGCTAAAAAAAATAATGTTATTTATATGGGATTAAAATCAAAACTAAACGCATCAAGCGAATGATTTGAAAAAATAAAAGAATGTTTTGAAACAAAGTTAGAAAACCTGGACAAAGACAGACATTTTTAGCTAATATAATACATTTTTCTAAATCGCTCAATTGGAAACTCATTATATGACATCAGTAAATTGAAAAATAAAATAAAATTTACATATTAAAGATTTAGGGCCTTCTTTTGTTTATGAAAAAGTGCTTTTATTTTTGGTTTTAAAATAAATTTTTACTTTTATTTCTTAGCAAATATGAATAGTATTACTATTTTTGATATATTTTCTAATATCTACATACATACATACATACATACACAATCACGCCATGTACCCAAAAGGGTGTGGCACAAACTTTTTTCATCATCCCGAATATTTTTCTAAATATGCAATATTTAATACAAGTTGTATTAATTATTAGAAATTTATTTAGTTTTGAAAACAAATGCATCATTATAAATTTTGATAATAAATCGTCAACAACAAAAACACTATCGTTTAGAAATGGCCTTAGCATTCTTTGGTCAGTGTCTATTTTATCGGCTAGTGCACTAGGCCCAGAGAGGCATGCATCGGAAAAACGTGAGTCCGTTGTGTATGGGCACTACCCCAAGGTCTGACACAGTGCGTGAGTCACAGACACGAGACGGGACAGACTGCCGAGACACGAAATACGAACTCAACTCGATCCACACACACACAATTCGGAGGGGCCCAAAATGACGTGGCCCACTAATGGCAAATGTTGTTCTTTCGGTGTGTCAAGGCATAGAGTACATCCACCGCCATAAAATCCGATAATGAGTTCGTTTAATAAAACTCTTGTGGTGTTTGTGTGTGTAGTTTGAAGACGAGACTATACATGGGGTAAATACGTAAAAATAGGAAGGTAGATTGGCAATTTAGAAGTCAAAATCGGAATTAGATTAACTGGGGGTGGTAATTTTAGATCTTCCGCTGTTTTGGATTTAATCTTGACAAGTATATAGTATGCAGTATGGTATTACACTGGTATTAGTCATGAAATGGTTGTTGATTCATCGAATAGTTATGACGTGAATTATATTATTTAACTTGGGTGTTATGTAAAGATGATATTTATCATCTTTCTTTTTTTGATAAGGAAAATTAACGTTATTGTTTTAATGTTGATTGTGATGATTAAAGTTTTGACTTTTATATTAAAATATTCATTAAACTTTGAGATTCAATTTAATAAATTTTTATTAAATATAATTATAAGTTAACGATTTGGTTAACTTGTTAACTGATCAATCAATGGAAAGGCTTTGAAAACACTTGATAATCTAGTTGCTTAATTAACTCTTTGATTAAGTTAAGTGATTGATTAAGTTTTATGTGATTAAGAGTATAGGTAACGCGATAATAATTATTTAAATAAAAAAAATTTAATATACTTACCACGTTTTTAACACGGATTAAATAGAATAAAATAATTTCTCCTAGCCACATACAGATTTATAACCCCATACAGAAAAATGTACTATTACCTATTACTATTATCTATTGCATGCGCCCAACTTTTTTTAAAAAAAAAATCTTTTAGAACTTATTATATTAAAATTAAACAGGTTTAGGTTATAGTTCTGTATTAATATTTATTAATAATCGAAGTTTCGAAGAACTCAACGTACTTTTACGTACACGGTCAATCGGGAATGACAATCTGACTGAAAAATCAGACTGTTATTACTGACTTCAATCACGAAGCCCCTACATTTATCAGTCAAACTAACAGTCTGATTGATGTAATTTTAGCTTTAGATGATTATAAAAATTACTACCGTATGGACGAAAATCTTTTTATCAAGTTAATCAACATATTTATCCAGTATAAATACAGTTATGATCGATTCTATATCAGTTTGTGAAAGATTAGCGGTTATTTTACGATTCCTTGCGACTGGGAGAAGCATTCAGACTGTCAGTCTTCCCTCCACTTCCCGTAATTAAAGCTTGGATTAGAAAATATTTGGAAATTCGTCAATTTATTCATCAGTCCATCAGTTTTGACTTTACACCTTCAAATAAAATATCAATCTTCGGTCTGAATGTTATTCTGAATGATCATGTAAGGCCCGCTATATAAATGACATTTATAGTAAATAAACAGAACATAGAAACAAGTTACTAAGTACCTTGTTTTTATGTTCTGTTTATTTACTGTAAATGCCATTTGTATCATTTTTTCTGATGAAGACATACGTTAAGATCGTCGAAACGTTGATTATTAATAAATATTAATACAGCATTATAACCTAGAGACGTTTTATTTTAATTTTTTACTATATTAATATTTCAATTATTCATTATTTTACAATATCAATAGAAAAACATTAAAATAATATTATTCCATTATTTTACATGAACAAAAAAATAATTAAAATTAATATTATTCTAAATAATAGTACAACATTATAAATATGCATAAAGTATAAATAATATTATTCTTTAATGCAGATTTATGAATTTTTTCTATAATGTTTAACGCGGAAATTCTAAGTTTCAATCAGATGATTCATATTAAATTTTGTTTACATTTTTTTTGTTATGTTCATAGTAAGTCCATGTTGTAACGATGACTCTTGTTAATTGAAAACAAATTTTTCTATTTACGTACTGCTTTTTCATATGAAATTATTTAAAATATAAAAATGAATCACTGTCCATTAATATAAAATTAAAACTATATATTTAGTTGGTTGGAGAAATCGGGTACGAAATAAATTAGTGTATGATGAGTATGAAATTGAAAAAAAATGCTGTTGCAAAAGTTTCGGTGTTAGTCAGTTAAGATGGTTCGGTTATCTTGGATGAATGTCTAATGAACGTTTTGTTAAAAGAAAATCTATATGAATGATTTTGAAGGTATACGGTTGCAAGTGGACGTCCAATGAGTAGATGGAATGGTATGATTGAGAGTGTTTTGTGCGAGCGAATGTTTCCAAGTTGTAGAAATAGATGAGCATGTATTAGACGTATTATGAATGTGGATGAAGTTAAAGTTGCTTGTTTTAATAGGGATGTTTGGAGAAAACTGATTTGGAAACATTTGCTTGTTCAAGCTAATCTCTCAATCATACCACTTCATCTACTCATCGGACGTCCACGCAAACGCATTCCTTTAAAATTATTCATATAAATTTGTTTAACCAAACGTTTATTAGACATTCGCTCAAGATGACCGAATCATCTTAACTGAATTATCACCAACTTTTGCAACAACATTTCTTAAATTTCATACTCATCGTATACTAATTTATTTCATACTCGATTACTTTTAGTTATATCATATACCGGGTGTAGAAATGAAATGTGAACCATAGGGATTTCAATGTTATTTTTTAAATACGGCTGTATCTCTTTCCCTATTGACTTTAGAGCAAATATTTAAATACAAAACTTGTTCAAAATGTGAAAATGCATGGTATAAAGTCAATTTTCTTACATAAATATTAATATTTTACGATATACAGGGTTAACCACTAAAAAATGAGTTATAACATTGGGAAACGGGAATGGTACCGAAAAATGCGGAATAATGAGTTCTATAATTCGGTGAAAAAATCATTGTTCTACGATACTTCGTTTAGGAGAAAAAAATTAAAAACTGATTTTTGAAAAATTTCGTAAGGGGGTACCCCTGTGTTTTGTTTAAAAAAAAAAAGATTTTGGATATTTTAACACTGGCTTTCGTTGTCTACTCTTTTATCCTACTCTTTGTACCAGACACTTTTTTTTTCCTGTTTTTCTTTAATTTTTTATTCACCTTTTTCTGATTTTTCGAAAAGTTGATAAGGGGGGACCATTGGCATTTTTTTCGAAAATCAGTTTTTAATTTTTTTCTCCTAAACGAAGTATCGTAGAACAATGATTTTTTCACCGAATTATAGAACTCATTATTCCGCATTTTTCGATACCATTCCCGTTTCCCAATGTTATAACTCATTTTTTAGTGGTTAACCCTGTATATCGTAAAATATTAATATTTATGTAAGAAAATTGACTTTATACCATGCATTTTCACATTTTGAACAAGTTTTGTATTTAAATATTTGCTCTAAAGTCAATAGGGAAAGAGATACAGCCGTATTTAAAAAATAACATTGAAATCCCTATGGTTCACATTTCATTTCTACACCCGGTATATCATTTCCACAGCAGTCATTTTCGTTTTGTGCTTTTGCAGTCAAACTTAACATTTACTACCATACATTAACATATAGACACCAAAACAGCATTGTACAGTGAAACTTCGCATAACGAGCATAATTCATTCCGGAGTCTTACTCGTAACGCGAAACACTCGTTAAGCGAAACAATATAAATGAATGTAAAATACGATAATGTGTTCCATGCCGGAAAAAAATACTCAAAAATTACAGTAATGTGTAACGTTTATTCAAAGAAAATTACATATAAATTGTTAAGGAGCGTGATTCATCTTCATTTTTTCTTCTATCGCGGAATGAACCAACCTGAAATGAGAATTCGATTGGCAGAAAACAAAAAAATCCAAAAAAATAAGTAACATACCAATTCCTTTTTACTAGAAAGCTATCTAGAGACATTTGTTTTTCCTACATTTTGTTCTAAACACAGACTGATGTAGCAATGGCACAATTCGGGGATTCCCCTATCCATCGTTATTCGAAACGTCGCTCGTTAAGCGATTGTTTTACAATTTATTTTGCTCATTATGCGAATTACTCGTTTTGCGAGGTGCTCGTTCAGCGAGGTTCCACTGTATATACTCAAACGGGATTCTTTGGAAAGAAGGAATATCTGTAGAAATATTGTAGAAATTTTTACAAATTCAAACAATAATTGTGTACGATGAATAAAACTATAAATAAAAATATTTAGCTAATCGTATACAAGTAAAAGAAATATGTCTATTTATGGTGAATATCATCAATTTGAAAGTTACAGCGAATGCGAATGCATGATGATAATATATCGTATATATAGAAAGTCTGAGTAAATAAATATATAAGGTATCATTCGATTTTTATACATATACGTGAAATCTGGGATAGAGATGTTTAAATACTACCGTAAGTATGTGATGCACATATCACATATATGTACCTACAAATACGACGTATTTCTATTTTGTAACTTGACGTAGTGCTTGGATGCATACTTCTCACAAGAGTACAATTAGCTTCAGATGGTTAAGCGAATATATTAAATTAAACCTTCATTCTATCAAACTTCTATTCACAAAAATTCTTATTTTTCCGATTTTTTTTTATAACAAGATTAGAAGTATATGGGTAAACCCATATATAGACCACTTTGATATTTCTCGGAAAGTTGGTAACACAATATCTTTAATAAAATTATAATTTATGTGGGCACTAGAAGAAACTTTTCTGAAAATTTGATGAAAATCGAATAAATAATGTAGCCACAATGAATTTAAAAAAAAAATGTGATTTTTTTCTCGATAAGTTGGCAACACTGTATTTTGTTAAAATTGCATAATTTATTTAGGCACTAGGAGAATTTTTTATGAAAATTTGATTAAAATCGGTTAAATAGTAGTCATAATGAATTTTCTAAAACTTTATTAATTTTTTTCTCGGAAAATTGGCAACACTGGATATTAATAAAATTATATAATTAATGGGAGCATTAGGGAAATCTTTTCTGAAAATTTGATGAAAATCGGATAAATAATGTAGCCAATATGAATTTTTAAAAACATTAGTAATTTTATTCTCGGAAAGTTGACAACACTGGATAATAATAAAATTATATAATTAATGGGAGCATTAGGGAAATTTTTTCTGAAAATCTGATCAAAATCGAATAAATATAGCCAATAAATGTAGCCAATATGAATTTTTATAAACTTTAGTAATTTTTTTCTCGGAAAGTTGGCATCACTGGAAAAAACCAAAACCCCATGACCATCTTGGGCACTAGACAAATTTATCCTGAAAATTTCATTAAAATCAGTTGAGCCGTCTAGGAGGAGTTGCGGCCACAAAATTTTGACTTACGACCGAGCGTGAGGGAGCGAGCTGACGACACACATCCATACACCCACATAAACTAAGTTCGGATTCGTCATCTAGAGACTATATGAAGGATTTCTATACAATTTTCTTTTTTTTTTTTTAATGTTACAGACACCGTACCATACGCTATACCACTTTTCCTTGCAGTCAAAGTGGTAAAAATACTTATTTTTCCGATTTTTTTTTATAAAAACACTGTAATATATTTTAAATAATCAAAATATATTATGATATTATTATTATATAATCGTCAATATTTCATCTTAAAATAGTAAATTTTACTGAGTGCAACATGCTCATTCCTATTATAAGTAAATTAACTTAGTATGTGTTTTTATCTTTCAAAATACTTCAACAATATTATGAAGCCGTTTCTGATTATTACGTATAAATAATTGAATTTTAATTAAAAACAAATAAACTGAATTTTATGTTATAACCAATAAATGTATATTAAATATACGCAGTAGTTAAAATGAAAATTATTTAATGTTAGAACGATAATTTGTGAAAACGTGGGTTAACTAATTTCAGTAGGTGGTCCCGTATTAAGTTATTTCATATAATGTATATACCTACGCTATTAATAACACCGCAAATATTTTACGATTGCAATTTATATATTTATTATTAATTCAGAACTATATATTTGCTAAATGTTTTTCCGATAAAAAATATTATTACAAACATACGAACACACCTAACACCTAAATAAGATATTATGTTTAATTGTTTATTTCAAATGAATTGATAATTTAGTGAATAATTTTTATTTTAACATGTTAAAAATCTTTCAGAACTCATTATAATAAAATAAAACAGCTTTAGGTTATAATTCTATATTAATATTTATTAATAATCGACGTTTCGTAGAACTCAATGTCCCGTTTTCATCAGAAAAGAAGATAAATAAACAGAACATAGAAACAAGTTACTAGATAAGTAACTAGACCATAAAATTTATTAATTTTTAATTAAAGGAAGCCAAATTTTATTTAATTTAGTGCTAAGGCATTGACTGATGTTATCTTTTTTACTACTTTGACTGCAAGGAAAAAGTGGTATAGCGTTTGGTACGGTGTCTGTAACATTTTCAAAAAAAAAAAAAATGTATAGAAATCTTTCATATAGCCTCTAGATGACGAATCTGAACTTAGTTTAAGTGGGTGTATGGATGTGCGACGTCAGCTCGCTAGCTCGGTCGTAAGTCAAAATTTTGTGGCCGCAACTCCTCCTACACGGTTCAACCGATTTTAATGAAATTTTCAGGATAAATTTGTCTAGTACCCAAGATGGTCATGTGGTTTTATGTTTTTCCAGTAATGCCAACTTTCCGAGAAAAAAATTACTAAAGTTTTTAAAAATTCATATTGGCTACGTTATTTATCCGATTTTGATCAAATTTTCAGAAAAGATTTTCCTAGTGCTCCCATTAATTATATAATTTTATTAATATCCAGTGTTGCCAACTTTCCAAGAAAAAAATTACTAAAGTTTTAAAAAATTTATTATGGCTATGTTATTTGACCGATTTTACTCAAATTTTCACAAAAGATTCTCCTAGTATTCATATAATTTATGTAATTTTAACAAAATACAGTGTTGCCAACTTTCCGAGAAAAAAATTACTAAAATTTATTGTGGCTACATCTCTCTTATCAGTCCCTTATCAGTCAGTCTGTTGTTAATATTGATGGGTTTTGCAATTATCTTCGAATTATACATCATGAAGATATTCTAATGATCTATATATAGTTACTTATTTGTTACCGAGTAACTTGTTTCTATGTTCATGTTCTGTTTATTTAGTATAAATATTATTTGTATCTTTTTTTTTCCTGATGAAGATGTATGTTGAGTACGTTGAGTAAGTCGTTTATTAATAAATATTAATACAGAAAGTTGAATTATTTTAATATAATGAGTTCTGAAAGATTTTTTAAAAAGTTAAAATAAAAATTGTTCACTATATTATCAATTTATTTGAAATAAACAATTAAATATAATATCTTATTTAATAGGTGTGTTCGTATGTTTGTAGTAATATTTTTATCAGAAAAATAATGTTTATTTATTATTTTATTTATTTTTCTTGTTAATTCTAATTCTAATCAGTATAAAAGATATGGATGTTTAGAAATGATTTTCGAAAATATTTAATATTAATTATATTATTAGAAAAGTTAGATATAATTTAGTGTATTCTTTGAAATATTTATATAATTACTATTAAAATGGTTTATGTTTTTTTTTTTAAATAAATGTTTTTACCGACCGCCATATCACATGTGATAAGAAAGATATTGTAATCATACTAAATTTAACCAAATCTGTGGATACGAATAAAATATATCTGAATTTAATTAATGATTCATTATCACCTAAAAAACCTTTTTAATTTTAAATTTCTACTTAATAAATTATTTGATTAATTTATAATGAAACATAACAATAAATTTTTTATGTTTTAAAACGTAAACTGTGATTACCATAAATGGTAAAAAAAAGTGCGATTCACTTGTTTCGCTTTGCTTTTCTTTTTGAAATTTGGGTCAGTGTTAACTAGCATCCGATGCGTACATAAAGCCAATAATAATAATAATAATAATAATAGCGAATAGCGTGTGAATTTTTTGAAAGTTTCAAAGTTACGATTAAAGTATTTTTAGAGCAAAGCAAGAACAATGTACCATAACACAAGTACTCCGTATACTCTTCAGGTGTACTTTTGTGCGCTATACAATACCGATTTTTAGTTGGCCATCTAATTAATACTAAACACCATTGTTTTTTCACTAATTTAAATTAATCATTGTTATTAACATAAGGAAAGTATTGTTATTTAGTTTAGGAACATGTTTATAACACTTTACATTATAAATATTTATTATTCGTTTGTTTAATAGCCGAATTTTCGAAAAGTTTAAAAACTAGAAGACGTAACATTCTGTTAAGAAAGTATTATTAGTACTTAAAAATTAATTGGTTAATAAATAGGTTTTTCTTCAAGCGTACCATTATATATATTATATATATATATATATATATATATGTATTAGGGTGGCCCTTATTTTAAATTTTTTTGAATTTTTTTGATTTTACCCCAAAATCTTGTATAGAATATTAAAATAAAATTTTGTGAATTTTTTTCCAATTTTTTCAGTTGTATTAACCCGACACTAAATGAGGTTAAAGTTTAACATACATACATACATACACAATCACGCCATGTATCCAAAAGGGTGTGGCACAAACTCTTTTCATCATTCCGAAATCAGTCGCCTCCAAACATTCCTATCCAACAAGTGTTTTAAATGGCCTTTTTTAACTTTTACATACTTTAGAGCGTAGTTTTTAGTATTTTGGACTGAAAAAAATCTGAAAATTCTTAAATTTATGATTTAAGGGTCGCTGAACTCGAATCTGATGTCAAAAATTAATTTTTGACAGTTGCATCTGTCAAAAAACTGTCATTAAATTCCTTAATTGAGAAATTTAATGGAAATATCGAGTATATCGAGTGATTTACAGGTTTTTGAGGTCACTGAAATCAAATTTGACGTCAAAAATTGATTTTTTTACAGTTGCAGTATTTTTACCACGCTTATATTACTCTGTTGTTGTCGCGGTCAAATTTTGTAATCAATTTTTAGACCACTTCCTATCATTTGATCTCACTGAAATTTTGCATGTAGTTTCTTTCCAAGAGACAGCACAATATTATATAAAAAAAAACCGATTACAAGATATGACACGCTTATATTTATTTTTTTAATACAACTAATGACATCTGTCACATGAACTATTTTTTTGTTCAATTAACAATTGAATAATGTAAATGACAGATAAATTTTTTTCCTCTTTTTAGTGCATTTAAATATAAGCGTGGTTTTTAAAAAAGGTTTTTTATATTATACTTATTTAAACAAATAATTTAAAATGTGATTGAATCTACCAAATTAAAACTTGTATTTGGGCCTCAACTTACAAAGTATTTAACAATATTTTATACAATCTGGTAAAAGATATGCTTATAACATGTTTATTATTATAATTTAAAGCAGTTAATTAACAAAATTAATTAATTTACGGTGATAATTGAAGCGTAGAAACTGTTGTTTCATTGTACAGTAAATGATTAAGTATGTTTAAGATTTGAATTTTAAATTTCATTTTGTCTCTTTTATCGAGCTGTGCCATATCCGGTAGCAGACTTTTCATAAATAAATAATCAGGATTCTCTTCGCTGAAACAATACTTCTTCGATTCACCACCACAATCCGAATTCGTTTCGAAACGTCTTTTGCATTTTTGTACTTTAATTTTTTCCACATTTACAAAATCCAAATCGTCCGATTTATTGATAAATTCATTATTATTTACTCTCTCATCTAGTACAACTTCACAGTGATCAAAAATCGATTCCTGTTCTAAATCGTCTTCGGTTATTTCCGTTTCCGGTTCGGTTGGAAATCCGTTTAAATTTTCTTCCGATATTTTGTGGTTATTGTGTATTCTTGATTTTAAATAGGGCGTTAGGAATTCCATATATTTAGCTAAATAATACGGTTTCTTATGGTTAGTGGTTGACGTATTTTCTTCTTTCTTTTTAATGTATCTGTTAAAGCCTCCACGTAAAATGCGCCATTTTTCCTGGCAGGCTGTGCCTGGAAAATGTAAATATTAGATTTTCATTTCATGTGAATGAATATATGTACAAGGGAAAATTGAAATATGGATTAACGATGATACGTTTTTGCATTTATTGACATTTGTTTGGCAACCTGTCTATCACTATGGAATCAGTTTTGTATCGACCGTCATATCACACATGGTATATATACCGGGTGTCTACTTTTTTTTTGTTACATAGGGAATACAATGCTAAAATTTTCATTTGGTGATAAATTTTCCCCTAATTATTATAGAACAAAAGTACAAATACAAAAGTTGTTTAGAATTCAAAAATGCATCAAATGATGCCAAATTTATCAATATAGGATGTTCCGATCAAGAATTAGAAGCAAATTAAAATTTCCATTTTTGCGCTCTTTACATCAAAGTGCCATGGAAATTAAACAAATAATTTCATTTCTTCTGGAGTTTGAGTTTGACAGATCGTATTTATTTTATTGTTACGTTCTGTATTATTATCATTATTATTGAAAATAATGAATAAACTTAAGGTAAATGAAAAAGTTCAGTGCGTAAAATGGTATTTTACTGGAAATTCGATACGACGAGTAAGAGATTTATTCAGCGCTTTCTTTGAAAACCGTCCCATACCTTCCGCTATGACTATTCGTAGGATAATTAAACAATTCGAGGAAACTGGAAGTGTGTTAAAACGTTGTAAAAATTGTAGAAAAATCAACGCAGAAGATCAGGAGGAGAATTTAAATCAAAATGCAATTAAAGAAAATACATTGAATATACTTTTGTGTGTAACGGAAAACCCAAATGTTAGTGTGCGTCAACTTGGTGCTGAATTAAATTTGCATCCTTCAACAATACATAAGGTACTAAAAAATGAAAAATATCATTCTTATAAATATTCCACGCACCAAGAGATATTTGAAGCGGATAAAATGGCTAGAAGCGAATTTAGTAACATTATTATGGAAAAATCCAATTTAGACAGAAACTTCTTGAAATCTATTTGTTTTACTGACGAGTCTACGTTTACTTTACACGGCGAACCTAATACACAAAACTTTAGAATATGGAGCCAAACAAATCCTCATTTAATGGTAGCAACACGTACCCAATATCCAGAAAAAGTTAATGTATGGGCTGGAATTTTTGGCAGGTGTATAATTGGGCCATTTTTTATTGAAAATAATTTAAACAACGAAAAATATTTGGATATGTTGCAAAATCATATTGGTCCGCAGTTAGAAGAGTGTGCAACTCAAGATAATGTTGTCTGGTATCAACAAGACGGATGTCCGGCACATTACAGCTGCAACATTAAATTATATTTGGATCAATGTTTTCCAAATTCATGGATTGGTAGAGGTGGTCCAATTAATTGGCCAGCTAGATCGCCCGATTTAGCACCGTGCGATTTCTTTTTATGGCCATATTTGAAGGAGAAAATTTATAAACGACATATCAAAAATCTTGTTGATTTGAAAAATGCCATTGTTGAAGAGTGCAATAATATAACACAAACACAATTAAGCTCTGTACGTCACGAATTTTATAACAGATTAGGTTATTGTTTGGCAGTTAATGGCGATTTATTTGAACATTTAATTTAAATTGTTAGTTTCGTTTTTGTTCTCCTATATCTTGTATTCATGAATTTTTCTGTTTTATAGGTATATTGAATATTGTAATAAATAAAGAAAGTTTTACGGAGTTCAGCTATTTACTATTTATTAAACTCTTATCCGACGTTTCACTGCACAACTTACAGCATCCTCAGGGATAAGTTTAAATTATTATAATAAATATATTAGGCATAATGCCAGTCATCTAATTCAAATGTATTGTTTTTATAACTTGAAGTTAATAAATAAATTAAACAATTACTTAAAATTATAATGGAGACATTCACAATTTAAAACCACAGCTAGTACGTAGTGTACAGCCGAGTAAAATACCCTTTCATTGTAATAAATAATAAATACTTAATACTTTTTATACTTAATAGCTTTTCATTTACATTAAGTTTATTCATTATTTTCAATAATAATAATAATAATAATAATAATAATAATAATAATAATACAGAACGTAACAATAAAATAAATACGATCTGTCAAACTCAAACTCCAGAAGAAATGAAATTATTTGTTTAATTTCCATGGCACTTTGATGTAAAGAGCGCAAAAATGGAAATTTTAATTTGCTTCTAATTCTTGATCGGAACATGCTATATTGATAAATTTGGCATCATTTGATGCATTTTTGAATTCTAAACAACTTTTGTATTTGTACTTTTGTTCTATAATAATTAGGGGAAAATTTATCACCAAATGAAAATTTTAGCATTGTATTCCCTATGTAACAAAAAAAAAGTAGACACCCGGTATATATATATATATATATATATATATATATATATATATATATATATATAGATAAGCAGGAATTAGGGTTAGGAAGGATGATTGATAGAATTAATGTTCTTGGTAAAGTTATGAATCTTGTGTTGAATATTGATAAGTGCAAAGGGTGACTTGAGTGAGAAGGGTGACTTAACGACTGAATGTAATGTATATATTGATGGTGCACGTTTAGAGCAGGTAGATGAATTTGTGTATTTGGGTAGTTTGTTGTCTAGAGATGGCCGTTTTGATCGTGAAATTGAAAGGAGAGTAAATGCTGGTTGTAAGGTTTTGGGTGCTTTGGGAACTTTTGCTAGAAATGTAAATGTTTTTAAAGAAGCTCGTTTGAGTATATATAATGCAGTTATGGTGCCTACGTTGATGTATGGTAGTGAATGTTGGGTTTGGTTGCAAAAGCATAAACGGAAAATGACTGCTGTGGAAATGAGATTTTTAAGTGGGGTATGTGGTGTAAATAGGAGAGATTGAGTACGAAATAGATTAGTGTATGATGAGTGTGAAATTGAAAAAAAATGTAGCAAAAGTTGGTGTTAGTCAGTTAAGATGGTTCGGACATGTTGTGCGAATGCGTCTAATGAACGTTTGGTTAAAAAGATTTATTTGAATGATTTTGATGGTATACGTTTGCGTGAACGTCCGATGAGTAGTTGGAGTGGTATGATTGAGAGTGTTTTGCGTGAGCGAAAGTTTCCAAGTAGTAGGAATAAAAGAGCATGTATGAGAGGAATTATGAATGTGGATGAAGCGAAAGTTGCTTGTTTGGATAGGAATGTTTGGAGGCGACTAATTTCGGGATGATGAAAAGAGTTTGTGCCATACCCTTTTGGGTACATGGCGTGATTGTGTATGTATGTATGTATGTATAAAACTAAAAAAAAAAATTAAACCCTAAACGATTTTTTACTGTATAATGAATTTGTATATAAAATAAATTTTAATTATTAATATTAATTAATAAATAATAAATTAACTTACATTAGTATTTTATTAAAATTAATAACAATAAATAACACAAGGGACATCTACCGTCAAAATTCAAATACAAAGTTAAACGTATTTAAAGTAACACAAATTTTCAAAAGTGCAAAACTAAAAATAAAAAAATGAAACCCTAAAAACAAATTTAAAACTTATCAAACCTTACCTGTTTCGTTTAAACTCTTGCCAATTTCATTCCAAGCCCTTTCAACTTCAGTCTTATTGGAATAGCCCGCCAAAGTAAAATTGTACAATATCGGATACTTTTCGATAAGTTGTACAAATTCAATATTGAATTCTGGATCGTTTTTCATTGCGTTTCGATTCGGAAAAATGGCGTTTGTATTTGTCCTGTGGCGAGTTTTTCAACTCACCAGTAAAGCCTTATCGGTCGACTGTAAATTTGCTGTATTTAGCGTTGTTGTATGGTGCGGTGGGGCATGCGCGACGCCTGCTCGATGCTGACGTCGTGCGTTCGACAGGCATTTGCTTCGCCAGTGCGGCGTCATCGAGCGCCCCGACGCCGACAAACTCTAGGGGGAATGGGGGGTAGGTTCCTATAGCCGCATTGGCACCAATACTGTGCTGCAGTCACTGCTACAATATTGCGTTTTTTTCTCGTTAAAACAGTTGAAGTGATGGTATAAATGTTTTATACATTTTATAAATTATTTTAAGTACATATATATTGATATTTTAATAAAACAAGATTAGAAGTATATGGGTAAACCCATATATAGACCACTTTGACATTTCTCGGAAAGTTGACAACACAATATCTTTAATAAAATTATAATTTATGTGAGCACTAGAAGAAACTTTCCTGAAACTTTGATGAAAATCGAATAAATAATGTAGCCACAATGAATTTTAAAAAAAAAGGTGATTTTGACAACGCTGAATTTTGTTAAAATTGCATAATTTATTTAGGCACTAGGAAATTTTTTTATAAAAATTTGATTAAAATCGGTTAAATAGTGGTCATAATGAATTTTCTAAAACTTTAGTAATTTTTTACTTGGAAAGTTGGCAACACTGGACATTAATAAAATTATATAATTAATGGGAGCATTAGGGAAACCTTTTCTGAAAATCTGATCAAAATCGGATAAATAATGTAGCCAATATGAATTTTTAAAAATTTTAGTAATTTTTTTCTCGGAAAGTTGGCAACACTGGATATTAATAAAATTATATAATTAATGGGAGCATTAGGGAAACCTTTTCTGAAAATCTGATCAAAATCGGATAAATAATGTAGCCAATATGAATTTTTAAAAACTTTAGTAATTTTTTTCTCGGAAAGTTGGCATCACTGGAAAAAAATAAAATCTCATGACCATCCTAGGTACTAGACAAATTTATCCTGAAAATTTCATTAAAATCGGTTGAACCGTCTAGGAGGAGTTGCGGCCACAAAATTTTGACTTACGACCGAGCGAGCTGACGACGCACACACATACACCCACATAAACTAAGTTCAGATTCGTCATCTAGGAACTATATGAAGAATTTCTATACACAAATTTTTTTTTTTGAAAATGTTACAGACACCGTACCAAACGCTATACCACTTTTCCTTGCAGTCAAAGTGGTAAAAAATGTTTATCAAAAAAAATGCAAATTGTATAGTGTTGGTTCATAATTGTCAGGCGTTTTTTAAACAACATTTATTATGAAAAAAGAAACATAAACATTCAATAATAACATTTTTTAATGATTATTCCATAGGGTAGTCACCATCTACGTCAATAAAGCATAATATGACAAATATGAGTATATGATTATTGACACGCATTTTAATAACCTGAAAATAAAATAATATTTTTATTAAAAAAAGTAAACAAAACAGCAAATTTTATTAACAAATAAACCGCCTACAAAAACACCAACCTAATAATACGTAAAAATGATAATTTTGTTTGTATAATTTTCTTGTATTTATAGTTATTACAAAAAAAAATCTGCTGTGGCCACCACAGAACCGACTGTCACTCTATTAAAAAAAATTATGAAATAGAAATATTTGTATAACAATAATTATTGTAGTCATGGTAACTAAAAACAAAACTATTTTGAGATTAATATGTAATTTATTTACAGAATTATAAAAATATGAAAAATTATAAAAAAATATTTGGCCGTATTGAAACTGTTTTCGAAATATATCTTTGTTTCGAAATATTCGTAAAATACATAAAAATGACTTCAGTTAATTATCACTTCTGGTTGCCAGATCTTTACTAATAGTTGATCAAATTGATTCACCTCCGAAGTTTAAATATGCAATTTTATAACAATTCGTTCAGACGACTTTGCTCTACATGTATTCACAGACTGATAGACGGATATCACACTAAAACAGTTGATTTGTGTTACTAAGAGCCTAATTTTATTATTGTCGAATTTAATATCGACTGTCGTCAATATATGATGTAGATATTATTTTTGCACAGAACTTTAATATACTACACACATTACAGAAAAATAATTAGTAAATCTTTTAGCATTTAGCTTAAATACATATATTAACCATTAACTTATACGTTACGACGAGCAAATTCAAATTTGATATTCAACTTTATAGTCTATTTTCTCATGTGATATAAATAATTTTTGCTTTGAAACATATATTTACGTAGTTATTTTAATTTGTGATGCAACGGGTAGCGATTTTTAAAAAAGCCGGATAATGGATATTCGGCCAAATATTAAAGCCGGATAACGGATTATCCGGCCGAATAATAAATATTAATAAAAAAATCATAAATATCAAGTTTTAACATCAAATTTTCGTATTACAATTCACATGTGGTTATAGTATGTAACATTTTCAATTATTACATTTGTATATACATGTATAATCAAAACAAATCCCATTTACTCATCGAAAGCCTTCACTGAGGTACCTTCAATAGGTATCACTTACATATATTCTGCAAATTTTTATAAAAAATATATGTTTTTATAATATGAAAAATAAGGTTACATGTTAATTACTTAATAAGATAACTTATAATGTTAATACTAATAAAGTAACTTTTTTTCACAGAAAGCTTTTCATAAATATGCAAATTTTTTTAGCCTCATTAATAACTATTTCACTGGCATCGTATTGAAATTAATAAACAAATATTAGATATTTATTGAAAGAAACATTGTAGATAATTTGACTGGCTTCAATTTCGTAAATAAATCTATCAGTGTGAACATATTTCTATTCGTTTTGAATGAAAGTGTACAACATTATTATCCGGCCGGATAGTAGTCATTATCCGGCCAAAACGGATATTCGGCAAAATTGGCCGGATAGGCCGGATATCCGTTGCATCCCTAATTTTAATGTATATTTTTGATTGAAGGAAAAGCACTCCAATTTGTGCATTTGGATTTGGGCTTTTGTCTGGTAAGATTTTTTTTGTTCAATGAGCTTCTAACCTAATCACAGCTTAAAAAATATAACATCAGTTTTTAGTTACCAAACCATCTGAGGCAGCATCTCAAACATATGTTTCACATCGTATCAAAATAAAATGAAAAAATAATCAATCTTTTCGAATTTAATATCGACTGTCGTCAATATATGATGTAGACATCATTTTCTTGAACGGAACTTTAATATACTACATACACATAATACAGAAAAATAATTAATAAATCATTTAACATTTAACTTAATTACATACATTAACCATTAACTATAATCCACATAATAATTACAATTATAATCAATGCATTGACACAAATTCGATCAATCAATTTGAAATCTAAAAATAACACGATGAGAAAATAGTCTTCTAGAAGAAGACTTATAAGAATGTTCCACATTTGAATTCAGCTGTTTCATGTTTCTAGCAAAGCGAACAAAACATCAACGGAAAAAATAAACTAAAAAGCGTCAATTAATGAAAACAATCTGTATAGATGAAAATTATTATGTGAGGCAAAACAGTATAAGAGTCATTAAAACATCACATCACATATATGATACAAGTGTTATACTGGTATTATACAGTGTTTCGTAGACGGAAACAAGTCTTTTGATTGCTTAATTTCTTTTTGAATATATGAATATGGTTTTTTAACATCCGCCATATCATATATGATGAGGAAGGTATTGTAATCACACCTAATTTGATATATGAAGATTTTTACACATATAGAGCGAATTCAGCTGAACGAATTGTTAGAAAATTTCATATTTAAGCTTCGGAGATGGATATTTTAATTTCATTAACTTTTGGTAAAGATCTGCTAACCACTTGATTGTGTTTTACGAATATTTCGCAATATTTCGTAAAAATATTTAATGAAATTTTTTGATACGACTAAATGATTTATTAAAAATATTAAATATATTATAATGATAGCAAAAAAAAAAGGTTTTATGTGTAGTTCTGTATTAATATTTATTAATAATTGATGTTTCGACGTACTCAACTTACATCTTCAGGAAAAATGATGATGTACGTTGATTATTAATAAATATTAATACAGAACTATAAAGCTAAAGCCGTTTTATTTTATTATAATGAGTTTTGAAAGATTTTTTACTATGTTATATTACAATGATATCTACATACATACATACACAATCACTCCATGTACCCAAAAGGGTGTGGCACAAACTCTTTTTATCATCCCGAAATCAGTCGCGTCCAAACATTCCTATCCAAACAAGCAACTTTCGCTTCATCCACATTCATAATTCCTCTCATACTTGCTCTTTTATTCCTACTACTTGGAAACTTTCGCTCACGCAAAACAATCTCAATCATACCATTTCAACTATTCATCGGACGTCCACTTGCAAACGTATACCATCAAAATCATTCAAATAAATCTTTTTAACCAAACGTTCATTAGACATTCTCTCAACATGTCCGAACCATCTTAACTGACTAACACGGCAACTTTTGCTACAACATTTTTTTCAATTTCACACTCATCATACACTAATCTATTTCGTACCCGATTTCTCAATGATATTTTGTTATAATAATTTAAATATAAAAAATGAAACTACATAAGTCTTTCATTTATTTACGATTTTGAACGAATATCATGCATGAGATTTCTTTTGATAATCCAACTGTTTATTGTAGAACGTCCGACAGACATACATATACATTCATATAGTCAGACAGAAAGACAATCATTTCGTCGTTTAGAAATGCGAGAAAATTTTCGACGTTGTAAGTGAGAGGATGTCTGAAATATGTATCTACTAATTCTCATCGGAAATAAAAGGCAAACGTGTTCTGCTTTTTTTTTTCTTCCAACTCTTAAGTAGCCAAGTGTAACGGACCTTCCACTACCATTATTCCACGGGCTAGACTCAGACCGAACCTACTCATTATAATAACAAAAAAAAACGTAAACAATTGGTTTTGGCATTTGAATTTTGCAGCATATAAGATTTATAGTCGCTATTCTATATTGTGTTTCAAATAATTAACAAAATTTTACAAAATAATATTTAATATATGGTAAAAACTCTTTTGGATCTCATATTAAAATTTGACTTCCTTTAATTAAAAATTTATAAATTTTATGATCTAGTTATATGTAAGGTATTTTGAAACGATATTTAAATAAAATATATACAGAATCCTGAAGCTTTTTTATTTTAATATAATGAGTTCTGAAAGATTATTTTACTATGTTGTAATAATTAACTTGATTAGCCGTAACTTTGTGATACATTTTGGATAAGATAAATAAATAAAAAAAACTTTGTTATATCACTAGTGATATAACAAAGTTATTTTTATTTATTTATCTTATGTTGAAATAACTAATGTAATATAGTAAAAATCTTTCAGAACTCATAATATTGAAATAAAACGGTTTTAGGTTATAGTTCTGTATTAAAATTTGGCTTTTTTTAATTAGAATTGTATAAATTTTATGATCTAATTTTGTTTATTTTTGTTTGATTATTGTATATGCCATTTGTATCATTTTTTTCGATAATTAATAAATATAATAATAATAAATAATAAATAATAATAATAAATAATTAATAAATATTAATACAAAACTACAATCTAAAGCCGTTTTATATAATGAGTTCTATGTTCATTAGTTATAACTTGCAAAATTCGCATAAAAACAAAATATAAATTTCATGTTTATTTTTAAATTTTTTGTTTGCATCTGCGTATCTTTTTATTTATGTACAGCTTACATGAGTTACTACATAAAGATGAAATTGTGAGATTTAGTTACAGCTTCATCCGGTTTCTCTTGATTGTTGATATATATATATATATATATATATATATATATATATATATATATATATTTTGTTAAATTCTATAAACATAACAAACTTTTGGGGTATATTCTGTATTACTACTATAAAAATAAATTCTGAGATTCTGCAAGAAAAATACTTTGTTATATATATATATATATACAGGGTGATTTATGACGTCGGGGAAAAACTAAACCGGATGATTCCTATGAGTAATCTACATAAAAAACTTCAAATAAACATATGTCTGAAAATGCTTTCTAACGGAGCTGTAGCCGTTGGAAGTTTATTACATGTAACATCAATCATGTAGCACATATTACATGTAACATATATCAGAAAAAAAAACAAGTCATAAACTTCTGAATAATTGTAAAATTACTTTTGAGTGATTTTCTAACATTTTGTTTAAACACTAGTAAACCAATTTACTAGTTATAACTTACTGCGTCCCGACAAAATTTGTCTTGGATTTTTAATTATTGTAAATTGTTTATTATACAGGGTGTAACAGAATAACTATTCTTAATTTTCAGAAATGATGGAAGGCACATAAAGAAACATTTTTTATTAATAAACTAGTGTCCGGAAAAAATTTTTTTTTCTGTTTTCGGCAGTCGATTGTAAAAAACACAACTTTATGTTATAACCCGAGAATTAACGGAGATTTATAATATCCGTTCAGATCATTTCATTCTACTCAAAAAAGTGCCTTAAGAATGTGAAAATTATTTTCATCTAATTTAAAAAATCATCGAGATATCGCCATTTATCAAAATACGGAAAAAGCAAACTTTTCGCCATAACTCGAAAACAAAAGACGATAGCTAATTTTTGTTTTCATAATTAAGTTTCTCTCAAAAAAAGCGAACGAGGATGCGCGGTCCATTTTTCCATATCTCTTATAGTTTCCGAGTTTCCCTATGAAAACGTCCAAATTTGCCCACCCTGTACATCGTTACAACTTGTGTATCGAAAATGGTGGTCATAACTTCGAACAATTTTTAAAAAAGTTTAATGCACTATTATTTCTAATAAAATGTTCCTTAACTTAACTACTCTTTGACGTTGTAATAATTAAAATTGTTTTTAACGATATCTAGTGTATCTTGACACCGAGAAATTTTCGGACACTAGTTTATTAATAAAAAATGTTTCTCTAAGTGCACTCTATCATTTCTGAAAATTAGGAATAGTTATTCTGTTACACCCTGTATATTTATTTATGTGTGTACAAAAGTTTATAAATTAGTAAATTGGTTTACTAGTGTTTAAACAAAATGTTAGAAAATCAATCAGAAATTTTACAATTATTCAGAAGTTTATGACTTGTTTTTTTTTCCTGATATAATAAATACGGCTAACACGATTGATGTTACATGTAATAAATTTTAACGGCTACAGTTCCGTTAGAAAGCATTTTTGGACATATGTTTGTTTGAAGTTTTTTATTTAGATTACTCATAGGAATCATCCGGTGTAGTTTTTCTCCGACGTCATAAATCAGCCTGTATACAACAAGATTTGTTTTTATTGAATCTCAGAATTTTTATTAAAGCAGGTCTTTACTTTTAACGGAATTGATATAGTAACGTAAATTTTGAACTCAAAACTCCGCAATGCGGAACACCGTAAACTAAGATGACTTGATCACTAAAAACTTCTATATATTGTAATAATAAAATATATCGAAAATTTATTTTACTAAAAAATGATTCCACTCTAAATTATTATGTTTAGGAGTTTTTTTACAGAAAAATAAAATATTATTGTAAATTATCCTAGTAAAATTACTAAATGTCGTTATTTTTACTGTTAAAACCTTTGTAAAATTACATAAACTTAAGATTTATTTTTTACAGTGTATTATACCGGGCTTTCGATATATAGAAACACGGCGTTAGACTGCAAAAATACAATATAAGTTTTCAAAAATTCTTTCAGTATTTTTTTAAATCTCATACATACATACACAATCACGCCATGTACCCAAAAAGGTGTGGCACAAACTCTTTTCATCAACCCGAAATCAGTCGTCTCCAAACATTCCTATCCAAACAAGCAACTTTTGTTTCATCCACATTCATAATTCCTCTCATACAAGCTCTTTTATTCCTACTACTTGGAAACTTTCGCTCACGCAAGCCACCCTCTCAATCATACCACTCCAACTACTCATCGGACGTCCCCGCAAACATATACCATCAAAATCATTCAAATAAATCTTTTTAACCAAACGTTCATTAGACATTTGCTCAACATGTCCGAACCATCTTTACCGACTAACACCAACTTTTGCCACAACATTTTTTTCAGAATATATCTGAAACTAAACCGAATAATTACAACCATCAACCAGCTGACTCTACTGCCTCTCTAGAGCTAAAGTCTAAAGTTATCTCAACTATACACAAAAACCTTTTTTGTGATACACTATAACTATATCCTACTCTTATATGCTATATATATATATATATATATATATATATATATATATATATATATATATATATATATAACAACCACTGGACCATTATAGTTCCAGCTGTGCCAGACAATACAAATGCAACAAGGCTAAAGGGAAGAAAACGAAAAAAAATTTGCGCTTATACAGTACCACCTGTATAGTCTAGCTTGGCTTTATATAAGTACCACCTGTGCAAAGTCAAATACATATAGAGGCTATTGTTATGTCGTTATGCATATGGATTAATGCATTAAATTGAGCGAAAATTGTGTATATTTATAGAGCTAATGTTTTGTGTGAATTCACCTAAAATATTTATTATATTTTATTGAAAAATATTGTGATATATTTTGACATAAATATCTGAAGTGTTTATTAATATTTTTTACATTGAATTTTTGTGCATATTACGCCGTGCATATTTATTACAAAGAACTAATTATACATTAGTTATTTTTTAGATAAAGAAAAGTATTGACTCTAAAAAATAACTAATGTATAATTAGTTTTTTGTAATAAATATACACGGCGTAATATGCACAAAATTCAATGTAAAAAATAAATTTCAACCCCAAAAAATATTTAATTAATGTTTATTAATATATTATAAATTATAATAATAAAATAAAAATACGATTTTACTGTGGCGAAAAGTTAATAAAATAGAATAATTTCCGTTAAATCACAAAAAATAATTTGAAAAAAACTATATACGTATTTCAAAAGTTAGGCTTTTATCATTAATAGCAAAAGTTAAAGCTAAACAGAGCATAGAAATAAGTAAAGGTACTGATTTAAATAATATTTGGCTTCCTTTAATTAAAAATTTATAAATTTTATGATCTAGTTGCTTATTTTGTTAACTACTTGTTTCTATGTTCTGTTTATTTACTGTAAATATTCGGCCTGATTCTCTAACAAAGTTGCTAAGTTTTAGCAACGTTGCTAACAACTCTAACCAATAGAAACAAATATAACAGCTGTCATTTAGATTTTTTATTTAGTGTCAGCTAATATTATTGACTAATATTCTTAGCAACGTTGTTAAAACTTAGCAACTTTGTTAGAGAATTAGGGTGAATATTTGTGTAATTTTTTCTTGATGTATGTGGAGTACGTTGAAATATCGATTATTATTAATAAAAATTAATACAGAACTATATTCTAAAGTCGTTTTACGAGTAATTTAATATAATGAGTTCTGAAAGATTTTTCACTATGTTTTATCATACATTTATGAAGCCACTAATTTTTTTATAAACAATCCAATTAATCGCCGTTTTCATCATAATTAAAAATTAATTAATTAAATATAAAATATAATTAAACATATTAAATATAGTAGTATTTGCCAATGTTAATATGTCAAGAATTTTTAAATTGCATTGACATATAACATACAAAACAAGATTGCGTTGAAATGTTATGAAAATTTAAATAATACAGTCGATTCCGCTTAATTGGGACACATCGGGACTAGAGCATTTTGGCCCAATTAAGCGGCTGCCCCAATTAAGCAAATTTTACATAAAATTAAACAATCCATATTTTTTCTTTCAATAATTTTATTTTATAAATTCTTGGACAAAACTATAAACTACATATAATCAAAAAATATAAACTTTTAAGAGAAAACAATAGTAAATTCCTAAATAAAATAATAAATAGGTACATACATTTTTAATTCAATGCAAAAATATGTCAAGTGTTCACAGCGCGCGATACTAATGTAATTAATTGATACATATTTCCTAGTTTTTTAAATATAATTTTCCATCTTGTGAATCAAAAAGATATGAAGCGTTTCATATTAAATTCTTTGTAAATATTTTTTCTTGTGAATATGTGTTTGTAACATAATATGTACTGTGATCTTAAATTTACTGGCTCAATTAAGCGGAATGTTGTTCCAATTAAACATGTAAATTTACTGTTGGTTCCTTGGTTTGGTTTCTGTTCTTTGTGATTTGGCCCAACTAAGCGGCTGCCCCAATTAAGCGGTGGCCCAATTAAGCGGAATCATCTGTATTAGGAATGAATTAAAGTAAATAAAAAATTATAATAAACTAAAACGGCTTTAGGTTGTAGTTCTGTATTAATATTTATTAATAAGTCACTTACTCAACGTACATCTTCATCAGGAAAAATAATACAAATGACATTTACTATAAATAAACAAAACATAGAAACAAGTTACTAGGTAACAAAATAAGTAACTAGTTTATAATTTTTTTGTTATCTAATAACATTGTTTCTATCTTCTGTTTATTTACTATAAATATCATTTGTATCATTTTTCCTGATGAAGATGTACGTTGATTATTAATAAATATTAATATAGAACTACAACTTAAAGTCGTTTTATTTTATTATAATGAGTTCTGAAAGATTCTTTCCTATGTATGTTAGAAACTATAATATGTAAATATTAAAAAAAAAGATAAACGCGTAAGGAAATAAAAAAAAAGTTGAAAATCAGTTAGTGTACGCCCGTAAAATTTGATAAATATGGGAGTGTTTGGTATTACGAGAAATTTTTTGGGTTAGCAATGTACCGAACCATATATGCATACGATACAGTCTGTGTGTGTTCAATGTTCTTTCGCCAATCTGTAGGACGAATTTGAATCTAAGAATATGGTCAGAGGCGGACTCTAATCGTTTAAACTCTGTGGAGGTGAAATTTTTCAAACGCGGTTTACTATTTATGTAAGTAAAAAATGATCTTTCAATACCTACCTTAAATATTAAATTATAATTATTTATCATGGTTTTGTTTTCCAATACAAAAACGGTTGTAGTCTAATTATTTCAACCACATCAAATGACAGATGATTAATTTTAGTAACTTTTTATGGGACACACACACACAAGTAATTAGACTAGTATATAAGACAAAATTAAAATTAATATTTCAAAAAACTTACTAATAACTGTAATATATAATATGAATATTGTGTTGAATGTTGATAAGTGCAAAGTATTAGTTTTTCAGACGGTTGATTTGACGACTGAATATAATGTATCTGTTGATGGTGTAGGTAGATTAATTTTTGGATAAGGCTATTTATACATACGGTATGTATACGCAATTGGCTATTTATACATACTAAAAAAAAAAAACCTAAACCAACCTACAATCCTAACCTATCCTAAATAGCCAATTGCGTAAAAATACTGTATGTATATAAATAGCCAATTGCGTATACATACCGTATGTATAAATAGCCACTTTCTTAATTTTTGTATTCGAGTAGTTTATTGCCTAAGGATGGTCGCTTTGATCGTGATATTGAAAGGAGAGTTAACGCTGGTTGTAAGTTTTTGGGTGCTTTGAATACTTCTGTTAGATGATGTACGTCGAAACGTCGATTTTGAATTAAAATTTATACAGAATCATATAGCCTTTTTATTTTAAAAACGTAAATGTTTCCAGAAAAACCTATTTAATACTGTTTTAGTGCTTACGTTGATTGTGGTAGTGAGTGTTGAGTTTGGCTGGAAAAGCATGAAAGGAAAATAACTGCTGTGGAAATGAGATTTTTATTTGGCGTATGTGGTGTAACTAGAAGGAATAGATTAGTATATAATTAGTGTGAAATTAAAAGAAAAATTGTTGCAAATGTTTTTTATCTTAAGCGAATGTTCAATGAATGTTAGGTTAATAGGATATATGTGAATGATTTTTAAGGTATACGTTTACCAGTGGACGTCCGATGAGTAGTTTGAGTGGTATGATTGAGAGTGTTTTTCTTGAGCGAAAGATACCAAGCAGTAGGAATAGAAGAGCATGTATGAGAGAAATTATAAATATCGATAGAGCAAAATTTACTAGTCTGGATAGGAATGCCTGGAAGAAACTAATTTCAGGATAGTGGAAAGAGTTTGTGCCATACCTTTTTGGTACATGGCATGATTGTGTATGCTTGTACATAAAGACAAAGCATCATATTTTTAAAAGGTTTGCGGAAAAATTTCCTGAGAATTTAAAAATATTAAATTATAATTCAAGGAATGTTATGTATAAGAATATTAAATTAATATTAAAATTAATATTAAATAACTTTCAAAGAGATTTATTATCAGTCAGTGCAACAGGAAGAAAATTTTTGAAGAAATTGTATTTTTAAAACTGCACCTACATTCTATATTCTCATAATATTTACGATACTTAAACAGTTTTTTTTTTTTTTAATTACGAAAAGTTAAATGAATACGAAAATTATTCTCAAAAACAATAGCTTGTTTAATTTTTAAAAAAGCAAGCCAATTATGTATATTTTGAATCAATTTGTTTATAACAATAATATCAGTTAAATCATTAATTATATTTTTTAGATATTATTTATTCACTGAATGTAGATTTATTCTATCTTTATGTAGCAATAAATAATAAAAATAAGTTATTTTCTTTTCAATGGAATAATGAGTATTTATTGTCAGAAATATGTTAATTCATGTTTTTATACAATTTTTTTATCTGCTCTATATAATATTATTAATTGATATAGTTATTTTTATTGCACGATTTAGATAAACTCATTTTTCGTATATATCCAGATTGATTCTGTGAAATGTATTTATCTGGTAATGTAAGTTAGAGAAAAAAATATAAATATGTTTTTGTTTTAGGACTGAAGGAATTCTTAAAAAAAATGTAAAATATTTCTAATTAAATTTTGCATTTATTTATTAAGTTTATAATAGTAAAAACATTTGATATAAATTAATTAATTCATATTTTTTAAATATAAATTAATCTTGTTTTTAATTAATATCCGACTTTATTCGATTAGATTCGATATCTGAAATTCATTCGATCCGAATTAATATCCGATTTTATTCGATATCCGAAATTTATCCGATTCAAATTAATCTCCGACTTTATCCGATTCGAATCCGACTATATTCGATCCGATCTGATATATCTGACATAAATAATTTGTAACAAATATAATAAAACCGAAATAGAAAAGCTTTAGGATTAAATTCTGTATATATTTTATTTAAAAATCGACATTTCGATATACTCTATGTATATTTTTCTGCTGAGATATACTTAGAATATATATGATTTTAATATAATGAGTTCTGAAAGATTTTTTTACTATGATAATAAAAGCAAATAGATATTTAATAAAAAAAATTCGTACTTAAAATTTACAGATTTTCCTGCTGAAGAGATATTTAGAATATATTGAAACGTCAATTTTTAAATAAAATATATACAGACCTTAATCCTAAATCTTTTTATTTTAATATAATGAGTTCTCAAAGATTTCTTACTACTACTACTACTACTACTACTACTACTACTACTACTAAAATAAACCAAATAAATATTAAAAAAAAAAAAATTTATATTAAAATTTACAGATTTTTCTGCTGAAGATGTAAGTAGAATATATCGAAACGCTGATTTATAAATAAAATATATACAGACTTTTTCGAAAAGAAATTTTTGTATATAATGAATATTTACAAAAAACTGTCACACATTAAAAATTCGTACTTAAAATTTAGAGATTTTCCTGCTGAAGATATATGTAGAATATATCGAAACGTCGATTTTTTAATAAAATATATACAGACCTTAATCCTAAATCTTTTTATTTTAATATAATGAGTTCTCAAAGATTTTTTACTATGATAATAAAACCAAATAAATATTAAAAAAAAAAAAATTCGTATTAAATTTTACAGATTTTCCTGCTGAAGATATACGTAGAATATATCGAAACGCCGATTTATAAATAAAATATATACAGACTTTTTTGAAAAAAAAAATGTTTGTATATAATGAACATTTATGAAAAACTGTGTCACACATTGAGAGAAATTATGAATGTGGATGAAGCAAAAGTTGCTTGTTTGGATAGGAATGTTTGGGGGCGACTGATTTCGGAATGATGAAAAGAGTTTGTGCCACACTCTTTTGGGTACATGGCGTGATTGTGTATGTATGTATGTGTCACACATTATCAAAAATTCGTACTTAAAATTTAGAGATTTTTCCTGTTGAAGATATATGTAGAATATATCGAAACGTCGATTTTTCAATAAAATATATACAGACCGTAATCCTAAAGTTTTTTTATTTTAATATAATGAGTTATAAAAGATTTTTTTACAATGATAATAAAACTAAATAGATATTTTTTGAAAAAAAAATTCGTACTTAAAATTTAGAGATTTTTCTGCAGAAAATATACATGGAATATCTCGAAACGTCGATTTTTCAATAAAATATATACAGACCGTAATCCTAAAGTTTTTTATTTTAATATAATGAGTTATAAAAGATTTTTTTTACAATGATAATTAAACCAAATAGATGTGTTTTGAAAAAAAAATTCGTACTTAAAATTTAGAGATTTTCCTGCAGAAAATATACATGGAATATCTCGAAACGTCGATTTTTCAATAAAATATATACAGACCTTAATCCTAATGCTTTTTTATTTTAATATAACGAGTTCTGAAAGATTTTTTTTATTATGATAATAAAACTAAATTGAAAAAAAAAGTTTGTATGTAAGAAACATTTACGTAAAACTGTGTCACGATTTGCAAAAAGAAAAATTCCTACTTCCTATATTTTAAGTAAGACATAATTATATGGTCCTCGGCGATAAATGAATGCATTCAATACCAGCGCAAATATTGACCATGAATTCAAATATAACAGTGACCATATATACCGTAAATTCTGTAAGCATCATTTTGCCTTGGCATGAATTTGCTACGAGCGTATAGTAGCAGTAGGCTAAACAACACTACACGGCACTTTGCACTATGGCTTTAAATAAATTTCAAATAAAAAACAGTTAAATTTACGAATATACAATAGCAATAACCTCGCTTACAATCAAATACATCGTGTACCACACTACCACTTACACACACAATTTATATTATCTCCATACACTATACATGAATATGTATGATATATACGTTGACATCAGAGTACAATATAAGCTGTAGGTGTAGTATATATATGTTATTTATGTAATCATCGTTTTGTCATTGTAATTTATAGTATATGTTCCAGTTTGTCGAAATTTAATTTAATTAACATAATAAAAAATATTTCAAAACTCATTATATTAAAATAAAATGGCTATAGGTTTAAGTTCTGTATTAATATTTATTGATAATAATAATAATAATAATAATAGCAATATTTTATTTATTCTATTGACCAAGATACATAGGTATAGAATACGTCACAAATGATTACATAATTAAATAATTACAAAATATACAAATTTAAATATTCATGAAATGAGATTTTTACGTGGAGTATGTGGTGTAAATAGGAGAGATCGGGTACGAAATAGATTAGTGTATGATGAGTGTGAAATTGAAAAAAATGTTGTAGCAAAAGTTGGTGTTAGTCAGTTAAGATGTTCGGACATGTTGAGCGAATGTCTAATGAACGTTTGGTTAAAAAGATTTATTTGAATGATTTTGATGGTATACGTTTGCGTGGACGTCCAATGAGTAGTTGGAGTGATATGATTGAAAGTGTTTTGCGTGAGCGAAAGTTTCCAAGTAGTAGGAATAAAAGAGCATGTATGAGAGGAATTATGAATGTGGATGAAGCGAAAGTTGCTTGTTTGGATAGGAGTGTTTGGAGGCGACTGATTTCGGGATAATGAAAAGAATTTGTGCCACACCCTTTTGTATGTATGTATGTATGTATGTATGTAAATATTCATTTACAGAATAAAAACAATTTTCTATTAGAAATTGTTTTAATTTAAATTTAAATGTCTTTATAGAATTAATATCTTTTAAAGTTTGTAGCAGCTTATTAAAAAACATAAAATAATTATATCTGGATAAATTGATAATCAACGTATCGACGAACTCAACGTCCGTTTTCATCAGGAAAACTGATACAAATGACATTTGTATTAAAGTAAGTAACCGATAATCTCGCTCAGATAAGTGTAGGGGCTTCGTGATTGTAGTCAGGAATGACAGTCAGATTTTTCAGTCAGACTGTCACTCCTAATTGACCGTGTAAGGCCCCGCTTAACAGTATAACTATTTTCGAAGATTTGTTTAAAATTATTTAGTATTTAGTAGTGTTTTTCTGGAATAAATCTTAAAAGATTTCATATGAATGATTTTGAAGGTATATACGTTTGCGTAAAGACTTTCCGATGAATAGTTGGAGTGGTAGGATTGAGAGAGTGGCTTGCTTAAGCGACAATTTCCAAATAGTATGAATAAAAAAGCATGTATGATAGAGTATCAGTAGTGGAAAGAGCTTATGTCACATCCTTTTGGGTACATGGCGTGATGTATATATGTAAAATTATTAATTAAATTAATAAATAAATGACAGTCCGATTTTTCAGTCACTGTCATTTCTGATTGACCGTATAAGGCCTACTTAAAATCTATAAAAAAACTTCCTAATAAAACCAAAAAACGGCTGTCTATATTTTGTTTGTTTATTATTTATGTTGTTTGTATATATTTTTCTTGATAATGATATACGTAGAATATATCGAAACGTAGATTTTTTTAATAAAATAAATACAGAACTAAATCCTAAAGTTTTCTATTTAAAAATATTTCTATATCATCAAATTTAATATATTCATTATACATATATGTAAATATGCGTTTCTTAATAAGTAAGTAATACTATTCATTATTCACGCTAGTGAATTTTTGAATTATTACTCAATACTTTTTTTAAATTAATAAAACAAAAGACGGCTGTCATCCGTTACGGTAGCTCAACTTTGTATTAAATTTTAATAAAACACTCAATATATGTTCACAATTTTCTTCGTTTTATTAAAGAAATTTTTATCACATGATTTATTTAATAAAAAGAAAAAAAATTGTGAACATATATCGAGTGTTTTATTAAAATTTAATAAATAAAATATGTTTCACTGAGAACTCACGGCAAATCTCTGTTAATTTACCCAACTTTGTAGGCAAGATCTTCAACAAATAATAATAATGGCCCATATTCTCACCTCATTTATAAAAGTGCTTTTTGCCAAAAGTGCTTTTGACGTTTACTTAAAATTATTAATTAAGCAATTTATAATAGTTTATTTAAATTTTATAATACCAAATATAATAAAAATGATCAAAAATAGAAAAACTATTTATATTTGAACAGAAATAAAAGAAAAAAATATTTTGAAATTAATGATAAAAGCACTTTTCCACGAAAAAGTGAGGTGAGAATACGGGCCAATGCATTTAGCTCAAATGCTATACAAAATACAAAATAATAATATAAAAAATATAATAACATAAAATGTATAAAAATTTCTTAAATCTATTATAAACATAAAAATTCTTTATTTTATCTATTATAAACATAAAAATTCTTTATTTAGATAATAATCTTTAAGTCTAATTTTGAATATTTTTAAATCTAAATTCTTAAAACTATCAGGTAACTTATATATTTGCACTCCCTTAAATAGTAATGTATTCTGTCCTTGTTTAGTATTTTTTTTGTGTAATATAAAATTTATTCTTTTTTCTTTTCCAGTATCTAATAGAAATCAAATATTTTATTACTGTTATATTTACATAAATATAAACACATACATTATATATATATATATATATATATATATATATATATATATATATATATATATATATAATATATATTATACTGATAAATTAAATTAGGATTATACGAGTAATATCGATACGCTACGCCAACTTTAACATATGTACGATTTCTGCACTGTTAGTATACATATTTTCTGAAGGTTAATGCCATATGATCTCACATCGTTCACCACACACACACACACACACACACACACACACACACACACACACACACACACACACACACACACACACACACACACACACAACACACACACACACAGACACAATCGTAGCTTTTCATAAAATGAATAATTAATATATAAGTTCGAGGACCTTTTCATTCTGTTATTATAAGTCTGTGTCTGTGTGTGTGTAAGTCAGTCAGTGTCAGATCGATTTGAAGGTCACTGTATTATGGTAGAAAAGAACAACACGATTAAAGACGAATCAAAATAACAAGAGATAGAACGATTGCGCGCGTATCAGTTTCATTTTAGTTTTTAGTGAAGAATCGAAAATTTAGCTTTTTTCATTTGTGACCATTTACAGATGAGGAGAATTTGACGTAGATGAATGTAAGAAACTTAATACTATTTTTAGTTGTAGAACGGTTTATGGCTGATTATGGGTATTTGTGTGAATGAAAGTAGATCACCATCATGTACGGTGCTGGTGGGATTTTTTCCGAAGAGGGAGCTTCCTTTTAAATGGTCATTTCAACACTACACAGTAAAAAATATAGGTAAATTTAAATATTTTATGAATGTATTTTTTTATAATAAAATAATTATCATAGTAAAAGTTTAAAAAAAATGCTGTTATTCTACTGTTATTAGTTAATTACATAAATTCATATTATATTTTTTACAATGTAGCCTATAATTACAGTTTTCAGATTGAAGTTTTGCAATATATTTAATTTCTAATAAATAAATATATTATGCATTAAAGTTCTGCATGAATATTTATTTAAAATCGACGTTTCGACGAAACTCAACGTCTGTCTTCATCTGGATAAATGATATAATTGACATTACAGTAACATAACAACATAACAATAACATAAACACAGTTTTCAGATTGACGTTTGCAATATATCTAAGAAATAAATATGTTATGCAATTTTTTAGTACACTCTAAAAAATGTAATTTTGAATTTGGATAATTTTACATAGTTTTTAAGAATAAAATAGCAAGATTTTGGAATTTTTACTGTGATAATAATAGTACAATTTTACTATAAAAATTCTGTAATTTTATTTTACTATAAACATTCTGTATTTCTACCTGAAAATTCTATAATTTTTACATAATTCATAATAATCACATAAAATAAGTAAAAATAATCTAATAAGTATGTAAAATTGCTTACTTTCTGCAAATAACATTACATACTTAATGTAGAATTACATATTGTTGGTATAACTTCTTAAATTATGTAAAATTACAGCTTGCATATTAATATCTGTAATAATTTATCAAAATAATGAGACTTAGTACATATTTTGTGTAATAATACTAAAAAAATATTTTAAGTGTAATTCATTCACTTCAAAATATATCCTTTATGTAAATTTAGAAATGTATATATAATTATACCAATAATAATATTACAGTACTAAACAAATTTTACCTATTTATAGAAAATACCTGACAGCAAATTTACTGAAGTTCTGTAAATCTACTAAAAGAGACTTTACTAAAATCTGTAATATTACATACATATGTACTTTTCCATCTTGTTGCTAATATCATAATATATACATAATGTTTGTATTAGTTCTGATATTATGTATTTTTAAACAATTGAGTAATTATACCTTGAAATACTGGGTATCGTAGTGTCTCACAGTTTGTAAATAAAATTACAGAATTTTTTTTAGAGTGTTGGTAATATTATATTTTTTATCAAGAAACATATTCAGTGACTACGTAAATTTACCTACAATTTTTTAGAGTGTAGTATTTCTTACTATTTCTACTAGATTGACAGAACATATTAGGTCAATACGATTAAACCATTCAGATAAATTTTTTTATTTTAAAATATTTAACCTATATTTATTAACGAACAATTACTAACGTTACGCACTTTTAAGAAAAACAAAATTATGCGATTGTCATTTTTCTGCGTTCACCATTTCACGTTCACATTTCATACTAACAGCTGGAACAGGTTACTGATAAACCTATGAATGTGAAACTTTTTATAGCGATAAATTGAAAGCAAAATAGGTAGAGATATGTCTGAACTTCTAAAGAATTTAAATTAAGAAGAAATCTAGAAAATATATACGATTGAAATATATATATAGCTAGGTATAAAATCTTCGCAACATTTAAACGTATTTATAACTGAAATAAAAAATTTGAAAGTTTAGTTTTTACATTCTATTTCACATAGTATTCCAAAAACTAAACATATTATTACTTGTAAATAAGTAATAATTAGTGAAATTATATTTAATTTTTTTAAACTCTTGATCACCAACTTTCAAAATAATTTTATTTTTGCTAATTCCAATCAAATAATGTTTCTTGCAAAAAAAAATATTTTTAATTACTTGTTTCTATGTTTTGTTTGTTTATTATTTACGTCATTTCCATATATTTGTCTTGATAGTGATATACGTAGAGTATATCGAAACGTCGATTTTTTTAAAATAAAATATATACAGAACTTAATCCTAAAGCTTTTTATTTTAAAACATTTCTGTATTATCTAATTTAAAATATTTTTTATGTTACTGTTACTTCAATAATATATTCATTATATATGTAAATATGCGTTTTTTAATAAGCAGGTAATACTATTCATTATTCACGCCAGTGAATATCAGTAAATTTTTGAATTATTACTCAATACTTTTTAGCTAATCAAAATTTTGTAATTTGATTACTCAACCGTTTGTGATTAATTTGAAATAGTAATCTTCAGATTTCCACGGCTAGTATCCAATGAATTTATACAATTTTTTGGGTTGGTATGCTGTAGTCGATCTATTCTCGTCACAGACGTTTCACCATACATCGTAGATAACATCTTCAGAAATTTTTTATTTAATAATATGCTATTAATTGATTCTAATTAATTAATTATATATTATTAAACATTACAAAATAATTTTTTTTTCAATTATTTCTCAGAATAGATTGTAATTAAATTTACTAATACTTCTTTATCATTTTTACCAATTATGATAATAATATTGATACAAAATTAATTTATAAATATTTGATATCAATAATAGATTAAACAATATCTTATCCATAAAAATTATTAAAAACATTTTTGAAAATCATTTTCAAAAACAATATTTTGTTGCCAATAAAATATGGTCATTTAGTTTCTATTTTTGTACACTATAAAAATACATGTAAATTTACATGATAATTATAATAATTTTTCAATATGTTTCATTGTAATTTTTATAAATTATTGTAAATTTACCAATAAAATATAAAATTACAATAAAAAATATAGTACAATAAATAAACTTAAATTTTTAACTTTTTTTTTTTAGCACATAACGCTAATAAATATAAACCATATGTTTTAATTATTAACATAAAAGAAAATTTAAATTGTCAATAATCATAGACGCTAAATACATCTATAAATTAACGAAAATTACATTCTAAAAGTCATCTGAACAAAAATTACAATATTAGAAATTTTAATTTATAAAGATTTTATTTTCAATATATTTATGTAGGTTTTAAATCAATTATTTTTAAAAAGTATTGAGAATATTTTATTATAAACTCATCAAAAAATATTTTTTGTTTGTTTAATATTATGTATAACTATTGCTTTCTGTGAAAATTAATATGTATATCAAATATAAAGTATGCCACAGATTTTGAAGTAAAAATATTAGAAAGATAAATATTTAAAAATTGTTCCAAAAAAATATAAAATCTTAATTATTTTGGTTTATACTTAAATTAGCTATTGAAATTTAATAAGAATTAACATATTAAAATTTTTTTCATACATACATAGGTACATACATACACAATCACGCCATGTACCCAAAAGGGTGTGGCACAAACTCTTTTTATCATTCCGAAATCAGTCGCCTCCGAACATTCCTATCCAAACAAGCAACTTTCGCTTCATCCACATTCATAATTCCTCTCATACATGCTCTTTTATTCCTACTACTTGGAAACTTTCGCTCACGCAAAACACTCTTAATCATACCACTCCAACTTATTATATTTAGGATTAAGTTCTGTATATGTATATTTTAATAAAAAAATTGTCGTTTCTATATACTTTTTGTATATCTTCATCAGGAAAGAATAATACAAATAAAATAAATAATAAACAAACAAAACATAGAAACAAGTTACTAGGTAACAAAATAAGTAATTAAAAATTTATAAATTATTAATTAAATGAAGCCAAAATTTAATTTAAATCTGTACTTTAACAGTAACACTGATTGATGTTATCTTTTTCTTTGTAAATATTTATTGCTTCTCTTATTAATCTACTGCTAATATTGTTGGGTCTTGCAATTATTTTTCGTGATGTAAAATTTGAAGATACTATAATAATTACAAAACTCAACAATATTAACAGTAGAAGCAATAGAAATTTGCAACGAAACAGATAACATCAATCAGTGTAAAGGCATTGAATATAAAATTTGGCTTTCTTTAATTAATACTTTATAAAAAATATTTTTAATCTAGTTACTTTGTTACCTGGTAATTTGTATCTATGTTTTGTTTGTTTATTATTTATGTCATTTGTATATTTTTTTACTAATGTAGATATACGTAGATTACAACCGTGTGTTGACTTGAACCGTCGTACATAGGGATTTAGCATGTAAAATCAGACATGTGCGATTTCCTGCTTCCCAAATTATTTTATAAAAAAACTTTGGGATAAATGTTTTAGGAAACACTGTTTTACATGTAAATCACTCAACAACATTTTTTTTTGAACCATCCCAACGTCAGGAATTAGCCCTAAAGTTGTCAAGAAAATGACTGAAAATGTATCATTGTAACATTCGATTAGCATTTGTTTGATTTTTTGCTCCAATTTCACGGCTACTGCCATTTTCCAGTCAATTTCTTAACAACTTTAGACCTAATTCTTGACGTTAGGAAGGTTCCAAAAAATTTTAGTAATTGATTTACATGCAGAAAAGTATGCCCTAAAACATTTAGCATAAGGTGTTTTTTGTAAAATAATTTGGGAAGCAGGAAATCGCACATGTCTGATTTTACATGCTAAATCCCTATGTACGACGGTCCAAGTCAACACACGGTATATTGAAAATATATATTTTTTTTAATATGTAATTATTTCAACATGTGTTCTTGATAATTTTATCAATATTTGATAAAATATTTATTGAGAAATTGATTATCAGTTTTTATGATCAAAATGATATTTGTCTGAGTAATGTCGTAAGTAATTAAATATTAATCAAAATATATCTTTAAAAAAAATTAAATAAAATCTAATCTAATCAAAATGGAGCAATATCAAATTTAGTAATAAATACAATTAGTTTTACGAGCTCGGTTTTAAAATTGGTTTTAACTAATATCGGTTTTAAGACAATGTTATTGTCACAAGAACTGGACTAAATAAATGAACTAAGACATCCAAAAACCGAGCTTATATGTTACTAAGGTTAAATTAAAAAGTAATGCCTCAAAATCCAGATTTAATTTAACAGTTAAAACAGCTCGAAACACCTAGGTATTATTTAAGCAGATTGGACAACTATAGCCTTAAATTATAGTTTCAATATCCAACAATATTTGTTGATTTTTAGCTACAGCGAGACATAAAATTTTCAGACTTGAAAAAAATTCTGAATGAATTACTCAAGCGCCTTGTACAAGAATTCAATTTCTTATCGGGAAAAAATATGAAATTTTAAAATTCTTTTTTTCTCTTATAAATAATTTCTGTTCAAACTCTATCAGTTGCTACTATGGTATATATACAGTGTGTCCGCGTAAGTTGGCTACATAAGGAAAACTTTGTTATTATTGATTTTATGGAAAAAAGTTATTCTTCATAAAAAGTTCTGCATGTTCTCAAACCTAAAATTCAACTATCAGATATTAAATTATATCAGTCGTATACGAGGTGTGTCAAAAAATATCATTTTTGTTCAAGAGTAAAGTACCTTCATTTTTGACCATATCGAAAATTTTTAATAAGAAAAGATGTTATGGATTAAAAATAATTTTTAAATATTCAATATTGTTTATTTACAATTAAAAAATATTATTTTTACATTTTTTCTGCGATAACATTGAAAGTTTAAGTTTGAAAATTAATACATTACATTTAATAATTCATAAATTTTATAAAATAAATCTTAATAAATAATTATTTCTTAATTTACTAATGCTTCCACATATCTTCCATTATTCTCCATTTCCGATATGGTCAAAAATGAAGATACTTTACCCTTGAACAAAAATTTTTTTTTTTTGACACACCTCGTATACGACTGATATAATTTAATATCTGATGGTTGAATTTTGGGTTTGAGAACAAGCAGAACTTTTTATGAAGAATAACTTTTTTTCATAAAATCAATAATAACAAAGGCCCGTATTCCCACCTAATTTATAAAAGTGATTTTTGCCAAAACTGCTTTTGACGTTTACTTAAAATTATTTATTAAGCACTTTATAATAGTTTATTTAAATTTGATAATACCAAATATAATAAAAATGATCAAAAATAAAAAAAATATTTATATTTGATCAAAAACAGAAGCACAAAATAATTTTGAAATTAATGATAAAAGCACTTTTTTACGAAAAAGTGAAGTGAGAATACGGGCCAATGTTTTCCATATGTAGCCAACTTACGCGGACACACTGTATATATATATATATATATATATATATATATATATATATATATATACAGGAGCATTTTTATTTATCTATATATGCATAAATTTAATATGTAAAATTAAAGTTATAAATACAATATAAAATTCAATTTAATTTTATCCATAAGTCTTTAAGAACTTATGAAACATAATTATGGATCTTATTCAATTTAAATCTATATATCGTATCTAATTCATATGAATAAATCAAATTAGTAGTGTAATTTGAAAATTCACTAACCATATCGGTATAAAATCTAACAGTATCTTCCAAAAACAGAGCAGCACACGTTGTACCGATCTTATAACTTGAATATTTACCATAAATGTCCATACATTCATATGTGAAACAAGTCAGCCAATATATAATCTGTGTCCTTCTGTTTTGGTATCTTGTAGCATAGATTCGTTGCAGTCATTGCATATTTCAAATATGGTCAAGTGCTTTATAGCAAAACGAAGCATGCTCATGTAATATGATTTGTACACCTTGAACGGTTATTTTATTTGATTCACAAGAACGGAATAAATAAAAAAGAATATTTTGAAGAAAAAACCACGTACCCAGTGGCTGGCTGTCAAATTAGATGTATATACAGACTAACTAGGACAGGGATGGTTTGAAATTATTTTTACGATTAAAAATCATGAAATAGTGCCAGTTGCGTAAAAATAAGGGTCGGGTCAAACCCAGGTAGTGAAGCTAGTTAGGCCGAGTGCCAGATGCGTACAGCCGTTATATAATATTTATAATACGCTATACATCGCACATAATTTTTACAAATAATCAAGTCAGTATTTAATTTTAAAATTGACCAAGTTTATATTTATTGGTTTAAATTTGATTTGTGTAGATTAATATTTAATAAATTCATATCGTTTACCAACTTCCTTACTTTTTACTATATTATGGATAAATTATGCTTAAATTCGTGATGTTAAATTTGTAATAATAATTACATAAACTTTTCCTCACGAATTTAAGCATAATTTATCCATAATATATTGTAGTAAAAAGTAACGAAGTTGGTAAACGATATGAATTTATTAAATATTAATCTACACAAATCAAATTTAAACCAATAAATATAAACTTGGTCAATTTTAAAATTAAATACTGACTTGATTATTTGTAAAAATTATGTGCGATGTATAGCGTATTATAAATATTATATAACGGCTGTACGCATCTGGCACTCGGCTTAACTAGCTTCACTACCTGGGTTTGACCCGACCCTTATTTTTACGCAAATGACACTATGTAATGACTCTACGCAACTGGCACTTACGCAACTGGCACGACACCAAAAATCATAATTGGGGGGACGCCATTCTGACACTTTCAAAAAATCTAATTTATTTTTGCATTTTTCGAGCAGGAATGATTTGAGAACATTTTTACGATTTGTAATGAGAGTTTTTAAAATAAAACTGCTGTAGGTTAAAGTTCTGTATTAATATTTATTTAAAATAGACGTTTCGACGAAACTCAACGTTTGGCTTCATCAGGATACAATACATACATACATACATACACAATTACGCCATGTACCCAAAAGGGTGTGGCATAAACTCTTTTCATCATCCCGAAATCAGTCGCTTTCAAACATTCCTATCCAAACAAGCAACTTTCGCTTCATCCACATTCATAATTCCTCTCTCTTACATGCTCTTTTATTTCTACTACTTGGAAACTTTCGCTCACGCAAAACACTCTCAATCATACCAGTCCAACTACTCATCGGACGTCCACGCAAACGTATACCATCAAAATCATTCAAATAAATCTTTTAAATGTTTACGTTCAATAAACATTCGCTTAACATGTCCGAACCATCTTAACTGATAAATAATATAAATGACAGAACATAGAAACAAATTATTTTTAAAAAGTATTGAGCAATATTTTTTTTTATTTTAAATTCTATATACCTGAGTATCGCTTTCTGTAAAATTTAATATATTCGTATCGGATATTAAATATGCCATAGGTTTCAGAATAAAAATATTACAAGGGTTCCCTCTCAATGATTTCATTCACATTTAAAAAAGGATGAGGTTATTTATACATCCGGTATGTATACGCAATTGGCTATTTATACATACTAAAAAACAAAAAAAAACCTAAACCAACCTACTAACCTAACCTACCCTAAATAGCCAATTACGTAAAAATACTGTATGTATAAATAGCCAATTGCATATACATACCGTATGTATAAATAGCCACTTTCTTTAAAAAATAATATTGTTTGTAAAAAGAAAAGAAAATATCGCAAAAAATAAACAAATAATTAGTATAAAAATGAACTAAAATCCGTCTCTGACATTTGGTGACATAATGTGTACAGTATTATTGTATAGATACATAGTTATACCACAAACAGAAACTAAACTGTATAATACATACATACATACATACAAAGCCGTGCAGAACGCGCTGAGCAACAGTACTTTCCTTATATGGTTATAGATTTTGTGCTCGGCATGGCCCCATTTGGCTGCAACAGCCCACTGACTCAGAACCATTCAGTATCCAATTTGGAGTGCGGAGACCGTGCACTCAGCGCACCAACTTACTTCACACACACACACACAGGATGCACATTTATTTCCTAATTTGTACAAATCGAATTATCATCAAAATGTTTCTCGCAATCGAATTTTTACATGACATATTTTAGTTACAATATTCGGAAATGATTTTAGGAGATTTTTGTCGAAATGAAATTATTTGATTGATAAACAAATTATTATTATTATTATTATTATTATCAGGAACGCTCACAGAATATGTTTTTAAGGCGATTATGTCGAGTTTATTTATTAAAGGCTCGTTACATAATAAATACTTAACTAATATCAACTTTAAACTGACCAAAAAGCATCGCATTTAAATTCTACTATAATAATATTTACATACATACATACACAATCACGCCACGTACACAAAAGGGTGTGGCACAAACTCTTTTCATCAAACCGAAATCAGTCGCCTCCAAACATTCCTATTCAAACAAGCAACTTTCGCTTCATCCACATTCATAATTCTTCTCATACATGCTCTTTTATTCCTACTACTTGGAAACTTTCGCTCACGTAAAACACTCTCAATCATACCAATAATAATATTTACTGCTGCCAATAAAACGATGCTTTTTTGTCAACTTTTTACAGCTCTAATCGAAAATTTTTTGTTGTTGTCAATTAAACAAAGCTTTTTTGTCTGCTTAAAGTGAATTTTAGTTAAATTGTTTTCTCAGAGCTAACAAGAGTCCATTTTCTGGAACAATATTTACAATTTAGAACACATTTGGACTATTCTGAATATTTTCCGTATGTATGAGCAAAATATCCAAAGATATAATAGAAAATATAAATATTTTTTATAGAAAACAAATTTTCTCACATTTTTTAAATTACTAAACAGGCATTAGTAAACACTTTCAAATTTTCTCTCTGTCTTTATACTCTTTATTTGAGTTGTATAGGTATTATTTGTTTAAAAATTCTGCGACATTTAAATACAAAACTTATAGATTTCTATTTACTTATGATAATGAATTCGTGATGCAAATAGTTAATTTAATGATAATTTTGATGTAAATTTAAACATTGAATATATTAATTAATAATTCTTAACTATAACAAATTAAATTTTCTTTATATTCAGACACAATGGAGTTAAAATTACTTTCTTCAATTAATCATATTATCTTGTTTATTATAATATAGTTTCTTGAGTGTTATTAATTAAATTTTTTTTTATGAAAAATCTAATTTAATTTAATTTTGTTCATTTTATATGGTAAAAAATAATAAGATAATTATAGTATAGAGTATAAATTATTGCAATATGAAATTTTACAAAATACATTGTATGTATGTAGTTCTGTCTAGATTTTAATTTTAGTTAGACAAACACTTTTGCATACTATACAATTTTAAAATGGGACAATTTCCTTTCTATCGAAAGTTAGCACTTTAGAATACACAATTTGTATAAAAGACTAAAATTCGTCATATTTAGGAAGTGGATTTTTTTAGAATGAGGCTTTTTATACATACGGTATGCATACGCAATTGGCTATTTATACATACTAAAAAAATAAATCTAAACCAACCTACTAACCTAACCTACCCTAAATAGCCAATTACGTAAAAATACTGTATGTATAAATAGCCACATTCTTTTTTTAAATTGTTCCAATGTTGATTTTATGATAATTAATTGTGCTATTTTGGTAATTAAATTTAGCTTAAATCTTTAAATTTAAAGTATTTTAAGTAAATTTCAATTTTGGTTAGTACTATAATTGCGAAATCTTTAGCATAAATTTCTTGAAATATAAATAGCATACATGATCAGAATGCTTTATTTATTCTGATCATTAAATTTAGTTTAAATTTTTAAATTTATTTGTTATTTATTTTTATATTTCATTTTTATGTGCTCATTTATTTTATTTAATTTTATATATGTAAAATTTAATTCTATCTGTAAAATTGATTAATTTATAGCAAATGCTAAATAAATGCAATTATTATTATTATTATTTAAAGAACTTTAAGTAAATTTCAATTCTGGTCAACACTTAAATACTTTAAGTGTAAAACTATAGCTTAAATTCCCTTAAATTTGAATGGCCATCGGAGGTGCTGTAACTGCTAAATTTGAGGTTCAGAATCGCTAAGTTGACAAAATTAGTGTGAAAATTATAAATTTTTGTAATTTTTTATATTTAGATAAAATTGGAAGATAGGAAATTAAATATATACATTGCTAATATAGAAATAACTCTTTAAATGATTAAAGATCTTTAAATTTAAATATGATGGCTAGAATGCAGCGTAAGTCTCATTTAAGCTAAAGATCTTTAAATTAGCGATAAGAAATTAGTTTTTTAAGTCATAGTATTTTCAGAACTAGACCTAAAACTTATTTAGTATGCATATCTATTTAGAGCTGCAACAGTTTTTAAAATTGTTAATAGCATATTGTACTTGTTCTTCAAGTATAGAAGAATGATTAATAAATTTTATTTATTATTTTTTTCCAATTATCTATATCTATATTATTAACATTTTCAATTGTTTTCTTAATAACGATTAATTAATAATTTTTTGTTATATAGTTATAGAAAATAATTATATTTTTGCAAGATTATAAAAATATATACATATCTTGTAAAAAATATAAATTTTTTGTTAGTATTTTCATGAATGTAATTTTTCATAAAAAATATAATATCAAGTAAATTATCACAGTAAAATTACAAAGTGTTGTTATTTTTAATTTAAAAACCTATGTAAAGTTACATAAATTTAAGATATATTTTTTACAGTGTAAATATATTATTAATTGAAAAGAAAAATATAATTTTTTAACAAAATTAGAATGTTATTTTATCAATGTTCCACTTTTTAATCAAATCGCAAAAAAACCAATTAACGAAATTAATTTTGTATATAGGAGAAAACGTTATTTTCTGAACATATAAATTAAAATGTAAAATTAAATCTGTTACGGTACTGGAGTATTTAACGCTAACGACCGCATATTTATTGTTTTATTAACACATCTGTTGCTCGTTTTAACACTATAGAAGTGTTAGTATGTAACTTAATTATATGCAAAACGTTAAACATATATTAATTTCATTAAGATTTTTCGAATTTATTTACGTAAATCAATTAGTATTTAAATGTTAATTACTTAGATTATATTGTAATTATTGTATAAAATTAACGATCAATTTATGTTGTTTTTTTTTCCTAAATTTTATACAGCATACATACACAATCACGCCATGTACTCAAAATCACGAAATTAATTTTCTTCAAGCTTTCTTACACTGTAAAAAATATATCTTATATTTATGTAATTCTACATAGATTTTAACAATAACAAAATATAAAAAAAAAACCTTTTTAAAAATCACGCTAATATTTAAATGCACTAAAAAAAGGAAAATAAATTTTTTCCTGGTTATTCAAATTTTTTAGAAAGAAATAAAAGCGTGGAGCGCCAGGAAACTATATATTTCGCAATGATGATTAAGCGCTCCACGCTTTTATTTCTTTCTAAAAAATTTGGATAACAAAAAAAAATTTATTTTCTTTTTTTAAGTGCATTTAAATATAAGCGTGGTTTTTAAAAAGTTTTTTTTATATATTTTATTTTCTGCTTTTTAGTCTTTTTTTTGTTTGTTAAAATATTGTGTTGTCTCCTGGAATAAAACTACATGCAAAATTTCAGTGAGATCAGATGAAAGGAAGTGGTCTAAACATTGGTTACAAGATTTGACCGTGGCAACAGAGTGAGCTAATATAAGCGTGGTAAAAATAACAACATTTTGTAATTTTACTGTGATAATTTACGTGTTATTACAGTTTTTATGAAAAATTAAATTCACAAAACATGTAGAATTACATAAAACTTTTAATTTTTAATTAATGGACAAAAATTTTTAAAAATTTATTTCAAAAAAAAATTTATCGAACTTTTATGATCTAGTTACTTATTTGTTACCTAGTAACTTGTATGTTCTACATACTGTAAAAATTCGACTGATATAAATTCGACATTTTCGACGTTGAGTTTGTCGAAACGTCGATTATTAATAAATATTAATACAGAACTTAAACCTAAAGCCGTTTTATTTTATACTAGTATATTATATTCTGAAAGATTTTTTACTATGTTAAATAATTATTACTTTAAACGACATTTTTAACATATTCTGCTAGTAAAGTTTCTAAATTTTTACTTTTTATTAATAAAAATAAAAATAATTTCCGCTCTGTATAGTAATTTCACAATATTAAAAATATCAACTCTTTTTGGAAGTTTGTTTGGAACCATTTTACTTACTTATTTTTATATGTGTAGTAATTAATATACCTAAAATAATATATACAAAAATATAATTTCACTTTTCATTCATCGTTCAGATATTCAAGCCCATATATGGCATTGACTATAAATATAAATAAGAATTTTTCATTTCAAAACTGAAATCGAAATGTTCATATTGAATTGGGTACCTGTCCAAACGTTCGTCAATTGTTTTCGATTACGTATGCGTGGTTTGTTTTTGGCGCGTGTCCAAAAATACATTGACATCATCAACTGACCTTGACAATGTCCGTTGATCGCGCACGATGTTGATGGTTCAACTGTCGCTTGCATACATATGAACGTTTTGTTTGTTATGGTGGAATATTTTTTCGACGGTTAAAAATGCCGATTTTTTGTTGCATGTTTGTTTGTGGATGTAACACTGGTTTAAAATAGCAAACAAGTATATATGTTTTAGCTTTTAGATTATAAATAAATATGTATACATTGTGGCAGGCATTTGTTTTGAGAGTTTTGAGAGTATTTATCTATTATTTGGAGTATTATTAAGAAAGTGGCTATTTATACATACGGTATGTATACGGAATTGACTATTTATACATACAATATTTTTACGTAATTGGCTATTTAGGTTAGGTTAGGTTAGGTTGGTTTAGGTTTTTTTTTTTTTTAGTATGCCTCATCCTATTATTAAAGCTTTACAGCGCTATTCTCAGAGCCGTATTTATGCACAGGCGCATGAGGCGCAAGCTGGGGCCTCGTAGCTAAGGGGCCTCAGATTTTAAATCAGATATCAGTCACTGAGATCAATTTGAAAATTATTTTAATTTCTAGTTTTAATTTAGGAGTAAATTATATTTCAAGACGTTTCTAATGTTGTCATTGTCAATAAGATAATAAAAACCTGCATATTAAGTAGGGTGGCTATCTGGCTATTGTAACAAAAGGGACTATTTTCTCTCTACCCGCTAGTTGATATTGCTATTTGTCTTCCAAGAATTTATGCAATGTTAAAATTTTGCAAAACAAGAAAATCTTTCGAATCCTCTCGAAATGTACAAATTTATAAACCAGTGACGAATGCATCTGGAGAACGTTCGTTTTCAGTTTTAAAACAAGTGAAAAAATATTTGAGAAATAGTTTACATCAAAATTGTGTAATTTAAGCTTATTGTTTATTGAAACAGAGTTACAAAAATCGATCAATTATGATGATATTGTTGATACGTTTGCTAAGGTAAAAGCGCGTAAAAAGTTTATTTAAGATTATTATAAAATTTATAGCCATGTGTGTATTTCCCTTTTTTCTTATGTACTTATACATTATTTTGTTTTGTTTTTGCTGATTTTTAATACTTTGACTGCAAGGAAAAAGAAGTATAGCGTTTGGTACGGTGTCTGTAACATTTTCAAAAAAAAAATTGTGTATAGAAATCCTTCATATAGCCTCTAGATGACGAATCTAAACTTAGTTTATGTGGGTGTATGGATGTGCGTTGTCAGCTCGCTCGCTCGCTCGCTCACTCGGTCGTCAGACAAAATTTTGTGATCGCAACTCCTCCTAGACGGTTCAACCGATTTTAATGAAATTTTCAGAATAAATTTGTCAACTTTCTGAGTAAAAAATTACTAAAGTTTTTAAAAATTTATTGTGGCTACATTATTTATCCTATCTTGATCAAATTTTCAGGAAAGATTTCCCTAGTGCCCACATAAATTTCGTAATTTTAATAAAATACAGTGTTGCCAACTTTCTGAGAAAAAAATTAATAAAATTTTAAAAAATTTATTACGGCCATGTTGTTTAACCGATTTTGTTTAAATTTTCACAAAAGATTCTTCTGGTATCCATATAAATTAGATAATTTCAACAAAGTACAGTGTTGCCAATTTTCTGAGAAAAAAATTACTGAACTTTTTACAAATTTGTTATGATCCCTTTATTTTACGGATTTTGATCAAATTTTCACTAAAGATTCTCCTGGTGCCCGCATAAGTTATGCAATTTTAACAAAATACAGTGTTGCCATCTTACCGAGAAAAAAATTACTAAAATTTAAAAAAATTTATTGTGGCTACATTATTCATCCGATTTTGATCAAATTTTCAGAAAAGTTTCTCCTAGTGCCCACATAAATTATAATTTTATTAAAATATGGTGTTGCCAACTTTCCGAAAAAAAAATTAATAATTTTCTAAAAATTTGTTTTGCCCGCATTATTTATCCGATTTTAATGAAATTTTTACAGAAAATACCCTTAGCGCCTATAATATTATATATTAGCAAAATACAATGTTGCCAACTTTCGATGAAAAATTTTTTTATTCCTATTTCTTATCATTTATGTGATAATGTCAAAGTAGTCTATATATGGGTTTACCCATATACTTCTAATCTTGTTTTGATCTAATACCAATGTATAAACAATTTAAACAAATTAAAAACATTTTCATATATTAATAATAATAGGACTAAAACTAATTTTTTTCCACTGACAATTTCTTTTCAGTTGAAGAATATCTGCAGGGGGGCATCATATTTCAATTGCGCCTGGGGCCTCGAAAGAGGTAAATACGGCTCTGGCTATTCTGGTCATTAAATGTAGCTTAAATTTAAAAAGCTTTTAGTTAATTTCAATTTTGGTCACTACTTTAAGTGTGAAATCTTTAATTGAAATTTCTTTAAATTCAAATAACATGCATGTACAGAATTGCTCTATTAAAATTTATTTAAATATCAGTATTAATATTATAAAGGGTTTTTTTTTTAATAAATTTTTACCAAAATAATTTTTGATGTTGATGTATGGTAGTGAATGTTGGGTTTGGTTGCAAAAGCATAAACGGAAAATGATTGTTGTGGAAATGAGATTTTTACGTGGGGTATGTGGTGTAAATAGCAGAGATCGGGTACGAAATAGATTAGTGTATGATGAGTGTGTAATTGAAAAAAATGTTGTAGCAAAAGTTGGTGTTAGATGGTGTTAGTCAGTTAAGATGGTTCGGACATGTTGAGCGAATGTCTAATGAACGTTTGGTAAAAAAGATTTATTTGAATGATTTTGATGGTATACGTTTGCCAGTGGACGTCCGATGAGTAGTTGGAGTGGTATGATTGAGAGTGTTTTGCGTGAGCGAAAGTTTCCAAGTAGTAGGAATAAAATAGCATATATGAGAAGAATTTTGAATGTGGATGAAGCGAAAGTTGCTTGTTTGGCTAGGAATGTTTGGAGGCGACTGATTTCGGGATGATGAAAAGAGTTTGTGCCACATCCTTTTGGGTACATGGCGTGATTGTGTATGTATGTATGTTTTAAAATTAAATTTAAAGTGATTTAACGTTTATTTAACATTACTTACGAAGAGCATTATAATAGTTTATTTAAATTTTATAATATCAAGTACAATAAACAATATAAAAATAGAAGAACTATCCATATTTATAAAAAAATATTTCTTTTGAAATATATGATAGGAACACTTTTTTACAAGAAAGTCCAAACTGAGAATAAACACTAACAAAAGTCAATTTCAAATTTTACTGGAATAATTATTATTGCTATTAATAAAACGATGCTTTTCTGTCAATTTTTCAAACATGTAATAACAAAACAATGTTTTTTATCGATTTAAAATTAATTTTAATTAATGCGTTTATTATGCAATCGGCTGTTAATTATCAACGATTTTTATGTATATTTAATAACTTTATAATTATTTTACTGAAATACCTAAATATGAAATAATAAATTTTATTCTGGGTTAGTCCAAAATATATAAAAAAATAAATAAGTACAGATTTGTATTTGTCAGGATATGAGTCAAAAATAAAATTCTAATAAATAAGGAAGGTTTTAGTATTTTATCTATTTTTCTTGATAATGTTGGAAGTACTTTTTACAAATCGGATGTTGTCTGTAATCTATATTTTATATTATCTTCGTTTTTTTTTGTTTGGAATTTTAAAAAACTTTGATTAGTTCATTACTGTTTTTTTAAACTACCTAACAATTTTTGTGAACCATGATTAATAGAAATTATTTTTAAATTTATTAAAAACCATAATCTTTAATATTATAAAAATATTCCGTATTCCCACCTAGTTTGTTTATGAAAAAGTGCTTTTATTTTTTACTATAAAATAAATTTCTACTTCTACCTCTTATCAAATATGAGCAGTATATCTATTTCTTGATATATTTTTTTATATCTAATATTATAAAATTCAAATAAACTAATTAAATAATACTCAAAAATATTGAGATTTTTAATTTTTCCCAAAATTTCACAAGATAATCAGTCATTGAATTTTGTGAAAAATTGAAAATCTCAATATTTTTGAGTTTTATTATATTAAATTTCACAATGACAATACGAACGTTTATTTGTTCAAGGTCCTAGTATTAAACTAATTAAAATTGATTAATAAGTAATTTTAAGTAAATTTTGAGAAACATTACTTTTAAAAGTGAGGTGAGAATACGTATTATTTTTTTTTAATATTTGACCATTGAGCCATCTTGAGCCATTCAATCTATCGATAAGTATCAAGCTAACAACAATAACCCTTCAGATATTATAATGCAGTTTTATAATATTTACAAACATGACTAATAAATTTATTAATTTTTATTTGGTCAAAGACTCACAAAAACTCAGTGATGTGAATAATAAATAACGTTAATTCTGTCAAGAAATATATATAATATATATTAATGTCCGTTAAAAAAACAATTTTCCAGTAAGGCTAAAATTAACAGGATGTATTTACATGCGTTTTTAAAAAATTTCACTTGTGTAGAGGAACCTGTTACTTTCGTAAAATATTATTTCTGATGTTTCGATGTAAATTTATCGATTTTAGCCTTACTGGACAAATGTTTATTTTTACGGACACTCTAATATATAAATTAAAATAAAACGGCTTTAGGTTTAAGTTCTGTATTAATATTTATTAATAATCAACGTTTCGACGAGCTCAACGTACGTCTTCTTGAGGAAAAATAATACAAATAACATTTACAGTAAATAACAGAACATGGAAACAAGTTACTAGGTAACAAATAAATAACTAGATCATAAAAATTTAAACCTAAAGTCATTTTCTTTTATATAATGTGTTCTGAAAGATTTTTTACCATGTTATAAATATATTGTTTAATTAGATTGTGAATAATATGAATAATATTAATTATGAAGAAAGTTATTATTTAACGAAGTATATAGAAGAACGTAATTATACGCGAAACCAAAAGCAATCAATTATCTGTAATAGTTGCAACTTCAAAGGGTAATCCCAAAAATGGCATATTTAAGAAAAGAAAAAAGCGCGCGCATTTGTCAGCAGAAAAACAAATGCATCTCGAATTCATCTCATGCACGTTCTGGCATAATGCGAGAACAGGTAGGATACAGTAAATATATTCCACACGCGCATGGCAAAGAAGGTGGCTATGGGCAGCACAAGTGAATAGGACAGTTGTGTATAGTAAGCGCAGAAAAACTGGAAACCAGAATGAAGTACAGCAAACCAGCCCTCGCCTCGCCCCTCTCTGGTTGATATGAATGGCTTTGAAATGGGCTCTATACGAAAAAGGACTAGAACTAAACTCGAATTGCCGATTATATACATATAAATAAAGGCGGGTAAAACTGGTATGGCTTTGGATCAGTTATTGAATTGAATCGAATTGAATGTCTTTCTTTGTCTTTCGGTTTTGCTTGTCTGCTTGCCTGCAAAGGATAACGGTAAATTCTCTTTCTTAATTCATTTCGAGATTGTTCGGTGTGTGTGTATGTGAAAATTATGTATCAATGGTTGGTTACATTCACAATAATTATAACATATTTGATATGTGAATAAATGTTTTAATTGATGTAGAAATATTTGATGCATAAGTATGTTTATTTAGATATTAAAAACGGTTTTAAAACTGTATATTTTTGTTGGATATGCTCACACAAGAAAATACGTGTACTTTAGAAGGAATTTCATCATATTAGAATTTAATCAAAATATTTATATTATGCTACAGAATAACAATCACATATGTACACAGAAAATGTTATATTATTATTATAATTATGCTGTTATTATACAGAGGGGCGGGGGTGTTTACGATTTTCTTTGTATCCTTTAAGGGGGCGATAGTACACTTTAAAAGGAGTCGATAAACCTTAAAACGCCTTAGTAAAAGTCGTCTCAAAAGCGAGATAATTCTTTTAGTTTTTACTGGAAACGATTAATTTGTTTTAAACTCTAATGATCTACTACATAATCAGTATTGTTCTTATTTATCTTTTTTTTGACTAATAATTTCATTATTTTTACCTTGTTCTTTAAAAATCGTGATAGTCCATCGTTATTCTAATATCAAATTAGTCGATATGATGATGTTGTTTTATGGGAAAGTATACATCAACATAGTGATAACTTCGAACATCTTTTCTAGTGGACAATGCTGATTAAGTAGTAGATTACTAAAAACTAAAAGAATTATTATCTCTCTTATGAGACGATTTTTAATATTTAACAATAACTGCCAAATTTTCCAAATAAACTTAAATCTTTGACAAAATTTGTCTGTTTTGACAAAACAAATTAAATACTAACAAACAAATTTAAAACTATTATTTTATATCTTTGAAATTTATTTTGCGGGTAGTTTGAAAAAAATATATTCATTATTACACTCATATTTTGTTTTGTTCAGCTTACACTTGGCCACAAATATCTGAACTCAGCACAAAAAGATATATTTTGCACACCTAGTAACGTTAAACAAAATATATTATTTTTGAAGAAAAAACGTTGACCGTTCGATTTGTGAAATGGGAATATGACAGTAATCAGAATACGCATAAAGTTTGTTTAAATATATGTTTGCGTGGACGTCCGATGGGTAGATGGAGTGGTATGATGGAGTGGCTTGCATTAAATTCAAAATTTTCCAAGTAGTGGAAGAGTATGTGTAAGGGGATCACGAATGTGGGTGAAGCTAGAGTTGCTTGTCTGGATAGGAAAACTAATTTCGCGATAGTAAAAAGAGTTTGTGCCACATCCTATTAGGTACATGGCGTAATTGTGTATGTATGTATTTAACAGAAATGAGCATTCTTATTCAAAAAACATCTTCTTATTTCTTTAGTTTTATTTAAAAAAATTTGGGGACCCAATTTTGAGATTTTCCTCTGATGTTAAAATTTGTCAGCACGGTTCTGTTTCTAGTTATAGAAAATAATTATCAAATTTATCTTTAATAACGTTATCAATTACTACAAAAAATAATAAAATAATCAATACCGATAAATATTGGTAAGTATTTTTCGAAACACATGTAATACTGATAAATTATTATACACATAGATTAGAACAAAATGTATCTATATAAATTTTTTATAAAATATATTAAATTGTCCTTTTATGGCAATAGCTACTACATTATTTTTAGATAAAATCTAATTAAAATTATCACAATATAATTTACGATTAAATTGGAGATAAATTATCGTATTAAATCGTAACAAAACATCAACAGACCATGTTATAATATTGTAAATAAAAAAGTGTCCGCTTTTCATTATTTTTAATTGCATTAGACTTTCTTTTTATTACAAGTAACGTACCAAATACAATCTAATTACAAATAATATTATTCATGTAAAATATGTATGAATTATTTTTGAGAAATTAAATTGTTATACATGAATATTTATAAAGATAAGCCAACTACAACGGAATAAATTAATCTGTAATACTTATAAAAATAAAGTGGTGTATATCTATATCTGTCTAATAGCTTATATATATATATATAACACAAAAATTAATAAAATTATGATTTTGAATTATTTAAATGATTTTTGGTATAGTTTATTTATTATAGAAATTTTTATTAAAATTAAAATAGCTTTTATATACATATAATATTTATCAAATATTGTACAAAGGAAATTTTTTATAAAATTTAACCACTAAAACCTCAACAGATTAATTTGGTTTTTTTACCAATTGAATATATTTAGAATTACAAGAACTATAAAATATGAAGATAACTATTCTTCCGATTTTAATAAAATTAATACATAATATTGTTGTAATTTTTCTCTGTCCAAAAAAAATTAAAATCATCTAGGTTATCTTATACTATCAATTTTTGTATATGTATTTATTTGTTTGTAAATTTTATCTATGTTCTGTTATTTACTGTAATGTCATTTGTATCAGTTTTTCTGATAAAGACGGACGTTGAGTTCGTCGAAACGTCGATTATAAATAAATATAGAACTTTATCCTAAAGCAGTTTTATTTAGATGTAAGAATTTTGATGAAATATGATTCCCACCTCTTTTATTTATGAAAAATTGCTGTAAAATAAATTTTTACTTCTACTTCTTATCAAATATGGAATAGTATTTCTATTATTAAAATATATTTTTTATATCTAATATTATAAAATTTAAATAAACTAATTAAAATGGTTTATTAAGTTATTTTAAGTAAATGTCAAAAGTAATTTTGTCAAAAATAACTTTTAAAAGTGAGGTGAGATGAATTTACGTTTTTGGATGGGGTTTATGCTATCGATTTTGCAAAAAATACATGTAGTGATTTTTACCTATTCGCATAAATTATAACACTAATTACCTCATAAGTAATAATTAACCAAACATACTTGTTTCATTATTTTATTTATTTTGAATTTATATAAATTTGAATTAAAATGTGTTTCAAAACATAATCAATATTATATATTATTTAATTTTTATTTAGAATTCGAATAGTTTTTCTTACATATCCATTATTGGTTAAAATTGTTCTTGTATCAGAATGGAACTAAACGATTATTATTTATAATAAAATATTCCATACGTGTAATAAATAAATACATTTTTGAAACTAAATATGAGTCATATTCGTACCATAAATATAAATACTTTTAAAGAAAACATGTGACTAACGTAAGTAAGACTTGTTTAACAAATTTACTATATTTGTCACTAATCATTGATAAAAAATGAAACTTGATAGGAATATATTTTATTTGTATAATGGTGTCTTTATATACCTATATACACTATACATATATAATAATATTGAAAAAAAGTTCTGTGAAATTAAACTAATAATATTCTAATGTTGAGATTTTTTCCAAAAATTTGCTACATACTTAGCATAAAAGCTAGCTAGATGATTACACCTGCATCAGTGTTTTCGGACATTGATCAAATCACCATACTGATGAGCTCCTAAAGAGCCATTAACAAGCTGATTCAATGATTAACTTGTGAAATTTTTGGGAAAAATCTCAACATTAGAATATTGTTATACAAATATGCACAGGATGTGGAAAAAGTATAGAAACGGTCGAATAACTCTAAAAATATAAACATACAAAAAAAAATACGTGTTTTATATTTTCAAAAAAAGCTATTCAATGATACCAAACTTGATCCCTCTCATCCAAGTGGTTGTAGTGGGAGGCAACTTTGTAATATTAAATGGGAACATCCAATTTTAATTGCAGATTTGGATTCTACACCCTGAATTATGTAGGGTTTATCTGAATTTTTCGTTAGTTCGTGATAATCGCAGAAATTAAGATTTTTCGCAAATTTTGGGGAATTTTAATCTCGTTATTTAAAAATAAAGTTAGGTATGTTAAATTTGTTTTTAACTATTTAGGGTTAATAAAAAAACCGCCCCCACCCCCCAATAAAACTCTACACTGGTGGTGAAAGAAATAAAACCAAACAAAAATGGTCACGTCAATTATAAATGACAACTTATATTTTGAGTAAGATTTAAAAATAAAATAATTACGGAGGTTAAATTCACTGAATGTTTTATTATAGCGAGATCAAAGTATTCTACAATGACGTAATTGTAACCTACAAAAAAAGCAAATAAAATTACTTTGCAACACTGAAACGCCAGGTGATAATTTCAAACAATATTGATAAAAATACAAAAATTCAAGGATAAGATTTTTAAAATACCATTGCGAAAATTATTTTCAAAAATATTTTATTTACTTATCAATTCTTTATTTTTTGAAAAAGAAACATAACCGAATTGTTTACGTATATTTGCAGTTTAAAAACAAATGAATGATGTCAGCTGAGCCCGAAGCTGATAAAAGTATCATTCTTTCCAGATTTAAACACATTCTATTAATAATTATTATTTTATAATATTTTAACGTCAATAAATTCGCGTGCACACTTATTTAATTACCAAGAATAAATTTAATTTTCAGATTATGCATATTTTAAATTTCTTTTAAATATAGTTTAGTTATCAAAATATATGATGTGACAAAATTTGGAAAAAATGCAGTATGAATTTTTAAAATAGAAATTATCAGAGTTCAGCGAATTTTTAGCAGCAATTTGATATTTCAAAATATTACTTGTTGCATAAAAATTAGGTTTCATAAAAAATATTAAAATTTAAACTACTCTGGTCAAGTTCAGCGTCATTCGAAGTTTGAGTTGTGTTTAAGAAAAAAAATTGAAGTAATAAAATATAGAATAAAATTAATCTACTTTGAAATAAATTCTTAATATTTTGTTATAAATTTTCAATAAAAATATAAAACTGACAAAATTTTATTGATATTTTTTTAATTTTTATACTTCTTTTAATATTTTTATCAAATTTTGTTTACATACCTTAAAAAAATAAAAGTAATGAATAATTATTAGAAATCACAATAAAATTAATTTTATTATCTCTAACATTTATATAAAATTTTGCCAGTAAATAGTTTTTTAAACATTACACTTTTACACCACTTACAAAGTTTTGATATTCAAAGTACTCTGATATTTTAATAAAAAATCAAAATAATTATTAATGCAACATAGTAAAAAATCTTTCAGAATTCATTATATTAAAATAAAACTGCTTTAGGTTAAAGTTCTGTATTAATATTTATTTAAAATCGACGTTTCGACAAAACTCAATGTCCGTCTTTATCATTTATCCTGATGAAGCAGTTTTGTTTTAATAATTAATGTGTTTAAGAATTAGTAAAAATAAAATCATAAAACACTGTTGTTAATTATATTTATATCAAGATCATATTTGAAATATGAGTTCAGAAAGATGTATTTAATAAAAACTTTGTCAAAATATGTTATCACTGCTGTAATAATTAATTACATTATTCCCATATACATTTAAAATTTTTCTTTTATAAATTCTTTCATTATGATGTCACTGTGATTGTAAATAAAATATTACATAATAAATATTATCATAAATTAATTACTAATTAATATCATTAAAGATAACCTGAATTTAAATAATAAATTCGATACACAAATCAGGCTAAATAAAAACAATAGCCCAAACATACATTTTATTATAAAATAAATAATAAATATATAGGAAAAAATAAATAAAACAATAAATTAATAAATAAATAAATATATTTAGTTATTATCGCTGGCAATTAAATATCGCAAATGTAAACCAAACGCTGCAGTAGCTAGTCCAGAAAAATGACTGCTACAGCTGTTCGACATTTCGGCGTCTTCACGCTTTGTACGCCATCTCTGAGTGGTATTTTGTTGTATTAGAGTTTTTCTAGAGTTATGCGAACGGTAACATCCTTCACTGCTTTGCCAACCTCGTAGTTTTTCACGATATGATTGCTGAAGAAACTCCGCAAATCCTTCTCGCCCGCATAACAGCACTGTAAAATTAGTTACATATAATACATTTTCGGTTTTATTAGGGGGGGGGGGGGGGGGTATCCCACTTTGAAATTTCCAAAAAATTGATTTTTTTTGTGCTTAATGTTTTTTAGGATGTGTACTTTCATTGAGTATTTATTCCAAATTTTCCAGGAAATGTATGGTGCAGACATCGCCGATAAAAGATGAATTTCCTTTACATACAACTGTGTTGAAGCTTAAACTTTAAACGCGTTTTTCTTGAAATAGCATTTTTCAAATTGACGGGGGAAATATCTCGAACAATTAACATCCGATTTCGATGCGGTTTGGGCGTTTTTGTTTGGAATTAAATTTTGCGTGAAAATATGTAGACGTTTTTCGATATTTTATAAATAGAATTTTTGGTGGAAGTTTTTGGATGAAAAAAATGACGCCTTTTTCAGATGGCCACCATTTTCTTAAAAAATCTACTTTTCTTAATTTTCCTACATATTTCCACGCGAAATCTATTGTAGAATAAGGCAGTGGCGTAGCCAGAAACTTGTCAAGGGGGTTAATAATATTAATCAATAAAGATAATACTATAATTTGTATAAAAAATAAAGAGCAATAAAAGTTATTTTTATAAAAATGAAAGTAAAATAACATATTTCATATTTCACATACGTATGTTTTTGGTCGTTCAGGTTCATGGGGGGATTTCAACCCCCCCCTAACACCCCCTGGCTCCGCCACTGGATTAAGGTCATAAAGTCATTTTTGTTCCAGGATAAAAATTAACCGCTAATCACTAATGCACCGGGAGAGAACGTTGACGCGACCTGGTGCAGCGGCCTCGATACTGGCGCGATCAGGCACCAAAAAAGTTGAATGTATAAACAATAAAGCCATTAAAAAACATTTACCTTCCATTTTTGTTTTAATTCCGAAAAAAATCGCGAAACTGAGCAATTTTTCCGGCGTTTAAAGTGGGATATCCTCTTTTAAGGAAATAATTGTATGGGTTTCTTCGGTTCACATCTATTAAAACCCGTAGCTTTACAGAATATTTTGTCATTTTCTCTCAATAGAAAAATTCCATTTTCTAGAAAAAGACAAAACAAACTGTAACGCAACTCTAACCACGGGGTCGCGGACAATTCACCGAAAACAATTCACCGAAAACCGTTCACCGAAAACAATTCATCGAAAACAAATTCACCGAAGTACCAATTCACCGAAAAACAATTCATCGAAAAACAATTTATCAAATAACCAAATGAAATAGAATTAAACAACCTAACCTAACCTAATCTAACCTACCCATACCTAACCTCCGTAAAGTGTTAAAGAAAAAAATAAAAAAAATAAATACGCTTTTTTTAAAGACATTCCTAATATTCATAATATTAAGGATGAGGCATACTAAAAAAAAACCTAAACCAACCTACTAACCTAACCTACCCTAAATAGCCAATTGCGTAAAAATACTGTATGTATAAATAGCCATTTGCGTATACATACCGTATGTATAAATAGCCACTTTCTATTATTAATTTTAATTTCATTTCATTTCATTTGGTTATTCGATAAATTGTTTTTCGATTAATTGTTTTTCGGTGAATTTGTACTACGGTGAATTTGTTTTCGATGAATTGTTTTCGGTGAACTGTTTTCGGTGAATTGTTTTCGGTGAATTGTCCGGATACCCTAACTACGGTATACCAGCTCAGAAAATTCTATAAATTCAATGAATACCTACCGTGAAAGTCTGAAGATTACTATACATACATATATAATCACGCCATGTACCCAAATGAGTGTGGCACAAACTTTTTCCACTATTACAACAGTTTCCTCCAAACATTACTATCCAGACAAGCAACTTTAGCTTCATCCACATTCATAATACCTCGCATACATGCTCTGCTATTTCTACTACTTGGAAACTTTTGCTCACGCTAAACACTCTCGATCATAAAATTCCAACTAGTTAATGGACGTCCACTTGTAAACGTATAATATACAATAATTACTTTGTTCCGTATAGAGATCACCAATAACTGTCTGAGATAATAAATCCAAACTTCGAAATTCTTGCAAAATTCTGGAACATAACTGTTTAGCAATAGATTTATAGGTTGGTTCATCTATTGCACAATTTAAAGACTTCGCAATTTGTATATATAATAATCTGAAACAAAATTACAGATTTAATTTAATAACACAACTGATTATATGGGGCGTATAGATGCAAAACTCACTATTCAACAAAAAGTGAAAAATTTTGTGGGATTTGGACGTAGAATTTTACAAGGAATACGATAGTTAGGTTAGTTAGAAAAAAACTCAGTATTTAATATGAGAAACACTCTTTAAAGTTTAATGTTGGATGCAAAACTCACTACTTGCGTTGATAGTTTAGATGCAAAAGTAACTGTTTGCTTTCCACCAATAAAAATTTTATTGGTGGAAAGTAAACAGTTACTTTGTATGAATTAATGATGTATAAAACCAATGATTCACGATTTTAAATAAGTATTGCCATCTAGTAACAAGATTTTATCATCAAAATACAATTACACTTAGCTATAACAGTTTTTTGCAAATATCTCAGAACTTAAAATTTGCAAATAGTGAGTTTTGCATCTATACGACTCATATTAAAGATTCAAAAAATTGAAAAACTTTTAAATTTGAAATTAATTTTTTTTACTTTAATAAATTATAATTATTACTTGATAAATAATTAAATATGTCACTAATATTGAAAATATTATGCTATAGTAGTAAATTTCCTGTAATTTTTATAATTTTATAAATATGTATTAAAATTTAATTAATTACAAATATAATACAAACAAATGACATTGCAGTAAATAATAAGTTACTAGGTAACATTTAAGTAACTAGATCATAAGAATTATAGATTTTTAATTAATGGAAGCCAAATTTCATTTAACTCAGTGTCCCTTCACAATGGTTCATGTTATCTTTTTCTTTATAAATTTCTATTGATTTTATTATCAATCTGCTGCTAATATTGATTGGTCTAGAAATTATTACAGTATCTTCAAATTTTACATCATGATGATATTCTAACATATGTTCAGCAATAGCAGATTTATCTGGATGATTTTAGACGAATTGAACTTTTATGTGCTGTCAATCTAGTAGAAACAGTTATACCTGTCTGTCCAACATAAACCTTATCTTATTTGTTACCTAGTAACTTGTTTCTATGTTTTGTTATTTACTGTACTGTCATTTGTATCATTTATCCTGATGAAGACGGACGTTGAGTTTCTCGAAACGTCGATTTTAAATAAATATGAATACAGAACTTTAACCTAAAGCACTTTTATTTTAACATAATGAGTTCTGAAACATTTTTTTTCTACATCTTTATATTGTATTATATTTTTATACTTATGAGTTAATGGATATCCAGAAGATGAAGCTGTATCGAACATGAATGAACTGCAAAATTTTCCAGGTATACAATCATGAACTTCCTCGCCAGATCCTTTCCATATTAATTCTTTAAAGCAAAAATCAGATTCACTTTCAATAGGTGATCCTTTAAAAATAGCTTGGCTTGCTAGTTCTTCCAGAGATAAACTGCTCCAGTCGTACAATGGCAACTTTTGTAATTTTCCAGTTGTGAAATTATTACCAATCTCCCATTTTCCATTAATTATTTGTTTTACAACTATTAGACAAATAAAATAATTAATTAATGAATTGCTGGTCTGAATAGAGATGTTTGGAGAAAACTGATTTCAGGATAGTGAAAAGAGTTCGTGCCACACCTTTTTGGGTATATGGCGTGATTGTGTATATATGTATGTATGTGTAACTATTGAGGAAATTTTTTGATATATGTAATTCATTAATCATTTTATTGTAAAATAACAATTTTTTGGCATAAGCATTGTATATAGGTAATATAGTTCTTCTAAGCTAATAAAACTCCGTAAAATATGTAAACTAAAGCGTCGATTTAAACCAAGATACGAAATAGATTAGTGTATGATAAGTGTGAATTGAAAAAAGTTCGTGTTAAGTCAGTTAAAATAGTTCGGTCATCTTGAGCGAATGTCTAATGAATATTTGGTTAAAAGAAAATCTATATGAATAACCCCAATCAAATATGGCTTGTAATTACACAGTAGATAAAAAATTTATATCTGAGTGAATTTGTACTTGTTAATTCGGACACGTCCACTCAGAGACTTTGTTCTCTTAGAAGCACTGCATTTTATAAGTATATTTGTGTTCATAGAAATATAAATTTAATTTCAATTTTATAATTATAGAATAAAGAAATTATTAACGACCAATTTTGTAATAAGATTATAAAACTTACATTATTTTAAAATGTTTTAATATTTCAGCATAAAAATTTTAAAAAATTAATATAATACTTTATTATTGCAATGCTTTGTGGAAATATTTTTGAAAAAGTTCATTAAAAATAATTTAAATTAAAATAAAACGACTTTAATTAATACAGAACTACAACCTAAAGTCGTTTTATTAGCTAGTCGAAAAGACTAGCTTATAAAATCGTCAATACGGCTGGCTGGCTGGCTGGCTGGCTTGCTGGCTGGCCGGCCGTGTCCAAAAAATACGATAAATATGAGTGTTAATTATAAGTATAAAGGAGAGCTCGTAGAAAGCTGAAACTTGGCAATTAGATAGCTCATACCAAATAAAAAATTAAGTTCAATTTTCAGACCGCAGTGTTGCCAACTTTCCGAGAAAAAAATTACTAAAATTTTTAAAAATTTATTACGGCCATGTTGTTTAACCGATTTTGTTCAAATTTTCACAAAAGATTCTTCTGGTATCCATATAAATTAGATAATTTCAACAAAGTACAGTGCTGCCAACTTTCTGAGAAAAAAATTACTAAAATTTTTAAAAATTTATTATGACTACGTTATTTAACCAATTTTAATCAAATTTTCACTAAAAATTCTCCTGGTGCCCGCATAAATTATGCAATTTTAACAAAATACAATGTTGCCAACTTATTGAGAAAAAAATTACTAAAATATTAAAAATTTATTGTGGCTACATTATTTATCCGATTTTAATCAAATTTTCAGAAAAGTTTCTCCTTGTGCCCACGTAAATTATAATTTTATTAAAATACGATGTTGCCAACTTTCCAAAAAAAAAAATTAATAATTTTCTAAAAATTTGTTATGCCCGCATTATTTATCCGATTTTAATGAAATTTTTACAGAAGATACCCTTAGCGCCTATAATATTATATATTAGCAAAATACAATGTTGCCAACTTTCGATAAAAAAAAATTTTATCCCTCTATCTTATCATTTATGTGATAATGTCAAAGTGGTATATGGGTTTACCCACATACTTCTAATCTTGTATTTTGGCTAGTCGAAAAACTAGCTTATAAAATCAAACCACATTCGACTAGCTCCATTCTCGCTTTGCGAGAATATTATTTTAATATAATAAGTTCTGAAAGATTTTTACTAAGTATTTCTTACATTAATTGAAATATAATAATATAATAAAATAAAATATAGCTATTCTATGTTATAATGTAAAAATATAATTTGGGAATGATCAGGGTTGGACTGACCCATCGGGACACCGGGATTTCCCCGATGGGCCGTCATCATTATGGGCCGTGACCGGCGATTATCAAAAAAATTAAAACCGATCTTTGAGTTTTATAAAAATTTCAGAACAGATTATCCCCAAAAACATCGATATATATTGGCGTTTATTAGTTAGATTCTAATAACTTTCGCAAAATTAATAGTGGTAAATAAAGATTTATATTTAATTTTATATGTGTCATTTTTACTACTTTGACTGCAAGGAAAAAGTAGTATAGCGTTTGGTACGGTGTCTGTAACATTTTCAAAAAAAAAAAAAATGTATAGAAATCCTTCATGTAGCCTGTAGATGACGAATCTGAACTTAGTTTATGTGGTTTTTGTGCGTCGTCAGCTCGTTCGGTCGTAAGTCAAAATTTTGTGGCCGCAACTCCTCCTAGACGGTTCAACCGATTTTAATGAAATTTTCAGGATAAATTTGTCTAGTACCCAAGATGGTCATGTGGTTTTATTTTTTTCCAGTGATGCAAACTTTCCGAGAAAAAAATTACTAAAGTTTTTAAAAATTCATATTGGCTACGTTATTTATTCGATTTTGATCAAATTTTCAGAAAAGATTTCCCTAATGCTCCCATTAATTACATAATTTTATTAATATTCAGTGTTGCCAACTTTCCGAGAAAAAAATTACTAAAGTTTTAAAATTTTTATTATGGCCATGTTATTCAACCGATTTTACTCAAATTTTCACAAAAGATTATCCTAGTATTCATATAATTTATGTAATTTTAACAAAATACAGTGTTGCCAACTTTCCGAGAAAAAAATTAGTAAAATTTTTAAAAATTTATTATGACCATTTTATTTAACCGATTTTAATCAAATTTTCATAAAAGTTTTTCCTAGTGCCTAAATAAATTATGAAATTTTAACAAAATACAGTGTTGCCAACTTATCGAGAAAAAAATCACAAATTTTTTAAAAAATTCATTGTGGCTACATTATTTATTTGATTTTGATCAAATTTTTAGAAAAGTATCTCCTAATGCCCACATAAATTATAATATTATACAGTGTTGCCAACTTTCCGAGAAATGTCAAAGTAGTCTATATATGGGTTTACTTATATACTTCTAATCTTGTTACAATACATCTTTATTTAAAAAATATAAAAACATAACGTATTTGAACAATTTTGGGATGTAAGACCTATCCTGCAACTTTCGCCGGGCATAAATTTTTATTCAGTCCAACCCTGGATAAGGTATATTAAATATAATCAATACACCGTTTTGCGTATATGGTGTGATTATGTAAGTAAATATTCAAAATATCACTAAATAAAATTTGCTAAAACTCAATTTGTTTTGCTAAATTTACATAGAAAAAATAAATAACATATACATAAGTATAATTAATTTTTCCCAAACATATTATTCTAATTGGTACAAAAATACGTAAATATGTCGTAGTACATATAATAAAAATAATATACTTGACTTATTTGCGAATTGTTATATACATATTTACGTAAACTTGGTTGTTTTAAATTTATCACTAGTTTATCTGAATTTTTTAAAACTGTAATGACGTTTTTTGACAGACTAATTTAAATATATTACAATTAGATAATAAATTTCAACTATTTTTGTACTATTTCTTTTCGAGAAATTAACGAATTTTATATACAGTGTGTTGTGTTAAAGTATGGAACAAAATTCATAATTTCGTTATTTAATGTTTTCAAGAAAAACGCTCGGACACGTCGATTTTATTTTTTAATTAGCCACTTATGGCATATAAATTTTACTTATGACGTCATGCATTTTTTTGCACAATGACGTCATCATTGGTTTTTTTAAATGGCAACCCCAATTTTTTTTTACTGGTTTTTATAGATGATCCAACTACTTAAATGATGACGTAAAAAAAATTAGTACCTTAGATAACCATTTTTTTGAGAAAATAACACACTTAAAAATTTTAAAAAATATGTATCTATAAAACATATGCTTTGAAAAAAAAATGAATAATTGTTCTTTTCGTTGAAATATTGGAAAAAATGTCAAAATTATGTATGAAAATGATGAAAAACTATAGGCCCGTATTCTTACCTCACTTTTTCGTGAAAAAGTGATTTTATCATTAATTTCAAAATAACCTTTTGCTTCTGTTTTTAATCAAATATAAATAGTTTTTCTATTTTTGATCACATTTATTATATTTGATATTATAAAATTTAAATAAACTATTATAAAGTGCTTAATAAATAATTTTAAGTAAACGTCAAAAGTACTTTTAACAAAAATCACTTTATAAATGAGGTGAGAATATGGGCCATACATTTTACTGCAAGAATGCTGCACGAGATAAATTTTTATGTATTTTTATTATATTACTGTATATACAGACATTATGTATATTATATTAGCAAAAAATTAGTATTTCATAATCAATGATTCTAGCTAATGATCGGCATATACAGTCATTTCAATAATCAGTTAATACTGGATAAATAATCGATTAAAATCGAAACCAAAATGCAATTAAATATTTATTGCTCTCTAAAAAAAAGTGTCAATTAAAAGGAATGAGCAATATTATTCAACTACAGCGAACAACGCGTTGCTAATCAAACGAATTATTAGCAAAAGCAAAATAAAGTTCATGTTATTACTACAAACGATTATAAGCAACAAATGAAAATGGAAAAACGATATTATATTCTATGTTATTTGACAGGAAACACAATTACTTATTAAATTGAATTCACACTTTTATTGATGACAAAATTCAAAATACAAAAACAATACAATACCATAAACAGTCTAATGGTTGCTAGAGCAACGACACTCAGCAGTGGTGCCAATTAACCAGAAAATTAAGAAACATGTCAAACATAACATTTCTTCCCCCTTTTCCAATTGAATTATATAAGCATTGGTTATTTGTTTTGTGATGGAGAAAATCGTAAAGGCACGCGTGGAATTCGTCCTGTTCTGCGTGGAAACCCGGGACTGGAAGTTTCGGATGTGATTGCTCTTTCGGAACTGCCCGAAGACTCCGGTGATTCAGGCGTCGTTGGTGACCTGATCAATTCGGGTCTGAGCCTCTTCGGTGTTGACGCTATCGATGGTTCAACGGGTGTCGCCACTCGTTGTCGAGCGATTCTTGGTGTTGAGGAAGCGATCACTCGTGGTCGAGTGACTCTAAGTGTTGAGGGAGCGATTGCCGTCAGCTCATGAAATCGGACTCTTCTTGGTGGTTCGGAAGACGGTTGAAAGTGTTGCGTGTTACCACCGGGTAGTACCACTTCCTGATTGTCTTGGTGTCTCCGGATCTGGTCAACATGTCTTCTAAATCGTTTTCCCAAGTAATCGACTTCATAATGTAGGTTTCCCAGGCGTGTAATGATGGTACCAGGAACCCATTTGCTAATGCGTGGATTGCCTGAGACAAAGTAAATAGACTGGTTGGGATAGAAGGAACGATATGTAGAATTCATTTGCGATTGCTGTTTCTCAGTGACTTTGGTGTTGACGTCATCTGGAATGACCAAGTTGAATCGAGTGCGTAAGTCACGGCCTAAGAAGAGTTGAGCCGGTGCTTGACCTGTTGTAGAGTGAGAGGCTTTCCTGTACTGGCGCAAGAACTCGTTGAGGTTTTGTTTCAGAGATCCCTTGGTCGTTCCCATAGCGTAGAGGGCATCCTTGACTGTCTGCACGTATCTTTCGGCTTGACCATTTGTTGAAGGATGGTACGGTGCGGTCCGTTTATGGTACTTCACTTCACTTTTTCGGAGGAATGTTTGGAATTTCTCGGATACGAATTGACGGCCGTTGTCGGAAACAATGGTGATCGGTACACTGTATGCTGCAAATAGATCATCCAGCAGAGCAGTTGTAGAAGCTGTCGTCGTTGTATCTGTAGTCTTGACCTCCAGCCACTTGCTGTATGCATTTACTACTATCAGAAGCATTGTGCCGGCAATAGGGCCCGCGTAGTCAATGTGCACGCGTTCCCATGGGGCCTTGGGATACTCCCAGTGGTGCTCGCGATATTTCGGAGGGTCATGCGCGTGTGTAGCGCATTCAGCACAAGACCTGGCAGACCGCTCAATTTCCGCATCGATACCAGGCCAAAACACAAAGGAGCGAGCCATGCTTTTTATTTTTACCATTCCGATATGAGCCGTGTGCAAATCATTCAGGATCGCTTCCCGTAATGCTGAAGGAACAACAACTCGATGTTCGAACAGCAAACAATTTGCGGCGAGAGTGTATTTAGTTTCGGGTTCCAAACATTCCTCCGAAAAAGTGGAGTCAAGTACCATAAACGGACCGCACCGTACCATCCTTCAACAAATGGTCAAGCCAAAAGATACGTGCAAACAGTCAAGGATGCCCTCTACGCTATGGGAACGACCAAGGGATCTCTGAAACAAAACCTCAACGAGTTCTTGCGCCAGTACAGAAAAGCCTCTCACTCTACAACAGGTCAAGCACCGGCTCAACTCTTCTTAGGCCGTGACTTACGCACTCGATTCAACTTGGTCATTCCAGATGACGTCAACACCAAAGTCACTGAGAAACAGCAATCGCAAATGAATTCTACATATCGTTCCTTCTATCCCAACCAGTCTATTTACTTTGTCTCAGGCAATCCACGCATTAGCAAATGGGTTCCTGGTACCATCATTACACGCCTGGGAAACCTACATTATGAAGTCGATTACTTGGGAAAACGATTTAGAAGACATGTTGACCAGATCCGGAGACACCAAGACAATCAGGAAGTGGTACTAGCCGATGGTAACACGCAACACTTTTAACCGACTATCGAACCACCAAGAAGAGTCCGATTTTATGAGCAGACGGCAATCGCTCCCTCAACCCCTAGAGTCACTCGACTACGAGTGATCGCTCCCTCAACACCAAGAATCGCTCGACAACGAGTGGCGACACCCGTTCAACCATCGATAGCGTCAACACCGAAGAGGCTCAGACCCGAATTGATCAGGTCACCAACGACGCTTGAATCACCGGAGTCTTCGGGCAGTTCCGAAAGAGCAATCACATCCGAAGCTTCCAGTCCCGGGTTTCCACGCAGAACAGGACGAATTCGACGCGTGCCTTTACGATTTTCTCCATCACAAAACAAATAACCAATGCTTATATAATTCAATTGGAAAAGGGGGAAGAAATGTTATGTTTGACATGTTTCTTAATTTTCTGGTTAATTGGCACCACTGCTGAGTGTCGTTGCTCTAGCAACCATTAGACTGTTTATTTTATTGTATTGTTTTTGTATTTGAATTTTGACATGAATAAAAAGTGTGAATTCAATTTAATAAGTAATTGTGTTTCCTATCAAATAACATAGAATATAATATTGCTTAAATCATAGTTAAGGTTTTGAGCTGAATAAAATTTGACTTTCCTTGATTAACAAATTGTAATCTTCTGTTTTTTGTTTTTTTTTTTTTAATGTATATTCTGTAATCTAGTTGCTTTCCTAGTTACTTGTTGATGTGTTTGTTTTTTCCTGTCATTTCTGCCTGATGAGGACAGGCGTTTAGCCTGTCGAAACGTCGTTTATTTTAAATTAAAAAAAACTGAATTTAAACCTAAAGTTGTTTAATTTTATAATATTGGTGTCAGAAGAAAATAAAATTGCATCTACTGTTGCTAGGCAGCCTGCTCAGCAAATGAATATTGTTGGATATTTTCCTAAGAAAAATGATAGAAAACCTGTACGAAGAATCTATGCGCGGCCGGTTCGGTTGGGTTCAGTTGGGAAAATGTCATATCCCTTATATATTTCGCTTAGGCGAAAAATATTGTGCGGTGCGTATGGTAGAAATGAAACTTTTGAATAAGTATTTGAACCATTTACATCAAGATATTTGTAGTTGTACATGTATAAGGAGTTATTACATTACGGATGCGGAGAGTAGGCTATTAAATGAAATTAACATAGAACATTGTGACAATCAGTTTGGAGGAGATTTATTTACGGCACAAGATCTGATAGTACGGCTGAGTGATGCTAATGAATTTTATAATTTTCTTGACGTGTGTTACTCGAAATTAATACAAGGCAGTTGTAATCCGAAAGACCGGTGCGGTTTCATTCGCATAAATAACGAATCGGTGGTGCCGTATACTGTCAAAAACGATAATAAGTACGTTCCATTATTTTATTTCGAGGGTGATACGGAGAACTTGAAAATGAAAGCCGACCAACTAGAAGGCTGGGACCTTTCGTACCTGAAGTTTTGCTGCAAAGTGCAGGGCATACGCTACGAATTGTTTGCGCACGATTCCTGTGCGGTCATCAGTTTAAACGCAATCAAAAGCTACTTTCCGTCAGGCACCGGTTTCGAAGATTATTGGCCAAGCAAGGTGGTTGAGAGTCAGCTTTTATTAAACGGTAAAAACTCTACGCAGGTTGGCCAATGAACAAGACAGCCACCTACTCCGCCTGTGCCTGTGGTTTAAAAAACTTTACCTCCGGCAAAAACTAACCATAACAATATTCATCAACAACACGGATCACCGGCCGTACCGACGCCCTAATCTTTGGCTAATCAGGCTATGTACGGTTTTGCCAGTCTAGCTAGCCGTACACCAACTTTTTCTAATGTACCTACGACGCAGCCGAGTAGCCAGGTGGTTCGGATGGCGCAAAGCCCGGCCAGAGCGACGTACCAAGGTCCATCGCCGGCCTCACCCCGTCCCGCGAAAAGACACCAATTCTATCCACCACCGCTTATTAGAAGTACCGTACCACCTACCACAGGGACGTCGACAACATATACATCTCCAACATTGTTCTCGTCAACGCAGAGCGTTATGATGCTGCAAGATTTAAATGGTCTTACTCAGCAGGTGAATTCGACGTATCCTGGTGCTGCACGTACAAATGTCTCCATTGCCGCCGCCGCTGATGCCCCAGAGATATCCACCGCCTCTTATACCAGTTAGTAATGTAAATGGTTCGCCAAGATACCATACGTATCCGAACAGTACCACAGATGCGGTCGATTTAAGTGCACCCATGAATAGATCTCAGATCCGTAACAATATATCAAACGAAGAGCAGAATCATTTAAATATGTCGAATGGACGAACTTCTGTAGATCTGGGAAAGAAATTGACGTCAATTCCTGAAACTCCGACATCTGGCTCTCACATTCCTTATAAGATTCAAAAGGTTCTTGTTGAAGGAAAAATTATTTCTTGCATAAATATGAAACCGTATGTCTGGACCGAGTTATTGGTCACCTTGCCCGATATTGTCAATCATTTTTTCAATCAGGTTTCTTTATCGAATTGTCGAAGGGTTATGAATGTTCTCGGTATCGAATTATATCGTGGTAATCGACAACAGATGCAGATCCTCCAAGAATCGGGAAAATGTCAATCTGTCAATGAAAACCTTCCACTGGTGCAAGTTCATGACGTGATAAAGTTTATGCCGCAAATGAAGTATATTTTTAGCAGTCTGCTGAACGAACCATTGTCAAAGCGACAGCGAACCAGCTAGGAGTGGGGCCCCTGTTCAGTTCTGCCGCATTGGCAGCAGTTCAGCAACATGTATCATTCGTAACACATGCGAAACTAGTGCGATTGTTACCGACAAAAAGTGAATTTTGGACCAGATATGCTAATGCGGATATCTACTACCTGTATACATCGCGCGCATATTTTTGTGTACAGGAGTGTGTGTGGACAAAAGTGACACATGAAAATACGTTTATTTACACGATACACGCATACACACAGCAACAACTACAGGCTATTATAACTATTGAACGATTTAAAAAAATTCGTAATGTGACATTTATTAATACCATTTGTACATTTTTGCAAATATTTAAATTAAACATATTAGCACCGTAGAACAAATTTTCTGTAAAATGATTAAACAATAAATACTTGAAAACAAATAAAAATTCCTTCAAAATATTTAATGATTTATTACAGACGTTATTATAACATGCAGTTGAACAGCAAATGTGGTAATTCTGCAGTGGAAAGTACATATTTTCGAATTAAAAGAACTTCAAATTTTCAAAACTACAAAATAATTTAATATTTCGGAAGCTAAGCGTCCATTATCAGTTGCAAAATTAATAATAAATTAACAAATGACATATTTATGTAATTGTAATTTTACTTTTCAATAAAATTGAACAATTTTTGAACAGAAATCTTAATGTGTTTACAATCCTCAAAAAACTGAGAATTATTGACTGTGAAACATTTAAACATTTATATTAAAAATCTTTAGATTAAATGAGACTTTAATTTGGCGAATTAAATAAATTTAAATAGAGCAATTTTGAACGTGCACGTCATTTGAATTTAAAGGAATTTCAGCTAAAGAATTCACACTTAAAGTTATGACCATAATTGAAATATATTTAAAGTTCTTTAAATTAAAAGATATAAGCTAAATTTAATGACTAGAATAGCGCCATAGATTACATTATAGCCACGTTAGACGGTAATAATTTGTCAACAATTTATGAATAAATATTTGAGATTCATTTATTTTCACTAAATATTTGGAACAAATTTTTGAAGACATGCGCATTTATGTCATCTACCACTGCTACCAACTGTCAATAGCTATCAATTAGCTGGCTGGCAATCCTGGCAAAATAAACCAAAAGCAATGCGGCTATTTGCCAGCAGTTGCTAGCAGTTGCGCATATCCTCACAAATCTGTTCGAAATATTTAGCGAAAATAGATCAATCCCAATTCTTCATTTATTTCAAATATTTATTCATAAATTATTAAAAAATTACTCGTATTGCCGTCGAAAAAAGTGACCTTCAGATGCCAATTAAAAAAAAAATAACTATAAGCAACATATTATAAACAATAGACAAAAATATACAATAACTAATAATGAACAACCAATAACTACAACCAATTATTATAGCTAATAAATAATAGTGAATTATATAAACGATTATTTATCGTATTATCGTCAAATTTACGTAGATTTATTTAAAATAATAGTCAGAAAATTTGTTGAAACACACAAAAATGATATGCTTTGATAAATTTTAGTGCAAGCTATGGTAAATATTTATATTTATAATATATAATTATTATTGAATGATTACTGATAAATATAAAGTTTCTCATCGTAATAAATAACAAACTAACTTACAATTTTTATAATATTCTTCGTTTTCTAAATATTTTGAAGATTGATTTATTAATAGATCGCATTTGTCTTGTATTTCTATTAATTTCTTGGATATCTCAACATCTGGTAATTCATTTTTCAATATTTCATTTAATTCATCTAAAAAAATCATTATTCATTCATTTATAATTCATTAAAATTACATAAAATTTATTTTATAACAACTTTTATAACCATGACATGTTTGGTAAAATAGTTATTAAAAATGTGTTTAGTTTTTTTCTATCAAAATATAAAATGTTTAATTTTTAACGACATATCTCGCTATTTCGAGAAATAAATAATTATAAAAAAATAAAATAATTGAATATTAAAAAAATATAATAATATTTGTTCTTTGTTAAATTAAACCACTAAAATTTTGTAGAATGTTAACTATAGGTTTTTCATTACATAATTTTTATATTAACGGTTTGTTTTATTTAATACAAAATTTCAAAATATGAAGGTAATTTTGATAAAATTTAATAATAATAGATAAAAACCTCATTTTAATTTTGTAATAAAGATAAACATAAAATACTGCAACAAAATGGAAAAAACAACAATATTTATTTCAAACTAATGACAAAATATATTTGATTATATGAAAAATTATAATAATAATAATAATAAACAAACCTCTGGCTAAAACAATACCAAATAATCCATCGGCATTCAGTTGTTTTACGTTGGGTACTAAAAAATTAAGCAGCCGTTCTAGACTGTCAATTATTTGTTTTTCTTCATTTATATTTAAGAAACAAACTACCGTTACTATTGGGAACGTGCACAAGACAAAAGCTATCAACCGAAGAATCATTTTGAATAAATTTGCCATGCAGATTTGTCTTTATATATATATACACGCTATAATCGCGGAACAAACATTGAAAATTCTACAACGCTTGTAGCGGTGAAATTTTCAACTAGAATTATTTTTCTTTTTTTTATTATTATTTTGATTTCAAATTACCATAAAGAGAACTATGATAATTTACAATGTTTATTAACTAATTTAATATAATACTTAACAATATCTACGATATAAATATATTGGATTTATCTAAAAATATCTAAAGATATTATTAAGAATAACGTATACGTCTGTCGGTTGCTAGGAGCAACAGCTATTTTTTTTCATTAAAAGAAAATCCTAATCCTGTCTTTAGGATATTCGAAATTAAATTACTCGTTTCAAAAATACCAGATGAAATAAATCTACAATCGCGCTGACACTTTTAATTTAAGATTTTATTAAAAGAACACAACGTTTATTGATATAACATTTTAATTAAAATCCACTATAAGCCAGCAAAAAACATTCGTTTTTAAATTTAACAGGCATAATTATTATTGGTGTCAATAAAACGATGCTTCTTTGTCAACTTTTCAGCAAGAACCCAGAAAGATGTGGCACAAACTCTTTCCACTATCTCGAAATCAGTTTCCTTCAAACATTCTTATCCAGACAAGCAACTTTAGCAACATTCATTAAACATTCGGTCAAGATGTCCGAATCATCTTAACTAATTTACACCAATTTTTGCTACAACATTTTTTCCAATTTTACACTCATCAAATAAATTATTATTATTATTATTTATTGGTTATTGTTATTATCAATAAAAGAATGCCTTTTGGTCAATTTAAAATCGACTTTAGTTAAAGTATTCATTATAAAATTTACAGTTAGTATCATTAATTGAATAATATAATTTATTATTGTTTATTAAATCAAGTCTTTGATAACATTGTTCTAAACTTCTATAACGAATATTGTGAAAATAATTGAACAAAAATTTTGTTGTGGGTTTTGACTTAATTTATTAAATTTCTATGTTACACTTCAAAGACTTATCACAGCAATAAATATGAATGATTATTTCCAAATACAAATGACCGCGTATTTTCTTTTCTTTTATGTTTAGTAAAAACACCTAAATATTTTTTACACATATTTTAAACCCGTTAAAATTTACGAGACGTTCTGAAATAAATTCTATTTGAGGTGCATGTAATATAATTATTTTATTTATAACATATGTACTAGATTACAATATTACAGAACTTAAAAATTTATTAATGAAATAAAACGGCTTTAGGTTTAAGTTCTGTATTTATAAATAATTGACGTAATCAACGAACTCAACGTACGTCTTTATCAGGAAAAATGATACAAATGACATTTACAGTAAATAACAGAACATAGAAACAAGTTACTAAATAACAAAATAAGTAACTAAATCATCATCATGTTCATTATGTAAAATTCGAAGATACTGTAATAATTGCCAGACCCATCAATATTAACAGCAGATTGATAAGAGAAGCAATAGAAATTTATAAAGAAAAAAAATAACATCAATCAGTGTGACTAGTAAACTATTATATAAAATTTGGCTTCCATTAGTTAAAAATTTTATGTTTTAGTTAAATTAAATGTTTATTTAAATTTAATTTTCATTTAAATGCTTATACTTGTTGCTGAGAATTTTTTTTGGAACATTCTGTATATACTCGTAGTATACATGTTATTATTTCGTACAATTATGTAAATTTCAACGGCAATCAAGAAATATTGAAGGTTTTCCAGGCATTTTTAAATTTATCGGTACCTAATATGATAAAATTTAAAAAAAAAACAGAAAAATATAATTACTGGTTATTTTTGCAATAAAAAATTTGTTAAACCCAAAATATTAAACTTAATTTTAAGTTTCAACGGCAATCAAGAAATTTTAAAGGTTTTCCAGGCATTTTTAAATTTATGGGTATCTAATTTGATAAAATTTTCAGAAAACATAGAAAAATATATTTACTGGTTATTTTTGCAATAATAAATTTTGATAAACTCAAAATATTATTTATTTGTTATTCATATGTATAAAAACGAGTGTATGTCTGTTTGTTTGTTTGTCTTTTATGCATTACTACAAAATTACTACAAAAATTATTATTATATTTTCTTCCACAATTAATATTGGGGTAGGTAACTTATAGTTTATATTTATTAACAATTAAAAAAATATTACTTTAAAAAAATCAAGTTTTTAATCTTAAATTAAAAGTAAACATACTTTTGATCTAAAAAATTGGGTTTTATAATAGGAATCAGTTTCAATAATATAAATAAATAATAAAATTATATAGTATAATTATTTTGAAATTTTTGTATGAAACTATTTACTATTTGGTTTGGAAACACAGTGTTTTCTGGAAAAAATTGAAGTAAAAAATTAATAATAATTTTTAATTCAAATATATATTTTTACTTAAATTGAATTGATAAAATGGTTTCAGAATAGTTATACTATAATTTACTGTTATTTATTTTTATTAAAAAATATATGTATGTTTACTTTTGAATTAATAAAAACCTTGGTTTTAAAGTAATATTAATTCTTAATCTCGTGTAAAATATATACAAAAATATAATATTCTTATCTTATGACATTTAACATTAGCCGCTTAATAAAGATAAATTGTAAATATTCTAATTCTGGTAATTTGATTCATTTGATTCCAACCTACAGTCATGGAAATATCATTTAAAAACAAACGTATTCTGGTCACCGGTGCAGGTCAAGGTAATAATTTGTTTGTTTCTTTTATAGAAATTTAAATTTACTTCAGTGTTTGTTTAGGTATTGGCCGTGCAACTGTAGTACAACTTGCAAAATGTGGAGCTAAAGTTGTTGCTTTGAGCAGAACTCAGAAACATCTAGGTAAAATTATTAGGTTATAATCACTTTCTTTATTTATTCACAATACGTGAACACTTCTTTATAAACTAATTGTGTTTTAGATTCATTGAAAAATGAAGTTCCATCCATTGAAACTATTAATGTGAACTTGGAAGACTGGAATCAAACAAGAGATGCATTGAAAAATTTGGGGCATGTGGATGGATTAGTAAATAATGCAGCTACTGCGTTGTTGGATTCGTTTGTGAATATAAAACCTGAGGATTTTGATAGGTATTTTTGTTTTAAAAACGAAATAATAATCTTGTACATATAACAAACTTAAAACTGAAGATATTTGCTTTCGTAATTAACAAACAATAAAATGTAATTATTAACAGTAATTTGTCGAGTTCAGAGATCAAATGTATTTGTTTAATATGCATTCATTAATTATAATTACTCATTTCCATTCATTCTGGAAATTGAGAAGTTGTTCACAATCTTTTATTAATTGTTTCATATTATATATAAAATAAAGTAATATGAATAACAAATTTACGAAAAATAATTACATAAACATTGAAAATACTATTTGCTCAAGTGAACATATTTCCAAATTTTTAATCAATGACCTGTAAAATGATTTTTTTTATAGGACCTATTTATTAATATAAAAATATAGAAATATATCTCAATATTTATTGTAAATTTTATTGAAAGTACAAAAATCACGAAAAACGAGTAAATTTTAAAATAAAACATTAACAAAAACAATTATATAAAAAACTATGTACATAATTTTAGAATGTGGGGTACTAATTCTATTTTCAAAATATTTTTAATTGAAACGAATAAAATATACATTTGATATTTTCTCAATAATCCGGATTAGTTTTTCAGTACTTTTTCGAAAAAAAATTATAAAGTAAATAGTACTCAATCAAAAAATGTGTCAAATTTTTGAGATTAATATCACAAATATTATTGAAGTTGCTATTTAAAACTACGGAAATATGTTATTACTGGTAAATATTTTTTAAAATATCTAGTTTTTAAACATATACGTAAATATATCACTGTTAGACAAACAGAACCTTAGATTTTCGAATAGATCTATTTCGATAAAATTGGAATTATATTAAATAACAACATTAAAATTTAATTTCAGAACGTTTGCAATTAATGTAAAATCAGTCATCAATGTCAGCCAAATTGTGGCACGTGAATGGATTGAGAATAAAACAGGCGGTGCAATTGTGAATTTGTCTTCGCAAGCATCCCTAGCTGCTTTAAAAGATCATACTGTTTATTGTGCATCAAAAGCTGCTGTAGATAGTCTAAGTCGAACGATGGCATTGGAATTGGGATCGCATAATATTCGAGTTAATAGTATTAATCCAACAGTGATTATGACAGATATGGGACGAATTGGTTGGAGCGATCCAGTTAAAGCAGATCCAATGAGATCGAAAATTCCTCTTGGCAGGTAAAAAAAATGAGGAAATTTAAAGTTTCGTTTAAATGCATGTAATATTTATATTGATGGAAAATTTAAAGAATTTATATGGATAAAACTAAATAAGTTTTTATTAGAATTAATGAACAATTTCATATAATCAACAAATGAAGCTAAAGTTGCTTGTTTGGATGCCACACCCTTTCGGGTATATGGCGTGATTTTGTATGTATGCGAATATCAACAAAAATTGACAGCAATAATGATTATACCATTGAATAAATAATAATAAAATTATATAATTCAGAGATTATACTATTGAAAGTTTGAAGAATCGATAAAAAAAGCATTATTTTATTAATAACAATAATAATTATTCTACTAAAAGTTTAAAATCAATAATCGATTAAAAATTGACATAGGTTAAAATATTATTATGAAATCGGTCACATTATAGCTAAATCATCAATCAAATATTGTAGATATTATCTACAAAACAAATTAATTTAATGTGCTTTTAATAATTTTGATTGTCGTCACAGAAACTAAATTAGAATATTTTTCTAAGAAGCAGTATATAATATGCAGTATATAATATAATATGACTGAATATAAATGATATTTTATGATTTTGTGATATTATATTTGCATTTTATTTTCAGGTTTGGTGAAGTTCATGAAGTTGTAGACGTTATTTTATTTTTATTAAGTGATAAATCGTCAATGGTATCAGGAGTTGCTCTACCCATAGATGGTGGATTTGTTGCTACGTAAAACTCGGAAACGATATAAAATTATAAATCATAAAATTTGTGTATAAATTTAAATAATTAATTAAATGTTATTACTTTTATTATTATGTAATAAGACAATCAATAAAATATTTTACAGAGAAAGTTGGTTAATTTATGCTGTTTTATTTGATAAATACATTTCCACATTCACTTTTTCAAATTTTAATGAAATAAGAAATACATTACGTTCATTGCATAGATAATGAACTATGAATTATATTATTAAAATTAACATTTTGAATATAAAACATTGTAATTTAATTAATTTATTGTTTAAAATTTCTCATTTTTAATATATTTCAATATTAATTATTGTTGTTATTGACAAAGATAGAGTGATAAAAAGTAGGTCGACACTTATACTGCATATATACGTCACTGTCATGTGTCAGATAGTTCACGTCGAAATTGAATTGTTATTCTAGAAAAGTTGTTTTGGATTGTAAACTATTAAAAAATATTTTCAATATGTCATTAAATACAGCTCATCTGAACGGTGGTGTGTTAATACATTCGGGAGAATGGTAATTATATAAACGGTTACTTTCACAATTATTGTGCAATGTTTGCAGTAATCTATCGAGGTACCTAGGGTTAAAATACGTATTTATGTATTTTACAGTATTTTATTATTCTGCGAGAATGTGTCAATGGAATGGTCGGGACAAGATGGACAAGAATTTAAAGGTACTAAAAACGGACGGTTATACCTAACCACACATCGAATGATATTTAACGCCAAAAACAGTAAAGACTTGATGCAGTCATTCAGTTTCCCATTTGTAACGTTAAGCAATGTAAGTATTACAAACGCTTATTAATATTTATAATAAAAAATTGCGAAAATCTGCAAATGTCAATAGTGATGTCATAACATTTAAAGAAAATTTTGCCGGAAGCTATATTATTTGTTTAAGATAAAAACATAAATTCCATATGATATGTTGTTATATACAAATTTTATTTTGTGAAAAATATAATTTTTTTTTCGGTAACAGGTTGAATTAGAGCAACCACTTTTTGGTGCTAACTACATCAAAGGGAAAGTACGTGCTCAGCCAAATGGCAATTGGATTGGTGAAGCAAAGTTTAAATTAATGTTTAAATCTGGTGGAGCGATTGATTTTGGTCAGGCTATGTTAAAAGCTGCTCAGATGGGTAAGTAAAATTTATTCATTTATTAAATTAACTTAAAAATAATTATCATCTTAAATACAATTTTAATTTTGTCATAAATTTGTAAAATGTTAAACATCGTAAGCTTGTTTTTCTGTAATTACTTGACAATGAAAACTGGAAGTGCAGAGCGAAAATATTAAGAATTCAGACGATTAGTTTCGAATTAATTACATCGTTTTCAAGTACTATTGTTAAACTTTTAATGCTATATAGTTATTGTACTCGCGGTTGGACTTGAAAATAATGTAATAAACTTCAAACTAATCGTTCGAATTCTTATTTAATTTCTACATTCTTTGTGTCAATCACAACCTTATCTACAACATGATTTTTAAACGAATTTTGAATTATGTAGGCCATTCGGAAATTTAATTTCTACATTCTTTGTGTCAAAGACAACCTTATCTACAACATGATTTTTAAACGAACTTTGAATGATGTAGGCGTATCATTCGGAAATTTAGTTTATGCAGGGTGTAAAACAATTTTGTCAAATAAGTAATTATATTGGAATAATTATTACAATATCAAGAAAACTTAAATCTCGCTCGTTAAAGAGAAGTTAAATCTCTTAAATAGTTAATAAATGCTTGTTTGATTGTATGGAATAGATACTTTGACAGTTTTGTCGTAATAAATTTGGAAATGTTTCCATGATGATTAAACTAAATGGCAGCAATTTATGAATATACTTATTGTGTTAAAAAAGATTTCAAAATAAGTTTTTACATTGTAAATGAGCTTTCCTAAAGTCGAGACCTAGCCTAACCTAACTAATGCTGCAGTTCTTCAATACACATATCTTGTAAAATTCGTAGTGTTATTAGATATTTTGTCTTTTTCTATCGAAAAACAATCTATTTACTAGATGTGTGTGTATAGAATTGCAGCATAAATTGCTTTCCCGTATCCGAAAATGGTAGATTCACCCTATTTTAATAATAATGCTTTATTGTTATCAAAATACTTATTGCTGTTTACCAGATGAAATTTACACAGAAATAAATAAAAAGAAGTATAACTCGGTTAATAGGATAGAATATAAAGCATATTTATTACATTTTACATAGTATAAATCAAAATTAAACTTTTGAAATTCGTTCAGATATTAAAAAAAACAATCATTTTATATGACGTAAGTCGTTAATTATAAAATAAATTGAAATAATTATAACCAATTTCCATGATTTGACACAATAATCTATTTTTAGCTTCTCGCGGTGCTAATAATGACGCCCCACCACCTTATGTACCTCCGCAAAGTCCTTGGTATGCAGCACCACCGCCAGCGTATGCTCCGCCTCCTGCCGGATATTACGGCTGGGCACCACCAACGCAAGCATTTCCGGATGCGCCACCAGCGAATTCCGTTTACATGACCGACAGTCCACCACCGTATCCGGGCATCAATGGCTATACTGGATACGCTAATAGTGCTGGGGCCGCGGGAGGATTTGGTGCAAGTGGTTTCGCTACGGCACCACCACATGCTCCAAACGGTAATTACTTGCTATTTTTTTTTGAATATAAATATATGTTTATTTGTTTTTGTTTTGGAACAAATTGGTATATGACCAGTGCAAAATTGGAAAAATATGTGAAGGTGTACTCCTGCTAGTAGTAAATAATTAATGTTAAATAAACACATATTTCTTTATTCAATCACTAAATTCAACTAATTACACAATTATCTATCCGTAAATTTACAAACAACACACTACGTCTGACACAAGTTAATTCCTGCCTAGAGGGGTCACACTATTCCTACATTATATTATGTTGTTAAAATACTTACTACATTAATAAAAAGCATGTGTGAGTGATATTATAAATATGGTTGAAGCAAAGTTACATGCATGGATAGGATTGTTTGGTGTCAATTAATTTCTGTTTGAAGAAAAAGAGTTTGTACTACATCCTTATGGATATATGATATGAATGTGTAGATATATTTCCTTCAGCAAAGGCCAGTATACAGGGTGTCTTCATACTTTGAGCAAAGAATTAAAAGGTATATACTATAGGACATACTGATCATGAAACAAAAAAATTTGCATCGTATTTAAAGTGAACATTTTTTTCCGACTGGTCGATAGCCAATTTCACTCTACTACACTACAAATATTTGTTTACACAACGTCTAATAAATGTCTGATGTTGTGTAATTACTTATTAATAATTTAATTTAATTTACTTAGTTCGATGCAGCATAATACTTTCGTAGAGATTACTGTTAGTCTTATTTTATTGTTAGTTTTGAGTGTACAGTGTTGAGCAGTGTTTATGAAAATGAATGCATACAGTGATAATGAGTTAGTGGATATGTTGTTACTTTATGGAGAAGCAAGACAAAATTCATTATTGGCACGACGACGTTTGTATGCAGAACATTTGAGCAATAGATGATAATTAATTTTGATTATGTAGCTGTCAATATAGTACGATACTTCAGTAGTCCTGAAAATGTTCACTTTAAGTAAACCAGCATTAATTTTGCAAATTTTCAGAAAATTATTTTTGATTTATGATCATTATATACCTTTTAATTCTTTGCTCGAAGTATGAAGACATCCTGTATATATTATATGTTATAGTAAAATTCTCGTAAGAAAAATATGAACTATATGAACTAAGAAAAGACAAGTATAAAATGCATACATTGGGCTCAACTGTATTGTCTGCAATCGTATGCTTATTCTTCATGCGGACATTAGTTGTTTTTTGTACCGTTTATATGCATATATATATATTTTCTTCTAATTTATTTTAAATGGATTAATTGTTTAATATTGTATAATAATATTGCAAACAGTTTATGTCCTGATAATATAAAATAAAAGAGGTATTTAAATAAAATTCGAACCATTATTAAATATCAGTACCCTCGTGTCTATATGCAATGAAAATGATGTGAAGATTTGAATCTTCTTACGTGAAATGGATTATAGCTACTTTCAAAGCTTTTATCTATCCTATACTGAACTAGACTAACTTCCTTAGTCGATTGTTAACTTATATTTGATTTATTTCAGATGCAAAAGCAGCTGAAGCTGCTCAAAGCGCATATTATGATCCAAATCGTCCTCAAATGGCTTATGTACCACCACCAGCTTATTATGTAAGTTAAAAATCGCTAATATGTATATATATATAGAAAATAGAAACATGAAACAAATATTAAATGTTTAAGAAACTGAATTGGACCAAGTTTGAAAATGAAAAAATACAGCTGTTAAAATTATATTTTATTTAGACGAACAAACCAAGTTTTAGTTTTAATTTTTAACGTATAGATAACAATAATTACCAATTGCACTTACAGTAATCAAATGGATTTATTAAACTTTACTTCGAATTATCTCAAATTGAGAAAATGGACTTGGTTTACTACAGCTCTGAACACTCCAAATGTTTTTACTTATTCGAAAATTTTTACTTGAACTTCTAATAACATAATTTTTATTATATAATTATTCCAAATTCTATAAAATAATAAGATACATTGTTAATGACCAACTTAAATGTACTTGTTCGCTTTGAAACTAATTTTTCATAAAAATTACATGAATAACTCGAATTATATCGGAATAGATATATGACGTTAGATTTATGAGTTTTTCTCAAATATTTATACATATTTATCACATTTTAAATGAAACCTAGACATTTTTATAATATTTATTTATTTTTATGTAGAATTTTATTATTAAACATTAAATATGTAATACAAATATATGAAATTAATATGGTTAATTATTAAACTTAAACGATTAAACGATAATTAATAAATATTAATACATAACTAGAACCTAAAGCCGTTTTATTTTAATATTATGAGTTCTGAAAGATTTTTTATTATATTTATATAAATAATAAAATGATAATATATTTTTTATGAACATCTGTTATATTTGTTGTTCAGAATTATTCAAATTATATTAAAGAAAAAATCTTCATAGTCTTTTTAAAACAAATATTATAGTCTTAGGGCATAAAATGTCGTTAACTTTAACAATAATTAACTACTCAATTCGATAATCAACTGTCTTCAAATCATTTCATTTATGGGTCAGTTAACAATGATTGTTAACTATTGACAATTAATCATATTGTTATGTTGACATGTGTGTAGCAATGTTTTTTTTTGTTGAACATAATACATATTTATAGAAATATATTTTGATTTTACAGGAAAATCCTCCCAGCTATAGCAATGCGACCGGTAAAAAAGATCAATAAATTAATATAATGTAACTTTGTGGTTGATATAAATTGTATTTTATTTATACTATATAAAAATTTTGTTACCACAAGAAGGCAAATATTTTATTTTATACATACATTTTGTACACGAAATGATAAATTGATTAAGTGCTCTAAAACAACTTGAAAAATTAAATAATGAATGCTTTTTCTTCGATTTTTGCAAAAACTGATGTTATATGCAGTATTTTTAGATTTATTTCATAATTTTTAACAATGTGATGCTAAAAATTGTACGTTTTGATATGTGAAATGAACTTCTGATGTTTATGATCAAGTTCATACTGTATCTAGCAGGCTTCACATTCCTTCTGATGAAAATGTTAAAACTTGTAATATATAGTTTTAGCCCATAAAACGTTTTGAAAATTTACACATGAAATAAACATGTTTATGTATTGTTATATATATTTTAGCACTGTTTAAATGTAATATATATTTTAAGATATTCGTATATGTCTAAATAAAAGTATTAAATATTTCTTTCTTTCGTGAATTAATTCAATCTTCCACATGGCTGATATTTCGATCATTTTCAGTAAGTAAAATTGTGCATGTGATTCTTTTTTTAAAAGAAAACTATTCCACGTTTATTTCTACAAATTTTTCATAATCTGAAAAGAATTATTACAGTTAAAAATATAAATGTATTATGTCTGCTTTTGTTTCTAATCTTGTACGATGATAATTTAAAGGTCAAATTAAAATCGACAATAAACTTTTTTTTTATTGTTAATCAAAAATAAAATGATAGATTTGTAAAATATATGGAATGGTTTCTTTTGGAGATCATTTTAATAAAATTATTGTAATGAGTGTAACAGTATTAATATTATATTGAATTTAAAGGTGTCTTATTGTATGGATTACCAATTTTATTAATTATAATCATAACTATTCTTTGTATTTGGTAAGTAATTTTAAACATTTTTTTTTTTAATAATATTTTCAAACATAAAATTAAAAAGTTAGTATTCAACTGATGAGATGTGGAATATGTTTATTTTTAGTGTTTTTACTTTATATTTATTTATTTTTTACACTGAAGATTTGTATTCGTTTGTTCGAATATTATTATTAATCGGTTATTGTTATCTAAAACTCTGAATCCCGGTATGATCATATTAAGAGGCGTGCACTATATGTATAATAAATAAACAGGTATTGGTTTAGAATTTTCTGAAAAATCACTGTAGATACGAAATTCGATATCCAAATATCTTTTGCAACTACATAGCAACATGGTTTATTTTTTTTTTTTATCTTCAACATTACGTTAATTATTTTGCTACCCTATATTTTTTACGAGGCATTAATTGATCTGTATATAAGTACACAATTGTTTTAATAAAATTAAAACTTTAGTATCTTTACTTCATTTATTTATTTGACAATTCGTTTACAATTGCGGTTGTTTTCAGTTTTGCGTAAAAATGTGTTACACAGAAATACTTATTTTTAAAAAGGAAGGGTTTCTTTATTACTAGATTCAGAGTTTTAGTTTCATATTTATGTATTTAGCAATTCTGAAAATTATTTACATGTAATATAAAGTACTGTAACTGTAGCAAAATCAAAAGATACCAAAATTGCTACCGAACCAAAAGTTTTGCTTGCACTTTATACCTTCAAACGATTGAGACACAGGCCAAATTTATTTTGTTTGCATTTACAATTTAATGTCACTCGTCGGAATTTTAATATAGGGGTTGGTGCATAATTATCAGGCGTTTTTTAAACAATATTTATTATGAAAAAAGAAACATAAAAATTCAACAATAATATTTTTAAATTATTATTCCGGAGCGTAGTCAACCATCTACTTCAATAAGTGCTTCCCATTTGCTTGGAAGGCGGTCGATTTCACGGACAAAGAAGTCACGGTTCTATTTTTATAAAAGAAAGTAAACAAAACAGCTATTTTTATTAACAAATAAAACGCCTGATAATTATTTTCCAACCCAATATTTGGCTTATCATATTTTTCAAATACGAACAGATTTCAATTTTGCTATAGATCCAGGCACTAGATGAGATTTCGTAGGTAGTACAGTTTTATTGGGTGAAATAGCAAACATTTTATATTGTAAATAATGCCTACTTTATTATTAGTCACTAAATATAGTAACTGCTACAAACTAGAACGAATCTTTAGAGTTTCAATTTCATTAACCATTACCTGCTGAAGACGGACGTTGAGTATAAATATTATTACAGAACTTCAACCTAAAGCCGTTTTATTTTATTACAATAGGGACCTAGTGAAGTTATTTTTTTTTCTATCGACATTCGTATTAATGCTAATTTTTAGTTGGAGAGGTCAACGAACAAAGAAACAATTATATATAATGGATTCCGATGTAGCATCAAATACTGATCCACATGTAATAAATGATACTAAACAAAAATATTTCTTACACGATGTTAAATATTCTTCTATCAGTGAATCAACGGATCATTTTTCCTATAATATTTTAAGTATATTTCGAAATATACAGCGGAATAAATTCGCTCAAAATGATATTCCAAAAAATAAAAAAACAGCTGAAGATCTAGAAGATTCGCAAATTGACGTAATGCACAAAAAGTGAGTTAAAAGAAAGTTAATTTTTTTAATCTATTTGTTAAAATGAACGACATAGTAATGTAAAATATAATTCGTATAATGTGTTATAATTATTTAAGGGGGTATATATTTTTCTCGACCTAAAAAATCGACTAACTTTATGATTTTTTTTCTGCGAAACTATAAAAGATATCAAACTGCAATTTCACGGGGGCGAAAGAATAGACTTTGAACTTCTTTCAGGAATTTTTATTTTTACTTCTGCTGAAAATCGTCCGAATTCTAATCCTTTCCACAAAGCGCTGCAAAACCGGACGTCTGCGGTAACAATGAAACAAAAAACAAAAGGCACCATTTAAGTATGATATATTTCTGGTTTTTGACCGATTTTGTCCCGAATGAAAGAAGTTCAAAGTCTATTATTTCACTTCCATAAAACCGCGGCTTAATATCTTTTATAGTTTCACAGAAAAAAAATTCATAAAGTTAGTCAATTTTTTTAGGTCAAGAAAGGTATAACACAATTAGCTGGAAACCAAATAAACAATAAATATTATTTTTTTAATTTTGTAGTTTCGATAAATCTGTCCTTAGTTTACAATGGAATGAAGCAACAGAAAATAATCCACCAACAAGAGAAAAGGATGATACGTATTCCTGCATAAGTTCTGATTCTAAAGGAACTTTTACCTCGGTTCGTAAAAGAATCAATAAAAATTTACTGTTCATAAATTATTTATAAATTTTATTTCAGGTTGTACCATTTTACAATCGTTCTCAATCGGTAGCTGAAACGTTCAAGAGTATAAATTCAGAAAATTAAAATTTTCTGAAATCGCTTATATATAGTAATAATATAATTTTTATACTTGTTATTTGTATTCTAATAACTACAGATATATTTTTTTAAAATCGGCAGTGATTTATTTAAATTACATACTTAGTTTTTTATTATAGAGAAAAAAGAATGTAAAATTAAAATATCAAAATTTTTTTGTTAAACTGTTATTTTCTTTATTGGTTATTAAATATATCTTTTAATAGTAATTATGATTTGTAAAATTTTTTAATGTACACTTTCTTGTTTGAAAATCAAAATTTATTTTTTATATTTAATATTGTTATACATCATAAATATATTTACATATAATTTGAACAAAAAGAAATTTCAATTTTCACTTCCAATAACTAAAAACAGCAATAAACAACGAATAAAAATTACATATAAAGTGTTACAGTACGAAAAAATATATATATATATAATCGATAAATAATAATAATAATAATAAACAAAAATAAAATCCTAAATACTGTTTTTGTACAAAATTCTGCAATAACTGTTTATTTCATTTGTTTTTGTTTTCCTTATCAAAGCCTACAGTCACTACAGATAACAGTACATAATTATTTATTTACAAAGAATGAATAATTGGAAAAGAAATTTAGCCAAATAGAACACGTACGATTTGTTACCTTCTGAAGCCTCATTCGCTAGTTTTAATTCAGAACCACTGAGTTTGCACTAAAAACATAACACACTAAATTCGCGATAAGTATGGTAGGCTGAATGAAGATTTTTTGCATCTAAATTTATTGTTAAGAGATTCGATTTCTCTGTTTGTACATAAAAATGAAGGAAAAAAAAACGAATAAGGATAAATATCTTTTCCTACTGCTCACTCTGATACGAATAATTATCTATAATTTTCTTTTCTTTTATACATTTAGAAAACAAAAAAATTACTAATTTGAGCTCATGATGAAAACAATGACGAGAGTAGTAAATAAGCTAATAACATAACAAGAGGTGCGATATAGAAAAACATAACATTATGCGAGCGATTAGCTAAAGCATTGTATTCTTTTTGCAACGAATCTAAACTTTTATTTAGCTGAACTTTTTCAACGTTACATTCCGCATAACGCTCCTTCATCAAGACTAATTCTTCCTCAAGTTCCGTGAATTTCTCTTTATCGATTTCATCATCCAGTTTCGTTACCGTTCCGTTCATCTCGAATTTGAAATCGAAATCACCGCCGCACTCGGTCGAATTCGCCTTAATCCTAGCGAGTATTTTCTCCAAATTCGCATATTTCGTTTTCATGTCCTCAAAGGTTTCCAGCGTAGGACGCTGACTTAACTCGGCGCATAAATTATCGATTTTTGTTTTCAGAATGACTTCTTCACTAGATGATGAACTCAAAATCTGTTGCGTGTAAGTTAATTCCTGACGAAGTTTATCGGCTTCCTTTTTCAGGTTTTGAGATTTTTGCTTCTCTTCCACTAAATCGTTTTCAAGTAGATTAATTTTGGCATTAACTAAAGCTGATGTTTCTAACAGATGTTCGACTTCCTCCGACATTTTTGATATGGTTGTATTCTTTTCCATTATATCGTTTTGAGCTGCTTGCAGTTTTTGTTTCAGTTCTATCAACTCACCTAAGTCTCGCTTTACGTACTGTGAATTATCTAGTGTATCGTTTTCCAATGTAAACTGAAAAAAATTCAAACATTTATTCGTAATTCAGTTTCAAAGATATTATATTGCGTGTTTTGTGTAATCGAGTTACACGTGTACAAAAACAAAATTGTTACAAATATTTTGCATAGTAGCAAATACAGAAATATATCAAATAAATACATTAATTAGTCGTGTTTTTTTCAACATTGTTGTTATCTGAAGTACACATAAACTGATCTGATCTGTAAATGAACTGCGCTGTTTTCAAAAAAACATCTTTTCTCGTTCTAGCATAGCGATGGGCTGTCACGGCCTGTAAATATGTAACCTCTCTGTTGCTTGCACTTGCATTTTTGTTAATAATTTCTAATTATTAATTTATTGTTGTTATATTCTTATTATTAATATTATGTTTGTTATACAAAAAAATTATCAATTTCGAATACCCCTATCGAATGGAAATTTCGAAAAAAATGATTGAAGTAAATACTTGTAGAACCTACAAGTTAATTTTTAATTAAAAAATCATTAATATAACAGGAAGACATCACTGTTCCACTGTTTCGCCATTCCACAGCTGCAAATTCATTTTTTATATAATGTTTACAATTGAACAACACGATTGCTACAACCAGCTTTATAGGTTATGTTCAACTACACTTTATGTGATCCGAAATTTTCTAGGCGCTCGAGAGGCAAGGGGAAGGTAGCACAGATCAGTTGTGGTGTAGTTACAATTTGTTTCAAAAAAACAGTTCTTACGTTGCCGGATCTGATCCGAGGAGCTTAGAGCTTGTCGATCAGTTGAAAAAAACAACTATTATTTTTATTAGCAATTTAGAATCGACAATAAAAAGTAAATTTAATACATTTATTTAATTTTCAAATTTCTACAAGTTAGTTTTAGTTTTACGTACATGCACAATAATTTGTTGGTAATTCTAAACGTGAAAGATACTTACGTCAGATTCTATTTGGGCATCTTGTCTAGAATGTTCAGCGAGACGAAAAGTCCAATATGCGATTTGTATATGTAAATTTTCAACATCTTCTGTTTTGTTATCGTTTTCCTCAGTACTATCTTGCAATTGCTTCAGCTCGTCCTGTAATTTAATTAATCTATCTTCTATTATTTCTTTATGACGTAATGTCTCCCGGCATTCTTTTAATTTATTGTTATCAGTCTGATTCAAAAATGGCACCTAGCAAAATAAAACACCATATTAGTATTTGCAAATATATATGTAGCAAAGTTTTTTTTTTCTTTAACTTACATTATTTTCCTTATGATTATCAACTTGTTCATCAAATTTATGATCAATATCATCATCTGCATCTCCGATATGTTCTTCCTTGGCAATATTGGAATTCTTTATTTCGTCGCTTAAATCTTCTTGTATTATATTTACCACTTTAAATTTGAGTTCCACGGGACAATTATTTACAGTACATTGCTAGAAAAATACATACAACATTTATAATAAAAGAATGTTTTTAGACAGCAATATATACAGTATGATCCAAAATAATTAACAGCTGTAACAACTTTCGCAAAAACAAAAAGATCCCGGGTTCAAACCCCGGCAATATCAATGCATTTTTCTTCATTTAAAAAATTAACTAGTGATTTAATTAGTTCATCAAAATAAATTAATGGCGATTTAAGAAAAAACAGAGGGGGTTTGTAACTTATGAATTTTTCGGAAATGCGAAAATTTATGGGAATTGGAATTTTTGTGTACACTGTTTAAAGAAGTTACAAACCCCTCGGCAGAAACAAAATACTATAACTTAAATTAATTTTTATTTACAGAAAATAGTATGAATGTGTTACTTACATCTAGTTCTACGATAAGCGATTGCATGAAGACTTTATCCTGGTGTAATTTCTCAATTTGTTTATGCAGATCCAATAGCGAATCTTTCTGCGAATCGATTCGACTCAACAGCTCCTGAATACGCTGTTCGGATTCACGTATTTTCTCTTCAGTTGTTGCCAATTGACTAGTTAATTCTGCTTCCCGCTGTTGATTTGTACTATATCGTTGTGCTAAGTCCTAGAGAAGAAAAAGAAGAAAAAAGAACGTTTGGTAAATAATAACTTAATAAATGCAAAAGTAAGCAATCAATAGTTACTTGTAAATCTTCTTGTGCTTTCGAACGCTGTTCTTTACAAACGGACATTTCTTGTTCGGTAGTCGTTAACGTTTGCTGAAGAGTAGTTAATTTTGAAATCGCATCGAGTCGTTCTTGATGAAGTTTACGCAATGATTCTTTCGCGGAATTTTGATATGCATTCTTATCTTCTTGCAATTTCAGTAATTCTTCTCGCATCTTATCTTCCGAGTAATTTTTCGAATACGCCAGTAATTGACTCTCCAGTATTTCCACTCTAAAATTTAATTTGCTAACTTGAAATAGAGTTGAAATAAAATAATTATATATATATTACATTCCAATTAATTATTGAACATACTTTTGTGTAATTTTCATTCATTTCAAAATATATCTTTTATGTAAATTTAGAAATGTATGTAGTTATACCAACAATAATATTACAGAACTGAATAAATTTTATCTATTTATGGAAAATTCCTGATAGTAAATTTATTAAAAGAGACTTTACTAAAAAAAAAACTAATATTACATACGTATGTACTTTTCCATTCTGTTGGTAATATCATATTACATAATGTTTGTAATAGTTCTGATATTATGTATTTTTAAATAATTATGTATTAAATTACAGCAGTTGAGTAATTATACCTATAAATACTATGCATAATAGTGTGTCATGGTTTGTAGGTAAAATTACATAATTTTTTTTAGAGTGTAGATAAAATAATCTAGATCAGGGATTCTCAAACTGTGGTACATGTACCACTAATGGTACATGTTTTTAGTGGTACAATTTTCATAGAAAAATATTAAACTGATATAAAATTGCACATCTTTTAACGTTTTGTTTTAATTTTTATTGTAATGTAAATATTTCATTTACAACATAAATTATATGGATTTAAAGGGTTTTATTCTTTGATTATAAACACTATATTTAGGATGTATTTATACTTAATGTCGAAACGCCTTTATGGTGGTACATATATTTTTATTTCATATTTATATGGTACAAAATTTTAAAAATTTGAGAACCCCTGATCTAGATTAATGGCCTGTATACATAAACATTTTCGTTAAAATGAAAATTTTTGGATCTCGTAAAAAATTTCATTGCCAAATACAGAGAAAGTTTTCTTATAGAAACCAAGAATTCTCATTTTAACAACCATTTTACGAATCAATTGAAATAATGAAAAAGCGAAAATTTACCGCGATAAAAGTCTATCTTCGCCAATAAATGCTTGCCAACTTAAATCGGTGGCTTGACGTGCTTGTTCGACCAGATTGTGCAAGGTATTCATCTTGGATTCTAGTAACTGTTCTCTCTGCAAGGCATCCTGAAGGTATTGATTAAGTTTATAGAGTTCGTCGAGCGGTACGGAACCGACACCCGAACCAACCGAACACGAATGGCTCGCTTTCGCCTCTTTGCCATCGTGCAGATAGAGTTTGAGCGTTGCAACGATACAACCGTGCGTCACTTTCCGATTATTTTCGACAACGTCCACACCGAACTGCACTATATCACCGGAACAGACTTCCTGCGGTACCGATTCCACACCGCCAGCACTTAAACGATTGTTATTTACAAATGTGCCATTGCTACTCTTCGTATCCTAATTCAAAATTCAATTCATACATATAAATATAGATAGTAACACAAATTCGAATTGGGTCATCTAGCAATTTTCGACTTTTTCGTGTATGAAGAATTAAAAATAGAGAAAAAATACAGAGGAAACAAATAAAATTAAAACAGTGCTACCTCTGTTTTAGAATACGTCCAATTTGAAATACGTCCTGTTTGGGCGAAATAAATTTTATTCTTTTTTGTTATAATTGTATATTAAATAAGTTTCAATGGAATTTAAATATTAAAAATGCATTGAAAATGAATTCAACAAAATTTGTTTAAAATCAATTAACAGGATCGAATTACAGCATATACAGAAAAAGAGAAATGGTCCATTAATTTATAGAGTCCGATTTTAAAACGCTAAATTTTTTATCAAAAAAAATTCAATAATAAATTTCTTTGTTGTACATTGTACATCTGTAGATTAGTGTAAAATTTTAATAGCATTAATTAATAATAAATATCACACACTGAGTATATTTTTGAAAATACTCTAATATGTAATTTTCACATAATTCATAATAATCACACAAATAAGTTAAAATGAACTAATTATGTAAAATTGCTTACTTTCTGCAAATTGCATCACATACTTAATGTAGAATTAAATATTGCTGGTATAACTTCTTCAATTACGTAAAATTACAGCTTGCATATTAATATTTATAACTCAAAATAATAATAAATCAAAATAATGAAACTTAATACATATTTAGTGTAATAATACTAATAAAATATTTTAAGTGTAATTCATTCATTTAAAAATACATCTTTTGCGTAAATTTTGAAATATATGTAATTATACCAACAATAATATTACAGAAATAAACAAATTTTAGCTATTTATGGAAAATTCCTGATGGTAAATTTACTGAAGTTCTGGACATTTACTAAAAGAAACTTTACTAAGTAAATTTTTATAAATACTTTAATATGTAATCATAGAAACTATTTATTTTTTTTTTATATGTTTATATTTTTAATTAATCTATTGATTCTTAATAATTATTTGTTTTATTATTAAAATCAGTTTGTTTCGCAATAAATCTTTTCAGTAATTGAAGTCCAAGTTAAACTAAAAGGGTCACTGTGAATATATAATGTGGAAACATGATTTTATTTACCTGTAAAAAGAATTTGCCATTTTCGTACCAGAGCAAGGCATGATGGCGTGATAAAACTTTACAATCGAAAATGGCATTAGTTGGTGTTGCCCGTGCTCTCGCAACCGATCTTCCAACTTTGACGGGCTGATCGAGCGTTAAGGTACGATCTTGAAATGGATGAGAGTTTGGTCGACAGATGAGGACAGCTTTCGCAGACATAGTGGGCGTAGAAAGCGGCACTATGATATCATTGGATGTGACAGAAGGTGGTTGATTGACCACATTTTTAACCCAAGTCCTAATGTCAACCACCATTGCCCGTGTAACATTAGGTTTCTGTCCCGAAATTTGTACCACAAACACTAATCGACACGAATCTTAATGAAAAACAATATGGACATAGTAAATACCTGAAAAACCAACAAAGGAAACTAAGATAAAGCATGCTGCTAGTTTAGGACGAATGAGAGTAGAATCCACTTACTTTCGAGTAAATGCAAATTCACAAATAGATTAATTTTTCTTAAATTGTCGTATGTCAAAAAGGGTGGGTGTGAACATAGCCACCGTTCGATTTTACTACCAAATAGTTTCTGTACCAACTAACAAACATTCTATTATTAGTGATTATGAGTTGGCTACTTATTACGTAATCAATCGAAAATATGCGAGTAAGGTAACTTGAAACGTCATATATCTATTACTAAATATACCTTGAGTATGTTAAAAAAAAAGTAAATATGCCATTGAAAGCAGTGAAATTATCTTTAGGGAAATTACTATTTACAACTAATATCATATTAGTTAATGACAGCTTTCTAGAAATCCAACCTAACATTCGAATTGATAGTTAATATTGTTATTTATACAATAATTGACAAAATGAGTGACAGCAATAACAAAACAAATAATAAATCGGAAGACAAACCGATTGTCATACGAAATATGACAGATTTGCAAAGATTAAAGTTAGAAAAATTAATGAAAAATCCTGTAAGTTTTCGTAACTATTTGGTATATATAAATGATTCCAGTTGACTAAATATAAAATTATATTAATATAGGACAAACCCATCGTTATTCCAGAAAGACCAAAAGGTAGATCAATGCCTTCTGTACCTGATTTTGTTAGAAATGTAATGGGTTCAAGTGCAGGAGCTGGATCAGGTGAATTTCATGTATATAGACATTTGCGTCGAAAAGAATACGCCAGACAGAAATTTATACAAGAAAAAAGTGAAAAAGTAAGTAATATATAAGTTACAGTTACTTCAGAATCGAGCTATGAGTGTTATATTAAAATGCAATTAATACGAACCAATTAAGAGCATGTTATATAAATTGGGGTGGTTAGATATAAATGCAATGATATTCGTATTTAAAATGGAACATGAATTATTACCTAATTATCTAAAAAGTAAATTACAATAAAATAGTGATATTCACAGTCATAATACTAGAAATGCCAGTAATTTTTATATTGAAAAAAACTAATAAAAGTTAAACAGCTAATAATATTTTTCACAAAGGATTACAACAAAACATGTTCTTCACTACATCATTTCAAAATTAAAACCAAACAACATTATTTGAAAAAAAACTAATTAGTTATTTAGTGTCGCATATATATTTATATTTATATACTGTATAATGTAAAATATTTTATGTATTTGTTTTTTTTTTTAGCTCACAAAACTATTAATAAATTATTATTATTATTATTAATGTATACATACATACATACATACATACACAATCACAATTATTAATGTATGTGTTATTTAATCTATTTACTATTATAGTTTCTATTATGTATTTTAGGAACGTCTGAATGTAGAATATCATGAACAAATTGAAACTAATCGTAAAGTTTTGGAAGACAAAACTGCAAGAAAACGTGCAAAACGATTGAAAAAGAAAATTAAAGCGAAACAGCGAGCAAAGAAACCGAAAATCGTGAAACAATCATCATCATCTGAAAGCGAATGTGAACAATCAGATGAAGAAAAAGGCGATGAATCAAATAGTGATGATAACGATAATAACAGTGAAAACATAATAGTAAAAGAGGAAAGTAATCTTGATGAATATAAACAAGATGATAGTCAAAATAAAGAGTTAATTGAATCTTTTACTAAAATCGAAGAAACTAAAAATGAATCCAAAACAAATGATAATAATGAAACACAAGAACAAAAGTGAATTCTGATGATAAAAATATAATAAGGAATTATAGTTTGTAATATTTTATTTTTAATATTTTTAAACTGTATTATGTACAATAATAAATCCATAAATAAAAATATTTCATTATTTGTTTTTTAATTTAAATTTTCTGATTTAAGTAATATTAAACAGTGAATGACAACACCGACAAGAATTTAAAGCTGGATTCCATCAATGATTCCATAGATCTAATACATTGTTAATATGGCAAATAATAAAATATAAAATTTAAATTTATACATAAAAATCTTAGTTATGAACTATCAGACATACAAATCATTAGATTTTTTATCTTAATTACAGATTTGTAATATAAATTTCTATTTATGGTTTTTTTTTAATAATTAAATGTTTATAATAATAGAACTTGTTGCCAAGTTGTCTATTGTCCGAAATAGAAATCTGGAGACAAATGATCTAGGTAAAAACTGGAAAGATGGACATAATCTATAAATCATTAAACAGTGAATGACGACACCTACAAGAATTTAAAGCTGGATTATAAAATAAAAAATTTAAATTTATACATAAAAATCTCAATTAGAGTTATGAACTATCAGACATACAAATCATTAGATTTTTTTTATCTTGATTACAGATTTGTAATATAAATTTCTATTTATGTTTTTTTTATAATTAAATGTTTATAACAATAGAACTTGTTGCTATAGCAACTTTTTATGTCAGTTTTTCCAAGTGCCAAGTTGTCTATTGTCGAAGATAGAAGTCTGGAGACAAATGATTGGAAATTGGACAGTTCAGGTAAAAACTAGAAAAATAGACATAAACTATAAATTCAGCTTGATTTGTCAATTTTAAACATATGCAAGATGAACGAATGGTTAAATGGATATAATATGATGAGTATCCGAGGAAAAAAAGAGATTATAAGATATAATATTAATAATAATAATATAAACTTTATTTAGCTCATTGCTATACAAACACAATATAAAAGTAATATATCTGACATTTTCTTATATTATAAAAATACATATATCTAAAATTCAATTATTTCTAATTTGCTGTAAATAGTATACCTTTAATTCTTTTTTAAATTCCATATAATTCAAATTTTTAATTTCGTTCGTTATGCTATTATATTTCTTGATTGCTTTGAACAATATTACATTTTGTGCATGTTTCGTATTTGTATGTGTCATTATTATGTATTATGAAATAATACTGCTTAACAAAGACTATATGCATAAAAAAATAGAAATATATAATTTTTTTTTTTAATTATATTATTTTAAATTGAAAACATGGATCACGTGTTAGCCGTAATTCAAAGTTTGTCCGATAGAGTACTCTTGATGCATGGCAATCTTGATGTACCAGAATAAATTATCTCTAGTTTACGTGCGCGATCTGTGTCTTGTGATTTTTATAATATTTAGAATATAGTTTATATTGTATAAAGTTTAATATAATATTCTGGATTTTTAATTCTGTAAGTATTCGTTGCTGTGTTTTTTACATAACATTTGGACAAAAGCTTTTTGACAGTTGTCAATTAGATTTGGCATAAGTCAGTACAAGATGGCCGTTAGTACGATAAAGTTCGTTTTTATTGAATAACTAAAAATATAGAAAATATTACCTAAATAATTGCATATAAAGTGTTTTATTATTGTCATGTATATTATATTTTAGTAGAAAGAATTTTCGTATTGATTAAATAAAAGTGGTTGTGTGGAAATGCCATTCATTACTTTAAATCATTTTTAAATTTCAATAAACGTTAAGTGATAAAATGTACTTATTTAAATTAGATATTAACTATAATTACTAACTAGGACTTATAAATTTATGTGATGTTCAAATACTAACGTTTTTAATATTGCGTTGAATTTAAACTTAGAATATTGATTTCACACATTCCAGATTTCATGGTATGTTTTGTGTCACAAATTTAAAGCATAGAATATTTTACACTTATTAAGCTGAAATGCAAACATTTTTACGGAGTGCAGTTTTTTAATTTTATTGATTTTGATTATATATTAATAGGTTACTGAAACTTGTTTGGATTCAACTTTTTATTAGTCATTTTGACAGGTGCATAGTGCATGTTCTTTATTCAGGAAAATTGTATACATCATACTGATTTATTATTGAACTATTAATACGATTATATGTATTATTTTCAAAAAAATATTACAAACAATCAGAAAATTATATAGTGTAATAATTAATATATAATTGAATTTTATGACAAGTGCATGGCTGTATGATTTTTATAAATTTCATATTGGTTTCCTGTAAGTTTTACTTTTTTGTTTTTAGTAATAATTACAAAAATAATGTTTTTTAATTAATAGATTTATATATAACCTTGGCTTTATTTTGTAATCTAACAACCTTTGTCAAACTATTGATTTAAAGTTGTCTTAATTTGAATTAATTTCTATTTTTATATATATATTTAAAAAAAACAGTTAATAATATGTAGATGATTTGCAATTTTTTTTTGAAGTGGAATTACTACTAGACTTTCTTTTGTGTTAACAAAAATGATAGTGAAAACAAATGAAGTGAATGCGATTGGAATTTATTTTTAGTAGTAAAAAAAATCGTATTTGTTTCTCTTGTGTGTGTGATAAAAATGTGAATTGATAATTTCAATGACATTTGTTGTTTAGGTGATGGCTACGAATCTTTGATTGCCCCCAAAACGTCACTGCAGGCAAAGTCGTGAAGTTGTTTGACCTTTTGACAGTAAACGATCATGAAAATGGTTTTGTCACAACGTCAGAGGGAGGAGCTGTAAGTCGAATTTTTCTTTTTTAACATTACAATTTTCACACAATCGAATTTAAAGTTTATTGATTGAAGTTTTAACGTAACAGTTATGTTTAGTATTTAATTTTCGACAATATGTGACAAAGTATCGATAATTATTTGTTGATAGTTCTATGGCATTGATTTTGTATTAAAAATTGATAAAAGATTTAAAGATTTACTAACTTGTTTATAATTATATATACGAACAACCGTAAAATCTAATTTTTTACAACCCGAAAACAAATTGATTTAATGAATATTTTTTACTCTGTACACAACATTTGAAGAATATTAATTGTTGTTTTCTTTTCTATAACTCTTTTGCATTTCCGATTTTTTTCCCGTTTTTTGTATCAGTTGATAGACATTTGTTTACTTTCGAAAAATTTCATTAAAATTTGTCAAAGATATTTCCTTTTTTGCATCCTGTTTATTCTATAATAAAACAGTTTGTTTTTAATACAAATCATTTAAATAAATGTATATTAATAGGTGTTATTTATTGTTATTAATATATTTTTAACTGTGATATAAAATATGTAAAAAAAAATTATAGGTTTGTTTATATAAAAAAATTAAAATATTTACTTTCATGAGGCAGAATATGAATATATTATATATATTAAAAAAAATATAGTTACTTAAGTGAAATAAAAAAACTTTCGGTTTAGTTTTATTATAATTAAAAATTCGACTTTTCGACACACTAGACGTGCATCATCATCCGGAAAATAATAATACAAGTGATATAAATAATAAACAAACAAAACATTGAAACAAGTAACTGGGAAACTAAAAACAAGTATCTAGATTACAAAAAAATAATTATTAATTAAAGGAAGCAAGATTTTATTTAATTCATTGCCTTTGCAATGATTGATTGCATCTTTTTTTGTGTATATTTCTATAGTTTCTTTTAATTGTAAGTTATATAAAAAATATTAAAGATTTGAACTTACATACTTTTTCTGAAAAGCTCTTTTTGACTTGAAATTATATTTAAAAAGAAATAATTGACAAGTATTTGTAAAATATATGAATTAATAATCTAAACTCTGATTGTTCAAAACGAACTGGATCTCTTTAATAGTTCAGAAATAAATAAACAATTGCTCATTTAATGACCCATATAATTTAAATTTACTGTTTTCTAACATCATTTAAAGAATTAAAAAAAATTAACCCACACACTAAAAATTATCGCATAACTTCAAGAATTAAAAAAAATTTGACACTACTTAAAAATATTATTCCAATATTTTGTCATATTGTCACAGTAATAAGTTTGGCAATGTTTCCATATGGTAATTAACCTATATGATAGCAATTTTTAATTCAAAATAGGTTTTTTATTGTAATGAGTCAATAAATTTCCACACCCAGAAACATAGATTCACTACATTTCATTCAAATCATTATAGCCTTTTTTACAGATATATAAAAATTGCTCATTTAATAGTATAAGGTTATATTAATAATATATTATTTTCAATATTTATTTGCAATTATTTTCGAATAATTACAGAATTATTAATCATTTAAATTGCAATTACTATATTTGGTTGAAGAATTAAGTGATTCATTTTTGACAAATAATATATTACATGCAATACAGATATAATAACAACTTCTTACATCATTTTTCGAAAAAATTTATATTCATATTCAATTTTTTATATGGAAATTTGCTAAGCAAAAAAAAAAATTGTTTCTAAGCTACATCTGTGTTTATTTTCTTTTTTTAATAATTTTACTTCTAGTATTTGTAGGTGGATAAGGTAATTAAAATTTTAAATGAAGTATTTCACAGAAATAAACAGTTACTAATGAATATGTACAGTTTTTTTGTATAATTAATGAAAGTGTAAAGACTCGTTCACACTACTCTACTTATCTAGAAATTAGTATTATACTTCTGAATTATCTACAAACTATCTACAATAATAACTGTAACGAAGGCAGTGTTGAGCCATGTGGTTGTTGTAACCAGATACATATTTCTAAAACTAAGTATTTTTTATATCTGTTAGAATTGACCTAGTGACAGATTTATGTATCAGGGTTCGCGTCTCAACCACTCGGCCACTTCAAATATTTTAGTGTTTAGAATTTTTGCTGTAACTGTTGTAGAAGTCACAATTTAGTTTTCGGAGTAAAGTTTGTATTTTTTCCGTGGTTTAGGAATATAAAATCACGTTTTATTTCACTCTTAGCTAAGCCACACACCAGAGAAACTAGAAACATGAAACATGAAATATGAAATACGAAACTGAAAATATGAAACATGAAATATGAAACTTTTTATACAGTGATACACAAATTGAAGAAACAAAAATTAAATTGATTTCAATTCACAATAAACTCGAACACTGACGATAGTTTGGATAACAGTGATTAAAAAAAAATATTAAACTTAAATGTTTCTATATTTAGTGCAATTTGGGCTTAAATATGCATTTTATCAAAAAATTCTATAGAAATAATATTATAGACAATAAAATTTCCTACAACTTTTATTTGCATCACTTGTTAATAGAACCTCCGGTTTAGAAGCTATGCGTTTTTAAATATCAAGAAATTTATTAATTTTAATGCACAGATATAAAAATGTTAAACTTAAATGTTTCTATATTTAGTGCAATTTGGGCTTAAATATGCATTTTATCAAAAAATTCTATAGAAATAAGATTATAGACAATAAAATTTCCTACAACTTTTATTTGCATCACTTGTTAATAGAACCTCCGGTTTAGAAGCTATGCGTTTTTAAATATCAAGAAATTTATTAATTTTAATGCACAGATATAAAAATGTTAAATTTAAATGTTTCTATATTTAGTGCAATTTAGACTTAAATATGCATTTTATCAAAAAATTGTATATAAATAAAATTATAGACAATAAAATTTCTCACAACTTTTATTTGCATCATTTTTTTAATAGCACTTTCGGTTTAGAAGCTACGCGTCTTTAAATATCAAGAATTTTATTAATTTTAATGCACAGTTACTGAAACTACGCGAAACATGAAACAGAAATATAAAACAGGCTCTATTTCATGCAACATGTTTCTACAGCATTTGTTTCTCTTATCACCAGGCATGAAATGCATTTCGCTGATGTGCGAAATCCCATTTAAAACAATGTGTTGTTATTTTATGAAACATGTTTCATGTTTTCTGTTTCACATTTTATGTTCCATGTTCCAGAGGCCTCTAGTTCGCTTTATTTGCTATATTCGCTTATTCTTTGTTTAGTTTAATTTAATTTTTCCATCGCAAAGTTTGTATTTGTAATTTATGTTTCTTTTTGGGTATTTTTGTAAATTAATGTAATTTATGTCGTTAACTTATTATTTAAGTAATTAAAGTTTAAAAAACAGAAAAATATATGAAATTGTACGGTCACTACTTTTATGCACGCTTCTCTTAAGTTTTAAAGTTTTGCACAACCAACAAGAATTGATAATTGTGTTGTTTTATTATAAGTTTGCAAATATGATAGTTTAATTTAGTACCAATAGGCCTTATTTTATGTAAGTAAGAAAATATTTAGTCAATTTTGAGATATCTAATCGCTGCAAAATAAAAATATCTTCTTTATTTCAAACTGAAATATTTTAATAATAAACCAGATATTTCTCTATCTGTTTATTCCAAAACAAAATGCATCAAATTATTTTAAACATTGTTTATTTACAATTTTTATAGTCAGGGCCGGATTAATATTTATTATCTAATTATTTTTTAATCTTTTAAGACCCATGCTTATTTATAATTGATAATATTGTCTACAACATTATTATTATTTACAAAAATCTTTATTCATCTTATTTATCGAATTTTTGTTTTGTAAATTTTTATTTTAAATATAGATTATTTGATTATTAATTTGTTTTTGTTTTTTTCATGGTACATATATATTACGACAAAATTTATTGAATAAAAATCATGCGAATAATCACCATAGAGAATTCGATTATTTTTTTTGTATTTTATGATTTATATTGCATAGAATTTATATAAAACAAATTTTAAGTTTATGTTTATTTAAATTTTAGATTAATTGTAACAGATGACATAAATTATTAAAATTTATAAAATTGTTGATAAGTTTTATTTGTTAAAATCAATTATAAGAAATTAAAAATGTGCAACATTTTAAAATGAATAAATTTCTACATACTACTAATGAAATAAAATATTTGACATTTTAAATCTATTGTTTTTTTTTTTCACTGGAATGCAATTTTGAAATATGAAATTTAGTCATGTGACGACAATCATTTAAAATAAAAATATTTCCAACTAGTAAAAATAATTGAGCATGTATTACAAGCATCCAGGATATGGATAAAACAAAAATTGCATTCATGGATGTTTGGCGAAAATTAATTTGTATTTGTCACTTCACTGTAAAAAAAAAGAAAGTGGCTATTTATACATACGGTATGTATACGCAATTAGCTATTTATACATATAGTATTTTTACGTAATTGGCTATTTAGGGTAGGTTAGGTTAGTAGGTTGGTTTAGGTATTTTTTTTTTTTAGTATGTATAAATAGCCAACTGCGTATACATACCGTATGTATAAATAGCCTCATCCTTAAAAAAAAGCGAAATTACAGAACGATAATAGTAAAATTTGACTATAAAAAAATCTGTAATTTCATTTTACTATAAATATTTTGTATTTCTACCTCAAAGTTATGTAATTTTTACATAATTTATAATAATCACATAAAGTAAGTAAAACTGACATAATAAATATGTAAAATTGCTTACTTTCTGGCACTTTTCGTGAAAAAGTGCTTTTATCATTAATTTCAAACTAGTAAATAATTTTTTTGCTTCTGTTTTTGATCAAATATAAATAATTTTTCTATTTTCGATTACATTTAATATTATAAAATTTAAATAAACTATTATAAAGTGCCTTATAAATAATTTTAAGTAAACGTCAAAAGTACTTTTGGCAAAAATCACTTTTATGAATGAGATGAGAATACGGGCCATCATTTTTTTAAATTTATTAATAAGAATAACAGATTAATATTAAATATGCATATATAATGTATTTATCAAAAACTTTCACCTGAGACAAATATTATTCAAATAACAAATAACAAAAAAATATAGTTAAGTAATGAACAGTTAGATTTGGTCCTTGTGAAATTGACTTTTTCAATTGTTCGTTTTCGTGATTTAGAGATTTGGAGTGAACGTCTTTTATTTTTTTCTTCCGTGATAAACATCAACGCATCAGCGATACATACGTAGATGAAATGCTAACCGTGAGAAAAACATATTTTGCAATCTTACAGTTTGTGGTACTTGAACTTCGCGACTGTTTTGTTGTTTTTTATTTGTTTTAACCTTTTTTTTTTATACTACCTTTTGTTCTGTCTCTTTCTGTCTCGTTGATAGCCACATTTTCTAAATACGCTGTTGACGTCATAGGTGATTCATCGTCAGTGTCTCAAATGTAACAGAATTGTTTTATAATATTTGGTATTTTAGATAAGCAAAATTGTTGAAATATTTTCAACGAAAATTATATAATATTAGATAGTTATTTGAATATGAAGGCAACTAAAGTTTAAATATATATTATATATTATACTTATGTAATAAAATTATTTAATTTTTTCCTATAAATATTTAAAATTTGCATATGAATAAGTATAATAAAATAAAACGGCTTTAGGTTTTTGCTCTATATATTTTTTTTAATATACCTACTGATATATTGATTTTATTATATAAAATATTAATTAAAAATGGTAATATAGTAAAAAATCTTTCAGAATTCATTATATTTAAATAAAACTGCTTTAGGTTACAGTTCTGTATTAATATTTATGTATAATTGACGTTTCGACGAACTCAACGTATGTCTTAATCGTTTTTCCTGATGGAGACGTAAGTTGAGTTTGTTGAAACGTTGATTATTGATAAATATTAATACAGAACTACAACCTAAAGTCGTTTTATTGTATTATAATGAGTTCTGAAACATTTTTTACAATGTTAAGTATAATAATATTTCACATATACAATTTTTTTAAAAACTTATTTTATTTTAATAAAAAAGAAAAAAAATTGTGCTATTTTCAGTAAAAGAAGCATTAATTAAAAAAAATATATGAAATATTTACGATTAAATCATTATTTTTATTTATTTTCTAAAAGGGACTTTAAATATAGGCTATTAAATTTTAAATAATATGTATCGTTTAAGATTTGAAATTTAAAAATAAAAATATTTGTAATTTCGCTTATTTTTTATTTATAAATAATTATTGATAATATGTATTTCTTTTAAAATACTGAATGCAAAATAATTGTTTGTGGTGAAAATATTTAAAAAATTTATGAAATAAATAACATTTTTGTTGGTATGAATCATATTCATCTATTTATCTCATTATATTTTAAAATTCTTATCAAATTTAACAATGTTTATATATTTTTTGCATATGTATATAATATTATTATTGTTTGATACATAAAATTAATGCAAATGTATATTAATAATGTTTGCCAAAAAATAATTATATAGTAGAAGCAGAAGTATTTATTCAGGATAAATATTTTAATCAACGTGTTAAAAAGATTTTTGTCAATACGGTAGTATTTTTTATAGTCATCTAAAACTAAAATTACGTCAATCAGACTGTCAGTTTGACTGATAAGTGTAGGGGCTTTCTGATTGACCGTGTAAGGTCCTCTTATGATTGGCTTCTCGAATATCCGGAACTGATTATTATTAACGGCTTTAGAAAATTGGACTTTAATTATTCCAAAGGCTATTGAGTTTTCAAACATAATTTATTGCTTAAATTAAATATATTTAATTGCATTTAATTACTCATATTAAGGCTAATCATTTTCATACGACTGATTTGATATCATTATACTTTGATGTTCAAATTTATTACGTATTTACAACACTGTAATATTGGCAATAAATTTATTTATTAGGGTATTAAGGAATTTTTTCACATATTTTATATATACGAGTATGAACAAAAAATCTGCTATTTGTTGATTTGAAATATTTGCATTGAATTTCGAGAATGTTGCCCACGCAAAAAATTTAAATGTCGTAACTTTAAAATTATATCATTTTGTTTATTATAGTGAATTTATGTTATAATAACACCGGCTAGTAATATATTTTTTTTAACTATCAAAATATTCATATTATATTATTGAATCTTATATACAGGGTGGTCCAGAATTATGTACCGTAATTGCTAGAGCTGATAGTACATTCAAAAATAAGGGTACCTTTTTATATTCACTTTTTTCCAAAACTCATTATTAGTATTGTATGATTCTTTTGAAAGTTGTAAGTTTCATTAAGTTTGATTAAAGTGTTAAGTGTTGAAAAATGGTTTTTATTTCACCCCTTTACAGAGTTGTATCTCCCTTATTATTGAGTTTTGGAAAAAAGTGTATATAAAAAGGTACCCTTATTTTTGAACGTACTATCAGCTCTAGCAATTACGGTACATAATTCTGGACCACTCTGTGTTATAGAATGAAGATATATTACTAGTCAAATATACTAATATAACATATACAATTTATCAAAATTTCATAATAACTGTCAATATTTGACAAAAACTAAAATATTTATTTTAAAATAAAACTGCTTTAGGTTACAGTTCTGTATTGATATTTATTTAAAATCGACGTTTCGACGAAACTCAACGTTCGTTTTCAACGGGATAAATGATACAAATGACATTTACAGTAAATAACAGACCATAGAAACAAGTTACTAGACGTAACAAATAAGTAACTACAATTAAGTAAATTATACAATTTATAGATTTTTAATTAATGGAAGCGAAATTTTATTTAACTCAGTGCCCCTTCACAGTGATTGATGTTATCCTTTTCTTTGTTATTATTATTTTTTTTACACACTGTTCGAAAAAAATACCCTTATTAGTGCCTATATAAGTCCGTTCCCTAAAAAGGGTAAATATGATTAACCTGAATAGGTAAATTCAAAAAGAGCACTTTATTCTCCCAGAAAAGAGTAAAAAGGCAGTTATTTACCCTTATTTATCGTATTCTTTGTCCTTCCATCAAGGTAAAACGTCAAATATTTTAAATTACGCAAAAGTAGGGCAATTTTTTACACTAATAAGGCTACAAATTCAATTACCCTAGAAAATTTTTACTCTTTTACCCTACTATTTTGAACAGTGCATACATACATACATACATACATACACAATCACGCCATGTACCCAAAAGGATGTGACACAAACTCTTTTCATCATCCCGAAATCAGTTGCCTCCAAACATTCCTATCCGAACAAGCAACTTTCGCTTCATCCACATTCATAATTCCTCTCATACATGTTCTTTTATTCCTACTATGTTAAAATATTTATTTTATTTATATCTTTGAAGTTTAGTTCTGTAAAATAGTAAATTTGTCTTCCATTAATTAAAAATTTATATTTATGATCTTATGATCTGATATGATGATATTTATTTTATGATCTAGTTATTTATTTTGTTTCCTAGATAATCTAGTTGCTTATTTTGTTACCTGGTAACTCGTTTCCATGTTTTGTAATATCATTTGTATCATTTTTCCTAACGAAGATGTAGGTTGAGTACTTCGAAACGTCGATTATCGATAAATATTGATACAAAACTACAACTTAAAGCCGTTTTATTTTATTATAATGATTTCTGAAAGATTTTTTACTATGTTAACATAACTAATTTAATAAATTTTCGTCTTAATAGATAGATCATGACATACAATAACAAACTTGTGGTATATATTATGAAAGTGGCTATTTATACATACGGTATGTATACGCAATTGGCTATTTATACATACAGTATTTTTACGTAATTGGCTATTTAGAGTAGGTTGGGTTAGTAGGTTGGTTTAGGTTTTTTTTTTGTATGTATAAATAGCGAATTGCGTATACATACCGTATGTATAAAAAGCCTCATCCATTTATTATTATAGGATTTTTTTGTGCTGTTGTATTAAAAAAAAGGCATTAATTTTTCTAAAAGATCAATCTTTCAATAAAAGATTCCATAACAAGCATTAAAATACACGTAATATAATATGACGTGTAGGAATACATCTGAGACATACAGCACGCCCAACCAAACAAGATAGTTGAGGGGCGTGGCAAAGAGCCACTGTCGTTTTCATGATACATTCAGGTTAAAAAGTATTTCGGCGGCAATTTGAATATTTGACAAAGGAGGATTTGTCATTTTAGCAGTATTTAAAGTGTAATTAGGAAATGAAAAAATTAAAAATATTATTGCAAAATAAGTATATTTATTTATTATGCACATGTTATTACAGAAAAAAATTGCTTCACATTGTTACTAACATGATATAATAATCGATTCCAAATGCATATCAGAATTTTATAAAATAAATAACTTATTAATTTAAATAATTACATGTAATAATAATTTCATATTTATAAATGATATAAATTTTTCAGATAATAATTATTTACAAGTATAAAGTATAAGAAAGTCCTGGGGTGATCAGAGCAGATATATTTTTTTAGATATTAATTGGTTCATTTTTTGTTAATTCGTACAGATTATGGAACATAATTTTCATGTTATCAATTAAAAGCGTAAGCATATTTTCTATAAATCCGGTCTCTTGAATACTTTTCTTCGAATTACAGGCCATATTTCAAACCTAAAAGACAAATAAACACACGTGTTTAATTTGAGGTTAAGTTATAACAATATAAAAAAATATTAGAATTTAGTTAAAATATCTGTACATACCTATATTCACAAATAAAACGAGTAATTTTGTCTTGAAAAAGACAGATTTTAAGTAGAGTACTGCAGAATAACAAGGAAAATACAACGACACAACCTCAAACGACACAACAACTGCAAATTTGACTTTGACAATGACAAGTATGACAGCTTATACTTTTCTTGGGAGTGTACCGAGATTCGTCTGTGCGATGTGAATGCTTGAAATCTTGCCGCTTAAAATATTTTAAATAAAATTCTTTTAGTTCGCATATTTTCCGACTATCTTGTTTGGTTGGGCGTGCTGTATGTATGCAAATGTAACAAAATCGTTTGTCCCTGGCCTTCGCATTTTATTACAACAATCGAATCGTGGCTGGACGAAAAAAAAATTCCCTTTCCCCCCCTGAAGGGAAGGCAGTACGCCTAGGGTGGGTCGTCGCGTGTAGGCGGTGCGTCGTCTCGACGTCATGAATGGTATAGGTACACGGACGCCTGACGCCAACGGTTACCCATTCCTAAATCCGACACACTTATTGATCCAACTCTCTCGCAGACGTAAACTCCAAAAGTTTTCGATTCGAATCACTTGAAAGAGTTCATTTTTCGTGGGAGATATTGTATAAATAAAAACTTGTTTAAAAATTCGAAAATAAAAATTATGTAATTTCACTTACAAACCATGAGATACTATAATCTTTCTGGGTATAATTACTCAACTGCAGTAATTTTAACGTAATTGTTTAAAAATACATAATATCAGAACTATATTACATACCTACATTATGTAATATGATGTTGCCAACGGGCTGGAAAAGAACATATGTATTAGGGTATATCGAAAATATTTTGTTTCGTCGGCTAGGGCAAAAAATTGAGATTTCTGATCAGAAAAGTTTTTAGTGCTCAAAAATGCAATTTTTTGTACTTTTTTCATATAATGGCCTAAATATATATCAACATTTTATCTGACCAAATCGTAATTCTGTGTTTTTATGCCCACATAAAAATGTAACACTTCAACAAAAATGCTAATTTAGGTAATTTTCAACCGATATTTAACAGTTTTTTTTTAATATTTTATGTGCTTGAAAAATGTCGCATTTTTCAAAATAAAAATAGCGCGTAATGCGCAAACATTATTTCTATATATAGCAGGGGGGGGGGGGGGGGTTATTGGAGATTTATTTTATTCATAATTGGGTAATAACTCAAATAAATTTGCGAATCTATGATCTAAATCAAATAAACGAAATTATTTTCGCATGCTTTGCGACAGTGGAAAAGAAAAATGAATAAATGTTTGTCGTTTTATTCTAACAAAGGAAACAAACTTGTAGATATTAGAAAGTTATTATAACCTATACGTTATTCATTTACCGTATTTAAATTTACAGTGTAATTGTATTGGCTTTACAATAATTGGTTGTCATGAAAATATGAGCTTGAACCATACAGTAATTTACGATAACTCTCTATTTATTTAATATTATATTTATTATTAAGTAAATTATTCATGTATAAAACTAAAATATTTTTTTATTTTGTAAAAATATTTGTGATTCTGAATATAAACAATAATTAAATTAATTTGACAGATAAAAATGACGAAACATTTGTTTATTCATATCTCTAATTGACAAATGTTTGTATGTATGTTTGTATATATGTTTCTGCCCCATCTCCTCCTAAACCCCTGAACCGATTTTGATGGGAGTGGTGTCATTTTAATTGGTTCATCCCCTATTTGAGAATAGGCAAGTTTCATCTTTCTACGATTTCATCTTGGTTCTCAAAAATTTGAAAAACTATGTTAATAATGCAAATGTCAAAAATAAACTTAGATAGCTATGAAAAAAATGAATGAAATAAATAAATAAATAAACAGCTGTCACAATATATTGCAAGTACATTTTTTTTACATATATCAGTGCATTTACTTACATTTTTTTCATTAAAATAAGAGTAAAAAGTACATTTCATTGATATTGTTGTATTATAAAAATTTTGTATCATGCCCAAACGAGCAAAATCTAATATAAACGGCAATAAAAAGGCCAAGAAAATGAAGATGGAATATTTGAATCTTTCGTCGGATAAAAAAGAAGAGCTTAAATCAAAAATATCACAAATATTATATTATATTTGCGTAATACTTTCTACAATGAAATAAATAAATAAACAGCTGTCACAATATATTGCAAGTACATTTTTTTTTACATATATCAGTGCAATTACTTACATTTTTTCATTAAAATAAGAGTAAAAAGTACATTTCATTAATATTGTTGTATTATAAAAATTTTGTATCATGCCCAAACGAGCAAAATCTAATATAAACGGCAATAAAACTGCCAAAAGAATGAAGATGGAATATTCAAATCTGTCGTCGGATAAAAAAGAAAAGCTTAAATCAAAAATTTTGAATATATTATTTTATATTTACGTAATACTTTCTACGGGGCGCGCGCGTGCGCGCGCCCTTTATTTTTTTATATTTATATACTGTGTCTTTGTGTTATGTTTGTTACTATTTTCGACTTCAAACGTGACCCTTTAAGGGTCACGGGTTTCCTAGTTTTCTGTGTTAATTCCTGAAAGGGGTAATATGTAATGAATTATGTATACAGGGTGTAACAGAATAACTATTCCTAATTTTCAGAAATGATAGAGGGCACATAAAGAAACATTTTTTATTAATAAACTAGTGCCCGGAATTATTTTTTTTTTTTCGGCAGTCGATTGTACATCGTTACAACTTGTGTATCGAAAATGGTGGTCGTAACTTCGAACAATTTTTATAAAGTTTAATGCGCTATTATTTCTAATAAAATGTTCCTTAACTTAACTACTCTTTGATGTTTTGATTAAGATTGTTTTTAACGATATCTAGTGTATCTTGGCACCGAGAAATTTCCTCACACTAGTTTATTAATAAAAAATGTTTCTCTAAGTGCACTCTATCATTTCTGAAAATTAGGAATAGTTATTCTGTTACATCCTGTATATGTGTTTATCAGTTTAGGAACTTTTGGTTTTAACCAAGATATATTCTTATTTCCATTCCATCTCTTTTATTTTGAACGGTTTGAATGTTAGTACAGAAAGAGGGTAGATTTCTACCTACATTACTCCTACCGTCTATTTTGCTTTTTGACTCAATTTCTTTAGGAGGGTAAAGTTCGGTTTTTATATGTCTTGCTATCATTTATTATTTACTGTCTACATCAATTTCCTCCCTTTTAATCTACTGTAATAGAGTAATATGTAGGAGTTTACAAGGGCTTTATATACGGTTAATTAATTTTCGAAATAGTGACGTGCCTGGAAGGCATTACATTCTTTTATGAAAAATAGTTTTTTTTAATATTTTGTTATTCTACTTGTATTATTATACTGTACTATAATATACAGGGTGTAACAGAATAACTATTCCTAATTTTTAGAAATGATAGAGGGCACATAAAGAAACATTTTTTATTAATAAACTAGTGTCCGGAATTTTTTTCTTTTTTTTTTTCGGCAGTCGATTGTACATCGTTACAACTTGTTTATCGGAAATGGTGCTCGTAAATTCGAACAATTTTTAATAAAGTTTAATGAACTATTATTTCTAATAAAATGTTCCTTAACTTAACTACTCTTTGATGTTGTAATAATTAAATTTGTTTTTACGATATCTAGTGCATCTTGACACCGAGAAATTTCCGGACACTAGTTTATTAATAAAAAATGTTTCTCTAAGTGAACTCTATCATTTCTGAAAATTAGGAATAGTTATTCTGTTACACCCTGTATATTACTTCTAAATAGTATTGTCAATATTAAAAAAACAAAATTGGATCCGGATCCAAAAAGATTCTAATTATATTTGAGGCGGTTAAAACCATATAGGTATAAGTAAAAATATATTAAGAGGAGGACAATCAAAAAATCGATTTTCTGAAAACTTATATAAATATAATTCTGTAATATTTACTGTTATGTGAAATTAAAATGCATATTACTTTCAAAGTTTGTTCGAATGTATATTGTTGTTAGCACACGCATTTATACTGTTTTTTTTTTTATTTCAGCAATAATTTTTATAATTTATTACAAAATTTTTATTTGTTTATCTAGCTGTTGTAAATTTGTCACGCGATTCGTACATAAAAACCACTTTTACTATATATAATATATATATATATATATATATATATATATATATATATATATATATATATATATTAGTTAAAAATATTATTACTTTCATATATAAATAATGTGTTCTATTTAGTAATATTTTAGTTATGTCATAATATAATTTTTTGACAAACTGTAGTTATAAGAATTATATTGAAGAATGGATTAGTGTTTCAATGAAATTAATGTTATATGTAGTATAATATTTATAAACAAACATGTATATTAGAAAAACTCGTACATTATATTTATTTAAAAAATGTACTATGGCCCACCATAGAACCGACCGCGACATCGTATTGAATAAAGGATGAGGCTATTTATACATACGGTATGTATACGCAATTGGCTATTTATACATACTAAAAAAAAAAAACACCTAAACCAACCTACTAACTTAAACTACCCTAAATAGCCAATTACGTAAAAATACTGTATGTATAAATAGCCAATTGCGTATACATACCGTATGTATAAATAGCCACTTTCTTAAATAAATTTGTATAACAACAACTACTGTAGTCAATGGTAACTGAAAACAAAACTGTCGACATAAATATGTCACCTATTTACAGAATTTTATATATATATATATATGGAAAATTATAAAAAATAGTTTAGCTGTTTCAAATAAAAAGTTGTTAGTTATAACTTGTTTAGCAATTTTTGTAAAACACATAAAAGTGATATCAGTAAATCACCACTACGATTCGGTTGCCAAATCTTTACTAAAAGTTTTTATTTTATTCAGCCCTATTTACTCTACGTGTCCACAGACGGACATCACTCTTAAAACATTTGATTCGTGCTTATTTGTAAAAATCTCGATATGTTACATTTGGTATGATTACAATACATCCCTTATCATATGTGGTTATAACTGCCGGTAAAAATGATAACATTAACTTTGTATTCTCCCAATTTTTTTTGTAATAAATTGTCAGCTTGCGTTAGTAATTTTATTATTATTATTAATATAATATTTATACAGTTTAAGTAATTGTTACTATTATACAGGGTGTTTCATTGGTAAACGGAATACTTAAACGGTGAATAGAGGTTACCGAGGCGGTTTTAGAAATACTCCATTTATTGAATAATAAAAAAAAAATTGAAACCAATGTAGTTAATAATTATTTAGTAATTTTAAAATGAGTATGGATTCAAAAGTTTTTATAATTTATTATTAAAAGTTAATAATAACCATTTTTTTTAGCTCTAAGTTCTTAAAAACTTCACTTTAAGTTCAAAATGTGAGTAGTTAAATTTTCTGCGCAACAATTTTATGTGCACATTTTAATTTAGTTTTTTGTGCGCTTTCCAAATAAGCAAACGGATTTTGAAAATTTCAATATATAGGGTGTTGTTTCAAGGTCACAATTGCTTTCTATTTTTTTGTTAATCCGGACCTGGATTTTTCTTGTGAATAGTAAGTGGCTCATTTGGGCTCTGAATGAGAAACATGTGTACCAAATATCAAAAAAATGTACGGGATGGTTCGACAGTTATGACCCCAGGAAGAAATAAGCAAAATCGATAAAACACCCTGTATCTCGGTTACAAAGACCGTCAGGTCCAATAAATGGGGTATTTCTAGAACCGCCTCGGTGGCTTCTATTCACCGTTTAAGTATTTCCGTTTACCAATGAAACACCCTGTATACGATATTTATATATAGGAAGTAGGAATATAAAAAATATTGACGAAATTCTCGTGAGAAATTAAATTTTTATTTTTTTTTTTCTAATGCAAATTTTTATGTTAATTTTTCTGACCAACTAAACTAATGAAAGTATATTAAAATAAAAGATATTTTTAATTGTACAATAACTGAATGTGAAAAAGTACTTAAAAAAATTATCGCTTTTCTAATAATGGAATTTGTCTTACTACAAAACCTCCACGATTTTTAGCTAACTGAACTGGACAAATGTATATAAGGGTGCGGCACAAACTCTTTTCAATTAAACCGCGATTAAATTACACTTATTTAGATATGCAACTTTTGCTTCATTCACATTTACGATACATATCATTTGGAAACATTTGCTACCAGAAATCTTTTTCAAATTATCAACTTATTTATTTTTACCTAGTAAAATTTACAATATAACTTTCAGTTACAATTCCTCAATAAAAAGGAATCTTAATTCACAATTTTAAAAATTATTTTGACAATTTTGAAATGAAAATGAATTAATTCTTTTTAACCCGAATTAATTATCCGTATTGAATTTTTACATGTGAATTAAGCGAACATTTAATTTTATAAATTCATAGTAAAAAATCTTTCAAAACTCATTATATTAAAATAAAACGGCTTTAGGCTTAAGTTCTGTATCAATATTTATTAATAAAGTTTCCTATTTTCCACACATGAAATTACAACGCATGTCGAAGAATGTAAAAGATATTATTCCTCTTAAATCTTTGGGTATATATAGAACACCGTGTGAACGCGATAAGATTTATGTTTGGACAGACAGGTAGAACTATTTATACTAGATTTGACAGAACATAAGAAGTCATATACGTCTAAATCATCCAGACAAATCTACTATTACACAACACGCTTTAGAATATCTTTATGATGTGAAATTCGAAGATACTGTAATAATTGCAAGACCTATCAATATTAACAGTAGATTGATAAGAGAAGCAATAGAAATTTATAAATAAATCTTGTTTCCATTAATTTAAAATTTATAAAAAAAATATGATCTAGTAAGTTATTTGTTACCTAGTAACTTGTTTTTATGTTCTGTTTATTTACTGTAAATGTCATTTGTATCATTTTTCCTGATGAAGACGGACGTTGAGTTTGTCGAAACGTCGATTATAAATACATATTGATACAGAACTTTAACCTAAAGCCGTTTTATTTTATACAGGGTGTTTCATTGGTAAACGGAAATACTTAAACGGTGAATAGAAGTCACCGAGGCGGTTCTAGAAATACCCCATTTATTGGACCTGACGGTCTTAGTAATCGAGATACAGGGTGTTTTATCGATTTTGCTTATTTCTTCCTGAGGTCATAACTCTCGAACCACCCCGTATATTTTTTTGATATTTGGTATAATATAATATAAAATAGAAACCAATGTATTTAATAGTTATTCAATAATTTTAAAATGAGTATGGATTCAAAAGTTTTATAATTTATTATTAAAAGTTAATAATAACTATTTTTTTGGCTCTAAGTTCTTAAAAATTTTACTTTAAGTCCAAAATGTGAATAGTTAAATTTTCTGCGGAAAAATTTAAAGTGCACATTTTAATTTAGTTTTTTGTGCTCTTTCCAAATATGCAAACGGATTTTGAAAATTTCAATATACAGGGTGTTGTTTCAAGATCACAATTGCTATCTATTTTTTTGTTAATCCGGACCTGAATTTTTCTTGTGAATAGTAAGTGGCTCATTTGGGCTCTGAATGAGAAACATGTGTACCAAATATCAAAAAAATATACGGGGTGGTTCGAGAGTTATGACCTCAGGAAGAAATAAGCAAAATCGATAAAACACCCTGTATCTCGATTACAAAGACCGTCAGGTCCAATAAATGGGGTATTTCTAGAACCGCCTCGGTGACCTCTATTCACCGTTTAAGTATTTCCGTTTACCAATGAAACACCCTGTATAATAACTTCTGACAGATGTTTTTATTATGTTATACCTTGTTTAGATTTTGAGTTTTCGAGTATGGGATTTTAAAATGAAACACTTTGTGCTGTATTAGATGTAGACTTCTAAAATTAAAAATTGAATTTTCAATTTCTCGAAATTCAAACAATTTTTGTCTAAATAAACAGTTTTAAAGTTGAAAATAATCTAAAAAAAAATTTAAATCAAAATAATCTGAAATCACAGGATCTAATAAATCGAAATAAATATAAAAATCTAAATCGAAAATTTGGATATTGTAGTCGAAAAATTGAATAGTCAGAAAAGTCGAAAAAATTGAAAAATCAAAAATCGATTTTCGACTAATTGGTATTAGATTTTCAAAAAGTCGGTTTAAATCGATATATACTAGCCAGCCCTTACCCTGTATATTAAAAACAATTAAATTATAAAATCCGACAAATTTTTTTGAAAATACTCAACTTAATTGAATAAAAGGAATTGAATATTTTTCTTTGAATTGATTAATTGACATCGCTATTTCATTGAAAATAGTATATCTTATAAAAAATATTTTAGGCATTTATGTAAATGTCCCTATAATAGGGTTACAAATAAAGGCAAGGTTCTCTCTATAATTTGCGCATGGGAGTTTTTGCTTGAGAAATCGTATTAGTGCGCCTTGACTTCCGATACCAGCCGGAAATGTAACGTGGGTGACATCTAGCCAGGAAATTGTGTAAACTACTTTGTGTATTTGGTGTAAAATGAAAATGTACGTGTGCATTTATTATATAGCTATACCCGCCCCTGTTATATATTCATAATTATCGTAGGTGTGCGTATTTATGTTTTAATTTGGTTCTTAGGTAACAAATTATGGGTATAGCATCATATCGTATAACGGTGTTTTTATTATTCCAATAGAACTTGGTATAAAGGCTATATTTATATTGATACTATAAACACAAACGCAAATAATGCAACATAGAGTAAAATATTAAAAATAAATAACATCGAACAAAATTGTTCATCAATGTGAAATTAATATAATAATATTCTAAAGTTGAGTAACTTGTGGAATTTTGAGAAAATATCTCAACTTTAGAATATTATAAGTAAAATATTTTTCAGAACTCATTATATTAAATAAAAACTGTTTTGGGATTAGATTCTGTTTAATTATTTTATAAAAACGACGTTTCAACGAAACTGAACGCTCGTTTTCATCAGGTCAAAAATAAAAAAAATGTTAAACTATCATTATTTGTATATAGGAAATACACTGTAAAAAAATTATGTAACTTTACATGTTTCGTGAATGTAATTTTTCATAAAAAATATATTACGTAAATTGTCATAGAAAAATTACAAAATGTTGTTATTTTCACTGTTCAAATCTATGTAAAATAACATAAAAAGATATATTTTTTACAGTGTAGTTATATAAATAGCATTTTACTAAATTGAGAATGAATATTTAAAACCGGTTTTTCGTTTTTTCAATAGTATAAATTTATAAAATAAACGATAATTCTAAATTGGTAATCACCCTTGAATTGATTCTTATCAGATTTTGCACGACACCTGAAATATAATGTATTTTATTTACTATAACTATAATATATGCATGACTTTGACATACTAATGTGACATTCACCTACCTTAATCAGCTGTCTACTTAAAACTGTGACTGTGTCTCACAATTTAGAAATTTTTTAAAGGAAATACTTAATAGGGAAACGATAAGAAAATAATTTATGTTGGTATCTTACTTTTTAGTTTAATTGTTTTAGATACCTATAAATCGTTGTTAATACAACAAAAAGAAAAAAAAAGAAATCACATATTTGTTTTTTTACTTTTAAATACCAGAAGATGTCCCAAAAGTTACTGTTTAATGAAACATTTTTTTAAGTACTTTCTATTAGCAGATGTTGAAAGTGGTTTCAATGTTCATCAAGATATGTCAGAACACATTTAAAAAAATATTTCACTGCAAACTAACTATAATATATGCGTTTCTTGATAAGTAATGATATTCGTTACTTATATATTTGAATCATTACTCAACACTTTTTAACCATCCAATCAATCGGATGTCCGAATATTTTTGTAGCTGGATCCAACTTTTTCAAATATTGACAGCAGTAAATTTTAGCTTAAGATTTAAGTAACATTTCTACTTTTATTTTGTTAATTCTAGAGTTAAATCTTAACTTTATAAAAAGTTATACATGTGCAAAATATTTCAATGTTCATCAAGATATGTCAGAACACATTTAAAAAAATATTTCACTGCAACTAACTATAATAAATGCGTTTCTTGATAAGTAATGTTATTCGTTACTTATATATTTGAATCATTACTCAACACTTTTTAACCAACCAATCAATCGGATATCCGAATCTTTTTGGAGCTGGATCCAACTTTTTCAAATATTGGACAGCAGTAAATTTTAGCTTAAGTTTTAAGTAACATTTCTACTTTTATTTTGTTAATTCCAGAGTTAAATCTTAACTTTATAAAAAGTTATACATTTGCAAAATATCTCTCAACAATAATTATTCTACTTGAATAAAAAAAAACCACTTTTCCCAGACATTTATCTATATCTGTAAATTAAATCAAATATCTCGAAGTGAAATCTGTACAAGTGCAGGCAGTCGGTTAAAATCTATAATAGTTAATAGATATTAGTTTGAACAGCTAGCGTGCACACACACACAGAACTAGTTTCTTTGATTTCTTGTCATTTATTGACACTTGGTATTTATGTATAGTTAGTCGCTCGCCTACACGAATTATTTCTGCTTCAACATTTTCTTTTATGTTTTTCTAATAAATATCCTAGCTTGTCTTATACTCGTAAAAGGTAAAAGGCATATCTTTAACTGTACTGTATGTATAGTAAATCTTAATTATTCATTCATTGTAGAATCTAAACTATACACTTTCTTGAAAATCAACATTTAGCTGTTTATTATAATGTAGGCAAGATATTATATTGTTAACATTCACTCTATATAATATAATTCTTGAGAATGTAAAAACAAATGATAATTTTTACAGAAAATTGAAAAGAAATATCGCTTTTGTTATATTTATAATTCTATTGTTTGTTTTTTTAATTACTTAAGAAAATTTGTTACATTATAATGTTTAATATAATAAACTATTTACTTACGGCTAGTTTTATAATGAACACTTTAACTGAAGTCAACTTTAAGCCAGCAAATACATACATATATACATGCATACATACACAATCACGCCATGTATTTAAAAGGGTGTGGCACAAACTCTTTTCATCATCCCGAAATCAGTCGCCTCCAAACATTTCTATCCAAACAAGCAACTTTCGCTTCATCCACATTCATAATTCCTCTCATACATGCTCTTTTATTCCTACTATTTGGAAACTTTCGCTCACACAAAACACTCTCAATCATACCACTCCAACTACTCATCGGACGTCCACGCAAACGGTCAATAAGAAAATGCTTCCTTGTCCACTTTACAAATTACAAATGGAAAAATTATTTGTTATTGTTAATAAAAATAATGCTTTTCTGTAGGTTTAAAGTCGATTTTTAATTAAATTGTTTATTATGAAACCCGATCGTTAGTGATTTGAAATTGTACTAAAATGTAAAAATTTTTAGTGCAATTTTTCATAAAATCGTGTGTGTTACTTAAATCAATTTTTATATTTGTTTATTTGTAAAAATAAATATGTAAATTGAGTTATAAAATACAATAATATGATAGATGAAAGAATATTATTAATTATAACGTTATTAAATTATCTATCAGGTTTGTTACTTTTCAGTCATCTTCAGATTTTCTGAATTTGGTCCGTGTTTGTAGTTTTATTTTAATGAACATGGTTAAATTTGTAAGAAAAATATATTATCCACTTTTATTTTTAGTAGAATAATTACGTATTGAATAATTACTTAATTACATTATAAGATTTGGAAAAAAATTTTGATTCTCGATTTTATTAATTGAAATATTTGAAGGCATTAATGAAATTTTATAATTTCTTTTATTTTGGACGTTTTGACCGTTAATCACGAATCATATTCAGCTACATTTTACAATACATACATACACTATCACGCCATGTATCCAAAAGAGTGTGGCACAAACTCTTTTCATTTTTTCGAAATAAGTTTCCTCCAAACATCCCTAACCAAACAAGCAACTTTACCTTCATTCACATTTATCTAACCCAGCTTATACATACTTTTCTATTCCTACTACTTAGATACATTCGCTCACGCAAAACACTGCCAATCATTCTCTTAATACATTACATAATTAATATTTTATAATAAGTGTTACAATCAATGTTTGAATTAGGTACATACCATTATTTTTATTTTTGTCTTTGTCACATGTTATCTTGACAAGTTAGGTAAAATTTTTAAAATATTATCATAAGTTAATTTGTTAAAATATGTAGTCGAAATAGATCAAATCATGGCGAAAATTACATTTTTAATATAATATTATGGGTATATTATGTCAGGTGAAAAACAATTCATAGGAGTTTGGTTTATTTTTTAGTTATAAATAACTGATTTCGTCAGGTTTCTAGTCATTTTCGTGACGCACATGTATGTTATATGCTAATGCCAAATTCATCTGTTAAGTGTTTATGTCACATTTATACAATCATAGTAAAAAATCCATAAAGAATTTTTTTTTATATGTAAAGACAAGCGGATTTTGTACTAAACAAAATAAAAACGGGATTTTAAGATCTTTTTTTCTTTTAAATTTATATTGCATTACAGAGAGAATAATTCTGTAATATATGAAGAATAATAAACTGTTTTATTTTTATGAAATTTGCATTTGTAACATATACTAACAATATATTATTAACCTTTTAGGCTCAAAATCATTTCTATAAAACCATAAATATACAGGGTGTAACAGAATAATTATTTCTAATTTTCAGAAATGATAGAGGTCACATAAAGAAACATTTTTTATTAATAAACTAGTAACCGGAATTTTTTTTTTTTTCGGCAGTCGATTGTACATCGTTACAACTTGTGGATCGAAAATGGTGGTCGTAACTTCGAACAATTTTTATAAAGTTTAATGCACTATTATTTCTAATAAAATGTTCTTTAACTTAACTACTCTTTGATGTTGTAATAATTAAAATTGTTTTAAACGATATCTCGTGTATCTTGACACCGAGAAATTTCCGGACACTAGTTTATTAATAAAAAATGTTTCTGTAAGTGAACTCTATCATTTCTGAAAATTAGGAATAGTTATTCTGTTACATCCTGTATATTTTTTTTAGCGTCCTAGTAAACGAAAGCTGAAACTATTTTTCGTCCTGAAAGGGCTAAATTACTGTTAATACTGAATTGTTTATAAATTGACTTTATTGTATATGGTTATATATCATAAGTAAAAAAAAAAAAAGAATATTTCTAAATTGATAAAATAAAACGCTTGTCAATATGCAACCAGCTTGCCAGAGATGTATTGAAAATATTTTTTATCAAATAATATTATGGAAAATATATTTCAGCTGATATTTATTTATTTATTTATTTATAATCACTTAACAGGACATATGTCCCAATTACTGAGTGATATAAAAATTACAAAGAGATACATAATAAATTTTAAATATATATAAATATATATATATATATATATATATATATATATATATATATATATATATATATATATATATACAGAACAATAGCAAATAAATGAGTAGTTAAAACATATAGGAAAATATTGCAATTACATATATGTATGTATATACCGTGTGTTGACTTGGACCGTCGTACATAGGGATTTAGTGTGCAAAATCAGACATGTGTAATTTCCTGCTTCCCAAATTATTTTACAAAAAAAACTTTGGGATAAATGTTTTAGGGCATACTTTTCTGCATGTAAATCAATTACTAAAAAAAATTTTGGAACCTTCCTAACGTCAAGAATTAGGTCTAAAGTTGTTAAGAAATTGACTGAAAAATGGCAGTAGCCGTGAAATAGCATATAGCATTTAGCATTTGTTTTATTTTTGTTTCAATTTCACGGCTAATGCCATTTTCAGTCAATTTCTTGACAACTTTAGGGCTAATTCTGGACGTTGGGATGGTTCCAAAAAAAATTTTTGTTGATTGAGTTACATGTAAGAAAGTGTTTCCTAAAACATTTATCTCAAAGTTTTTTTTTGTAAAATAATTTGGGAAGCAGGAAATCGCACATGTCTGATTTTACATGCTAAATCCCTATAGAAAATAAATGAGTAGTTAAAACATATAGGAAAATATTGCAATTACATTAACAAGTTTTCAAAAAATAGTAACTAAATTTACATTTGACTTGAGCAAGTGAATCACAAAATAAATCTATATGAACATCAGTTTCATTCATTCATTACTACTTTGACTGCAAGGAAAAGTAGTTAAGCGTTTGGTACGGTGTCTGTAACATTTTCAAAAAAAAAAAAAAATTGTATAGAAATCCTTCATATAGCCTGTAGATGACGAATCTGAACTTAGTTTATGTGGGTGTATGGATGTGCGTCGTCAGCTCGCTCGCTCGCTCGCTCGCTCGGTCGTCAGACAAAATTTTGTGATCGCAACTCCTCCTAGACGGTTCAACCGATTATAATGAAATTTTCAGGATAAATTTGCCTAGTGCCCAAGATGGTCATGTGGTTTTGGTTTTTTCCAGTGATGCCAACTTTCCGAGAAAAAAATTACTAAAGTTTTTAAAAATTCATTGTGGCTACATTATTTATCCGATTTTGATCAAATTTTCAGAAAAGATTTCTCTAATGCTCCCATTAATTACATAATTTTATTAATTTTCAGTGTTGCCAACTTTCCGAGAAAAAAATTACTAAAGTTTTAAAAATTTTATTATGGCCATGTTATTCAACCGATTTTACTCAAATTTTCACAAAAGATTCTCCTAGTATTCATATAATTTATGTAATTTTAACAAAATACAGTGTTGCCAACTTTCCGAGAAAAAAATTAGTAAAATTTTTAAAAATTTATTTTGACCATTTTATTTAACCGATTTTAATCAAATATTTATAAAAGTTTTTCCTAGTGCCTAAATAAATTATGCAATTTTAACAAAATACAGTGTTGCCAACTTATCGAGAAAAAATCACAAAATTTTTAAAAAATTCATTGTGGCTACATTATTTATTCGATTTTGATCAAATTTTCAGAAAAGTATCTCCTATTGCCCACATAAATTATAATATTATTAAAATACAGTGTTGCCAACTTTCCGAGAAATGTCAAAGTAGTCTATATATGGGTTTACCCATATACTTCTAATCTTGTTTTAGTTATTGCTTTATCGTTCGATTGACAAAAAAAAGATCTTTTGTTTGAAGTGAATGGTGGTTGATGAAATTGTGATTTGTTTACAGAAATAAAGCAATTGCTGACTATTTGAGCAGCAATGGCTACATGGACGCCCTCGAAGCGTTCAAAAAGGAAGCGGATATGCCCGGCGACGTTGAACGTAAATTCGGCGGTCTGCTCGAAAAGAAATGGACATCGGTAATACGATTACAGAAGAAGGTAATGGAATTAGAATCGAAACTATCCGAAGCGGAAAAAGAATATATCGAAGGTGCGCCAACCAGAGGTAAACGATCGCCTGCCGAATGGATACCGAGACCACCGGAAAAATTCACCTTAACTGGACATCGGGCACCTGTCACTAAGGTACCTCTATATTTCATCAATAAATTGTGCATTTGTTACTACTTTGACTGCAAGGAAAAGTAGTATAGCGTTTGGTACGGTGTCTGTAACATTTTCAAAAAAAAAAAAAAATTGTATAGAAATCCTTCATATAGCCTGTAGATGACGAATCTGAACTTAGTTTATGTGGGTGTATGGATGTGCGTCGTCAGCTCGCTCGCTCGGTCGTCAGACAAAATTTTGTGATCGCAACTCCTCCTAGACGGTTCAACCGATTTTAATGAAATTTTCAGGATAAATTTGTCTAGTGCTCAAGATGGTCATGTGGTTTTGTTTTTTTCCAGTGATGCCAACTTTCCGAGAAAAAAATTACTAAAGTTTTTAAAAATTCATATTGGCTACGTTATTTATCCGATTTTGATCAAATTTTCAGAAAAGATTTTCTTAATGCTCCCATTGATTACATAATTTTATTAATATTCAGTGTTGCCAACTTTCCGAGAAAAAAATTACTAAAGTTTTTAAAAATATATTATGACCATGTTATTTAATCGATTTTACTCAAATTTTCACAAAAGATTATCCTAGTAATCATATAATTTATGTAATTTTAACAAAATACAGTGTTGCCAACTTTCGGAGAAAAAAATTAGTAAAATTTTTAAACATTTATTATGACCATTTTATTTAACCGATTTTAATCAAATTTTCATAAAAGTGTTTCCTAGTGCCTAAATAAATTATGCAATTTTAACAAAATACAGTGTTGCCAACTTATCGAGAAAAAAATCACAAAATTTTTTAAAAATTCATTGTGGCTACATTATTTATTCGATTTTGATCAAATTTTCTGAAAAGTATGTCCTAGTGCCCACATAAATTATAATATTATTAAAATACAGTGTTGCTAACTGTCCGAGAAATGTCAAAGTAGTCTATATATGGGTTTACCCATATACTTCTAATCTTGTTTTTTTAACTTTTTAACCAGTCTGTGTTTTTGTACACAAATGGTCTTCTGGAATTATCAGAAAATTTATAATTGAAACAGTTTTATAAACGGCACATAACCGATTATGGGTTAAACACAGTGGCGCAGCCAGAATTTTGTTTGGGGGGGGGGGGCAAGGATTTTATCTTAGAGAAGCAAAAAAAAAAGCAAATACTAACCAAATTTCCACTTTATCTTACATGAATCGAATAATTAATAGTTTAAAATAATGAATGTTGGCTCAATATTTTGGGGTAAATAATTGTAGCGTTAGAAGTGACTGCTGAATATATGACGAATAAAAATTGTGCTAATTCTGCTAGCCTTGGTTGCGCCACTGGTTAAGGGGAGGTACAACCCTGAATACTAAAAAAAAGAGGTTATTTTCACGAATTAATTTTGGGCACAGGAATGTAAATAAATTACTACTTTTTTTTACATTGTATTTGGCACATATTCCTCTATATTTTCAAATAGTTCGAAGCCTTTTTGTAACCAATTGCGACCGCTACAACCTCCGAACCAAGACCATGTCCCAAAAAGACTGCTGCTGCGTTGACAGGCTGGAGCGCTCAATTCCCATTTGAAATAAATTTTCTTGTTTTTAAAATGTAAAGTAGATTCAGGGTGACCACATTCTGGAAAACTCAGGGAAACAGGGAAAATACAGGGAATTTGAATCATAGAAAATATTCAGGGAAAACACAGGGAAAAAAAATTTTACGTTAAATTTTTTGAATAGTTTTGTCGGAAAATTGGCAACATTACATAATAATTAAATTGTTTAATTCGTTCAAAAATACATATTTATTTAAATCTGATCACATACGTTTTTTTTTTTTTTTTAATAATTTTTATATGTATTGTATAAACTTTTGTTGAAACTCAAATAAGATTAATACATTAATTTGGATAATTTTAATATTATATTAATCAAAAAATGACATCCAATTTTTAATAACACATTGATGATAATATTTTATAAACACAGGAACTGATTCAAGTATTTATCAACAAAAAATAATATTCAATCATTTTATTCAGACATTTTGACAAAAACTAATGAAAAAATAACTCAAAACGTGTACCTAATAAGATCATTAATGAACTGTGACTATTTACCAATGTGATCAACGAAAAATGTAGTTTTTTTTTATTTAGATTTTATAATATATATATATATATATATATATATATATATATATATATATATATATATATATACCGGGTGTTCGTTCGTCAAGTTCGTATGGGCGTTTAGCATGTAATTTCGATAAATTGCGATATACTACTTTCTCGAGTAAAATTCGAAGAAATACTTAGAATACTTTTCGATAGGGCATAAAAGGTTCTACTATTTGGTTTTCGTTTTAATTTGCTAGCATGTGCCGTTTGGGCGCTACAATTTTTTTTTATTTTTTGTTTTTTTTTTTTTCTCAAAAACTATGAGGTGTAGGAAAATAAGCATGATATGGAAAAATACGGAATAATGAGTACGATAATTGAGTGAAAGTTACTTAGCTATTATATAGCTAAATTTTTTCTCTATTTTACTGAATTTTTTCAAATTTTTTTGAGCAAATTTTGAGTCTTATTTTGAAAAAATCCCAAGGGTCCCCCCTTGTCAAATTTTCAAAAATTCAGTTTTTAATTTTTTTCTACTAAACGATGCATCGTAGAATAATGGTTTCTCCACTCAAATATCGTACTCATTATTCCGTATTTTTCCATATCATGCTTATTTTCCTACACCTCATAGTTTTTGAGAAAAAAAATAAAAACCAAAAAATTAAAAAAAAATTGTAGCGCCCAAACGGCACATGCTAGCAAATTAAAACAAAAACCAAATAGTAGAACCTTTTATGCCCTATCGAAAAGTATTCTAAGTATTTCTTCGAATTTTACTCGAGAAAGTAGTATATCGCAATTTATCGAAATTACATGTTAAACGCCCATACGAACTTAACAAACGAACACCCGGTATATATATATATATATATATATATATATATATATATATATATATATATATATATATATGTTTCGCAATAAAAAATATTGAAATATAACGAGCCATTTAGTTGAAAATATTATGAAAATACGAAAAAATAGTGCCAATACAAGAGTATAATGTAATAGTTATAATAAAATTGTAAATTTAACACAGGGAAAAATGATAATAACACAGGGAAAAGACAGGGAAAACACAGGGAAAATAGATTTTGGTAACCTGTGGTCACCCTGAGATTGTAACTTAGGGATCAACTGGCCGGATTTCAAAAAAATACATTTTTCGCCAAGTTATACTCATTTGAAAAAAAAGTTTGAAAATTTCGTCCTTTTTTTGGGTCGCCAAAATCGAAAAAACTACATATCAAAAAAATGACCAGTTGATCCCTAAGTTGAAGTTTTGGCGACATTTTCCCCAAATTCCAAATTAATCGGACAAAAATTGCGACTTGTATGCTGTCAACGCAGTTTAAAAACATAGTTTCTAGAAAAACGCGTTTAAAGTTTCAAGCAGAGCGCTGCTGAGCGCTCTCTATAAAATGCTTTGTTGCACATTTATTATTGCGATTTACGCTTCCATACTTTAAAACCTGGTTCTAAAAGGTTCAAAAAACACATTAAGTAAAAAAAAAAAATCGATTTTTTTGAAATTTTCAGAGTGGTACCTCCCCTTAAACAACATGAAAAAACAAAAATGATAAATATAAAAAAATAAAATTATAAGTAATTTATTTATCTATTCCATGAAATGAAAGATATTTTATTTTAAAAACAGAAAAATAATGGAATTATTGGTCACATTATTTATGTTTTTTTCTCAGAAAATAAATTTTATTATACATTAATTTTAAATTTATCAAAAATATTATTTGATAGATTAATAGATATAAGCAAAGTATTTTTTTTTTTTTAGAAAACAAGGATTAAGAAATCTTTGGGTTGCTTTATAATTATCTTTATATTTTTCTTCTAGTAATAGAAATCTGTCCATTATTTTTTATTAGCAATTTAAAATCTATTATAATAGGGTGAAAAACTGGAAAAGCGGGAATTATACGGGAATTTTTTCGTTGTGCGTGAATTTTAAAAAAATTTGTAATATTTAAGGATTTAGAACAAAGGAAGCAATCGATAATGGAAGATCTTCATACAATTTTAGAAGAAATAAAGAAAAAGAAGACGCTGTAATTGTGATAAATAAATATAATATACGCACAAATAACTTCGATTTAACACTTCTTTATCGTTAAACTTGTATATTTACATACGGGAATTTTTTTAAATATACGGAAAAAAGCGGGAATTATACGGGAAATTTATTTCAACTTTCCGTTATACACCCTGTATAATAATAATATGAAAAAAATCGTATATGTCACTCGGAATAGAAAGCTCTTTTTGTGTTTTGTCCAGATTGTTTGGTCTCGGCCACAAATATCTAAACTCAGCACACTAATCATCGCTTACAATTCCTCGTAATATAATATACTTTTCTCCTTTCGAATTTGGCCAACTAGGGACCACGTAAAATAACTCTTCTCTCTCGTTCTCACCCTCCAAATAATCTTTTATTCTTTCACTCTATTGCCTTCGTTTTTCCTCTGTCTATACTCCCTCTGTCTTCTTTTTCAGCTTAGCTTGAAAACTAACAAAATTCTTAACCTTTGATCGGAATATCTCTCTCTATTCGCTAAATCTTCTTCTTTATATGAAATATAAAAAGCAGGGAGATAGTTTTTTTATAGAAAAGATAAAAATCTGTTTTTGTTTTCTAGGTGATATTCCACCCAGTGTTTAGTGTAATGGTATCATCGAGCGAGGATGCCACATTGAAAGTGTGGGACTTTGAAACGGGCGAATACGAACGAACGTTAAAAGGGCATACGGACTCTGTCCAGGATATTGCATTTGATCACACCGGTAAACTGCTGGTTTCCTGCAGTGCCGATATGTCGATCAAACTCTGGGACTTTCAGCAAACGTACGAATGCATTAAAACGATGCATGGACACGATCATAATGTGAGCAGTGTCGCATTTATGCCCGGCGGTGATTTTGTCATCTCCGCCTCCAGGGATAAGACGATTAAGATGTGGGAGGTTGCCACCGGGTATGTGTATACTAATACTAATTCATTAGAAATTGTTAAATTCGATTTGAAGTTGAGACTGTATTAATTTTTATTAATTAATTAATTTTGTAGCATCGATATTTTTACATACATACATACACAATCACGCCATGTACCCAAAAGGGTGTGGCACAAACTTTTTTCATCATCCCGAAATCAGTCGCCTCCAAACATTCCTATCCAAACAAGCAACTTTCGATTCTCGATGCTCTTTTATTCCTACTACTTGGAAACTTTCGTTCACGCAAAACACTTTCAATCATACCACTCCAACTATTCATCGGACGTCCACGCAAACGTATACCATCAAAATCATTCACATAAATCTTTTTAACCAAATGTTTATTAGACGCATTCGCTCAATATGTCCGAACCATCTTAACTGACTATTAACACGGGGCAACTTTTGCTACAACATTTTTTTCAATTTTACACTCATCATACACTAATCTATTTCGTACCCGATCTCTCCTATTTACACCACATACCCCACGTAAAAATCTCATTTCCACAACAGTCATTTTCCGTTTATGCTTTTGCAACCAAACCCAACATTCACTACCCTATACATCAACGTAGGCACCAAAACTGCATTGTATATACTCAAACGGGGGGTTTCTTTGGAAACATTTACATTCCTAGCAAAAGTTCCCAAAGCACCCAAAGCACCTTACAACCAGCATTTACTCTCCTTTCAATTTCACGATCAAAACGGCAATCTCTAGACAGCAAACTACCCAAATACACAAATTTATCTACCTGCTCTAAACGTGCACCATCAATATATACATTACATTCGGTCATCAAGTCACCCTTCTCAAAAACTAAAACTTTACACTTATCAACATTCAACACAAGATTCATATCGATATTTTTTAGATGTTTTAAATCCGTTTGATTTTAATTATGTTGCTTTGATTGTAGATATTGTGTGAAAACGTTCACGGGTCACCGTGAATGGGTACGTATGGTACGTGCATCACCCGATGGTTCCTTAATCGCATCGTGCTCGAACGATCAGACAATTCGTATCTGGATGACATCGACGAAAGAATGCAAGACCGAGCTGCGGGATCACGATCATGTCGTTGAATGTATAGCATGGGCACCCGATTCGGCATTTGCACACATCAACGAAGCGGCCGGTGCCGATAATAAAAAAGGCACACATCCCGGACCATTCCTTGCATCCGGATCCAGGGATAAGACGCTTCGGGTCAGTGCCCCGCGGTTTATTTTATTTTATTCTTATATTAATAAAACCGTCAAAATGCAAGATAATTTAGAAAATATATGTGCAAACATAACTATCCATGGATACACTTGATATTTAAATTGGGAATAAATTTACAATATCTATAATTTATTTTATTCCTGCTTTAGAAAATATAATTACATTTGCTTATTTTCAATGACATGTATTGTTTATATAATAATTAGGAATGAACTAAAGGTGTTAAAATATTATTATTCAATTTATAATTGAATTATTTATTGATTTCTGACGACTAAGTTACAAATGATAAAAATTATACAAAATTAAGAATATTGTAATACATTTCAAAAGAAATTCATGAAATTTATACATTTAAATAAATTATTATTTGCTTTCTTATTTATTATACAGGGTGATTTATGATGTCGGGGAGAAACTACACTGGATGATTCTAAATAAAAAACTTCAAATAAACATATGTCCGAAAATGCTTTCTAACGGAACATGTAACATCAATCGCGTTAAAATCAACGGCTACAGTTCCGTTAGAAAGCATTTTCGGACATATATTTATTTGAAGTTTTTTATTTAAATTACTCATAGGAATCATCCGGTGTAGTTTTTCCCCGACGTCATAAATCACCCTGTATAATAAATGTCACATAAGTAACATTTATTATTAAAATGGTTTTTATCAAGTAATGTATTTTTGCATTATATGTAAAACCAACTAAAATATTCTGCTAGCCCTGAAGAAGGCAATACCGAAACGTTGGCTTAGTAGATAATAAAAACGTAAAAGACTGAATTCCGTCAATTATTAATTTTTTATTATATATTATTAATAGAGAAATTTTGTTTTTGGTTAGGTATGGGACGTAAGTACAGGCATCTGTCTGTTCGTATTAGCGGGTCATGATAATTGGGTACGCGGTGTTGTATTCCATCCTGGTGGTAAATTTATTGTGTCTGCCAGTGACGATAAGACACTACGCGTCTGGGACACACGCAATAAACGATGCATGAAGACGCTGGATGCTCACAAACATTTTTGTACGTCAGTTGGTAAGTGTATTTCTCTCTTTTTTTTTTTTTTTTCTTTTACAGATCAGTTGCTCGAGTTCTCTCTATTTCAAGTGGATTTTGTTTTGTTACAGATTTTCATAAATCAAGTCCATATGTGATAACGGGCAGTGTTGATCAAACTGTAAAGGTTTGGGAGTGTCGCTAAATTTAACAACCAAAACGAGATACTAACTTTAAAACATAACAAAACAAAAAAAAAACACTCATCAATATACCGATTATTATATCTCCTGCCTGTACTAGTGTTTTTTGAAAAAAAAAAAGATATATTTAATTGAAAAATAAAATATTAGTCAGTTCTGTCTCCAGGTACTCACTGATTTTTCAAATAGTTACAAAATAACTGTTGGTAGAATAAAGTGGTCCCTTCACCCTTAAAATAAGTTCATTATTTAACCAAGTTTTTTTCTAGGTCTGTTTTTTTTTTAAATTTATTTTTTAAAATCAGGACCTGTTTTACATCAATAGATACTGTTGCCAAGTATGAAATCAGGATGAGAAAATAAATAATGTTATTAATTAATCTTAATTAAATTATGATTTATTATTTAATAAACATATAAAATAGATGATTGAATCTATTTATGTGTATTTGTTACTTGTGTAAAACAGGTTTGCCGTTCGTTTATATTTATGAAAAATGAAAGCTGGTTAAATCGGTAATTGCTAATAAAGTGTTGAAGAATATTTAAATCGTACGATTTGAAGTTTTTAGAAAGAATTGCTTTAAAAAGACAAATTATGATTAAAAATTTGATCCATTAAAATCGAAAAGTTACGTCAGCAAGTAATCGAATTATTAAAAAATAATAATGAAACATTCTCATAATTTTTTATTTCTTGTGACATAACCTCGATTTTTTATTATAACGTTTTGATTACGCCTGAAACTTGTAAAATAGTGTGAAGACGAGGCAACTTAATCGGATTGGTCAAAAATATAGAAAATGAGAATCATATTCGTCTGTTTCGATGTGAATATTAGCAGCAGCTTTGTCTCTAGTTTTATATTTCACGTATGTATATATTTGCAAAAGTGATTGTACTATTTATTTTTTTTTTTTTGTGTCCTTTAGTATTTTATATTATGGTATGTATCGTAACAGACAGACGTTAAATTAATATGGAAACATCGTAACCGTGAAGCTGTGAAACCTGGACAGTTTTAATAAAAAAAAAAACAGAGTACTCAATTAGTGGTTAGATAATGTTTAGATTCTGCCGCATGTTAGTTCATTCAGGATTTAGAATATTGGATAGTTATAATTATTTGATTATTGTCAGCCAGTAAATGGGGCAGTATTTCAAAAATTTTAAATCGTACTAGAATCGCGAGCCGTGTGATGGTATTTATATAAAATTTGTCCGAAAACGTGTTGGCAAACATTGCCTCCAAAAAAGGTCCTCTAGTTTGTAATTTTAAATGATAATGATGATTGCATAATATTTTTTAGATAGATGTAGCTTGGTTTCGTCACTCACTGTGACATTTCTTAACGCTATTTTTCAGCCATTTTAGCTCAATGTAGTTTTGTATTAGTCCCCTCCCCCCAAATATATAAAATATATATATACACACACACACACATATACACAACATACAAACACAAGCCTTGCACCTCAGTAACATATATATTTAAAGCCGGTAAAAATAATAGAAAACACATTATTTGTCTTTGTACACATATGACAGAAATTAAACAAAATAAATACATAATTATATAAAAATTATCCAAGTCAGTGTCAAAAAAATGTATTGCTTTTTGCTTCTCAACTCTTATTACACAATTATAAAAGGAAATATAATAATGAAATCAATTTATAGGAACCCGTATATTATTCTTATTATGTATGAGTTAAAAAAAAGTATATTGTGAATATCATTCTGTAAATAAAACTTGTCTCTCTGAGCATCTGTTGTTCTTTCAAATTTAACTGTATCGAAATTTGGAATAAATGAAATGAACAACAATCACTGATTGATTATCAAAGGTGCAAGTTTCATTTTTTCGTTCTTTTTATTAACAATTACCCGAAGAAAATAGTTTATTTTTGTAAAATATTTGATTTTCTTTTTATTTTATTTTTATTCAATTATAAAATAACCAAGAAGATAATTTGATGTACATAAAATACGTTTTAAAAGATTCATTAAATTTGTATTGGACACACTATTGAATACAATGTTATTTTTATTTTTCCCTTTTTTTTTTTTTTTAAGAATTTATAATTTAACAACAACAAAGGGCGATTTTTATTTAGCTTTGGTTACTATTTTAATACACATAATAAAAATAGAGCAATAGTAATTATACTAGAGAAACCGCTGCTGAATATAATAACGCTTTTTTTTTATTCAGCATTGATAACTTACAGTTACTATTACTCTAACTTTTTGATATACAGAATAAAAAAAGCAATAGTAACTACTACAATAACCATAAATAACCGCCGCTGAATAATAATTGCCTAAAGAATATTTTGAACTTTTAAAAATGACGTATAAAAATGTATTTTTTAAAGCAAAAGTTATAACTAAAAATAAATTATATAAAAAGAATTTTATGAATTGAACTGCAATTTTATTGGTGTTTAAAATTGAACTGCAATTTTTTTAGTGTATAGTTTACACTGTAAATTATAAACTAAGAAAATTACATTATACTGTAAACTTTACAGTACAATGTACAGTGTACATAAAATCTGGTGATTTAAATTTTTTTCTATATAATTTATTTCATTTACTTATTTTGTCTACATTATTTTGTTTTGTATTCTATAAATTAACAGTTGAATTGTTATTTTTTATTGTTAATAATCAACAATATTTGACAGTTACAACATTTTTTGATAATCAGTTGCAACATTTTAATTCTGTATTAGTTCTTTGTGCAGTGTTCAGTATTGCAAGTCATTGCGTTTAGGGTAGAAGGGTTGTCTAGTGAGTGCTAAAGAAGTGAAATGGCAGCAAAAGTTACAAAGGAAATAATAGAAGAAGAGGTAATGTATGTAATATTATTTCTGTAAATTATATTTATGAATACATTATTTTAGTCTGAAGAAGATAGGGAACTGAAAGATGAATTAAAAACGTTGATTGAGAAAATTGAGGTAGATGACTTTGAATATATTTGAATGTTTACGATTAAATTTTTTATTTTTAATAATGTTTATTAGGGAAACGATGATAAATTATATTTACCCGCCTTAGAAATGTTAAGATTTTTGATAAGAACAGCAACTACTTCAATGACATCAGTTCCAAAGCCGTTAAAATATCTTGCCGAATATTATGCGAAAATTAAGGAATGTCACGAGAAAATGAAAGATAGTCTTACGAAAAAAGTATGCGCGGATATTATTTCGGTGCTAGCTATGAGTGCAGCTGGTCAAGAAAAAGCGAAACAACAATATGATTGTTTACGTTATTGCTTGATTGGAACAATGAAAAATGTAGGCGATTGGGGACACGAATATGTGAGGTATTATTTTCATCAATTTTGTTGCTGAAAAAACGGCATATAAATTAAATGACACATTTATATTCTAATAAGTCTTACGTAATATGCCATAAGTAAAATGTCTAAAAATCAGTTCACTCATGCAGACTTGATTTTTATTTGATATATATCAATATTTACATGTTACATGTTATTTGCTCTGACACGTTTAAATATATTCCCTTAAAAAAAACCGAAAGAATAAAAAGAAATAAGAATAAAACAACTACTCGGGCATTATATATATAGTCAATAGTTTTATTTTATTTTATTAAAATATGGTTCGATATTTCGACCTCACTGAGGCCATCATCATCATTTATTATTTATTTTTTTTTTTTATTATTGACGTATTTATATTAAATTTTAACTAATGACAACAATTTTAAATGAAACAGATTTACAAACTAGAAATTTAAAAAAATGTCAAACAATGTTCTTACAATGAAGTGTAGTGTAATGGTTCAATAGTTATAAATATTGTTTCTGATGATGGTCTCAGTGAGGTCGAAATATCGAACCATATTTTAATAAAATAAAATAAAACTATTGACTGATGCCCGAGTAGTTGTTTTATTCTTATTACCAATTTACAGTCGAGAAAATACATATTATAATAAAAGAAAGTATATATATTTTAGACAATTAGAAAGTGAAATTGTTGATGATTGGTCTCTGCATCCGGAAAATAATCATGTATTATTACCATTAGTTCATAAGGTAATTGAATTTGATGGTAAACATCATGCTGAAATTCAAGCGTGTGATTTATTGATGGAAATCGATCAATTGAATATATTGGATGAGCATGTCATTAAAGATACTTATCAACGGATTTGTTTATATCTTGCAAGGTTAACTCAATTTGTATTTTTTTTTTAATTATAATACTAATTTATTTATTTAATTAAAGTTGTGCTAACTATGTTGATGAATTTGAAGCCATAAAAATTCTAAAATTTGTCTGGAGCCAATATATAAAATTTGCAGAATATACTAACGCTTTAATTATTGCGATGCAACTACGCGATAATGATTTAATTAATGAAGCCTTTGCTTCATGCAGTGATGTGTACGTAATATTTATGTTATATCCTAATCGTGTAATTGCCCCTTACTGTGAGTTAGGTTGGGTTAAAAGGTTACTTTGTTTTTGTTTAGAGAAGATTAAGACACATGAAGAATTTTTTTTTTTTTATTTTATTGTTAAAATAAAAGAAAATGCCAATTCATAAATGGAGCAATTTACACGATTTGGGGCATAATATTTATAACTTTTAACAACAATGAGTTATATCAATAAACATATTTTTAGATCTATTTTAAAGCAAATGTCATTTATTGCTGGTAGACAACAGATTACTGTAGAATTTGCAGATGATTTAATGGATAGAGAGGAATTGGAAAACATAACTTGCAATAGTTATTTGAATCCTTTATTTCACATACTAGGACGTGAGGTATACACTAAGAATATTTATTATGAAAATAAAAACAAATTTCGGATATTGTTAAACCCTTTTTCTTTTTTAATTTATCAAAGTATTAGTAAAAAAAATTGTATTAATAGCAATAAATATATTTGCATTCTAACATTCTAACGAAAAGTTTTAATATTAAAATCAGTAGGGTGTAAAACATTTCTGAAATTTTAGTCTCTTGTTTTAGAAATATTAATATTAAAATATCGTTTTATACCGGGTGTCCACGTATTTCGAACCACTTGAAATAAATATTTTATTAATAACTACAAATGTATTAAGTTTTTCCATGAATATAATAAATTATAGGTACATACTAGTGTCAAATTTTATTAATTTATATTAATAAATAAACGAATTGTATTCTTAGACACCCGATATATAAAATGCAACATATATTAATATGCAATAAAAAATAAAATAATTGAAATCTTAAATTCACTTAAAATAGAACGAAATGAAACAAAAAAATATAGGAATAGCTCATTTAATTTCTCTACATTAAGTACTTAATTATATTAAATTAATATTATACAACAATTAACTGGTTTTCACAAAGTTTTGGTCATCCTGTTAAAATAATATAACAAATAAAAATTAAAATTTATAGCTTGATATAATGGAGCCAAAAATACCCGAAGACATTTACAAAACTTGGCTGGAACCAACATATCTACGTAATAGACTTTTGGCTGATAATGTGGATTCGGCACGTCAAAATCTAGCTTCAACATTCGTTAATGCGTTTATTAATGCTGGTTTTGGCAGAGATAAATTGATAACAACCGATCAGGGCAGTAGATGGATTTATCGGAATAAAGATCATGCAATGCTTAGTGCGACAGCTTCATTGGGTGTGATATATTTATGGGATGTTGATGGTGGATTAACACCGATCGATAAATATTTATACACTGACGATATTAATATAAAAGCCGGCGCACTTATGGCTCTAGGTATTGTTAATTGTCGCGTTCGAAATGAATGCGATCCTGCCTTGGCTTTACTCTCGGATTTTGTGCTAAATAAAAGTTCTATTTTGCAAATTGGAGCCATATTTGGTAAGTTTTCTTTTCTTGCAAAAGGAGGATTATGTTTTCCTAATGTCAGCGCGATAGCCGAGCGTGTTTGTCCGCGAAACGTTCTACAAATTTCAATAGTTTAATTGTTATAATATCGTTTAAATCTTGTGAATAAACTTTAAAATGAAAAACATACATTGTTCGGTTTCTGTTGTTTAAAATAAATTATATTTTTCTATCAGAAAAACATGAACATTTCTTTTTAATAGTTACAAATTTCGATAAGTGAATTTTGTTTAAAGATATATTGTTCAGTTTGTTGTGTTTAATTTTATCACGGTAATATACAATCAAAAAAAAGTGAATGAATTTTAAATATAATAAATGATTATGAAATAAATAAAATAATTTTAAATGAATAATTGAACAATACATACATACAAAATCACGCCATGTACCCAACAGGGTGTGGCACAAACTCTTTTCATCATCCCGTAATCAGTCTCCTCCAAACATTCCTATCCAAACAAGCAACTTTCGCTTCATCCATATTTATAATTCCTCTCATACATGCTCTTTTATTCCTACTACTTGGAAACTTTCGCTCACGCAAAACACTCTCAATCATACCTTTCCAATTACTCATCGGACGTCCACGCAAACGTATACATAATCTAATCCTAAAACAGTTTTTATTTTAACATAATTGTGATTCATTAGAAAAATCAAATCCTCAAAAAAAATTATGAGTCAAAAAATCGAAATCGATTTATTTATTTAACAAATATTTTTCACAGGTTTAGGTTTGGCTTATGCAGGAACAAATAGATCTGATGTTTTATCACTTTTATTACCAGTACTATTAACTCCGGATGTGTCGCCCGAAGTACTAGCTGTTACTAGTGTTTCATGTGGCTTAATTGCGGTATCAACATGTGATTCGGATATCAGTTTTACTATTCTAGAGAAATTTATTGAAAGCGAAGGAACAACTATACTTACAAGTACTTATACCAAATTTATGGTACTTGGTTTAGGACTATGTTATTTAGGTAAATTTATAAACACATATTCGGCCTGATTCTCTAACAAAGTTGCTAAGTTTTAGCAACGTTGTTATCAACTCTAACCGATAGAAACAATAACAGTTTCCATTTTCATTTTTTATTTAGTGTCAGCTAATATTATTGGGTAATGTTGTTAGCAACGTTGTTAAAATTTAGCAACTTTGTTAGAGAATCAGGTCGATTCAATAGTTAAGATTTAAACACTCGGTGACGACGTTATAAAGAATTATAGTTAACAATCCAACGTTTCTAAACGATTTGGTTATCACAATGAACTTATTTAAATTAGTTACAAATTGAAAAAAATGTATTGATTTCGCCGGGATTCGAACTCGGTTTCTTCGTCTTTCACTGACGACACTCTAACCAATTGAGCCAGTGATTTTGTAGCTCAGTTGATTAGAGTGTCGTCCGCGAAAGACGAAGGAACCGAGTTCGAATCCCGGCGAAATCAATACATTTTTTTCAATTTGTAACTAATTTAAATTAGTTCATTTGTGATGATCAAATCGTTTAGAAACGTTGAATTGTTAACTATAATTCTACATATTCAATAGCACCGTTTTGAATCATTTTTAAGTAGAAACACTTTTTGGTTTTATATTTTACATTATGTTTTTACTTGTTTCTTTTGTTCATAAATACATGTAGATATATCGTCAGTCGATTTCTTGTTTGTTCCATACTCCATTTTCTGGTTAAATTGAATTATTGCTTATTTCGGCAATATTTGTTTATTTTCTATTTTAACAATCGCTTTAAATGAAAAAATTTAATATAGAAAATTGAGTTTAAAATAATTCTGACCTGATACAACCAAACGGGTTGGACGTATCAAAAGGGTAAAAAATCTAGTTTATCGAATGGATGCAGACAGAACATTTAATTTGTTTCACGGTGTAATTTGTATTAATTTTGTAATACCAGTATTAGCATATCCTAAATAAATAAACTCATTATTATTATTAAATACAGGGCGACGAGAAGCAATTGCAGTACCAATAGCTGCTCTAGAAGTGTTGTCCGATCCGTTCCGTTCTTTATCGCAAATTATTTTGCAAATGTGCGCCTATGCGGGCACCGGTGACGTTCTTATAGTTCAAGATTTCTTGCATATTGTCAGCGAACGACATCATACGGTAATAAAAATTACTTAAGTACTAAATATACATACATAATCATGCTACCGAAAGGGTTGTGACATAAACTCTTGCCACTATCCCGAAATCAGTTTCCTCCAAACATCCCTATTCAGACAAGCAACTTTAGCTTCATCTACGTTCATAATTCCTCTCATACATGCTCTTCTATTCCTACAACTTGAAAACTTTCGCTCACGCAAAACATTTTCAATCATACCACTCCAATCTACTCACCGGACATCCACGCAAACCTATATCTTCAAAATCATTCAACCAAAACCTTCATTAGGCATTCGCTCAAGATGTTCGAAACATCTTAACTGACTAACATCAACTTTTGCTACAAGATTTTTTTCGAATTTCACACTCATCATACATTAATCTATTTCCCCATGTACCCCATGTAAAAATCTCATTTTCACAACAGTCATTTTTCTTTTATACTATACTGTATATAAATATTATAAATATACTGTATTTAATAAAATAATTTGTTATAGGAAACAACTCCTGCACCTCCAACACCTAAATCGAGTACAGAAACAACTCCTGCACCTCCAACACCTAAATCGAGTACAAAAAATGATTCTAAGAAACCTCCAGCCGGATCGAACAAACCAAAATGTAAGAAAGATTTTTGCGAAATTCAAGCAATCGCTGCTTTGGGCGTTGCTTTGGTATCGATGAGTGATGTAGTTGGCAAAGATATGAGTTCGCGAATTATCGGACACATGGTATATATTGATATTGAAAAGGGGGAATAATATTGTTATTAATAATTTCCAATTTAAAGGCGCAATATGGTGATGCATGTATGAGAAAAACTGTACCTTTAGCAACGGCTTTATTGTCGATAAGCAATCCCCAATTAACTACGATTGATATTTTAACTAAATATTCGCATGATGCAGATGATGAAGTTTCATGTAATGCTATATTTGGAATGGGATTAGTTGGTGCTGGCACAAATAATGCTAGGTAAAATATTTTCCCTATTTGGTTTGTTTCAACTTTCAAATTTCCAAATCAGTTTTATATATGATTGTTTTTTTGTTCATGAATATATATTTTTCCAGATTAGCGTCAATGTTACGTCAACTAGCTAGTTATCACAGTCGAAATCCTCGCCAATTATTTATGGTTCGTTTATCACAGGGCCTGATTCATTTAGGCAAAGGAACACTTACTTTAAACCCATTCCATACTGATAAACAATTGTTTTGTACTACAGCTTTGGCTGGTTTAATTATTACTGTTTTTGCATTTGTCGACAGTCCAGAGAGTAAGAAAATATATCACTAATAAAACAGTCATCTTAATATTTTAATTCGTTTGATTGTTTTATTCCAGTTATATTTGGAAAAGCACATTATCTCTTATTTTCACTCGTTGCTGCAATGCAACCACGCTGGTTGATTACAGTAGATGAAAATATGGGTGAAATTTCTGTTCCCGTTCGAGTTGGACAGGTAAATATTTCATTGTTATATATATATATATATTGTAGGTTAGGTAAATAATGGGTGTTATCAGTCAATTTGAAAGGATGTTAAATCAAACTCATTTAAGTTTAATAGGCAAGCTTTCGATTTATTTTAAATCTTCTTCAAAGGCCTTTAAAGCATATAGAAACATAAGAAAATAATTTTCCATATGTTTTAGAAACCTTTGAAGATTTAAAATAAATCGAAAGCTTGCCTATTATACTCGAATTAGTTTGATTTAACATCCCTTTCCAAATTGACTGATACACTCATTATTTATTTACAAAAATATTTCTACTAGCTATTTAATTTATATATTATATTTTAATTCTTTGCTCGAAGTATATATATATATATATATATATATATATATATATATTATATTATATTATATTATATTATATTATATTATATATATATATATATATATATATATATATATATATATATATATATATATATATATATGTTCTGTTTATTTGCTATAAATATCATTTGTATCTTTTCTTTTTCCTAATGAAGATGTAAGTTCAGTTCGTCGATTTTTAATACAGAATTAAAACCTAGAACTATTTGATTTTAATATAATGAAAGATTTTTTACTATATAATGAATTTATATTTAGGCTGTAGATATTGTAGCTAAAGCAGGAACACCGAAAACTATAGCAGGAATTCATACTCATTCTACTCCAGTATTATTAGCAGTTGATGAACGTGCTGAACTTGCTACAGATCAATATGAACAACTCACACCAATTATGGAAGGTATTGTTATACTTCGAAAGAAACCAGAACAATAATGTATTTCATTAAAAAATTGCTTTAATAAACTATAAAAATATTTACATAAAAAAGTACGTAGATTATTCGATTATTCAAATATATATTATATTAATTTTATGAAAGACTACACATCTTGTGGAAGTTGCAGTTGTTTATACTATCATTGTACGTATTTAAAAAATCATTAAAATTACATAATTCTGATTCAGTTGAACATGGCATTTTTACTTTTCTTTCTTGATGTAGAAGTAATATTTTCTGAATGTTGTTTTCGCATCTATAAACAACCCTTTTAAAGATTTTTTAACTTATGATATTTTATCTTATCTAGGACCACAATAATTAGTCGAAAATTTACAAATAACAATGGCCTGTATTCTAACCTCACTTTTAAAAGTGATTTTTGTCAAAATTACTTATTCAGCAATTTTAATTAATTAGATATAGAAGTAAAAATTTATTTTAAAGCAAAAAGTTTTTTTTAGATACATAATTTATATATCATAACAGAAAACGTTCACACATTTTATGAAACATTATTTTCATTAGCTTATTAATTGTTATTTACAAAAGAAGTTATTTTTTAAAGAAATAAATATCTTTTATTCAATGTCCAATTATTTTAAAATAAACATTATTTATACCTGTATAATACTGTTGCTAAATTCGAAGCAAATGCATCAATTTGTGTAGCTCTCCATAATCTATCTGAATGTTGATGGAAATTATCGTGTTTTAGTGCAATTTCATCTTTATATAGTCCTAAATGAGCTAATAACTTTAACATTGTTCCCGAATGAGTAAAATATAAAACAGCTTTCGGATTGTCTTCTTTGCTATATTAAAAAAAAAGTTAAACTCAAAATATATTCTTTTAATTATTTTATAGAAATATAAAAACAGTTTTACGATGAAATTCTGTTAAATAAAAACGACGTTCCGACGAAAGCAAACGCTTATCTTCATCTTTTTGATCTGATGAAGAAACGTCGTTTTTATATAAATAATTAACAAAATTTCATCCTAAAACTGTTTTTATATTAATACAATGAGTTCTGAAAAATATTTTACTATGTTATTCTATAGAAACATATTTAAAAAAAAAACCTTATTTATATTTTTTACCTTTGGAAAAACTCGACCATATTATTGACAGCAGGACAAGCTTGTTTAAACGTTAAATTATAACCGTAACCGTCTAACCAATAATATTTTAGATCTTCTGTATATTCCATTACCTATAAAGAAATAAAAATTTAAAGAAGTACCTATTTTATTTAGTAACGTACGATTAATCGTACTTTTATCGTATCATTATTGAAAGCTGAACACCAAGGTGATAATTTATTTTTCTCCCAAGATGTTTCAAAGGCACAGGTCATATACATTGTATGAACATCATCTGAAAATAATAATTTCGTTGGATATTAGAATTTCAGATAAAAATCCTAATAATAAAAACTAACCGAAATCTAGATTTTCTTTAAAACCCAGTTTCGCGCTAACGTTTTGCAAAGTATTCTGCATAACGATTCCATTTTTAAATAAATCCCTTTCCATCGATGCCTGAGGATTCTTTTTTATTTCGTTACGCCATTTATTACATAATTTATAAAACTGAAACATACAAATATGATTACTTATTTTTTTCACCTAATAATATTAAATAATATTTTTAATATTGTAAATATCATTTCCGCACTAAAATTTTGTGATTTATGTTCCTAAAATGTGCAAAATTAACGGTATGTAGATGTTGAAGAAAATCGATTACATAACCGTAAAGTTAAGTTTTACCAAATTATTTATTAATCACTTTCAAATACTTTATTTAAATTTTATAATATCAAATATAATAAAAGTTATCAAAAATAGAAAAACTATGTATATTTGATGAAAGATAGAAGCAAAAAGTTATTTTGAAATTATTAATAAAAGCACCTTTTCGCAAAAAAGTGAGGTGAGAATACGAGCCAAAATATGCAATATTTAAATAAGTTTATTTTCTAATTTTTGTATCAGAATAGGTCTCCAATGAAGCTATAGATCCATGAGCTGAATTTAGAGAAACGCCTCATGTTACAGAGTAAACTATAGATTGAATATTTATACCCGTAATATTGGATCTTGTTTCATTGCTTCTGGATACCAAACATGGTTCGCTGTATTTCTACCAAACAATCCAGTAGCAAAATAATGCGCACTTTTTTGTGTTCTTTGCGTAGCAGTATAACGAAACTATAAAACAAAAAAATTATTTTTCAAATCAAACCAAAAATAATTTCAAATTTAAATTCACACACACATACCTTGTAAGAGGTATTACTATAAATATTGGGTAATACACTAGGAAAACGTTTTTGCATTCGTTCTGCTAAATTAAGTAATTCATCTTCGCCTTCATGCGTAAGTATTTTTTCATTATCTTTGTGAATAGTTAGATTCCAATTACGAATATCATCTAATTGTTTTTGGTCCAGTTTTACGTCTAATTAAGTAAGTAACGATTACATTTGGGGATATCATTGACAGTTAGAAAATTATTTACCAGATGAAACACTATTTTCAATTATTTGATCTCTAATACGTGGAAGTCTATGTTTCATTTCCTTAATAAATTTTTTACTGGGTAATCTAGTCCCGTGTCGTATAACCATCCATATCTTAGTCGGTTGACAACCTTACGTATAAATATATATATTGATATATCTATAATATTAAATTCATGTATACGTACCGGAATATATAACTGGAGAAACATCTTTATTTAAAACTGTACGATACGGTGTTTTAGCAGCCAGATGTTTATGTACATGATTACTATAATATTCTTGGAATTGAAGTGTAAAAGTAAAATATGCAAGTAATAATACTGCTGAAAACATTTTTATAAAACTGAAATTTTTCGTCACGATATAAAAATTTGATGCATTATGCTATTGACGTCAAATGTGTAAAAAATTTATTAATGTTAAGGTCATAAATGGAGGTTATCTCACATGACATTTTTGACATCTTTCTTGTTGACATTCATAGTTCAGAAAATGAACGCTAGGGATAATGTAACAAGCAGCGATAATAATAAATTAATAAATATTTACCAATTTTTTTAGTAATATGTATCTCAATTGAAATAAAAATAATTTACATGTTTTAATTATATATTGAAATAAGCAACAGTTTTTGCTATGAAAACATATTGAAAATAAGTTGTACCATTGAATATATACAGCCTGTTTCAGAGTAAAGGCTGGTGCATGATGGATTTAATTTAGAAATTTAGCATTTACAATTTAGGATTTAAAATATAAATGACATGCTGTGGTTCACGATGCATTTAAGAAATTTACGATTTACGATTTAGATTTAGAATATCACCATATTTTATATTCTAAATCTAAATCCAAAATTCAACCAATCACATTACAGTATTTTGAAACCGTGACACATGCGCATAGAGAATTGTTGGCTTTAATTTCGTGAACTGTAGTCAGCTGTTTGGTCGTTTGTCCGGTGTCGTATGCTATAATATTGTGCTAATATATAAAGTTATTTTTTTAAAAATAAAATGGATGAACATATTGACATTAAACTGATACAAAATGTTGAAAGTCACAGGAATCTGTTTCACAGCGAAGTCTGTTTACGGATCTTACGGACCATCTTCTTTTATTTTTTTACGATTTAACATACGTTTCTTTCTTTCTTCATTTAATTTTTTATATTCGTAACATATTATCAACATCATTCCTGCAATAATTATATCACTTTCACAGTCATTTGAAAAATTTATTTTCAAAACTGATTTTCGTGTAACCTCAAATCATACAAATGTCAAAAACTTCAGAAAACATGTAATCACGTGATTTTTAAGTTTCGTTCTAATTGGTTGAATTTACAAATTTTAAATTCATGCACCAATGCTAAAATTATAAATTTTAAATCTGAATCCTAAATCTTAAATTTCTAAATTAAATCCATCATGCACTAGGCTTAAGCGCCTTATTTTTTTTAGCCACACGGGTACTACTTTCAAAATATTTGGCAGTAATATGTTTCAGGATATTCTCTACACGATGGTGATATCAGATTTTCAATTGGACGAATCATTTCAAAATGGCGACGTTCAACTTTTTTTTTTAAATGGGATGCAATAATTTTTTTTTCATTATTGAGATCCAAAAAACATTCTTTTTACGATAGTATTTCGTTTTCTTTAAAAATTCATTTCTTTCCCTATCAAAAAGCAATTTAACATTTTAATCTAGTAGCGCATGAACGTTTTACACCCGATGTTATTTTTGTCCAAATATCAAGTAGCGGTAGACAAACTAGTAGTCAAACGTCAAACACCACCATTGGACGATGTTTCAATTTATGTATTGAAAAAAAAGGAAAACATTTCGAGCATTTTTTGTAAATACCTAATTTTTATTTGATGTAAATTTTTAATTTTGAGTTTCAAAAAGTTGATGTAGATGACAAAATAAAGTTTCATTGTTTCTTTTACGTCTACCGCTACTTGATATTTGGACAAAAATAACATAACATGCGCTACTAGATTAAAATGTTAGTTTGCTTTTTGATAGGGAAAGAAATGAATTTTTAAGAAAAACGAAATACTATCGTAAAAAGAATGTTTTTAGGATCTCAATAATAATAAAAAAATTATGGCATCCCATTTAAAAAAAAAAGTTGAACGTCGCCATTTTAAAATGATTCGTCCAATTGAAAATCTGATATCACCATAGTGTGGCTAAAAAAAAAATAAGGCGCTTACTCTGAAACAGGCTGTATATATAATTTTTTTTATTCAATGGTTGTACTTAGGGCTAGTTATACAATCTTATGTTGATATAAATTTGAAACGTTTTTATTATTTTTACGACTTACCAGATAAAATTTGTGAAATTTGTCTAGAAGGGATATAAAAAAAATATAACAAAATCATCTGGTTTCGTAATTGATTATGAGTTTTATTGGTTTATAAAAAAATACTCCTATATTTTGTTTTTCGTAACACATATTTTCTCAACTTTTACAAATTATTACTTAAAATAATTTTAATCTACTTTGGTTGATTTTTGATCGGTTATTGTGTTAGCAAAAGAAAAACCGAAAAAGTATACTAAATTATTTATTTTTAGAAAACAAACATGGTTATTATAATTTGCCATACATATACAAATTAAAATTATAAGCATAAATTTCAAATGATTCACAATCTTTCCCGGGTTCTCTTCGAAAGTTGCTAATATATAATATATATAATATAAGTTAGAAGGAAAACGAAAATGCCGTGTGGAAGTAAAACATTGACTGTACAGAGGACGTATTAGTTAAATATGTTCGGATGTACATTAATCGAGATCCGATGCTTGCATCGATTGACTGGTTGATGCTTGCGGTCCATCATCATCGGAATCATCGTCCAATCCACCCAAAAAGTTCTGAATTAAATTACCGAAGAAACCGCCGTTCTGACGTTGCGGCGGCTTTACGTCGAAAAATATTTGCCCGATTTTGTCCAAATATTGAACATAGCATGGATCTCGTTTTATGGACGGTTGGTATTGCTCGCACAGAATTGTAAATGTTGGCAACCTACGACTAAGATTATCAACAAAAAAAATAAAAAAATTAATATATTTCCATGGCATCCAATGACGTGAGGTTCAAATCGGATGAGGACGGACGTAGGGGACTTGTTTTACAATTAGGTACAATTGGTGTACGGGATATATGTGCCGTTTTCTTTGATAGTGGTTATGTTCATTTTTGACAAAAAGTTAGCTAATGTTAACAATGAATGCAATCTGCTATGAGCTTTTTATCTATAAACAGTTCCCCAAAAAACAAATCCTTCTCAAATTTTCATCATTTTGTCAATATTAATTTACGTAATTACCATTCAAATACAAACCCATAGAATATAAAATGAACTTTCACCATTTTCACAGAAAATGGCTCATATGGAAATTTAGGTAGACAGAGATGGGTACTTGGAGTGAAAATAAAGCAAAGTGGTTTTTCAGTCATTTAGATTAAAGCCACTTCCATAGTATTCCTTATTCTAAGGTCATTTCACTACAAAAATATACTAAAAATACTGTCATCATATCTAAACTATTTATTGTCTGTCGTTGTCGAAAAGTAATGTAAATAATAAACAAAGTTTATATGCTTTTAATTATTGTAGTTTGTAACAGAATCGAAAACAGAAGTAAACAAATTATATGAAGTTATTATTATTATTTTTTATAACATCAAAAAATTAGTATTCGTAAAATGAAGTAAAAAAAAGTTGGTCAGTTTTAATAGAATATTAGATTTTCTATGCTCTCAACTGATTAAATGAATGATTTATAATAAAATACAATGCAAGCCTCTTATTGGAATCACGGATAGGATTGTTTATAAATCATCATCATGGTACGATAGCCCTAGGAGAGCCTTGACCGCAAGTAGAACGTACTTGTTCCGTGATCATTCATTTAAACACATTTTGAAACTGCAAGTCATGCGTTCGCATAGAGCAGCGACGAGTTCCGGCCAGTAATCTAATCTACTGATATTTTAAGATAAGCAGTTGATCTAACGGACGTGTCCGATTCTATTTAAATAATGCCTGGACCTTGCGGCATTTTATTTTATGATGAATAGAAACGCCGGACAATGGGCTCGAACCATCGTTCTCAGTATTATATTCAGTAGTACCTAGTGTTTAAACACGTTTGGCTACCTTTGGCTGACTTTGTTCATAAATGTTGAATAATTACATATTTATTTTCAAATTGAATATTTCTAGTAAATAAAGATTTTTTGCCCCGGATATTATTATCAGTTGGTTATTGTTATTCAAAAAAAAAAAACAGCTCTAGTTCCGATGTGATTACATTAAGCGACGAGCACTGTATATGTTTATGTATAGTTGAAATTTGATGACACAAACAATGAACAAACAACAGACGCACCTTTCTATCGCTTGAAGAAGAAACCAAATAAAGTTAAGTAACGGAAATATATAAGGGGGACCTTGTTTACGAATGCTGGGATGCTGTTGCGTGTAACTAGTAAATGTTTGTGTGGCAGTGGTTGGATTGGAGAGACACAAGTACTGCAACACGGTTTGCGCTATAAATAAGTCTACCTCACAACTGTAACCTTGTGTACATTGGAATTCAATTAATAATCGCGCACAATTGTGACCATCGCACGATCTTAAATAATGGTAACGCGCTAGCACATAACTTTTTTCATTCCAAAATACTTGAGCCACATTCTATAAATTACAACACAAACGTAATTAGAGATTAGCTATTTTATTTATTCTACGTATTCACACATGTAGTAACTTACTTGATGAAGAAGTGGATGACCTAATTCACCATCTAACTTAGACCATCGTATTGCATTTACTAAAAATGTTTCCCTCTCGGGCGATGTTGGATTGATTTTACTAAATAAACTAGTTAGTTTTGGTATCCATTTATTTACATCTTTACATTCCGACTTTTCGAGAACGTCTATCAATAAAATTGATAAATCTGCGCCACTTCCTTGCTAAAACACGACAAATACAATAGAATTGAAATTGATTTTAGACTATAAATTTGAAAACGTGTAATGTAATTCATATATGTATACAATGGTAATCGTACTTGGTCATGATTTAAAAATAATTGCGCACCATCGCTCATCATTTCAAGAAGTTCATCGTATTTTTTCTGTCCCAAATACCTGTCAAAGTAAGGTTAATTTTTCAGAATATTCTAGATAGTTTAATGTTTGTTCTATACACCTTACCGAAAATAAAGAGTTCTGTACATTTGATGTGCTTCATAATAATCACCAGCTTTTACTGAGTTCTCTAGTTTATTTAAAATTCTAGAAACACCTCTAACATTATTTGACGCCATAATTTTTTAAGTAATAGTTACTTTATTTGTCATTTTATAACTTTTGGCAATCACAGAGTTGTCTTTTTTACAACTCACTACCACTTTGGCTATATCACATATGAATTTAGCTACGTCACATTTAAAGTTTCAAAATTAAAATATAATAAAATAGTAAATATTAAATATATATTTAGGAATATAATTCAATGTGCTCATTTAGTAGATGCACAGTTTTTATAAGTAATATTTGACAGTGAAGTTTATAAAATTTTGATTGTTGGTAACTTTAAATATGAAGTAAATAAAGGGCGTCGAGTATTAACGCTTGAGTAACGCATGCGCTCATAAAACCGCGGAAAATGAGCAAAAAGACTAGTATTTTCTTGTTATAAATTTTAAGAAATGATGTGAAATAAATGAAATAACATCTTCAATGTTTTCAATTTTTGTGACAAGTAGTGAACCAAATGGCGAGTCGTTTAGAAAATCAAATGTTGCAGTGGTGTGGTAATGCTATTTACATTGTTTTATGCTTGGTGTATGTGCATTGTTTACACTTGACGTAGGCAACTCTCACAGTGTTTTTAAATTTTCATATTTGACTATCACATGCGTCAGTCAAGTTTGTGTATTTCATTTGTTTATTGGAAAATAAATAAGCAATATTGTAAATTTTATTTTCTTGTTGAGGCTGCATAATATCGATTGGAAATAGTTTACAGATCTGGAATCCATGCATAATCCTATGGTAGGAGTAATGTATTGGGGCGTCAACTATTAATGTGAAGTTCGTGAATAAGATTCAGAAATATTTAGATAGTTTACTTTTTTTTTGTTTTATTTATATATATTTAAAGATATTAAAATAATTAAATATATATTAGTATAAATATTTTCATAAAAATAAAAATATTTTTCAAGTTTTTAGTTTATTATAAAAATTTGCGAAAGAAATATTTTTATTATTATGCGTTAGATGGCGGGAGCTTTCTTTTCAATGAATACCGGGTCCGCCATTGTTGCAATTAGGCTGCTTTTCTAGCCGTGCCTACTATATTTTGCGTAATATTTATCGTGTTTTAGCATTAAAAAACTCGTTGAGTTGTGCTTAAATACAAATCTGTATGATTTTAATTAAAAGTTAAAAAACTATGCCATACGTTTCTAGTTCGCATGTTTGAACTGTTTAATGAGTGTAATATTTCAAACATCGATTTCGTGCAATGGCTCGTCGTTCATATTCCTGACCGTAAATTATTCTCACCAGTCAACTTTTTATTTTATCCGAAATAAATTTCATTAATATTATGTATTAAACAGTTGAAATATTTATATTCCGTTTATAAAAGTTACACCAAATAAAATATTTTTTATTTATTTTAATAGAAAAACATTACGAAGTGTGACAGTTTGGTAAGATTGTATTCCAATTTGAAGCATGTGTGATAGATATTTAGAATTATTGAAATAAATCGAAATGAAAATTAAAAATTTTAAATAAAATAATACCTTATTTAATTTAAGTGTACATAAAAATTATTGAGTGATTTTAAGTAAAGTAAATAAATAACATTAAAGTTTTTTCAATGTACATATTTATAAAATTATTTATATATTTAAATGTTTTAAATATGTGAATAATTTACTTTGATTTTATATGCAAATGTTTTATCATGAATCGACAATATGTATGTGTGATATTTAACAGGTGTGGATTCTACGCAATCAAATGATACTGTACAAGTTCAACAAGAAAATATAAAGTGTACAAGTGATAATAGCGGTGCTTTCTATCCATCGACAACTACTTCATCGTATTATTCTTATCCTCAAGCTGGAGAGTATGCCCCCAGATTAGGAACATACTCACAATGGGGTTCTACGGATGGTACTTCCTCTAAGTCCCCAAATAAAGATTATATTACTCAGTTCAGTATGTCTGGTGGGCCTCCACAACATCCACATGGCAGACAGGCACCTCCCAATTCTGCCTGGAATCATCTTCAAGTATGTGCATTAATTTTTTTTTTTTTTTTATATAATTTTGAGATTTTCTAATTTGTGAAAATTAATAATTAAAATTGTACTATTTCAAAACTAGCAGTACAATTTATAAATGTTTTTTTGTTTATTCATTTGTTTCATTGAAAATAAGTTATTGAAGTTTGCTTATTTTGAAAAAAAAAACAAAAGAATTGTATAGCATATAATATTGTTAATATGATGCAGGTACCTAATTATTACCCTACAAGACAACCTCAACATGCGCACATGTCAAGCGAATTGCCAATGCTGGCGACACATCAGCCAACGTGGCATACACCAACGACTACGGAACCAACAAAAGGATTATCACACAGTCCTTTATTTAATCTACAGCAAATGCTTGGCTCAGAGCGGCCCTATCCACGACATTCGCCCGGAGTTGATCTTACACTTACGCGTAATGGCAGCCAGAATGGTGACATTCCACCGACACCCATTAGTTTATCAGTACGCGATACGAAACAGATAAATAGTTTGCCCGTCGGTGCGGCATTAGATGGCGATAGAGCGGTCGAGTTAACAAAAGGTCCTAGTCCCGGATTGGGAGGTGGACAGGAATGTCAACCGAGTCCCAAAGGCATACAACGACGACCGGCAAATAAACGGGTCGATTCAATCATTGATCGATTGAATACGACTACGACTGAAAAACAACTGCCGCAAAGTGTCATTGTTACGGTTGCATCTAGTTCGCACGATGAAAATAGTAATAGTAGTCAGGGAACTGCTATCGCTAGCGTACCAACACCCACACCTATTCGGGATGATGAGGTCGCTTCGCCAGTTAGTAACGAAGATTCCTTAGATAGTAACAAATCGAGAAGAAAACGTAAACCAAGTAAAACGATGAAAGTAACAAAAGAAGATGAGACTGTAGAAAAATTACCGCCTGTATTAGAAGCTACCAATCCATTATTATCATCATCATCCGAAGACGTTTTACCGGAGGTAGAATCTATTCCAGTAGTTCCTCCAGCAATTGAACCACCCACTAAGCAATCTCCTGCACGCAGAAGATCAAATAGTGAACCACCTTCAAGCCCATCATCGGCAAGTAAATGTAGAAGAAAAACGGTGTCTGAATCAGAAACTATAGATAATATAGCAGCTATGGTTGCAGCTACAAGTAAAGAAAATATCGAATTACCGTCTGCAACAACAACAACAACAAGTATTTCTCCTGTCGTTACTGTGCCACCAGAAAAAGAACCAGAGTTAGAAACAGAAGCACCTGAAACACCACCATCTTCTGTAGTAGAAAAAACACCATCGGAAATAACAAGCGAACACATTCCAATTGCTGCAAAACCTGTTTCTGTAATTACCCGCGATCACAGTAATTGTAGTAGTGATTCGGTATTAAATCAAGTCAGTAATAATTTGGAAGCAGCATCATCATCGCCAATGGATTATAATAGTGAGCAAAATAGCGAAGAAACTGCTCCAATAGATGAAGACGTTGAAACGGCGGCAGCGGCGGCGGCGGCGCCACCGTTAATAACATTGGCACAAAAGAAAATTGGTGATAATCAATGTTTCGTGGCTGTTGAAGATGAATTAGAGAAAATGTTTGCGGGAATCGCTGATTCCGAATCGGAACAATTTGAACCCGAAACGGATCCATTAGCGATCGCATCCACATCACAAAACTTAACCGAAACTGTATCATCGACATCAAACGATGTTTCAGCGAACAGCTCTAAAAATCTCGGCGGCCATAAGCGCGGACGACCGAAGGGATCGAAAAATAGTTCACGTAGACCAAGCGAAAGTAATTCAACGGAAAGTACGCCAAGGAAAAAGCATAAAGTCAATAAAAAACACGATGATGAACTGGACGAAGCCAAAACCTTGCTGCTGAGTGGTATGAGTAGTAATAGTAGTAGTAAAGCTGCTAGTGGAAAAAGTAAGAAAAACAAAAAAGGAGGTGGCGGCAGCAGCAGCAGCATCATATCGGGAAAGAATCAATTCAACAATAAACCGGATGTAGTGAAAGATGTTTATTCGTATGATTCAGGCAGTAATGCAAGTTCCAGCCGATCGAAGGGTCCATTTATTCAAATTAAAGGTCCGAGAGATTCGCCGATATCTGTAAGTATTGTAAATACGCCTAGCAATGACGATGATCCCGAGAAAGCCGGCAAGCCATTTAAAATCAATAAGAAATTTCACGACGACAGTGAATATAGACACAAAGTGCGTTCGAAAGGATTACATTGTAGTACATTAAGCAATAAATACGATGCTCAAACACGCGACGCATCTTGGATCTGTATGTTTTGTAAACGCGGTCCGCATGCGACTGATCCCCTCTTGCCCGGACCATCGCCATTTACGTTAGACACACCACAGTATAGTCCCGGCGATCTGTTCGGTCCCTACGTTATTTCAACGGATTGTCCCGAATATCAAAGACGATTCGAGGATCCATTTGATATTCAGTTTAAGAGTAAGAAATCAGCTGCGATTGCAGCGACAATGACCGGCGGCGGCAGTACTAGTGATATTAAAATGAAAAAATCGAAAAAACGACAAAATTCCGAATCTAGTTTACGCGATTCATTAGATGGCACCATCACCACCACCGATTTAACAAAGGACGTAATGTTTGGTATCGCCGAGGTAACGTCGAATAGTTTCGAAGTGTGGGTGCATGAAGACTGCGTAATTTGGGGACCGGGCGTTTACTTGGTCGGGCCGAAGATAATGGGACTGGAGGGTGCCGTATGGGGTGCGTGTTCGGTCGTTTGCAAACGATGTGGACTGCGTGGTGCTGCGGTTTGTTGCGTGAAACGCGGATGCGGTAATGTGATGCATATAGGCTGTGCCAAACTATCGAAGTGGAAGCTAGATGAGGAGAATTATAAAGCGTACTGCATGGAGCATCGGCTTCAATGACTGTTTTCCGTTTTGCCAACAACATGACAAATGAATGTGAGATATTTGGTAACATTTGGCTATCGGTTGTGTTACTAGAGTATTTCTTTCATACGATTACGAATCTTTCTCTTTCTTTTTTTTATTATATTTATATATATGGTATATATATTTATAATAGAAATGCGTTTGTTTTTCCTGTACTAGAAGCTAGTCCCTCTCAAGTATGTCAAAAGTGAATGCCAAAATTATGTGCTATTTATGTGCCAAATTCAAAATTTTTGTGCTAAAAAAAATTGACCTAAACTTAATCTAACCTAACCTAACCTAGCCTAGCCTATCCTCAAACTGAAAGTTCTATTTTATTTATTTTTTGAGCACAAAAATTTTGAGTTTGGCACATAAAAAACACATAATTTTGGCATATTTTGTAGTAAATTCAAATTTTCTTAAACACTGCAATTTAGTATTTTATATTTGTATTTAGTATTGTCAATTTAGAAAACAAAAATTACACAAATTTAGAAAAATATAATTTATATCAATATTATCAATTCTAATAGAATCAGTTCTGAAAAATTATTTACTATGTTAAATAGGTGTTTCTTTATTATTTATTATATATAAATGGTTATTTTCTCTAATTTGATTACAGAATCTTATTGTTGTCATTTATACAAGCTGTTATAAATCCATTTTCAATCATAAAAAGCATATTTTCGTTTAAAACTAAATAAGATTATTAAATTATTAATTCACCGCGACGAAGCAATCGTTCGTACTCTAATTTTTGAGACAAATTAAATGGTGTAATCAGATCTTCATTTGCTTCAACTGGTTACGAGTAAATTGCTAAAAGTAAAAATCGGTCGATTTTTTTGTTTTGTTTTGAATTATTATTTTGTAAAAAGTTAATAGAGGTTGCTGTTGGTACGCATTGAAAAAAAATTATTTAAAAAAAATATATACTACTATTATTTTGTTATTTATAAAACGCTACAGGTTCGGTTAAGTTCTGTGATGTGGATGGGATCGCTAATGTATCCGTTTAGGGTTCAAGTTGTTGTTCCGATTCGGAATTAGCAATTCCGGTAAACTTATTTTCAACAGCAGTCGTTTCAACTTCTTCATGTATTGGAGCATTTTTTTCGCTCAGGTTGTGTCCCCCCTTACAGGGGGGACATCACCTGAAAATAGGTAAAGTTTGGGAATTTTTGTTCAGACTTTCCGGGCAGCACTCAAATATAGATAAACATTTTTGGTTACTCTGTAGAGTAGGATTATTTTGAAATTCATAAAATTACCAAAAATATGCTTTTTATGATTGAAAATGGATTTATAACAGTTTGTATAAATGGCATACTTAAGAGGCTAGCTTCCAGAACCCTTAGAAACAGAGAATTATGATTTTTGTATAAAAAATGGAAATTAATACTCGTTTAAGTTTTTAAATGTAATGAACAACAAAAATGAATCGTAAAATTGTAAAATAAAATTTGATATGCGTGTTTTGAATGAGTGCAATGAAATGAATGTATGTCCGAAAAAAAAAAACAATTCGTAGAGGATTAAGTTTATTTTAGCTACAGCAAAATCGCTGTTTTATTTTTTTTTTAAAATAAAAATAAGAAATACGTCATTGTCACTACAAATTTTACTTTAAAAACACTTTTTGAGACTTACAAAGCAGCAATTATTTTACAATAATTAGTATTTTAATGTTTTTTTTTTATAAAGTTGACGTGTAATCGTGTCTATAAAAATTTATTTATTTAGAAAATTGAGTCTCAAAAGGTTTTTATATTAATATAAGCAAATTTCAATAATTTATTTTAAAAAAAAATGTAATTAGAATTTTTTGTAATATACATTAGATTTCCAAATTCACTTTAATATATTAAAAATATTACTCTCTTTTTATTTCATATTTTTGTATATATTTTATTTCATATAATAACTACAATTTATGTAAAATATTTTTTCAGTATTATATTTTAAAACTTACGTTTTTATGTAATTGACAGATATTTGTAATTTTATTAAAACATTTTTAATTACGTTTTAAACTTTTATATAGTCTTTGAAATTCAAAGAGAGTAATTAAAAAATAGTTTCTATTCACTACATCACAATTTACTTACCCGTACAGTAAGAAAATTATAATTAATAGAGAATTTATAAGGAAAAAAATTCAAAGAAATCTCAGTGAATTGCAAATATATATGTAAAAATTTTGTCTGTAAACAAAATTATGGCGTGGCCTACATGTCTCAAAATTGTAAGAGATTAAAATCTTTTATAAAAATACCAACCTTGTCCGTTCTTATTCTTTTCAAATATTCACATGTTTGGCGCGTTAATGTTGACAGTGATCAAGTGGTTTGTGCGCGTTCCGCATGGAATTGTGGCGCGCTCAGTCGCAGTTTGACAATCATGGTGTATGTATCGTTTGCGGAACTAGTTTTGTTTATGTCAAAATAATAATTAAACATTTAAGTATGCGTTTTATGTAAAACTTGTTTTAATTGATTATTATTTATAAGTGATATGGGTGCATCATGTGGCAGAATACATTTTTATGGGAATTATTATTTATTTTGTTAAACGTCAAAGTTTCAATTGGAAATTCTACAATTGGTAAGTTTGTATTGTTGTACTATATCTACATATAACTATACAAATAAATTGTTAAATTAATATTTGGTAAAAGTATAATTATCCAATAAAAAGCAATTGGATGATAACTGTTCTTCAACAGTTAGATAATTTTCTTTTTCAAAGGTATTCGAGTCCATTTAACTTGTGTTATTTTGAACAAAATTATTGTAGTATAATGCAAATGTACTATTTGAAATAATGCATGAAGAGAAAGCGAAGTTTTCTATTTATTTTTATGTATATGCATTTGTTTAACTGTATTAACTAAGATATTAAAATAATTCTGAAACAAAAATACAAAAAACTTTACCATTTTAATCACACATGTTATCATTTTGCGTAATTGTTGATACATTTTTTTCTTATTTTGATGAAATCATCTTTATTAAAAATAAAAGTCGTTATAATTTGGCAATGTAAACAATGTAGATATTATTATGTAGATATTATTTACTATTTTCCATTATTAATGTTAGGGTCGTGTCTATCCAATTTGACGTCGGGGCCAAATAATTTCACTTGCGTCCCAAGTATGTATAATATGTATGTACAAATATGTAATATATAATACATTTTTCTGATGAATATATTTATCAATAGATGTGTGATTGAATTTTATTTGTACTCTATGCCATATGTGTTACAGTTTTTAAATTTTATTGTATTTATGTAAGTAATGGATGTTTGCAAAGTATGAATTTCGATAAAATTTGAATCTTTATTTGGGCTTTTTCCGATGTTATGCTCGAGACGGGGGACCTGCCTCTGTCGCGGCAGTGCCTTAACTAGTATTATGAAATAAGATGCTTGCACAGGTGAAAAAATTATTTTGAACTATCTACGCTTTGTTGCATTTTGTCAGGAACGGTTTCAGTGTAATTTCGAAATTATAATTGCATTTATTATCAAAATGGTTTTAGAAAAAAGATTTGCTATTGACACAAATATATGTTAAATTGATGAATTACAGTTATAAAAATTATTAAAAGATGTTGATTTAATATACCTCTAGATTGTATTTTGTTTATTTCTTTATTAAGATAAACATGAATCTAGATTGCAAAAGAAGAAAAAATACATATTCATATGAAAACGTGACCTTCGTTAAAACTAGAATAAAAAAATAATTGTAGTAATTATAAATATTGTTCAATTTATAAAGTATGCATTTGCAAAAACGATGATTCAAGATTTTTAAATTAATATAGAAGATGAATTAAATCTATTTTTGATTATATTAGGTGTTCTTTTTGAATAAGACATTTCTTGTAGGTGTGTGTATAATAAAAATATTTATTTCCGCTTTCAGAATTTTATTGTTTATAAAATAAAAAAAAGTTTATTGATGGTAGTTATAGCACATTACCGTACTTATTATTATAAATATATAAAGATTTATTAGTTTATAACTGAATAGGAAATTTATGATCTATAAATTTTTGCACTAATACAAATATGGGAAACTTTTATTTTATTTCACGTATGATTGTTGAGATTGTAGCCGTTCTTCGACCAAGTTATGTCCAGTTTTGCCCCACACTAATTTTATTTTGTCCAACTCCCCTTAACTAATGAGTCAAACGTCGAATTTCTATAGTATGGCACCCCCATAAGCGAACAAAATCTGACCTTGAACAAAACTTTTTACTACAAACATTTCTACATCTTACAGAGGTCATCCTCTGGGGGGTTTTCAAGTTTTGTCTCATACTATATTTCCATTTAAAAAGCGTTAGATCGCCTCAAAAACGGAGTTTGACGACACTGACTAAGTTTAATGCCATGGAACAAATTTTAATACTGGACAAAATAACTTGGGCAAAATTATGCAATATATTTTTTGGCTGGACTTCAGAATAGCCTCCCGTTTCACAAATTTTAAAAAAGCCAAATTTGCGCATGCGTGAACATCGAAATGCGCATGCCCCATTTGTAAAAACCAGTGAATCTCAAAAAGTTTCATTAGTAATTTTGACAATTTTGTCCGTTAAAACTTATATCATGTTAAGAAGTGTGATTGTTCCTTATGTTATGTTATGTTAAGAAATCCGGTAGGTTAGGGTAGGTTAGGTAGGTAGGTTTCAGGTAGGAGTTTGTTGTTTAAAAACCGTTAAAACACATTTAAAATCATATTTTGTCTTGTCGAATAGTTTGACAGTCACTGGTTTTTCAACTCGCGTACCTACCGCAAAAACGGGAGGCTGTTCTATAACTATACCTATTTTTTATTTGAAATTCTATCATGGTGGTGCCATCTTCACGTAGGTCATTCTTCGTTGATTTTACGGATTTTATACAAAATTTTCAGGATTTTTAGAGATTTTTAAGAATAATTAATAATAGATTTTACGGATTTTACAATGATTTACTAGGATTTTAAGGGATTTTAATAAATTTGTACACACGATTTTACTAGTGGTTTCCCCCTCGGTTAAGACCTAGCTAAATCGCTTTCTCGCATCCGAAAATGTAGATTTACCATATTTCATCAAAATTCTAGTAGCCGTTTTTTACGATAAAATTTACAAATAATCAAATACAAATAATATACACTGTTCAAAATAGTAGGGTAAAAAAGTAAAAATTTTCGAGGGTAATTGAATTTGTAGCCTTATTAGTGCAAAAAATTGTCCTGTTTTTGCGTATTTTAAAATATTTGACTTTTTACCTTGATGGAAGAGCAAAAAATACAAAAAATAAGGGTATATAACTGTCTTTTTATCCTTTTCTGGAATAAGAAAGTGCTCTTTTTAAAGTTATTTATTTAGGGTAATCATATTTACCCTTTTTAGGGAACGGACTTATATAGGCACTAATAAGGGTATTATTTTTTGAACAGTGTACAGAAATTGCTCTTTTAAATAGCATAGGAATAGAATAATGCTATACTTTTAATGTATTGGATTGATCTAAGAAAAATATCGTATGAATTGAAATAGTAGAAATATAATAACTTTCGGCTAAAAATAAGTCCAACTCTGTCGAATTTCCTTACGGAAGAAACTATAGGGCATCCATCTAACGGTTTGTCTCAAGTCTATCCCGTCTTTGGAATGATACTTCACGTTCACTTTAAAAGTTGTTTAACTTGTCTCACTCAATTTAAGCAAGGTGCAAGAACGATAAATCAAATATTATTCTCCGCTATATTATTATAATTCGTTCAAATAACTTTACTACATATCTACATAAGTAAATTATACTGTATATATAGTTGTAAAATAAATTGAAACACGTTAATCTAACGAAATGTTCTTTTGTTGTATTTTGTATTCAACCTATTCAGAGTGACTGAATAACCTAGTTTGTACGTCGCTTTGCTTGCTCCGATTGTTGCATTGATTGAAGTTGAATTTCATGCACGATGTTTGTATTTCAAGCTGTTGTTAAGTTAGGTTAGTTTAGGTTATTTGTAAAGTTTAATCGGCCTGAAGCTAGTCGCTAAACTGTCTACAATTTTTGTTTTTTTCCCCGATGTAATCGGTATGTTTTCATGCACGCTTGTTTTCTAGTAATTATTCTATTATCTGCAATTTTGATTTATTTTTTTCGATTGTTAAACGTTTTTGAAAGCTTTGCAAATATAATGTGTAATTATTTTTGAATTATTAATCTATTTAATTTAATAAGAATAATATAGATAAAAAACAAAAACGACTGAATTTTTTATAAGAAATCAAATCAGCATATGGTGTTTATAAGATGCAGGTGTCTTCTTATATTGTTCTATTCATTTGTTCGTTATTATGACGCAACCTTTGAACCCGCGCTCCGGGTTACGCCTACATTTAAACACCTCTCTTTTGTTTTTCTCTGTCAGTTCAGATGTTTTTCTTTTTTCAAATTATACCACATTTGTTAGGTGGGCATACGCCAATCAACAGCTGTTTTATTTTTAAATTAAATAACAATCATCTGTTTTTTTCTTCTCTATTATTTTATTCTTATTTTTAATAAAAATTGGAAAAAATTTAAAATGGCAGGAATTTAAACTATAACGGTATAAGTGACACTATATTAATTATGAGAAAATGCATAAATACGAGTTTATCTCGCAGAATTATTTCATCTTTGACTTTTCTTTTAAGTTTATCGATAACTTTACGTTAACTCTTTCAACTACAATAATTTCTTCTACCTTCCTCTACAAGAAGTACAAATAATTTTTATCTGCCTATTGCTCATACTAATCTTCTAACAAAATCTCCTAATTATCATATGTGTCTCACTCATTTAATAAATTAGAATTAACTATAGATATTTTTTCATGTTTAATGTTTTTTTTTTAGATAATTTATGTATTATACAGGGTGTTTCATTGGTAAACGGAAATACTTAAACGGTGAATAGAGGTCACCGAGAGGCGGTACTAGAAATACCCCATTTATTGGACCTGACGGTCTTTGTAACCGAGATACAGGGTGTTTTATCGATTTTGCTTATTTCTTCCTGGGGTCATAATTGTCGAACCACCCCGTACATTTTTTTTGATATTTGGTACACATGTTTCTCATTCAGAGCCCAAATGAGCCTTACTATTCACAAGAAAAATCCAGGTCCGGATTAACAAAAAAATAGAAAGCAATTGTGACCTTGAAACAACACCCTGTATATTGAAATTTTCAAAATCCGTTTGCATATTTGGAAAGCGCACAAAAAACTAAATTGAAATGTGCACTTTAAATTTTTGCGCAGAAAATTTAATTACTCATATTTTGAACTTAAAGTGAAGTTTTTAAGAACGTAGAGCCAAAAAAATGGTTATTATTAACTTTTAATAATAAATTATAAAAACTTTTGAATCCACACTCATTTTAAAATTACTAAATAATTATTAACTACATTGGTTTCAATTTTTTTTTTTAATAAATGGGGTATTTCTAGAACCGCCTCGGTGACCTCTATTCACCGTTTAAGTATTTCCGTTTACCAATGAAACACCCTGTATAAGTCTATGTTTGTATCGTTTGCGACATTTAATTGGGCTGTTACCTGTTTTGTGTAACTAAATAAATAAATTAATACGTAGTTTCAAATCTTTATCATACGAATCAAAAATTATTTTGTTAATAATTTTTTAAAAAATCCATTTGTAACTTAATGTTTTTTTGTTAAATAATCTGTCTTAATTATAATTAAAATAAAATAAAAAAAGAAAGTATTTCGATGACTTTTTACTAATAATTATATCATTGATCTATTGATTTTTGAAAGAAATATATTTATTAATGTCTAATTTGTTTCTTCATCAACACAATTAAGCCGTTGTATGTATTTTCGAAATCATACCGAAATGACAGTGATAGTATTTATTCAAACTTTCTACGTTATCTAGACTTATATATCTATGGGAACTATTTGTAAAAATCTTGGAGATAATATCATAAATAATCATATCAAGAAAAAGTGATACTTAACAAACGATATTTTAGTTTGATGTTTAAATATTTTGGTAATCAAAACAAATGTGTTAATTTTCGATAAATACGTGTTTTTTTTTTGCTGTGATATTTTATTTTGCAATGAGACTTATTATTATAACAAAGATTGTTTTATTAGGTGGAAAAAATGTAGGTAATGTTATTTTTATATAATGAAATTTACATACATGCTTTGATATGTTATATGTTTACTAATTAACTAGCTGGGCCGGCAAACGTTGTCTTGCCTTTATTTTAATGTGAATATTAAATTTTTTATGAATAATTATATAATTATTTTCAATTTATTTGGAATTATTTTCTTTCACACTTTTCAATATTTTTCCTGGGGCAATAGAAACCTTTGCGGGAGTGTACTCAACAACTTCCCAAAGTTTCATGGCGATTGGATGAATGGTGTAGTAATGCATAAAGGACAAACAGACATACATTCGTTTTTATATACAGTGTGTCTACTTAAGTTGAAACCATATGGAAAACTTTTTTATTATTGGTTTTGTGAAAAAATTTATTCTTGATAAAAAGTTGTGCATGGTCCAAAACTTAAAATGCAACCATCAGATATCAATTTTTTAAGCCGTATACGAGGTTTGTCAAAAAATATCAATTTTACTCAAGAGTAAAGTGCCTTTATTTTTTACAATTTCGAAAAACGCGTGTTAATGCATACTCGATATAAACGATATATGTATTAACACGCGTTTTTCGAAAATTTCATTTGTGTAGACTGTAGAGGAACCTGTTACTTTGGTAAAAACAAGCAAAAAATATTATTTCTTATGTTTTTTCGATGTAAAATTATCGATTTTAGCCTTACTGGAAATTTTTTTTTTTACGGACACTAATAAATAAATATATATGTATACAGAGTGTCCAAGATAACTCTGTATGCATGGGGATCTCCGGAACTGTTAGAGATACGACCTCGGTTAAATTAGATAAAAGTTGCCTCATTAGTAGGCGAGTTTAGTGATCTTTTGTTTTTTCCAAAAAAATCTTTAGGTTACTAGATATTTACAAAAAAGCAAATTTTGCTGTTTTATATTTTCGCTTATAAAACTCTCGCATGCAAAACGATACATTATTTTGGTTTGCACTTTCTTAAGACACTTTTTTTACACAGAATTTCCAGAAGTAACCAGAATTTTTGTACCATGTACCGTTTTCGAGATTTATGATGCAATTTTTATTTTTCTTATGTAACTAGTATTTCAATGTAGTGTCACTAAAAAGATATTTTTTCTCTCTTTGCAATGATATAAATAGTCCTACTTTATTTTAAATAATAACATGGAAAATTGAAAAAATCAATTTTGCAAAGTAATAATTTATTTTTTTAGTTGAAAACACCTATGTGCATTCAAGAAAACGGTAGTTAATTTGAACACTTAATGTAATTTAACTGTTATAGTTTATTATTTATTACGAATGTAAAATATGGCATTAGTATTTAATAAATTCTTTTTTAATTAATTAATTCCTTTTCAAGTTTGTTATAGCAAATAAATTAGGTTTGTTTTCAAATATTTTCATCAGTGTTATTAAAATAATTCTATACACCATAAAAAAGTGTCGAAATTATACTATGGTAAAATAGGTATTCATTTCCGAAATAAATGAAACCGGATATTAGCACCTATCCGTTCCAAATGAACGCGTTGTTGAATTAGTTAGCTAAAATGATTGACAATTAGGTGTTTTATCTATTTTTGACCAGTTAAATATTATCTAGCAGATTAAGTAGAAGGAAGGAGATGAAATAAAGAACAAATTATATTTGACAAATGGGAACTTACACTCTAAAAAAAGATATGTGATTTTATCTATAAACCATGAGACATGGATGTTTAGTATTTTCTAGGTATAATTACTCAACCGCTATAATTTTATTAATAATTGATTAAAAATACATAATATCGAAACTATTACAAACATTATGTAATATGATAATGTATATGTAATATTGCATTTTTTTTTTAGTAAATTTACAGAACTTCAGTAAATTTGCTGTCAGAAATTTTCTACAAATAGGTAAAATTTGTTTAGTAGTGTAATATTATTGTTGGTATAATTACATACATTTCTAAATTTAGTGTATGATGAGTGTGAAATTGAAAAAAATGTTGTAGCAAAAGTTGGTGTTAATTAGTTAAGATGGTTCGGATCGGGTACGAAACAGATTAGTGTATGATGAGTGTGAAATTAAAAAAAAAAGGTGTAGCAAAAGTTGGTGTTAGCATCAGTTAAGATGGTTCGGACATGTTGAGCGAATGATTTTGATGGTATACGTTTGCGTGGACGTCCGATGAATAGTTGGAGTGGTATGATTGAGAGTGTTTTGCGTGAGCGAAAGTTTCCAAGTAGTAGGAATAAAAGAGCATGTATGAGAGGAATTATGAATGTGGATGAAGCGAAAGTTGCTTGTTTGGATAGGAATGTTTGGAGACGACTGATTTCGGGATGATGAAAAGAGTTTGTGCCACACCCTTTTGGGTACATGGCGTGATTGTGTATGTATGTATGTATGTACGTAAAGAATGTATTTTGAAATGAATGAATTACATTTCAAATATTTTATTAGTATTATTACATCAAATATGTACTAAGTCTCATTATTTTCATGAATTATTACAGATATTAATATGCAAGCTGTAATTTTACATAATTTAAGAAGATATATCAGCAATATGTAATTTTACATTAAGTATGTAATGCAATTTGCAGAAAGTAAGTAATTTTACATACTTATTACGTCATTTTTATGTGATTTATTTGAATTATGTAAAAATTATAGAATTTTGATATAGAAATACAGAAATTTTATGATAAAATGAAATTACAGATTTTTGGTATAGTTATAGAACAGCCTCCCGTTTTTGCGGTAGGCACGCGAGTTGAAAAACCAGTGACTGTCAAACTGTTCGACAAGACAAAATATGATTTTAAATGTGTTTTAACGGTCTTTAAACAACAAACTCCTACCTGAAACCTACCTACCTAACCTACCCTAACCTACCGGATTTCTTAACATAACATAACATAAGGAACAATCACACTTCTTAACATGATATAAGTTTTAACGGACAAAATTGTCAAAATTACTAATGAAACTATTTGAGATTCACTGGTTTTTACACATGGGGCATGCGCATTCCGATGTTCACGCATGCGCAAATTTGGCTTTTAAAAACGGGAGGCTATTCTGAAGTCCAGCCGATTTTTTATAGTAAAGTTTTACCACTATTTTTCTGTAATTTCGCTATTATTTTTTTACAGTGTAGTTAAATTGTAAAGTTAATCATGATATCCGTGCAGTAGGTACATACGGACTGAACGCATTAACCCATGGCTAATGAATTCAATTAAGGCGATATTTTCGTCATGAAAGGTTATTTATTCGGTACGTTTCTTTCCTTTGTTTCTTTTTTTTTGTTTGCTGTTAAAAATGAAAGAAGCACAATATTTTTTTTTGCAATATTTTATATGCATAGTTTAGTCGGTGATAAAGACAGAGAAAGAGATTTTTTGCATAATTTTTTTACTCAATTTAAATATTATCTGAGTGTAAGATTGATAAAAAATTATCTATTGTAGCTTCATATTTTTTGAAGAAAATTTCATAGGCTTGACTTTTTCTTCCATAAATATAGTTCTGTAAATTTATTTAAGATCCGTCTTTTACACTGTTGTAGGTCAGATAGACTGCTAAATAATAAGTAAAGGAGAACTAACTAATGTACTTTCAACCAATTAAATTGAACTGAAAGACAGAATCATAACTATAAAACAATAAGTATGAGCTTTCCTAAAACAATTTCTGTTTTTCGTCTTCGATTAGTTTTCATGCATTTATCGTGTTTACGCAACGCAAACAATATTTTGTGAATTTCGAAAGCAAAGCTTTCAATCATCAGTAGCAAAAGTTAAAACTAAAATCCTAATCAGTGATCTAAGCTTACACAGATACTCAACGTTACCCAGTGGTCAAAGAAAACATTTATTTTTTACCATTTTGACTGCAACGAAAAGTGGTATAGCGTTTGGTACGGTGTCTGTAACATTAAAAAAAAAAAAAAACTGTATAGAAATCTTTCATATAGCCTCTAGATGACGAATCTGAACTTAGTTTATGTGGGTGTATGTGTGTGCGTCGATCGCTCGCTCGGTCGTAAGTCAAAATTTTGTGGCTGCAACTCCTCCTAGACGGTTCAACCGATTTTAATGAAATTTTTAGGATAAATTTGTCTACATAGTACCCAAGATGGTCATGTGGTTTTATTTTTTTCCAGTGATGCCAACTTTCCGAGAAAAAAATTACTAAAGTTTTTAAAAATTCATATTGGCTACATTATTTATCCGATTTTTATCAAATTTTCAGAAAAGATTTTTCTAATGCTCCCATTAATTACATAATTTTATAAATATTCAGCGTTGCCAACTTTCCGAGAAAAAAATTACTAAATTTTTAGAAAATTCATTATGACCACTATTTAACCGATTTTAATAAAATTTTCATAAAAAATTCTCCTAGTGCCTAAATAAATTATGCAATTTTAACAAAATACAGTGTTGCCAACTTTCCGAGAAAAAAATTACTAAAGTTTTTAAAAATTCATATTGGCTACATTATTTATTCGATTTTGATCAAATTTTTAGGAAAGTCTCTCCTAGTGCCCACATAAATTATTATTTTATTAAAGATATTGTGTTGCCAACTTTCCGAGAAATGTCAAAGTGGTCCATATATGGGTTTACCCATATACTTCTAATTTTGTATTTATTAGATATTTGTGCATCTTGTTTTATAAATAGTTAAATAGGAATGCACTTTTTCGAATGGCCTTCAAATAAGGCCCTATATAAGAATAACTGTTTAATTGCGTGTCGAAAATCGAAAGTGTATAGTATTAACAATACTAACTGTAACATATTGGAGAAAGGAATCCATTCTATAGTTTTTCATATATGTATATATACCTGTGTATGCAATGTATCTATAAAAGTGATAATGGTAAAAATTTATACTTGTATGTGTTCGCTATTAGTTTTTACCATTGGCTCCGCTTTCTAAAATCATAATCTTTCTATAGTTTAGCATTCGACAATATAAATATATATATATATATATATATATATATATATATATATATATATATATATATATATTGTACATACTTGTTTGATGTATTTGCACAAATTTAATCTCTGTTTGTCGATAAATAAATAAAAAAAAAAAAAAATTCTATTGTTTTATGTCAATATCAGTCAAAGAAAGTTTGGAAAATATACCAGAATTGTACCGAGTAGATTTATTTTTTTTATTCGATAATGTATACCACGTAACAGAGTTGGACTGTTTCTGATTTTTTTAAAAAATAAATAGAAAATTTCTAATTTTTTAAAAAAAAATATGTGAAAAATTGATTTTTTTGTTTATTTTTTTTAATTTCGAAAGTAAAACTTTATTAATTGTTTTTATGTATCTATTGTGAATGTAAATATAATATATATGTTACCGTAAAAGCTCGAAAAACAGTATATCCTAGAATGTACGCGCTAAACTTAGGATTTACCAATTTCATGTGGTGAAACTATGAAAAAATCAGTAATTTTACAATAATTTAGAAGTTTATGACTTGTTTTTTTTTTCTGATATAATAAATAAGGCTAACGCGATTGATGTTACATGTAATAAACTTCTAACGGCTGCAATTCCGTTAGAAAGCATTTTCGGACATATATTTATTTGAAGTTTTTTTATTTAGATTACTCATAGGAATCATCCGGTGTAGTTTTTCCCCGACGTCATAAATCACCCTGTATAGAAAACTAATAACTAATAATAACACCATATTTATTTATTTTAAAGTTAGTTTTCTTCATAATGGAACTTTTCCGTTTTTAGATGAAGCAAATTTATCAATAATGTTTTCGAAGTTGAAATTTTGCAAAATGTCATTTTACCAGTATAACTGTTTATTGTCGTGTGGGTCCCCCCTCCCCCTGACTTGCGGGGCTCTAAGCGACCACCTTCACCGCCTGTGCGGAAATCCGCCACTGAGAACCTATACACAATGATTATGTTATCTTTTTTCTTTGTAAATTTCTATTGCCTACAGTAGATTGATATAATATAAATTGATAAATTATAAATTTTATAATTTAGTTAGTTATATTTTGTTACCTAGTAACTTGTTTCTATATGTTTTGTTTGTTTATTATATATGTCATTTTGTATACTTTTTTCTGATGATGATATGCACGTATATCGAAACGTCAAGTTTTAATTGCATTATACAGAACTTAAACGTAAAACATTTTTTAACTTAGTAAAAAATCCTTTAGAATTCACTTTATTAAAATAAAACTTCTTTAGGACATAGTTCTGTATTAATATTTATTTAAAATTGACGTTTTCATGAAACTCAACGTCCGTCTTCATCAGGATAAATAATAGTACAGGTAATCTTCCTATAACACGGTAGATAGGTTCCAAGAACAAGGCGTGTTATGTGAAACCGTGCTATATGAGATCCAGAGCCAATAGAAAAATAGGGAGTTAGGTTCCAAAAATTAAAATACATTTGTACATATATATTTTAAGATACATAGAAATAACTTCAATTTTATTAAAAATGTACCTGAGAGGTAAACAGTTATTTTTGTCATTTTTATAGTAGACGCGAAAAACGAAAAATTACATAGTTTTTTTTTATTTTTATGTCGGCATAAGTTAACTAACATTACTATAAAGAGCTATTTTTAAGAAAATAGTCGTACAGATTAAAATTGAGACAGTTTTAGACACATTATGTTAGCACATGCAGGTGATTATGAATTTACTACTGTTTGCCTTTTATGTAGAGACAGGTAAAAGTAAGGTGACGTGTCACTTGCGTACTTGTCAGATGCGTACAAACTTTATTTAGTATTACTTGCGTACAAATAAGGGTCGGCTCAAGCCCAGGTAGTGAAGGTACTTAGGCCGAGTGTCAGATGCGTACAGAGGTTTGGGAAATGTCGAGTTGTCATTTGCGTCAATATCAATCAATTTTATATCATTTGCGCCACGAAACCCTATATATAGGCGCTTATCTCATCGGCTCAAATGACGACTGGCGCAAATGATTGCCTAGGTTAGGTTAACTTTTAATCTTGGGAGACTATGCGCGGAAGACAACTCGGTCATGACGTTTTTTTGTCTCAGGTATAATTTCAAATTTTGGGAGACAACTTTGGCCCTGCCCATTAATCTACACAAATTAAATTTAAATCACTAAATATAAACTTGGTCAATATTAAAATTGAATACTAACTTGATTATTTGAAAAATTCGCTGTACGCATCTGACACTCGGCCTAAGTACCTTCACTACCTGGACTTGAGCCGACCCTTATTTGTACGCAAGTGATACTAAATAATGTTTGTACGCATCTGACACGTACGCAAGTGAGCCTATTTCGTTTTATAGTTATGATTCTGTCTTTCAGTTCAATTTAATTGGTTAAAAGTACATTAGTTAGTTCTCCTTTACTTATTATTTAGCAGGTAAAAGACAGATCTTAAATAAATTTACGGAACTATATTTATGGAAGATAAAGTCTAGCGTAAGTGATACTAAATGATGTTTGTACGCATCTGACACGTACGCAAGTGAGCCTATTTCAAAAGTAAAACCAAAAGTCGTAGTTGACAAAAACTTCTTTAATAACAAACTTTTTTTAAATAGCTTGTGCCCGTTATTAAATGTATACATATATTATGTACATACACGTTACTACAAGTAAAAACCTGAAAACTGCGTTGTAAGCAAAAAGTGTTAGAACGAAACCGTGTTGTTGGATACCGTGTTATAGGAGGGCTAGTGCATTTAAGCGAAACGTGTTAGAACGAGACCGTGTTGTAGTTGTAGTTTTGTAGTTTTCCTAAACTAACCTCCATTTGTACAATTTGACAGTAGTAACAGAGTTGAGTATAGGTTCCGTATTACAATAACATATGAATCCCTTGATCAGTTGCGTGTCTGTTAGTTAGTAAATAATAAAGATACATATAAATAATAAATAGAGAGAGAGAGAGAGAGAGATAATACGAAATAATATGAAAAAGTTTCTACAACACGACAAACGTTGAGTTTCGTCGAAACATCAATTTTAAATAAATATTAATACTGAACTTTAACTTAAAGCAGTTTTATTTTAAAGCTTTTTTATTTTATTATAATGAGTTTTTGAAAGATTTTTTTACAATATTTAATTTTTATTTTAAAAGATATATTGCCTATAAAATTGATTATACAGGAAATAGTTTTTAATTGTCATAAGATGACGAACTCAAGGAAAGTAATACTAAAAAAAAAATGAAAATAAAAGTAAAAAATTTAATGTATAATTTATCCGTATCAGTTGTTATTATGAAACTTAAGGAAAATATCGTATATTTTATTACCGATAATAAAATTTCAAAAATCGGTTAAATGTATGATGTGTACCAAATGTGACGTAGAGCGATTCGGTTAATTTATACTTTCTCCAAATTGATCAAGACAAATTAAACCTTGTAAATTAAATAAGCGTTGGATGTCACTAATTAGTCATGTGACCTCTTCACATGACGTCATCATAAACTCAAATTGTTATTATTATTATTATTGCAAATTTTAATCATTTTAACGGATATGTTATTTATTGTATTATCTTTGTCAATATTTTTGTAAGTTACTATTAAATAAAAACAAGTACTATGTAAAAAAAATGAAGCTAAATACTGATAATGTTTAATAATATATTCATTATAGTATGCGTTTCTTGATAAGTAATGTTATTTTTCTTAAAGCGTATCAAAATATTTCCATATTGTTATATAGAAGGTTATTATGTACAATAATGTGAACATTATTATACAGTAGTTACTTACTTAGATACACCACTGGTGGCAGCACCAAATAAGTGTATTTAATCTTATATCTCCGGCAGCCTTATTGAGAATTATATAGAGACAATTGTACTGTGTATTTTTACTTGTAATTATTGAAAATGTATGAAAAAGTGCAAGAAATATGCATATCATCGAATTTATCAAAAATTAAATATTCGGTCAAAGAAACGTTGGCCTATATTCCCACCTCTTTTGTTTATGAAAAAGTGCTTTTGTTTTTCACTTTAAAATCAATTTTTATTTCTACCTCTTATCAAATATGAGAAGTATTTCTATTTCTTGATATATTTTTTTATGTCTAATATTATAAAATTATAATATTATAAAATATTATATTGTCATTTTCATGGAAACTTGGTATTCCAGGTTCTGTAACTTCTATATTTTTTAGATTTTTGCCAAATTTTTTACGTAAATTTGTTTTATATTTTATCTACTACCCGTTGACACCAATATTGTATATATCATGGACACTATCTTCATAAATATAATAGACATTATCTTCAAAGATGTTTGTGCAGTAAGCGGTAGATAAACTGTAAAATGTATTTAGGAAGAAAATTTGACTAAAATCTAAAAAATATACGAGTTACAGGATCTAGAGTATAAAATTATATGTTGTATTCATAGGTGTTGTGTCACTTGCGTACGTGTCAGATGCGTACAAACATTATTTAGTATCACTTGCGTACAAATAAGGATCGGTTCAAGCCCAGGTAGTGAAGGTACTTAAGGCCGAGTAACAGATGCGAACAGATGTTTGGGAAATGTCGAGTTGCAGGAGTTGCGCCACGAAACCCTATCATCTGCGCCATTGTTGGTTTAGGGTAGGTTAGGTTAAGGTTTAGTTATATTATTATTTAATATAGGCGCTTATTTCATCGGCGCAAATGATTGGCTAGGTTAGGTTACCTTTTAATCTTGGAAGACCATGCGCGGAAGACAACTCGGTCATGACCCTTTTTTGTCTCAGATATAATTTCAAATTTTGGGAGACAACTCGGCCCTGCCCATTAATCTACACAAATTAAATTTGAACCACTAAATATAAACTTGGTCAATATTAAAATTGAAAACTAACTTGATTATTTGTAAAATCGCTGTACGCATCTTATTTGTACGCAAGTGATACCAAATAATGTTTGTACGCATCTGACACGTACGCAAGTGAGCCTATTTCGTATTCATAAGTGCTCAAAAATAATTAATAAACTCTTATTTTCAAAAATCGTAAAAAAAAATCACCAACAGCTCAACCCTGTTGAAAACAGTCACACAAAACACTCTCACAATCAGTCTCAATCATGCTTCCATTTATTTTCTTCTTCTCACTACTGATATGATAGATTAATTTGTATTATGATGGTAGATCTTAGCTTAGTTCGGAAAATTTCTAACGCGTATACATAATTATTTATAATAATTATGACAAAAGGATACATTTTCTTGACGAGAGAGTATATATTTTTAACTCAATTCCTTCTAGTTACACATATTTATTTGGATGAGGCTATTTCTACATACGGTATGTATACGAAATTGGCTATTTATACATACTGAAAATTAAAAAAAAACCTAAACCAACCTACTAACCTAACCTAACCTACCCTAAATAGCCAATTGCGTAAACATACTGTATGTATAAATAGCCAATTGCGTATACATACCGTATGTATAAATAGCCACTTTCTATTTATTTATTGCATATTTTGAAAATGGGATGCGCAATAAGATATTTTTGTATAAATTTTTATTAATTAATTATTTGAAAGTTGCTAATAATATATAAAAATGACGTCATATCAATATTAATATTTTTTTATATTCTCGTACAAGGAACTACTTTGTACGTTAGTACATTTTTCTTGTAGCATATGATGCTTATATTAATTTATTTATGTTTATATTTTGAGAAGTTCTTCAAATATGTGGTGCACTTAAAAAAATTAACGCCATATTTATTTAAACACACGCACGTGCACATATAATGTATGCATGCACGTGTTGGAAATATACACTTTTATGTACATATGCCCATATGTGTATTAAAATATAAATTTTTCTAATCCTAAATCAATTCGGTGACTCAGTACTTCGTATTTTAGAGAAAACAAAGAAAATAATTTGTATTTTATATCACTTATTCATCAAATATATACATATATACACAATCACGCCATGTACCCAAAAGGGTGTGGCACAAACTCTTTTCATCATTCCGAAATCAGTCGCCTCCAAACATTCCTATCCAAACAAGTAACTTTCGCTTCATCCACATTCATAATTCCTCTCATACATGCTCTTTTATTCCTACTACTTATGGAATATATTACGCTAATAATATAGAAATATTACTATACATTTTAATATATTTTATTTATTATCAAAAACCGTATATATTGGAATGGAAAAAAAATAATTTTTTTTCAAGCGTACACTAAAAATATATAGCGAAATTATAGAAAAATAATTGTAAAATTTTACTATGAAAAATCTGTAATTTTATTTTACTATAAATATTCTGTAATTTTTGTATAATTTATAATAATTACAAAAAATAAGTAAAAATAACCTAAATAAGTATGCAAAATTGCTTACTTTTTGCAAATTTCATCACATACTTAATTTGGAATTACATATTGTTGGGTATAACTTCTTGAATTATGTAAAATTACAGTTTACATATTAATATCTTTATGTAAATTTCCAACTGTAATTATACTAATAATAATATTATAGAACTAAACAAATTTTACCTATTTAGACAAAATTCTACTAACAATAAGAAGAAAGCTATTTAACCACGTTGTATAAGTTATTAAAAAGTTGTATAAGCGTTGAGATTTATTGCATTGAGCGTTGAGAATACATATATTGTGATTAAATCGTTTGTTTAAAATATGTACATTTGTCTAATCTTTTTATTACCTGTCTGATCACTTTTAACATTTAAATAATATATTTATATTGATTGTTTGTTAGCCACTCGGATTTAATACGTTTTACGTTTGTTTGTTTTTTACCACTTTGACTGCAAGGAAAAGTGGTATAGCGTTTGGTACGGTGTCTGTAACATTTTCAGAAAACAAAAATTTGTGTATAGAAATCCTTCATATAGTCCCTAGATGACGAATCTGAACTTAGTTTATGTGTGCGTCGTCAGCTCGCTCGCTCGGTCGTAAGTCAAAATTTTGTGGCCGCAACTCCTCCTAGACGGTTCAACCGATTTTAATGAAATTTTCAGGATAAATTTGTCTAGTGCCCAAGATGGTCATGTGCTTTTGGTTTTTTTCAGTAATGCCAACTTTCCGAGAAAAAAATTACTAAAGTTTTTAAAAATATATTATGGCTATGTTATATAACCGATTTTACTCAAATTTTCACAAAAGATTCTCCTAGTAATCATATAATTTATGTAATTTTAACAAAATACATTGTTGCCAACTTTCCGAGAAAAAAATTTATTAAAATTTTCAAAAATTTATTATGATCACTTTATTTAACCGATTTTTATCAAATTTTCATAAAAGATTCTCCTGGTGCCTAAATTAATTATGCAATTTTAACAAAATACAGTGTTGCCAACTTATCGAAAAAAAAAATCACAAAATTTTTAAAAATTCATTGTGGCTACATTATTTATTCGATTTTGATCAAATTTTCAGAAAAGTATTTCCTAGTGCCCACATAAATTATAATATTATTAAAATACAGTGTTGCCAACTTTCCGAGAAATGTCAAAGTGGTCAATATATGGGTTTACCCATATATTTCTAATCTTGTTATATTAAAAATAAATGACTATCTTTGTTTTTCAGTATGCAATGATTGAATAAAATGAAACATTCGGTTGTAAATTTGCATTATCTATTTTTGATATTTAAATATTGTCTATTAAATGCAAATAATAATTTGTTGTTAACGAAAGGTGACAGGATGAGATCAGTATAGTTATTATTATCTGTGGTGTGGTCTATTACTCTATGATGTAAGTGCTTAACGTCGACATTTCGCTTAATTAAATCTAAATGAGTCAACGTTAAATTCAATTTCTTGTTTTGTTATTTTTACTTTTGAAATATACATTTATGTTTTTATGTAAAAATTATCGAATTTTTTTTAACAGTGTATATTTCTATGGCCCCAATTATACAAAACATTGTAGACTTAATCAATTACTGATCAAAATTTTAGGGCATTATTATTTTTACGTTTTCAAAGGAGTAAAAAAGTGCTCTTTTTAAATTTATCATATTTAGGAATTTGGGATGACACTATTCAGCTTTTTTTAGGGAACGGACTTATATAAGCACTTTTTAGGGAATTTTTTTTCCGAATAGATTGTCAACTGTCTTTGAACATCCTGACTGATTGATTGGTCAGTTGAAATTTACGAATTGGTTAATTTATAAAGCGTTTAAGGGAGTATTCCTCTTTTTTAGCATCGATTTTTTAGATGTTTTCAACATTTTTTTGGGAATTTTTACAGGAAGTATAGTAAACAACAACTATACCGTTGGAAAGTGTATTTATTAAGTTTTTTTAAAAATAGTTAAATTTTCACTTAAAAATGGCGTCAAAGTGATCAAGTCGAAATGTAGATTTGCCAATGATGACAGATAAAACTCGCTTTCTACATACATACATACATACATACACAATCACGCCATGTACCCAAAAGGGTGTGGCACAAACTCTTTTTATCATTCCGAAATCAGTCGCCTCCAAACATTTTTATCCAAACAAGCAACTTTCGCTTCATCCACATTCATAATTCCTCTCATACATGCTCTTTTATTCTTACTACTTGGAAACTTTCGCTCACTCAAACCACCTTCTCAATCATACCACTCCAACTACTCATCGGACGTCCACGCAAACGTATACCATCAAAATCATTCAAATAAATCTTTTTAACCAAACGTTCATTAGACGCATTCGCTCAACATGTCCGAACCATCTTAACTGACTAACGCCAACTTTTGCTACAACATTTTTTTCAATTTCACACTCATCATACACTAATCTATTTCGTACCCGATCTCTCGCTTTCTACATTTCTAAAACAAAAACAAATTAGATGTTAGTACTTATAACACATGTAACTTTCGTTGAAACTTACAAAATGTATAAATTTTACCCCTAAACTAAGTAAAAACGGGTCAATTTTAAACACTTTTTTTTAAGAAGATTGTCATTTTGAATATAAATGTAAAAATTATACATTTTGTAGGTTCCAACCGAGGGAGAAACCACTCCTTTAAATTTTGTACACCGGTTTGTACAATCCTAGGATTTTACCATTTTTAAGTAAGATTGTAAGGATTTTAGTATAATTTTGAAGCAAATATTACAAGATTTTTAAACGCGATTCTAAAGATTTTACATGGTTTTTAGCGCTATTTTTAGAATTTTTCATGATTTTAAGCGCGATTGAAAAGATTTTACATGATTTTTCGTTGATTTTATTTAAGTTAAGTAAGATTGTAAAGATTTTACCATGATCTTTCGGTTGATTTTACTGATTTCATATGAAATTTTTAATAATGCAGGAATTTTACTCGAAATTTTTAATTAATTATAGATCTTATACAAATTATTTAATATGTTTTAATTCTTCTTCAAAAAATATTTGTAAATATACATTAAATATTTACGAACTGTTAATGATTTTACGGATTTTAGCTATGATTTTTAAGGATTTTTAAGGATCATGATTTTACAGATTTTACCATGATTTTACTAGGATTTTAATAAATTTGTACACCAGATTTTACAAGTTCGGTTCCAACGAAAGTTACATGTGTTACAAGTACTAACATCTAATTTGTTTTTGTTTCAGAAATGTAGAACGCGAGTTTTATCTGCCACCATTGGCAAATCTGAATTTTGACCTATAATTATTTTGAGAGTAAATGCTGGTTGTAAGGTTTTGGGTGCTTTGGGAACTTTTGCTAGGAATGTAAATGTTTCCAAAGAAGCCCGTTTTAGTATATACAATGCAGTTTTGGTGACTACGTTGATGTATAGGGTAGTGAATGTTGGGTTTGATTGCAAAAGCATAAACGGAAAATGACTGCTGTCGAAATGAGATTTTTACGTGGGGTATGTGGGTGTAAATAGGAGAGATCGTGTACGAAATAGATTAGTGTATGATAAGTGTGAAATTGAAAAAAATGTTGTAGCGAAAGTTGGTGTTAGTCAGTTAAGATGGTTCGGATATGTTGAGCGAATGTCTAATGAACGTTTGGTTAAAAAGATTTATTTGAATGATTTTGATGGTATACGTTTGCGTGGACGTCCGATGAGTAGTTGGAATGGTATGATTGAGAGTGTTTTGCGTGAGCGAAAGTTTACAAGTAGTAGGAATTAAAGAGCATGTATGAGAAGAATTATGAATGTGGATGAAGCGAAAGTTGCTTGTTTAGATAGGAATGTTTGAAGGCGACTGATTTCGGGATGATGAAAAGAGTTTGTGCCACATCCTTTTGGGTACATGGCGTGATTTTGTATGTATGTATGTATGTATCATTTTGACGCCATTTTTTAAAGTGAAAATTTGACTTTTTTGAAAAACAAGAATACTGCTTAAAACTTCAATAAATATACTTTCCAACGGTATAATTGTTGTCTACTGTATTTGTTGTAAAAGTTTCCGAAAAAAAAAAGTTGAAAAACACTTAAAAAATCGATGTTACAAACGGAAATACCCCATTAACAATGCTATGTGCAATCGGGCCTAAGTTTAATCACACAGTTAACAAAACGATCGTGTAAAATTGCATTATATCTCACGGTTAATTTGACAAGAAAACGACATAAACAAATAATATAATACACAAGAAAATTCGTAACAATAAACTGAATTATCTAACTACTCGTTTCCTGTTTAGAGCTGAGAATATGATTTATTTCGTAAGCATACTCACAGCGCATGCACATATAACGTTATATCCGGAATTCCCAAAATAAAAAAGACAAACAATAAACACAAATTACCTTGCGTTTATAAATTTATCTCGAAATGTGTTTCTCATTTCAGATTTTTTTTTGGCAAATGCTCTTTTACCCTTGATCAATTGGCGCCAAAAAATCTATTTATGTATTTTGGAAAAATATACGCAACTTCGTTACTGGGATATCTATTTTAGCATATTTTTTTGTTTAGTTTTCTACATACATACATACATACATACACAATCACGCCATGTACCCAAAAGGGTGTGGCACAAACTCTTTTCATCATTCCGAAATCAGTCGCCTCCAAACATTCCTATCCAAACAAGCAACTTTCGCTTTATCCACATTTATAATTCCTCTCATACATGCTCTTTTATTCCTATTACTTGGAAACTTTCGCTCACGCAAAACACTCTCAATCATACCACTCCAACTGTGCTTTAATAATAATTTCTTCTAAAATTCTATAATGTTATACCCGTAACTTATGCTTATGTTGATATTTTTATTTATAAATTAACTATGTCTCGTATTTCCACTTTTTTTATTTATGAAAAAGTACTTTTATTTTTGTTTTAAAATAAATTTTAACTCTACCTCTTATCAAATATGAATAGTATTTCTATTTTTGATATAATTTCTATACAGGGTGATTTATGACGTCGGGGAAAAACTACACCGGATGATTCCTATGAGTAATCTAAATAAAAAACTACAAATAAACATATGTCCGAAAATGCTTTCTAACGGAACTGTAGCCGTTAGAAGTTTATTACATGTAACATCAATCGCGTTAGCCTTATTTATTATATCAGGAAAAAAAACAAGTCATAAACTTCTGAATAATTGTAAAATTAATTTTGATTGATTTTCTAACATTTTGTTTAAACACTAGTAAACTAATTTACAACAAATATAAATAATATAAATAATATATACGTATATATACTATGTATTGTATGTATTATTTATATTTGCTACGTGATTTGCGAGAATTAATCTTTCTTTGATTGAATATAAAATTTCTGATAAATCTAACGGTGCACATTGGATTTTTTGCACTTTTTTTTACATATTTTCAATAATTACATTCAATAAACAATGCAATTCTCAATTAATTTAACTGGACTTAATAATTAATTAATTTTTAATGCAACCGTCGAAGATGTTAAATTAAATACACTTGACCGTGTGTGTTTCTTTGGGCGAAATATGCAGTTTCTGACCATTCTGGACGGTGCACATTGCATTGACAGTGACGCTATAAAAAATTTATGTAATTTTTTCTGTTTTATAAATGTAATATTACGTAAATTATGACAAAATGCTGTTAGTGTTTACTGTTAACACGTATTGTGCCACCATAGGAGCTGAAAGTTGAGGTCTCGTAGGCCACTAATTTTTTATCCTTACTTAAAAAAGTAACATCAACATTTTTGGCCGGGTGGTGACACATCTTTCACTCAATTATAGTACTTATTATTCCGCATTTTTTCATATAATATTCAATTTTTTACACCGCATAGTTTTTCAGACAAAAATAAAAACTAAAAAAATCAAAAAAAAATCCAGCGCCCAAACGACACACGATAGCAAATTAAAACTAAAACCAAATTATAGAACTTTTTATGCCCTATCGAAAAGTATTCTTAGTAAATTTCTCTAAACCTCATAGTTACCGAGATATTAACACTTGAATTAAAACTTGTATTTCTTCTTTAAAGGCGGCATTTCTAATACGATTTGTTCTTTCAATGGGCGTTCTAGCTCGCAATTTTGTAGGGGCCTAATACTTTTTCGTGACTGTTAGGCCGCCTACTATATGCTCCCATATGTTTTACATTTATTTCGGGGACCAATACGGTCTCATTAAACTAAATTCAACAGTCAACTTCTGGAGACCACATAGGTCTTATGCGGCCACACGAGCCCAAAAATTTCGGAGTCCACGTTGACACCATACAGCACAACACGTGTTAAAACCTATGTAAAATTACATAAATTTAAGATATATATTTTTACAGTGTATGATACGTTTGAAGAAAAAAGATATACAGGGTGTAACAGAATAACTATTCCTAATTTTCAAAAATGATAGAGGGCACATAAAGAAACATTTTTTATTAATAAACTAGTGTCCGAAAATATTTTTTTTTTTTCGGCAGTCGATTGTACATCGTTACAACTTGTGTATCAAAAATAGTGGTCGTAACATCGAACAATTTTTATAAAGTTTAATGCGCTATTATTTATATTATCTAATAAAATGTTCCTTAACTTAACTACTCTTTGATGTTTTGATTAAGATTGTTTTTAACGATATCTAGTGTATCTTGGCACCGAGAAATTTCCGGACACTAGTTTATTAATAAAAAATGTTTCTCTAAGTGCACTCTATCATTTCTGAAAATTAGGAATAGTTATTCTGTTACATCCTGTATATACATATACGAGGTAATATTATGTGTATAACGCAAAATGGGGAAATATCAATTGATGTATTATTAGAATTTCTTGAAACGAGCAATGATTTATATATACCTAATGTACGTGTCACATTCAACGGTCCATACACTTATTGCGTATATATAATTTTATATATGTACACACGTTTGCCCTCGGGGGCCATAAAATATAATAATAATGTGTGTTTTTACGCGAACGAAAGAAAGGAGAAGAAAACAAACCGCAGTAAAAGAAGCACAACTAAAGAAAATGATTGCGCTGCGCTGCGTTGTGGATACGATGAAAAATAACCGTATAGGAGCAAAAGTTGACGTAACGGAACTGTGCATATGGGCACGCGAGCGTTAAATCGGGGACCTAGTTGTTGGGCTGTTATAATGTGTCGGCTGTTACAGCCGAACAACCTATTATGATTGTACGCGCGAAAAATGTCGTTTGCTTTAAAACATGTGTGTGCAATTGTTCTAATTCTCACGTTTATAAAATATTTCTTTTTTTTTTAATTTTCTAAAGATATACTCCAAATATATATATATATATATATATATATATATATATATATATATATATATATATATATATACAGGGTGATTCAGGACTAGTGTAACAAACTTTAACAGCTTATTCCTGAGGTCATTTTGAGCCAAAAATGTCATATAAACATAGGTCCTATTCCTTCTAGTTACCAAAATACAAGAGGTTGAAGTTCTATAAATAACACGAAATTTTCTAATTTTTGTAATCAAGATACTTTCGGAAAACAAGAGTTTTATTGAAAAGTCATACTTTATTTGTCATTACATTACATAATCCATAAATAAAAATCATATCTGCATATTCAGCAGTACTATAACCATCCATTATGAAACAAAAATACAATCAAAACTATATCAATTTTTAATTAAGACAAATAAGGTATGACTTTTCAATAAAACTCTTGTTTTCCGAAAGTATCTTGATTACAAAAATTAGAAAATTTCGTGTTATTTATAGAACTTCAACCTCTTGTATTTTGGTAACTAGAAGGAATAGGACCTATGTTCATATGACATTTTTGGCTCGAAATGACCTCAGGAATAAGCTGTTAAAGTTTGTTACACTAGTCCTGAATCACCCTGTATATATGTAATTTTATCTACAGACCATGAGACGGTGTCGTGTCACTTGCGTACGTGTCAGATGCGTATAAACATTATTTAGTATCACTTGCGTACAAATAAGGGTCGGCTCAAGCCCAGGTAGTGAATGTATATACTTAGGCTGAGTGTCAGATGCGTACAGAAGTTTGGGAAATGTCGAGTTGTCATTTGCGTCAATAGTGGTATATCATTTGCGCCGCGAAACCCTATCATCTGTGCCACTGTTGGCTTAGGGTAGGTTAGGTTGAGGTTTAAGGTTTAGTTATGTTATTATTCAATATAGGCGCTTATCTCATCGGCGCAAATGACGACTGGCTCAATAGTTTAGAAGCTTTATTTACGAATCGTATTGCTCATACCACAAGCCAATTGTCATAAGAATTAAAAAAAAATAATAATAAAATCATGCGAATTTTTGAATTTGAATATTTTTATAAACGTTACAGTTGTTTTCATTTTTCACAATTTTGTGACTTGCTCATAAAAATACTGATCCGCCCGCCAAAAATGCGCTTAAGTCCCTCGATCAAAAACACGAGGACTTTCTTAATTTTTTACTTTCTAAAAGGACTCCAAACTCTGTTTGCCCAAGGGCTCCTGCATGGCCTAAAACGGGCCTGGTTGTTTTATTTTATAACTTGATGTTTACTATGCTATTTTAATGTACATAACAAATAATGGTTGTGAATTTCTATTAATGATTGTTACATTGTTTTATTCTCGCGTTAGATCACCTTTTTTTTCAGCGTGCATAAAAATCCCATCCATAGTATAGCTGTGTTTTTTTACATTCCACTCAGATCAGTAAATCTTGTAAATAAGCTGAGCTGAGCTGAGTTTTGCTGAGTGAGTTGTATTGATAAATAAAACAGTTTTTTTGAAAGTGACATTTAAAATCTAAGTTCCACATATGATATTACCTAAAATATTAGATGTATTTGGATTGTTTGCGTTGATAATATTTATTGCAACTCGCCGGATATCTATTGTTTGATTTCTAAAGAAAATATGCAAATATAAATGTCAACCAGTATCAAACACGTTATCAAATCTTAAACTAGGAAAATTTGAATTGCGCATGTGCGCTCACTTGAATCTCAACGAAGCACTAGCTAAATATGCAACTCAGTATCGGTAAGGGGGGAAGCAATTCACTCACTTCGAACTCAGTTACGAGACGATAAATAAAACAGCTATTATTTCAAGTTACTGATATTTCCTGATCTGAGCTGAGTTTTTCGGTAAAAAAAACACAGCTTATAATTGCTTGAAAATCTATCAGCAAAGGAAGTGAAATTAAAAAAAATGTTGTAGCAAAAGTTGGTGTTAGTCAGTTAAGATGGTTCAGACATGTTGAGCGAATGTCTAATGAACGTCTGGTTAAAAAGATTTATTTGAATGATTTTGATGGTTTACGTTTGCGTGGACGTCCGATGAGTAGTTGGAGTGGTATGATTGAGAGTGTTTTGCGTGAGCGAAAGTTTCCAAGTAGTGAGAATAAAAGATCATATATGAGAGGAATTATGAATTTGGATGAATCGAAAGTTGCTTGTTTGGATAGGAATGTTTGGAGGCGACTGATTTCGGAATGATGAAAAGAGTTTGTGCCACACCCTTTTGGGTACATGGCGTGATTGTGTATGTATGTATTTGTTTGGTGAAGTTTTGTTTCATAAATTAATATCACAGTTTTTAGAAAATGTTAATTTTTACGGTCTAATTAGTGTAGCTGGGTGTTAAAACTATTTTTACTTGGAAATGTGTGAATGCTATTGCAATAATTATCGGTAAAGGGCCCCCGTTACAATACGATAGTTACGATATATTGTTTGAAGGACACATTACTGGTTTGGTAACTTTTCAAGTTTTATCTACGAAAAATACAATGCACATACAAAGTCAAAGTAGAATGGTATATTATTTTTGAAACACTTTTTTTTTTGTTTTATTTAGGCTTCACACTTCTTCACTTATCTTGAAATTAGTTTTATGTTCTAGTCGTAAATAGTGATACTGAACTACACTATCTAGTACACTGTAAAAAAAAGTTGCCATTTTACATAAAAACCATAGTACAAATAATTACATATTCAGCCTGATTCTGTAATGAAGTTGCTAAGTTTTAGCAACGTTGTTAACAACTACTATAACCAATAGAAACAAATATAATAACTGTCATTTTAATTTTTTATTTAGTAACAGCTAATATTATTGGCTAATGTTGTTAGCAAAGTTGTTAAAACTTAGCAACTTCGTTACAGAATTAGGGTGATTATTTCAGATAAACTGGTAGTTTACATAAATTTTCTGTTTTTACTACTTTGACTGCAAGGAAAAAGTAGTATAGCGTTTGGTACGGTGTCTGTAACATTTTCAAAAAAAAAAAAATTGTATAGAAATCCTTCATATAGCCTCTAGATGACGAGTCTGAACTTAGTTTATGTGGGTGTATGGATGTGCGTCGTAAGCTCGCTCGGTCCTCAGACAAAATGTTGTGGCCGCAACTCCTCCTTGACGGTTCAACCGATTTTAATGAAATTTTCAGGATAAATTTGTCTAGTGCCCAAGATGGTCATGTGGTTTTGGTTTTTTCCAGTGATGCCAACTTTCCGAGAAAAAAATTACTAAAGTTTTTAAAAATTCATATTGGCTACGTTATTTATCCGATTTTGATCAAATTTACAGAATAGATTTCCCTAATACTCCCATTAATTATATAATTTTATTAATATCCAGTGTTGCCAACTTCCCGAGAAAAAAATTAATAAAATTTAAAAATTTTATTGTGGCCATGTTATTCAACCGATTTTACTCAAATTTTCACAAAGGATTCACCTAGTATTCATATAATTTATGTAATTTTAACAAAATACAGTGTTGCCAACTTTCCGAGGAAAAAATTAGTAAAATTTTAAAAAATTCATGACTATTTTATTTAACCGATTTTAATCAAATTTTCATAAAAGTTTTTCCTAGTGTCTAAATAAATTATGCAATTTTAACAAAATACAGTGTTGCCAAAAAAAATCACAAAATTTTTTAAAAATTCATTGTGGCTACATTATTTATTCGATTTTGATCAAATTTTCAGAAAAGTTTCTCCTAGTGCCCACATAAATTATAATATATATAAAATACAGTATCGCCAACTTTCCGAGAAATGTCAAAGTGGTCTATATATGGGTTTATACTTCTAATCTTGTTTTTAATTCAATTTAATGTACAAAGTTGATCAAAAATTGGAATCAGCATAACTTAAAAATATTATTATGAAATTTTTGCATGAATGCTGTACAGGTATTTGTAATTAATTTTTATAATACTATACTATAAAAAATCGTTTTTCTATTGCAAATTTTAATCCAAATGTTTTTCAAATTCTGATTGATTTTATTGTATTTTTACTAATGTGAAACATAATTGAATATAATCAATAGTATACAATCATATTATACATACTTCACTTTTACAAAATGTTTAACATTTTCCACACTCAATAAAAATTTAACAAAGCTTGTTAATTTTCTAATATTTTTTATGATTTTGATTCTTTTAATAATTTTTCGTTAAATTTTGCTAATAAAACTATTTGTTTAAGAATCGACGTGTGTCGATATGTTTTAATATTATTTTCTTGTTTTTGATATTTTTACCACTTTGACTGCAAGGAAAAGTGGTATAGCGATTGGTACGGTGTCTGTAACATTAAAAAAAAAAATGTATAGAAATCCTTTATATAGCCTCTAGATGACGAATCTGAACTTAGTTTATGTGGGTATATGTTTGTGCGTCGTCAGCTCGCTCGGTCGTAAGTCAAAATTTTGTGGCCGCAACTTCTCCTATAGACGGTTCAACCGATTTTAATGAAATTTTCAGGATAAACTTGTCTAGTACCCAAGATGGTCATGTGGTTTTATTTTTTTCCAGTGATGCCAACTTTCCGAGAAAAAAATTACTAAAGTTTTTAAAAATTTATATTGGCTACGTTATTTATCCGATTTTGATCAAATTTTCAGAAAAGATTTCCCTAAGCTCCCATTAATTATATAATTTTATTAATATCCAGTGTTGCCAACTTTCCGAGAAAAAAATTACTTAAGTTTTTAAAAATTTATTATGGCTATGTTATTTAACCGATTTTACTCAAATTTTCACAAAAGATTCTCCTAGTAATCATATAATTTATGTAATTTTAACAAAATACTATGTTGCCAACTTTCCGAGAAAAAAATTACTAAAATTTTTAAAAATTTATTATGATCACTTTATTTAACTGATTTTAATCAAATTTTCATAAAAAAATTCTCCTAGTGCTTAAATAAATTATGCAATTTTAACAAAATACATTATTGTTATCGAGAAAAAAATCACAATTTTTTTAAAAAATTTATTGTGGCTACATTATTCGATTTTGATCAAATTTTCAGAAAAGTTTTTCCTAGTGCCCACATAAATTATAATATTATTAAAATGCAGTGTTGCCAACTTTCCGAAAAATGTCAAAGTGGTCTATATATGGGTTTACCCATATACTTCCAATCTTGTTAATAAAATATTTTGTATTTAATAATTTTTAATAAATTCAGTTCATCGTGTCGTTTGTGTTCATTCATAGCATATGTAAATTCACATCAATTTTTTTTAGTGTATCGCATGTATAATTCATGAATGCAATTTTAGTATAGTAGAACGAATTTCTGGAAAAAATGCAAGAAAAATAATAGTATTAGAGCCTTATATAGCTGCTTTTGGAAGCAACGACTTTTGTAAAGAAACATTCTATATTACAGTTGCAGATGCCAGTGTGCAAAGAATTGTATCGGAGCAAGATCTATGCTATTAGGAAAAGACTAAATACTGTACCTATATATATATATATATATATATATATATATATATATATATATATATATATATATATATATATATACAATTCGTTCAAAGTTGTCAAGTAACTGAAAAATTGCTTTATTCCATACAAACCTTTTTGTAGGGATTTATAAGTTATAGGTGGTTGGCGGGTGTTAGGTAAAGAAAACAGGTATTTCAAATATTTCTTCTACTTTTATCTAGAAAACCAAAAATCTGTGAAAAAAATTCTGTAAAATTTTATGTTTAAGTTAGATAATTATTCTTCAAATATTAATATAAAATTTGGTTTCCATTTCCATTAATTAAAAATCTATAAATTTCATGATCTAGTTACTTATTTGTTACGTCTAGTAACGTGTTTCTATGTTCCGTTATTTACTGTAATGTCATTTGTATTAGTTTTCCTGATGAAGACGGACGTTGCGTAAGTCGATAATTAATAAATATTAATACAGAACTTATAACCTAAAGCCGTTTTATGTTAATATAATGAGGTATTTCAAATATTTTTTCTACTTTTACCTATAGAAAATCAAAAATCTGTGAAAAAAAGCTATAATGATTAAGGAAACATTATAGCTTTTTATGATTAAGGAATCATTATAGCTTCTTTCTGAGTCAGAAATCATATTTTTCAAATTCACGCCACTCCGTCAATAATCATCGGAATGGCATGAATTTTGGACTACTAAAAAGCATATTTCATTAGCTTTTTGGTGATTATTTTGAAATATTTTTAAAGTAAATACAATAAAAGTTATATCCCAAAATGTCTAAAAAAGTGATTTCCCCATTTTAGCTAAATGCAAATTTTGAGCTTTCAACAGGCACAGGTTAATATCATCTGACAGGTCTGGGAAGTGTATGGACATTTTTTTTTATTTATTTGGAATAATTTTGGCGGGTGGGAGCAACAAATTTCCGACTTTGCCAAAATAAGAACCACTCTAATATATATAAAAACAAGATTAGAAGTATATGGGTAAACCCATATATAGACTACTTTGACATTTTTCGGAAAGTTGGCAACACTGTATTTTAATAATATTATAATTTATGTGGGCACTAGGAGAAACTTTTCTGAAAATTTGATCAAAATCGAATAAATAATGTAGCCACAATGAATTTTTTAAAAATTTTGTGATTTTTTTCTAGATAAGTTGACAACACTGTATTTTGTTAAAATTGCATAATTTATTTAAGCACTAGGAAAAGCTTTTATGAAAATTTGATTAAAATCGGTTAAATAAAATGGTCATAATAAATTTTTAAAAATTTTACTATTTTTTTTCTCGGAAAGTTGGCAACACTGTATTTTGTTAAAATTACATAAATTATATGAATACTAGGAAAATCTTTTGTGAAAATTTGAGTGAAATCGGTTGAATAACATGGCCATAATAAAATTTTTAAAATTTTAGTAATTTTTTTCTCGGAAAGTTGGCAACACTGAATATTAATAAAATTATGTAATTAATGGGAGCATTAGGGAAATCTTTTCTGAAAATTTGATCAAAATCGGATAAATCATGTAGCCAATATGAATTTTTAAAAACTTTAGTAATTTTTTTCTCGGAAAGTTGGCATCACTGGAAAAAACCGAAACCACATGACCATCTTGGGCACTAGACAAATTTATCCTGAAAATTTCATTAAAATCGGTTGAACCGTCTAGGAGGAGTTGCGGCCACAAAATTTTGACTTACGACCGAGCGAGCGAGCAAGCGAGCGAGCGAGCTGACGACGCACATCCATACACCCACATAAACTAAGTTCAGATTCGTCATCTAGAGGCTATATGAAGGATTTCTATACAATTTTTTTTTTTTTTTGAAAATGTTACAGACACCGTACCAAACGCTATACTACTTTTTCCTTGCAGTCAAAGTAGTAATAATATGAAAGTATCTAAGGAATGAGATGGTCATTACTTTCAAATGTATATTAATTACAAAAACTTTAAACTTAAAATTAAATGAATAAAAATTGGCTTTAAAATTTGAATGCTATAGCATTCATGTCATTTTTGCATCACTATGAAATGAATGAATAAAATTTGGTTTTTGTTAATTAAAAATCTATAAATTTTATGATCTAGTTACTTATTTGTTACGTCTAGTAACTTGTTTCTATGTTTATGTTCTGTTATTTATTGTAAATGTCATTTGTATCAGTTTTCCTAGTAAAGATGTACGTTGAGTTCGTTGAGTACGGCGATTATTAATAAATATTAATACAGAACTTTAACCTAAAGCCATTTTATTTTAATATAATGAGTTCTGAAAGATTTTTTATGTATGTTAAAAACTACTGTTTTTTTTTTAATGTACCTAAAGCAGTTTTATTTTAATATGAGTTCTGAAAGATTTGTTACTATCTTGTAACTAATTTATAATCGACGTTTCGACGAACTCAACGTCCGTCTTCATTAGGAAAACTGATACAATTGACAATTACAATAAATAACAGAAGAAATAAGTAACTAGGTAACAAAATAAGTAACTAGATCATAAAATATTATAGATTTTTAATTAATGGAAGCCAAATTTTATTTAAATCACTGTCTTCACAGTGATTAATGTTATTTTTTTCTATTGCTTCTCTTATCAATCTGCTGTTATGTAATATTGATTGGTCTTGTAATAATTACAGTATATTCGAATTTTACATCATGAAGATACTCTAATCTAAAACATATTGAGCAATAGTAGATTTATCTGGATGAGTGTGAAATTGAAAAAAATGTTGTAGTAAAAGTTGGTGTTAGTCAGTTAAGATGGTTCCGACATGTTGAGCGAATGTCTAATGAACGTTTGGTTAAAAAGATTTATTTGAATGATTTTGATGGTATACGTTTGCGTAGACGTCCGATGAGTAGTTGGAATGGTATGATTGAGAGGGTGGCTTGCGTGAGCGAAAGTTTCCAAGTAGTGAGAATAAAAGAGCATGTATGAGAGGAATTATGAATGTGGATGAAGCGAAAGTTGCTTGTTTGGATAGGAATGTTTGGAGGCGACTGATTTCGGAATGATGAAAAGAGTTTGTGCCACACTCTTTTGGGTACATGGCGTGATTGTGTATGTATGTATGTATGTATGTATATAGACGTATTATTATTACTACATTCATTAGCTATAAATTTCTTTTAAATTTGTACAGTTAATACATTTAATCTCAATTTATAATAATTATAAGATTAAAATGACAGCTGTAATATTGTATAGGTCTTGAAATTGATCTGTTTTCTTAAAAACTTTCTTCGACTAATAATAATCGATTGACGAAAGAGAATTTGTTTAAATTTCACTTATATACGATGAAATTAGATCGGTACTTTTTTTTGTAAATAGTTTTACACTGAAAAATATACATAGAAGAAAAAGTGAAAATACATTTGTATGTAACTGTCATTTTAATTTAATTTAAGCAGTAAAAGTAAATATTAGAATTTATTTGCATTTTCTCCAATAGATATACTAAAGTATGATTATTAATTAAATAAATAGTGAAAACGTATATTATTGAATATATTTTTCTGCTCTTAAGTTCGGTTTATGGGAGTTTTAATTTATTTGAAAAATATATTTCTGTATGTTCATGCATTTTCTTTATTGATTTTACGTAGAGTACGTCGAAATATCGATTGTTAATTAAAATTAATATACAAAACTAAATCCTAAAATTTTTTTATTGCATTTAAATGAGTTAAAACTCGAAACCAAATTACATGAATGCGCGTAAAAAGTTTTTCTGTAAATTTACAGTAAAAGTTATGGATAATAAAGATTATGTAATTTTTGCATAGAACTTAATGTTACATAGCATGTAATATTTAACGAAAAAATATGTAAAACTAATTTATTTTTAACTACATTAACACTTTCTGTGGTTGGCTTTTGATGAAACATTTTCAAAAAATTATTTATAAATAAAAATAACAATAAGGTTTTTATTTATTAAAAACACTTAGTTAGTTTCACAAATTATTTATTCACTCTACGATCGTTTACATTTTATGTAAAATATATTTTAATGTATTATTACATAAAACAATATGTATTATATTGCACATAAATGCTAGTTATAATACTAAGATATTGAAATAGTGCCAGTTGAACAAATTTTGTTAAACTTTTTGTAGTATTACCTTCTGATAATGGCTTAACAGCCGAAATTGACCAATAAAGGATTTTTTATTGTTATTGTGAAAATTTAACCGAGTGTTTTAATTTACATATTTCCAAAATGATTACAGGATGAAGTCCTTTTAGGAAAAGTGTGAGGAAAAATTTATGTAATTATTATTACAAATTTAACATCACGAATTTAAGCATAATTTATCATAATATACCTAGTAAAAAGTAACGAAGTTGGTAAACGATATGAATTTATTAAATATTAATCTACACAAATCAAATTTATACCAATAAATATAAACTTGGTCAATTTTAAAATTAAATACTGACTTGATTATTTGTAAAAATTATGTGCGATGATATTATAGCGTATTATAAATATTATATTTTGACCATAAGCACAACTCGACCCTTCCCAAACCGCTGTACGCATCTGGCACTCGGCCTAACTAGCTTCACTACCTGTGTTTGACCCGACCCTTCGTTGTACGCAAATGGCACTAAATAATGATTGTACGCAACTTGCACGTACGCAACTGGCACGACACCAAGAAATTAATGTAAAATTACTTGTTGTAAAGTTGTAAAATTTGTGTAATACAAAATTTTATTAATTTCAAAATTGATATTTTATTAAATTTGCATGTACATTTTTATAAATATTATGCAAAATCATATATAAATATTGTAAACACAATTGTAAAATATATATAATTAATTAAAATTACAAAACTTATAATTATGTACAACTGCAAAAAATATAATTAATTAAATATAATTACATTATTTATTGTAAATTTCAATAAAAATTTGGAAAATTACAGAAACATTATGTAATTAGGTAATATTTTCTGTAACAACTGCAAAATCCATGTTTTTTTAATGAAATATTACATATTACTAATCACATATGTCTGTATGTAAATTTGTTTTTTTTTTCCTTTAAATTTCCATAATTAATTAATTTTATAGTAATTTTTACTATAAAATTTTTTATAATTTTACAAAACTTTTTACAGTGTGGTCTGAAAAAATACTAATCATGAATGTCATGAATCAAAATATAATTTCTATATTATTAAATGAATAATTCTTAAATATTTAAAAAATCCGATCTCTCTTGAACGAGCACAGCTTGGTTTTTTGATATATTGAAAACAAAAAATATCTGTATACCTAAAATAGTAAAAAAAATTCTAGGTTAATTCGTCTTTATTTAAAGTTTTACCTAAAAGCAAATAACTATATAGTTATTATATGATGCGGATCGAAGTTCATTTAATATTATTTGTAATTTGACCTCGACTGTGGACTAATTAAATTTAACCTTTGAACTACATAAGTTTTCATAGTTTTTTTTTTTGTTAGCAAAAATAAAAAATATATGTATTTGTCGACATTATTTAATTCTTTTTTTGCAGGACAGTATTTAGAATATTTTTAACAGTTTTTCAAATATGAAAATTATGTTTGGAAAATAACTCGTATTAAGAAACTTTATTTCCTCATTTTGTACACGAAATTATACAAATTCTAAAGCTTGAATTACATTATATTTTTTTCGTCTAGATTCATACTAGGTTTTTAGTTCAAGTTTCGTTCAAGTACAGATAGTCTGTTCTAGTATAATGTAAATCAGATTTTTGCATCCAAGTTTCTTTCAAGTTTCCTAGTAATATAGAAATATACAACATGCTCTATTTTTCTATTCAAGTTTCATACTAGATACATTATACGCATGCGCACGCAATTGTACCAACCTTATATGAATCCATTTTTGTTTAAATGAGTTTTTCACTATCTGTCAAATTAAGTACTTTATATTTTTTAGTTGGCGTACTGGCAATATATCGGAAAAAATCGAAGAAATTCGACAATACACGACCGATTGTAAAAAAAGTACGAAAATTGAACAAAACTTGAACGAAAATTGAACTAGAAATCTAGTATGAATCTAGACGAAAAAAGTATAATGTAATTCAAGCTTAAGTACGCTAGTTGAGACAGTAGTGATTTTTCGTTGATTTTATAGATTTTATACGAAATTTCTAAGACTTTAGAGATTTAACTTAATTATTTAAAACAAACAAACAACGAACGATTAAAATTAAAATTATTATTAGGCATTTCGTTCGGTAGAAATTAGCGAATATTCTGTTGGCGCACACTAAACTGTAGCTAAGCGTATTCCCTAACCGTTGGATAAACAGATTTTACTGCGGGAATGCTGTACGAAAGGTATTTTCATCATTTTGACATTTTTCAGAAGACGAAATTTAATATTTCGGCGAAAAAAAAAAACATTTATTTTTTGTCAAAGCTACCTAGTGTTTATACATTTTTTAATACAAGTAACGTATTTTTTTTCTTCTCCCCCCCTTCTCTACATAAGCTGTATTATTTCACGGAGATGCATAGGTATACGATGTGTCTAAGAAAATACTGTACAATGTGTTTTAAAAAACTATTGTATACAGTATAACAGCTGAGCAATGTCAAGCACTTTTGCTAGTAGGTAATTTTTCATTAATAAATTATTGAATAATAAAGTTTCTCAATTTATATTAAAATAATTTTATACTCTAGTTGTATTTATCAAAAATTTATAATTGTTATTCATTTACGCATTTTAGAAACTTTTTGCCGTTAGCATATAAGTAATAATGGAAAATTTACACATTATATGTATATATTCTACGGAATGTACACATAAGTACATTACATCCATCATTTTTTTTTTCACTTTTTTAATGCTTCTGATGTTTGTGTGTGAATTCACTTTCTATATTGTAATATGTATAGGTATATACTTTTAAATTGCAGAATTATATAAAATTATTATTATCATATAGAGCATTATAATCATGGGCATTGTAAATTTTATGAATTAAACATAGTAAAAAATCTTGCGGAACTCATTATATTAAAATAAAACTGCTTTAGGTTAAAGTTCTGTATTAATATTTATTTAAAATCGACGTTTCGACGAAACTCGAAACTTCGTCTTTATCAGGATAAATGATACAAGTGACATTACAGTAAATAACAGAACATATAAACAAATTACTATAGGTAATAAATAAATAACTAGATTATAAAATTTATAGATTTTTAATTAAAGTTGAGTTTCGTCGAAACGTCGATTTTAAATAAATATTAATACAGAACTTTAACTTAAAGCAGTTTTATTTTAAGAATTAAATTACTAGTAAAATAAAAAAAAAAGTTGCTTATTAATTAAAATTAATACAGAACTTAATCCTAAAGCCTTCTTATTTTAATATAATGAGTTCTGAAAGATTTTTTACTATATTAATAATATTTTATTTAATTAATTTATAATTAATTTATAATTAATTTAGTTACTTTGTCACCTAGTAACTTGTTTTTATAATTTGTTTGTTTATTATTTATGTTATTTGTATTATTTTTTCCTGTGAAGATATATATATATATATATATATATATATATATAGATTGTATAGTATATTGAAACGTCGATATTTAAATAGAATATATATAGAACTTAATCCTAAAGCTGTTTTATTTTAATATAATTAGTTCTGAAAGATTTTAAATTATTTATGTTGTTGCAAAAGTTAGTGTTTGTTAAGATGGTTCGGTCATCTTAAGCGAAGAATATATGAGGAGCAGACTTTCAAAATGCGTTTTGTCCAAATTCCATAATTTTTAGAAAGAGGCAAAACGTTTTTGGTTAAATCTGAAAGTACATTACCTGCCCATTGGACAAAACGCGTTTTGAATGTCCAAGTAACATTTAATATTTATTTCAGACGGGACAATATGCGTTTTAAATGTCGATTTTGTCTTAAAAGATGCGTGTTTGCGCATAGAACGTAATACCATCACTAACTAAAAATTTTACATTTTGGACAAAATGCATTTTGAAAGTCTGCTCCTCATATGTTTGCTAAAGTCTCTAAAGAAGTTCTAACTAACAACTTCTATTTAGAACATGAAAAGTTGTTAGTTATAACTTGTTTAGCAACTTTTGTTAAATAGATTTCGCCTAAATATATCTCGGCTATTGCGAAACATTCGTAAAACACATAAAAGTGACATCAGTAAATTAGCACTCTGCTCCGCTTGGCAGATCTTTACCAAAAATTGATACGGCTAAATATTTTTCATATTTTTTATATATAATTATGTAAATAGTTTTGTAGACAGTTTTGTTTTTATTTACCATAAAAGATTAGAAAATGATCTACTGTGGCGAAATTTAAATAAAAATAATATTATAAAAAATCCCAAAACCACACTTAAATTAAATTAAAGCTAAATACGTATTTCGGAAGCTAAGCTTCCATCTTCAGTAGCTAAATAAAATCTACAAAAATCTTACCTGTGATCCAAAGTACATAAACACTTAAGCAATTGTCGAAGCTCAAGGTAAGATTTTTGTAGATTTTATTTAGCTACTGAAGATGGAAGCTTAGCTTTATTTTAATTTAAGTGTGGTTTTGGGATTTTTTATAATATTATTTTTATTTATTTACCATGACTACCAGTACATAGTTGTTTCTATAGTTGTTTCTATTCCATCAGTTTATTTAATACGATAACAGTCGGTTTTGTGGTGGCCACAGCAGATATATTTTTTCCAGTCAAAGTGGTAAAAACCTGTAAGATTGCATTTGCTATTGAATGAACCATGAGTATAATCAATGAATCTATCCCCTTACTTATTGGTTTGTGATAACGTAAACTAAAATACACGTACATTAAAGAAAAGACAAGCCTTTTAATTTTTTTTTATCGTTCAAATATGTTTGTAATATATTAGTTCTGTTTATCTGACTACTTAGTTCTGTTAAAAAAAAAACCAGATACTATATACGTTGGTACACATAAAGAGACATAAAATATAGTAAAGTACCACACATGGCACAACTTCCTGGTGGTATATATGGTTCTGTGGAACACATGTTCTTCCGATAAACTTTTAACACTACCACCATTGGCGTACCGGCAGTTCGATTTATTTTATTTACAGAATTGATATCATCGATTATTTATATTTCAAATACAGTATTATTATTATTTTATGTGTAATTGTCGTTAAATTTTATATTATTTTCATATAACAACGCTTATTATATTTGTTTATTAAATTTTATTATATTATTTAAGACAAACATTTTAATACAAATTTATTGCTAACAAAAGTAAATAATGTTTTATTATAATATATATATTTAAGAACTTGAAGTAATATAACTTTTTTTTAATCTGGATCGAAACAAGTAAGGTTTTTTATTGTAGATTAATGTGGACAAAACTTTTTTTTTTTTGTTTAAAACAAAAATTTAGCGGCAGGACTGTCCACGCGAAGGATGTATATGATCGTTTTCGCAATGACCACGATATCTTCGGCAGTTGTCGACTTCACAATTTGTTTTCCAAGACTTGATCTTTTAAATAAAAAAAAAAACTTATTTTAATCTAATTAGAACTTTTTATTTAATTCATGGTTAAAATTTTGGGTCATTTACTCATATGTAACTTCTTAAAATTACAAAATTATATTATTTTTACAGAATATTTATGTAAACCATCGTTTTCTGGAATAATATATATTTTTTACTATGGTTTTTATGTAAAATGACAACTTTTTTTACAGTGTAGTAACTTTTTTTGTTTGTTTATTATTTATTTCATTTCTATATTTATGCCTGATGATGATATACGTTCAATATATCGAAACGTCGATGCTTTTTTTACTACTTTGACTGCAAGGAAAAAGTAGTATAGCGTTTGGTACGGTGTCTGTAACATTTTCAGAAAAAAAAAAAATTGTATAGAAATCCTTCATATAGCCTCTAGATGACGAATCTGAACTTAGTTTATGTGGGTGTATGGATGTGCGTCGTCAGCTCGCTCGCTCACTCACTCACTCGCTCGCTCGCTCGCTCGGTCCTCAGACAAAATTTTGTGATCGCAACTCCTCCTAGACGGTTCAACCGATTTTAATGAAATTTTCAGGATAAATTTGCCTAGTGCCCAAGATGGTCATGTGGTTTTGGTTTTTTCCAGTGATGCCAACTTTCCGAGAAAAAAATTACTAAAGTTTTTAAAAATTCATTGTGGCTACATTATTTATCCGATTTTAATCAAATTTTCAGAAAAGATTTCCCTAATGCTCCCATTAATTACATAATTTTATTAATATTCAGTGTTGCCAACTATCCGAGAAAAAAATTACTAAAATTTTAAAATTTTTATTATGGCCATGTTATTCAACCGATTTTACTCAAATTTTCACAAAAGATTCTCCTAGTATACATATAATTTATGTAATTTTAACAAAATACAGTGTTGCCAACTTTCCGAGAAAAAAATTAGTAAAATTTTTAAAAATTTATTATGACCATTTTATTTAACCGATTTTAATCAAATTATCATAAAAGTTTTTTTTAGTGCCTAAATAAATTATGCAATTTTAACAAAATACAAAATTTTTTAAAAATTCGTTGTGGCTACATTATTTATTCGATTTTGATCAAATTTTCAGAAAAGTATCTCTTAATGCCCACATAAATTATAATATTATTCAAATACAGTGTTGCCAACTTTCCGAGAAATGTCAAAGTAGTCTATATATGGGTTTATCCATTATCCATATACTTCTAATCTTGTTATTTTAAAAATAAATAGATAAATATACCACAAACTAAAAAAAATTATCGAATTACTCTTGAATTAGATGTTTCATCTAATATGAAAAGAATGCTGAATCTCATCTAATTTTTTTTTAAAATGACAGAAATAAAAGTTAGAAAAATTATCTAACGATTTCTTTTTATATTGTCGGTTGATTACTAAATAATTTTTTATAAAATAAAAAAATATGTCAAAATATTTGTAATGCCTGTATAGGAAGTATGTGTAATTTTTCTATTATTAAATATAAATGTTAGCTAGATAAAAAAATTTAATTAAGTTTAAAATTAAAAAAAATAATTATATATGTATTTCGTTATAAATAAAAAGTTTACATATGGTACGACATATGTTTATATAGTTTATTCTTAACTATAATTGTAAGAATAAATAAATATTGATCTATTGATTGGAAAAACTAATTCTAATTAGGTTTAAAAATTAATTACTTTCTTTTTAAAGCATAGATGCCGTTATTTCTCTATTTATATTATTTATTATTAATGATTTATTGAGATTTCATTCTATAAAAGTTTGATTAATTACTATAATTTACCAAGTGAAAATAATAATAAAACTTTAAAATAGAACTGCTTTAGTTCTGTATTAAAATTTTATTTATAATCAACGTTCCGACGAAATTAAAATTTATGAGGATAGATAGATCGACCATGGTATACCAGTCTAGAAAATTCTATAAATTTAATGGGGGACCGGGACGTTTTGCCGCCGGACATTTTGCCACAGACGTTTTGCCGCCGCGACATTTTGCCGCCGGGACATTTTGCCGCCAGGCAAGTATTAGGCGTAGCTTTCGGTAGAAAACAAAAGAAGAGATAATTCGATGAAATATTGGTTAGGTTAGGTTAGGTTAGGTTAATAGGTTGTTTGTAGGTGTTTGTCTTCTACGCCTAATACTTGCCTGGCGGCAAAATGTCCCGGCGGCAAAATGTCCCGTGGCAAAATGTCCGGCGGCAAAATGTCACGGACCCATTTAATGGATACCGTCCCCGAAGGCCTGAAGATTAAATTTAATTTTGTTATATACTTTCTTACTTGTGCATTGTAATGTAATATTGTAAAGTGTCAGTTATAAATAATAATAATTATTATTATATGTTGTTAATACAAAGGGGAAAGCACTGCTTACTTTTTGCTTCCATCGAATAAACGAAAATATAAATTAAATTTATTATAATCTAGAACTAGATTAGTTATATTTCGATTACAGTTACAGGCAAATTTATAAACATTAATTAGGAGTTTTTAAAACGAATTTTCGCAGTGGGGAAGAGTCTATTGTTTTTATTTCATTCTACGCTTATGACTTCTATGAGAGTGTGTGTGTGTGTACTTTCTTTTTGGCCTTGTTTGACCTGACCTGGTCTTTTTCGGGTCCGGAAATAAAGACGCTGAGATACGAAAAAAAGTAGTTCTGCTATACGAAAATATAATACGACAAATGGTGTGCGGGGTGTACCTTATGAAATTTGAACTAGTTTGACGACTACCATGCACGGGAAAAAATCTTTGCTATCTTGAATTTAATTGTTTCAGGTTGAGTCATATGGGAACCTTGTAACTCGTGTGTTCAACGGAATATGTAACTTGTTTGTTTTTTTCTTTTTTTTTTTTTTAATAAATATTCATGATTTTTATAATTCTTTAAAAACATATTGTGTACAAAAAAAAAACGCATTGCACATAATTTTCTTAGACACATCGTACACTGCATCTCCGTGAAATAATACGTTACTTGTATACTATACTGGCGTAAAAATATCATATTAAATATATACCGGGTGTTCGTTCGTTAAGTTCGTATGGGCGTTTAACATGCAAATTAGATAATTTGCGATATACTACTTTCTCGAGTTAAATTCGGAGAAATACTTAGAATACTTTTTGATAGACAATAAAAAGCTCTATAATTTGGTTTCAGTTTTAATTTGCTAGCATGTGCCGTTTGGGCGCTAGAATTTTTTTTTGATTTTTTGGTTTTTATTTTTTTTTCTCAAAAACTATGAGGTCTAGGAAAATAAGCATGATATGGAAAAATGCGGAATAATGAGTACGATAATTGAGTGAAGAAACCATTATTCTACTATACATCGTTTAGTAGAAATTTTTTATTTTTTTAAAATAAGACTTTTTTTCAAAATTTGCTCAAAAAAATCTGAAAAAATTCAGTAAAATAGAGAAAAAATTTAGCTACATAATGGCTAAGTAACTTTTTTCTCTACCTCATTCTGGTTTGGCAGGAAAAATTATTGAAAATTCTAAAAAACATTTATCATATCATATAAAGACGCATGTTGAGTTTCGTCGAAACGTCGATTTTAAATAAATATTAATACAGATCTGAATCAAACCACTTACTAACTTAGGTTTATCAGTTATTGCAGTCAAAAATTGAGATTAATTAATCAATTTGTTTTTGTATTTTCACAAGCTGGTAGATAGTTTAGTTCAGAATCAGTAGAATTACGTCTAAAACATACAACTATTTTCGAGATAAAATAGTGAAATGTAAATGAGACTTTATTGGTTTTGTTATATTTATGTAATTACAAATTTAATAAATATTTTACATTGAAAATCTCGTGAAGTAACAATTCATTATAACAGAATTTTATCGAATAATATTATGATGTTATTATATAGCTGACATCGAGAAAATGCCGCTTTGTTCTTGAAATAAGGAAATGAAAGTTATTTTCCCAGCCCAAGGTTCTCAAGTAAAGCAATAATTCCTATTACCAACCTGCCTGCTGTGTTGTTTCTCTAACGTATTTCTGCATTCTCTAACAGATACTAGAAACATATTGATCAACTAATTGTTATTCCATAATTACAATTATATACTTCAATTGTTTACAAGAATCTCAAAGAAACAAAAGAACTGTCATAGACGCAAATCTTTAATGTAGGCTCAGCTTGGTACAACAAATTGCCTACAATAATAAAACATTTTCAAATTAAAAAATGTAATTAAAAGCTTTTTACTACTGAATGTTAATGAATTTCAAGAAAATATATGTAATATTACTATATAACTTGCAAGATTATTGTATTGATTGTATTGATTGTATGATTATCCTTATTGTGTGTATCCTTTTTTCTGAATGACTTGAGTTAATGTGCTTTTGTATCTATATGCTTTAATAAATATCTATCTATTTATAAATATTTTCAGAAAACATTTTATCTATAACCTAAAAATGTACTTACTTTCTACCAATAATATATAATTTTTAGTTACTAATAATATGTTTGTATAATAACCACAGATTTCCTGTTTCTTAGAAATCTACTCTTAACTATAAGTTATTATATGATAATTAGTATAATAAAATATTTAAATTTAATATTTAAGGGGGGGGGGGTCTTCTTTGACGCCATTTTTATATGACTAAAAATTATTATTTCGAACTCAAACTTGTCTAAAATGTAACTCAAACATTGACAAATAAAAGCATATAAGCATTATATAACTTATATCTTTTGATTTCATTAAAAAAATAATTGTGAAAATGAGATAGAAATCGGACCTCTAGATCAGAAAAACACCATAAGCAAATGAAAAAAGGAAATCTGTTAAAATAAATTGCTGTAATTTTTAACTTTTTAGGGGGTGAGATCAAAAAAAATTCGACATTGCCAAAATAACGACCACCCTAGTAAGTAGGTTTCTTTACAATGGGCCTGTATACAAGTTCTACTGTATTATATTATGTATAAACATAATATTCTTAAATTAAATTATATTTAAATAAACATTGAGTAATATAAATATAAAATATTTTTGTAATTATCTAATAAACAGTTATACAATAATAATAGTTTTATTACGTTTGATAATAAATTATTATATTCAGATATTAAACTTCTGATAAAACATTTTTAAATATAAATATTATTTGTAGAAAATTATTATATTTTACTGTTATTAGATATATATAATACAATAAATTAAAATAATGATTTCTTATTGTTTCAGATTGCAGCGACCAACAATCCTGTTTACTTTGCAAAACATCCGGCTGCGTAAAATGTGCAAGTTTAATAATATTTCCCACGCGCGAATGTGTCACCGAATGTCCAAGAGGTTACGGTGTTCGCTGGAGCACCCTGGTCGACTTCATGGGGAAAATGTGCGTACGTAGTGGTTACTTTGGCGGCATGTCCGGCGAAACAGCGGCCATCCTAGTAGGCATCTGTTCCGGTGCGGTTATTTGCAGCGTAATCATATTCGCCGGCATATTATACGTTAAACATAAACGAAAACTACAATCACAAATTCCGTCCGAAACGCCGTCCGATGTGGATGACTCGCCCGAACGCAGAGATTTCCTCAAGCAGTTAGAAACTCTCCGTCCGCATGCAGCGACTTTTTTAGATATGCTTAACGACACCCGACGACAGATACGCGAACTACATTGCGCTGGCGATAATGCCGCTATTACAGCGTACCGACCGGTGGTTCGTGACCTCGCTAAAATACTTTTAATTCTCAATCGTTCCAACGACAAACTATCGCTGATACCGGACGATTGGGATCATTTGTTTAGTTGGGCCGAGAAAACGCTACGACGCTATAAACGAATGAGTGAAATATCACAACCGCAAGTGGCACAACTTGTTAGTTTTTTACAAACGCCCGTACAAAATAACGAAACCGATTCGCCGACTTACTCACAAACACTATCGACTTTTAAGCCGGAACAGCATTTTGGATCTGCGATAAGTTTACAAGATGTAGCCGTTAAGAATTTTAATAGTAATTACGATAATAATTTAGGTAGCGTATTAAATCCGCAATGGAATTTTAACTATTCGTTAGTGAATGCAAATCCAGTGACAAATACATGTAATATAAATTCGTGGCAAGATAATAATGATTTCTTAAATAGTTCTTACTTGTTAGAAGATGATTTCTTTCAGTTTGGATTTAGACCGCAAGATGAGATTACTACAGAATTGTAAAAAAAATGTATACACATTAGAGTGTCCGAAAGAAATATTTTTCCAGTAAGGCTAAAATCGATAATTTTACATCGAGAAAACATCAGAAATAATAATTTTTGCAGGTTCCTCTACACAATTGAAATTTTCGAAAAACGCGTGTTAATACATACGCGATATAAACGATATATGTATTTACACACGTTTTTCAAAAATTTCAGTTGTGTAGAGGAACCTGATACTTTCGTAAAAACAAGCTAAAATTATTATTTTTGATGGTTTCTCGATGTAAAATTATCGATTTTAGCCTTATTGAAATTTTTTCTTTACGGACACTTGAAAACAAACCTAAATTATGAAACCAAACTTTTGTAACTAGTCATATTCCAGTTTATAATGTAACAAATGTAAATATTATTAGTTTTTTAAGAAATATATTTATATTATTTTAGTAATTATGTATCTTTTATTTAAATCTATTCCTAACGATTATATTTATTTTTGGCGTCGTAATTCAAATTTAAAAGGACGCGAACTCAGTCGGTATTGCAGTGCGCAGTGTTGCCACCTACACATTTTATAACTTGCCGGTCAGTGACTCAAATACGTGTAAGTGGTGTTTGTGCTGTGAACCACGCTTCGTTATTTGCCCAAATTTCTGGCAAATAAATTGTTTTTTTATTTGAAACTGACTTGAAATAGAAAAGGTAAATAGATTTAATTTTCATATTTAACTTGTTAGCGCATTGGATTAAACGGGTGTTTCATAATTACGGGATTTGAATGTCGGTTTGTCAGAAACAGGCGTTGTCCGCGCTGCATTCTGAGAGCATTATGACATATGCAAAGTTGTTTTGTTTTGACATTTCGATTAAATATTTATATATTAAAACTTTCTGTATAAACGTATTGAGCAAAATAATGTTTAGTGAAATGTTTAAGTTTATTTATTACAAGTTATTATTAAATAAAATTTAATTTGTTTGCAGTTTGTTAAGACAAAATATGCGGTTCCATATATAGATTTGTTTTGTTTTTATTGAAATTATCTAGAACTGTTTCTTAAATTGTTTTTATAGTTAATACAGTTACTAGTTTTTTTTTCTAACCTATCTTACAGTTATACAATCTTATAGATATTCTTAACTAACTAAAGTGATACTACTTGTGAAAGAATTAAAAATGAATTGTTCTTGATTCAATAATGAACGGTTCACACACAATGTTTTTTTTTTATCAAATTCAAACGTCAACCACATCAGTGAATTGTTTTTGTATGCGGTGAAAGTTTCAATGAGTAATTGTTAACTTTTCTTCAGGCAAAATTATTTCGAAGATTTCAAGATGTTTAAATTTATAAGGGCGAAGGGGCCCCAACATTCCGCTGAAAGGCAAAAACTACAAAAAGAATTATTTGCATTTCGAAAGGTATGTATCCGTTTTTTAGTACATATTTATTTTATCGAAAATTAATATACGATTTTTTAATCTTTTAACCAAAGTAAATAGAATGATCAATTTCGAATTGATTTTGTAGTATCAATTTGTTTATTTATGAAGTGAGTTATCGATATGACAGGTACAAGCCCGGGAAATATGGCCGTTATCTTATCATTTATCAAACAAAAACTTATATAGTCTAGTTGTGAAATTATTGTTTATACAATTATTTTAGATTAAAGTTTCATAAAACTGAAATACGACGCATATTTTATTATGTTCGAATGCATTGATTATATTATATATATCGAGCAATAAAGATATTTTTAAACTTTTTCTCTCCAATTCAGACTTTGCCAAGAACATACCACGTTTATATGTGTTAATTTAATGGGCTTCTTATCAGTTCATTAACATTTTTTTATACACACACACACACATATATTATTAGTATTAATCGTAATCATAAAAAATTGTTTTTAATTCAATTAATTTTATAATAGAACCATATTATACATACTTGGTAATGAAACTATTTATCGTATCTTTATTTTAATAATTATTATTGTTTCGCAACTGTATTTAGCTATTATATTTAAAAATATTTATACTTTTTAATTATTACTAATATAAATAATAATAATTATACATAAACAGTTTCAAGCTATGTAATTTAAAATTCAATTTAAACAACATAGGATCGATTTTTAGATCACTATATATTTATTATTTGTTGCAAATTATATTAGCATCTTGTGATTGAGAGAGCAAATTGCGATGAGCGATTTAATAGTAACATTAAGATATTTCAGTTCTGTCATATGATTTAATAGTTTACAGTACCTTCAAAATAAACAAAAATTTTTATGTTCTATATTTGTCTGTATAAATAAAATATTGCCAAGAAATACATTCGATTAAATATCATGTTTTTTTTTCAAAATAATATCAATAATTCGTTAATACTGCTTTAAACAAACAAGATTTTTTTACATCTTGTGCAGCTTTTAGAATTCAATGTATTATTTTTGGTACTTGTAAAGATTTAAAAAGTTTAACATACTATAATTATACTGCCCCCACAGTGGTATGAATTCTGAATCTAGATGGACAATATTTCAGATGATATATAAAACGGAAAATTGTGTAAAATGTTGTGTTTTTCGGGCTCCGAAAAGTGATTTTGATCTTATAACAATGATTTTTTCATCGTATCATTAAAATAGAATTAATTAAAGCTTTTATAACTACATTGTGCAATGTATTAACTCTCATAGCAACTTTTCGGAGGCTTTTATTTTAGAAATTTTACAATATAAAAAACCGGGCAAATTTGGTATTATCGGATTCGGAATTACATTTTGAAGCGTGCCATGTATTTGGTTTACATTTTTATTCGAATTTTGTTTAATACAATTTTTTATCCCATTTGATTTAAAAAAAAAAGAAAAAAACAACTTAGACAAAAAAGTAGCAAGAGATTTTTATTTTAACAAACGGACAGAATCACTAGGAATTCGAAGTTTTCCAGATCAACAATACAAGTCGATAATCTTTTCTAAAGTTGTACAGTTATTTACTTTATTTTAAAGCAATTAAAAAATCAGGCCAATTGAAAAAATACTGTTAATAGTAAAATATAATACAACAATGAATGTCCAAACACAAATAATGGATGTAACATACCTTTAGGATCTCCCTGGAATATATTTATATGCACAATTTTTTCTGCATTTTTTACAATAAATTCAGGGTGTATAACGGGCGTGAAAAACGGGAATTTTGTTACGCGGGAATTATGCTAGGAATTTTTTCGTTGTGCGTGAATTTTTAAAAAATTTGTTATATTTAAGGATTTAGAACGAAAGAAGCGATCGATAATGGAAGATCTTCATACAATTTCAGAAGAAATAAAGAAAAAGAAGATGCAATTATAATTTGATGATTGCGATAGTTCATGTTCCATGCTGTAATTTTGATAAATAAATATAATATATGCAATAAATAACTTCGATTTAACACTTCTATAACTTTTTTTATCGTTAAACTTGTATATTTACAGACGAAAATTTTTTTAAATATACGGGAAAAAGCGGGAATTATACTGGAAATTTATTTCAACTTTTCGTTATACACCCTGAAATTGTAACTCTCTTAACGTTGTTTCCATTCATATGAATAATATTATTAACATTATAAGTTGTGTATTTCGACTCTTTCGGGAAAGATGAATCAATAAATAATAGTTTTAGGCGATTAGAAGTAATTTTTTCTTGGGAATTTTGTCCACTTAGATTCTGTATTCATACTACTGTGTGCCCTGCAAAAGATCATATCTGAAAAATGTGGTTGTAAGATAATAATGGTGTTTTTTAAGTCTTTGCATATAGACAGTTCTATAGATTTATTACATTTATGAATTTCTGACTTAATAATGTAATATTTCTTTCAAGCACATACACTTTTTTAACTCACTGACAAAGTTAATTATTTTTATACCTTCGTACAAAATATTTAGCTTTTTCAAGGTGACAACAATTTAAAACTATAGAGACATATAAATAACTATTTGATATGTAAATTAATAAAATAAAACACTTTTTAACTTTGATAATTTCACACATTTAATATAGGAACGTGACTGCAGTTTCGCCAAACATTGGCATTATCGAACTGTACATATTACATTAAATTACAAACAGATAACTTATATTCTACTACCCCTCTACAGAACAGTTTGCTATGATTGATCAAAGCACAACAGCATTGTTGATGAACATTGAACATTGTTGAATATATTGATTAAGTGTTTACAATTACATTGTTGAATATTATATATTTTATGTGATTGATGAAAATAAGTGTTTACAATTATATTTTATTTTATTATGTTCTACTGTTTACAAAAATAATTAAATTTGTTTTTCTAATAGACTTTACAACATGGATTCCCCCACAAACCAACTTCATTAGCATGGGATCCAATTCTTCGTTTAGTTTGCATCGGCACAGCAACGGGGGCTGTTAAAGTTTTCGGTCAGCCCGGTGTCGAATTCTACGGTCAGCATCAGAGTCAAGAGGCAGCTGTAACACGACTCGTATTTTTACCGGGTGTGGGACGTGTTGTATCGCTTTGCGAAGATAATTCGCTTCATCTATGGGAAATTAATCGAAGTTCACTAGTTGAGGTTAAGTCACTCGCGCTTGAAGGAAAACTGAAGAAAATATCTGTGATTTGCGTGGAAAATTCCGGTCGACATCTACTACTGGGAACGGAAGGTGGCAATATTTATTTATTGGATGTACAATCTTTTGTTATTTCAACGGATATTATCTATCAAGATGTTGTCATGCAAAAGTACGTAGATTTTTTTTAAACATTTTTATAAAATAGTGTATTTATTTAATAATTAAAATAACTTTTTGTTTAATGTTCTGTCTAGAATATTTGAGACGTTTTCTTTGAAAGTGGTGTAATATATTATATGGAGATATTTAAGGGTTTGTATTTGAATAATTATGTAAATTAATATTTTTTCTTGAAGTTTTGGATCCTGTATATATTATTTAAAATATATATATTATGGCGAGCAGAAGGATCAATAAAACAATATATTTTAATTATGATTATATTAAACATAATTTATTGGACGTTTCGGGTTAGAATCGAACCCATCTTCAGCAATCTAAAATTCAATACAATAATATTACAATTTTTATCTATTCAATTTATATCATATTATTGTAAAATTTTATAAATTGAATAGATAAAAATTGTAATATTATTGTATTGAATTTTAGATTGCTGAAGATGGGTTCGATTCTGACCCGAAACGTCCAATAAATTATGTTTAATATAATCATTATCAAAATATATTGTTTTATTGATCCTTCTGCTCGCCATAATATATATTTTAAATAAATTAATATTGACAAAATGATGCAAATTTTGAAGGATTTTGTTTGGGGAATTGTTTGTAAATAAGAAGCTCATAGCAGATTGCATTTATTGTTATCATTAACTAACTTTTTGGCAAAAATGGATTTACATCACTTTAAAAGAAAACGGCTCAAATATGATTAACGTTTTGATACTATACAATAGTGTCTTCATCAGAACTAAAACTGACAAATTCAGTGATTGTTTATTATTGTTGTGGTTGCTTTGATATTGAAATATACCGGGTGTCTACTTTTTTTTTGTTACATAGGGAATACAATGCTAAAATTTTCATTTGGTGATAAATTTTCCCCTAATTATTATAGAACAAAAGTACAAATACAAAAGTTGTTTAGAATTCAAAAATGCATCAAATGATGCCAAATTTATCAATATAGGATGTTCCGATCAAGAATTAGAAGCAAATTAAAATTTCCATTTTTGCGCTCTTTACATCAAAGTGCCATGAAATGAAATTATTTGTTTAATTTCCATGGCACTTTGATGTAAAGAGCGCAAAAATGGAAATTTTAATTTGCTTCTAATTCTTGATCGGAACATCCTATATTGATAAATTTGGCATCATTTGATGCATTTTTGAATTCTAAACAACTTTTGTATTTGTACTTTTGTTCTATAATAATTAGGGGAAAATTTATCACCAAATGAAAATTTTAGCATTGTATTCCCTATGTAACAAAAAAAAAGTAGACACCCGGTATATAAGTTGGTAGTCTCTGGGCAGCCACACAATAAAATATTGTGCACTAGGCATTTACTTAACTTAAAAAAATAATTAAATTTCCGAAATAATAATAATAATGACGACTTTATTGCCCAACAGTTATACAACCAATTACAGGAACAAATATATATATAAAAAAAATGACAAATCAGTTAATATGCAATAATATTAATACATATACAAATATATTATTTTTGCTAACTTAATTATTTAAGCTATTAATTAGTGAATGTAAATTTTCATGAAAAATATCAAAATCAGATAAGAAGCAATTGTTGAAATTTCTACACATTATGTTGATTAGTGTTGATTAGTTAAAATATTTATTCTTGAAGAATCACAATAAAATGTTAGCGTAGAACGAGACAAAAGTCTTGGAACTAAAAAATTAAGTTTTTCCAATAAGCTAGAATAGTCTACCATATTATGCAGTATACTATTTTTAATTCGTCTCTGATCCAAAGATTCAAAGCCAAATATGTCATGATCCTTCCTGCTGTGTAAATAAATGTGTTATAAATAAAATCGAAATAAAACCGTGTTTGTTTTTTGACTGTACAGTAACTTTTAGAACATCTTGTGGAATTAATAAAATATATAGGGCTTAGAGAAAGAGAGAATGTTAATTGATTGGAAGAAAAAAAGAAAAAAAAAGTTAAATCAAAACGAAAATTGAGTTGCTGAATTAGTCACAGCATTTATGAATAAGTCGAGAAAGATTAAATAAATATTTTTATCTTATCGTATTTCTTAATATGTAATTACTTACTGATAAAAATGTTTTTGTTTGTATTGTTTTTTTATTGAAGCTTTTTAAGTTAATTTTCGTGTTCTGAAATTTTTATTAAAATATGAGTAATATTTTTACTTCCAATTTTATAATTAAAATATTTTTTCAATTCGTAACTAATATTTTTGTTTCTTTTATATTTTTTTTGTGTTTTATCTTATTAGATTAATAAAGATTGTCTCACTTGGAAAATAATAAATTTAAATTTTATTAATTTTGGAAATGAAAACTATAATTATAAATAAAAATGTAATCAATAACTTTTTTTCTTCAAGCGTATAATAATATTAATATTACGTTATCATATTGCTTATATAGAAAGAGATCATTATGTAATAATGACATTATTGTGCAGATATGGTGGCAGCACCAAACATAACTACAACGTCAAGTGTATTTAATCTAATATTTTCGTGATGTGTGCAGAATTGCAAGAAATGCAATGTGCACCGTCCAGGGTGGTCAGAAACTGTATATTCGACCAAAGAATGTTGGGTTTGGTTGCAAAAGCATAAACGGAAAATGACTACTGTGGAAATGAGATTTTTACGTGGGGTATGTGGTGTAAATAGGAGAGATCGGGTACGAAATAGATTAGTGTATGATGAGTGTGAAATTGAAAAAAAAGTAGCAAAAGTTGGTGTTAGTAAGTTAAGATGGTTCGGACATGTTGAGCGAATATCTAATGAACGTTTGGTTAAAAAGATTTATTTGAATGATTTTAATGGTATACGTTTGCGTGGACGTCCGATGAGTAGTTGGAGTGGTATGATTGAGAGTGTCTTGCGTGAGCGAAAGTTTGCAAGTAGTAGGAATAAAAGAGCATGTATGAGAGAGGAATTATGAATGTGGATGAAGCGAAAGTTGCTTGTTTGGATAGGAATGTTTGGAGGCAACTGATTTCGGGATGATGAAAAGAGTTTGTGCCACACTTTTTTGGGTACATGGCGTATGTATGTATGTATGTATGTGTTTTTGTGTTTCGGCCACAAATATCTGGGCGCAAAACAATAATCACCGTTTTCTACTTCTCGTAACATAATATACTATTATTAAATATACGTAGTTTTATTTACATTAATTTTTTTGATAATTACATATTTTAAAATGCTTCAAATTTTTTGGTCTAAGTTTTTTAAATTTCTTTTTTTTTTCGTCTGAATTTTTATTCGAATATTGTTCAAATTTCATTACAATAAAACTTGTTTAATTTTATTTTGTATATTATCACCGTAAAATCACTGATAACGTTACCGGTCCATAATTACAATTACTCATTTGTTACATTCAAATTTGACTTTGTACTTGGTGATAGCCACTAGGTACATTGTAAAAATTCGATGTTAATTCACATTAGTATTCGTAATAATTTTACTATATTATTTGTTGTAATTTTGAAAATTCATAGTTTTACTAATAATTTCTAAAATTACTTTCAAAAAACCGATTTTTTTACATTATTGTACTTCCTGGTGCTTACTTTGAATTTTTAAAATTGAGACAATAGTAATTTGTTTTGATACGATTATAAATTATTAATAATCTGATATTAATCAATGAATCATCTTTTTTTCCTGGCTTGGAAATAACAAGCTATTTTTTTAAATCAAGAAAATATAATTAAATTTGTTTTTATCTGGTTTGATAAGAAATTCAATTATTATTCACGGCATTTAGTTTGGACATTTTATAATTTGTGTCCTGTGAAATGTACTAAGCTATTGTTTATTCGATTTGTTTTTTTTTTTGATAGGTAAACGAGGCATAAAAATATGATTGATTTGAAAACAATATTATTACCTTGTTTAAAATGAAGGAACTGTAGTAAAAGTTATATTTATAAATAACAACCCGTAGTTTTTAATGCAAAACCTGTTTCAGAACGAAACAAAAAAAATAACTAAACAAAAGATGACCTACATTTTAAAAACATTCGAATTTTTTATGTATAAAGACATTGTGTGCAACTTGATATGTTTTTTTTTTATTACAAGTTAAACTGGTGTCCACAAATTTAACTTGAGTATTTGAAATAGCTTATTTGTTTGTTGATATAAAAACAATGGAAATTTGTACAAATATTTTCTATTTGTTTTAAGTATAGTGTACATTTTTATTTATTCTAATGCTACGTCGTTTTTCGTATTAAAATAAATAGTAATATGGCCGACAGAATTTTACATATTTCTAAAATAGACTATCACATTGTTTATGTAAGATGATGATAGTAAGATTAAAATTTTATATTTTTATTTTAATATTTGTTGCTGATTTTTAAGTAACCTTTTTATAAGTAACTAATTTTATAGCTAATATATTTTTCAAAATATACCGAAATTAATATTTTAATAACTTATTGAACATTTTATGTCCTAAATTAAAAAGGCTTTAGCTTATAGTTCTGTAAAATAAAAATAATATTATAAAAAATGTTATAAAAAATATCAAAACCACACTTAAATTAAAATAAAGCTAAATACGTATTTCGGAAGCTAAGCTTCCATCTTCAGTAGCTAAATAAAATCTACAAAAATCTTACCTGTGATCCAAAGTGATTAAGTGTTTATGTACTTTGGATAATTTAGGACATAAAATGTTCAATAAGTTATTAAAATATTAATTTTGGTATATTTTGAAAAATATATTAGCTATAAAATTAGTTACTTATAAAAAGGTTACTTAAAAATCTGCAACAAATAATATTAAAATAAAAATATAAAATTTTAATCTTACTATCATCTTACATAAACAGAATAATAATAACATTATTATGACGTTTTTTCTCCTGATGAAGACGTACGTTGATTTATTAATAAATATTAATACAAATAATTTAAAGCCGTTTTAATCTAATATTTAATTTATGTCCTATTGTATCCAATATATTTGTACCATATTTATTGTTTTATATTAATAAATGAAAAGTTATTTTCAAAGATCTTAAGTTCATAGACACTCGGTATTTTATTATATTATACATCAGTTTAAATAAACATTATTATTATTATTATTAACATAAAAAATTTACCAAAGCCATCCGAAAACGCCTAAAAATACTTTGTAAATTGCCATTTTGAAATGATTCAGAAAGAAAACCTATCTTACGCGATAGTATTCGATTAATTCTGATTTATAAGATTTGTTCCAACAAGTGCACATATGCATTTTAACGTGAATAAAATCTATAAGCGCATACCGTTAATTTTTTTTACAAACGGTTTATACTCTTGTTGGAACAAACCTATGTTTATCTGAGTAAAAATTGATTGAAACTTAAACGAAAAATCGAATAAGGAATTTAATATGAAGATAGATTAAGGGCTTGGAACCGTTACATTTTTCGTTCCGGTTCAATTTCGACAAAAATAACGGTTTTGTTTTTTTCGGTTTTCGCGTTCAGTTCCGAGTGATTAATTTTTAAATTTTTTCAATGTTTTTATTTGTATTAAAAACTTATTTTCTACTATAATTTAAAACATTTTATTCCTACTTGTATAATAATTATACTAGATAAATTGATACAAAAATTTAATATAATAATTATTAATTAATTAAAAGTATAACAATTAGAAGTATATAATAGCTGTATTCTTTTTACCTAAAATTTACTGAGATCTCAGCTCACTTCAGATCAACTCAGATAATTCTTATTCTTTTGATCTTAACTGAGCTACGACAAACTGAGTTGGATACCTTCCCCCCTTACCGATTCTGTTGCACCCGCAAAATAATCTCAAAATGAAGTGAGATACTCAGTTAAGTAGTAGAGGTTAAATTTGACGAAAAATGTCATACGAAATTGAATGTTTGAATGATATTGGACTTTTAAATTTTATTTTTATTGTAAAATTTATCAAAGATGTATTTCTTGATTCACAAATTTATGGTTGATTAGAAAAACAAACGTCAAAAAATATGTCAAAGTATTTCGATCTTTGTCAGTTCAGTTATTCGCTGGTTATTCGTGTTCTCTTGCTCATACTCTTGCTAGAGTTTGAATATCTTGTTCATTTATAAAGCAACTCAACTCACTTACTTCGTTTCACCTCACTTCACTTGCCAACTGAGCTGAGTCAATTTTTTGATAAAAAGAATATAGCTAATATATGACAATAATATAATTTATTATTCGAAACTTACATAATTCGTATGTTTGTTTTAATTATATAATAATAAGATAACATATAATGTTAACGTAACAAATTCTTGTATACAGGATTTTAATTTAATTATAATTAGAAAAAATAAAAATTACCTATAATTATTAAAATATTTTCTAATGTATTTTTATTTAAACTATTTAAAGATTATTAAAAGCAAAGTTATTATCAAAAAATACATCTTGTTCAAAGTGATCTATAGTTTCACTTTCAATTTCATTAACTGAATATTCATTCACAATAAATGAAAAAAAATTCAACATATATTGAACCGAACTAAATCGAGATTTTTTCGGTCCCGTTCCGATTTTCGTTTCAGCAAAAGTAGACTTACTTTTGCAATAACATTTACTAATTTTCAATTCATATTATTTTCCAACAGTGTACCAGAAGATTACAAATTAAATCCAGGCGCAGTTGAAGTGGTATCAGAACAACCCGGCAAATCGAAAAACATCTTAATCGGTTATAACCGCGGTTTAATGGTATTATGGAATCGTGGCGATAACAGTGCCACACAGACTTTCATCTCCAATCAGCAATTGGAAAGTGTGTGCTGGCATGAAGATGGCCAGCAATTTACGAGTTCGCATAATGATGGCAGCTACGCGACATGGAGTATTGATAATGGCGAGAAGCCCATTAATGAACCGACAACAACATACGGACCGTTTCCCTGCAAGGCTGTCGGAAAAATCATACGAAAACAAATGGACGATGAACCGTTGATTGTGTTTGCAGGTGGAATGCCACGTGCGAGTTATAGCGATAAATTTACCGTTTCGGTTATTCATGGTGAAAAACATGTCGCTTTCGAATTTACTAGCAAGGTAAAAATAATTTAAATTTTCTAGTTAATAATATAAAAACGGTTTTAGGTTTAAATTCTATTAATTAGTTTTATTTAACGATGTTTCGACGATAGCTAAGCTAAACGCTCGTCTTCATCAGGCCAAAAAAATGTTATCAATGACAATAGCTGTGTTTTTTTTTACCACGCTTATATTAACTCACTCTGTTGTTGTCGCGGTCAGTCATATTTAGCTCAGACTGTGTTGTCACAGTCAAATTTTGTAACCAATTTTTAGACCAGTTCCTATCATTTGATCTCACTGAAATTTTGCATGTAGTTTCATTCCAGGAGACAACACAATATTATATAAAAAAAAACCGATTACAAGATATGACACGCTTATATTTATTTTTTTAATACAACTAATGACATCTGTCACATGAACTATTTTTTTGTTCAATTAACAATTGAATAATGTAAATGACAGATAAAAATAAAATTGTAATAACACTTATGTTTTACATAATTATTTAGTATTTTCTTCTTTTTAGTGCATTTAAATATAAGCGTGGTTTTTAAAAAAGTTTTTTAAATATGTTTATTTTAAAATTCAGTATATTAATAAAAAATAAAATTCTTAGGTTATAGACTTTTTCGTGGTTTGCAAAAAACCAGGAACTAACGAAAATGGTGAAGAAAACATGTCTGGATCGGGTCATTGCGATCCCGAAGCACTAATCGTTCTTGCCGAAGAAGAATTGGTCGCGATTGATCTCGAATCGGACGAATGGCGAATGATGAATCTACCGTATTTAGTCTCATTGCACGCATCAGCCGTTACTTGCAGTCAACATATTGCCTGCGTGTCCGAAGAAATATGGGATAAGATTAAGAAAGCTGGCGAAGAACAAATTAGCAATATTTATTCGCAGCGCGCCTGGCCAATCGATGGCGGAGCACTGTTGTGCCAGAAAGGTGCACAACCTAGACGAGAGATACTGCTTACGGGACATGAGGATGGTACTGTTCGGTTCTGGGATGCAGGGAGTGTTGCATTGACACCACTCTATAAGTATAGTACTGCACCGCTTTTTACAGGTTAGTTGGAATTTAGAAAGTTTTTTTCTATTTTAACAGATTTTATTTGGCTAAACTTAACTTTACAGTTATGTAATCAATTTTCTTCAAAATTTTAGTGCGTAAATGATATAATAATAATAATATAATAATAAACTTTTTTTAGCCATGGTTATTTTACATACATTTTTACATTATTTATTACACTAAATTTGTATTTACTAAATTATCATTACATTAAATATTTCTTTAATACAATTTAAAATTTATTTAATTCTAAGCATTTATTCGTATTTGGTAAACTATTGTATTGTACAATACCATCTACCATCACAGATCGTTTACCCTTACTTGTATTTCTACGTGAAACATAAATTTTATTAATACCTCTCCTATTGTAATCATGCATATCATGTACTTTTTTGTAAATGGCTTTAAATAGTCTGGTACCAAATTTAATTGCATTTTGTGGATAAAAACAAGTACACTATATTTAACAAAAGTATTTATATTCATCTACTGTAATGCCTGTAACATACTTTCTATACTATTATATCTGTTTAAATTTAAAATTGTTAAAACTTAAAGAGAATAAATGCTGGTTGTAAGGTTTTGGGTGCTTTGGGAACTTTTGCTAGGAATGTAAATGTTTCCAAAGAAGCCACCCCGTTTGAGTATATACAATGCAGTTTTGGTGTCTACGTTGATTTGTATAGGGTAGTGAATGTTGGGTTTGGTTGCAAAAGCATAAACGGAAAATGACTGCTGTGGAAATGAGATTTTTACGTGGGGTAGCTGGGTGTAAATAGGAGAGATCGGGTACGAAATAGATGATTGTATGATGAGTGTAAAATTGAAAAAAATGTTGTAGCAAAAGTTGCCCCTTGTTAGAGTCAGTTAAGATGGTTCGGACATGTTGAGCGAATGTCTAATGAACGTTTGGTTAAAAAGATTTATTTGAATGATTTTGATGGTAAGTATACGTTTGCGTGGACGTCCGATGAGTAGTTGGAGTGGTATGATTGAGAGGGTGGCTTGCGTGAGCGAAAGTTTCCAAGTAGTAGGAATAAAAGAGCATGTATGAGAGGAATTATGAATGTGTATGAAGCAAAAGTTGCTTGTTTGGATAGGAATGTTTGGAGGCGACTGATTTCGGGATGATGTTAAGAGTTTGTGCCACACTCTTTTGGGTACTTGGCGTGATTTTGTATGTATGTATGTTAAAACTAATTTTGAAAATTGGCACTTGACATATATGGTGGCGCACATTGCAGGCTAGATAAGGTAAAGAGATTAATTTGTTAGTGTTTAGTAAAATTAAAGCAACGTGAAGAATTTTTAGTTGTTTTTGATGTAATAAAATTAAAAATAACAGTATCTATTAGTAGTTATGTAAACAAGGACAAAATATAGCAGCAGTTTTTCAACATAAACATGTTGGAAAACGAATTTTCCAAATCAGTTTTAATATTGTAAATATCATTTTCGCACTAAAATTTTGTGAATTATATTTATAAAATACTAAATAAAAGAAAATTATGATTATTTAGGTGAAAACATTGACGATCATTCGCCATCAACAGAAGAAGAAGAAGAATGGCCGCCATTCCGTAAAACCGGCGTATTTGATCCGTATTCGGATGATCCACGTCTTGCCGTAAAGAAAGTAGCATTATGTCCTCTGTCCGGGACATTAGTTGTCGCTGGTACTGCCGGTCATGTTGTCGTTGCGCGATTCGTAGCCGAATCGAACGATGTCGAATTGAAATCATCATTGATGAATATTGTTAGCGATCGTGATGGATTCGTTTGGAAGGGTCACGATCAGTTGACGGTACGAACCGAACCGATTTCACAACCGGCTGGCTTTCAGGCATGTGCTATGCTACAGCTACATCCACCGGCAGCTATAACATGCTGTGTATTGCAAGCTGAATGGGGATTGGTCGCCGCTGGTACTGCTCATGGTCTAGCATTGTTTGATTACCTGAGACAGAAACCGGTTATTGTTAAATGTACACTTAATCCAAATGGTGAGTGAGGGATTGATATTTTTTTATTTTTACATTAAGTTTTTAAGATTGTATAATTTGAATTTTTTAAGTTACATTCACAACCTCCAAATTAGCTGTAGGATTAGTAGCTATAATTAACCGTAAAGGTTTGGCATATGCAAGCGCATGAAGTCGTTCACACTGACCGAAATTAGTACTTAACGCAGACTTGCAATTAGTAAGCAACGCAGAACCTTGCAAACTCCAAGCTTTTACGTTAATTTATGTACTAATTCTGCGCTGCGGTCAAACTGCGCATACTCTGAGGTTATGCAAGTATAAAATAATTAAGTAGTAAATATATTAGGTTATGTTAACCACAAGTCAAACGTCACTTTTGAAATAACAGATATTTATGTATCCGTCTTCTTACGTTTCAAGCTTTTCTCCCTAGGTGGATTCATGCATTTTTGCCGTAAATTAGTTGGCAAAGTAATACATTGTGAATGCTGTGTGGGGGTTAATTTACGTTATGTTTTATGTATAATTATATCCACAAATTCTACTGCTAATTTGGAGGTTGTGAATGTAGCTTAAGATTGTATAATTTGAATTTCTTTAGCTTCATTCACAACTTCCAAATTAGCAGTAGGTTTAATAGCTATAATTAACCGTTCACACTGACCGAAATTAGTACTTAACGCAGACTTGCAATTAGTAAGCAACGCCGAAACTTGCAAACTCCAAGCTTTTACGTTAATTTATGTACTAATTCTGCGCTGCAGTCAAACTGCGCATACTCTGAGGTTGTGCAAGTATAAAATAATTAAGTAGTAAATATATTAGGTTATGTTAACCACAAGTCGAACGTCACTTTTCAAATTACAGATATTTATGTATCCGATTTCTTACGTTTCAAGCTTTTCTTCCTAGGTGGATTCATGCATTTTTGCCGTAAATTTGTTGGCAAAGTAATACATTGTGAATGCTGTGTGGGAGTTAATTTACGTTATGTTTTATGTATAATTATATCCACAAATTCTACTGCTAATTTGGAGGTTGTGAATGTAGCTTTATCATTTAGTAATTATACGTACAAATTAAGTTCATTAGTTGAAAGTTTCACATTTGTTATTTGATTGCAAGTGAACCCACAATAAATTATTCACTATACGTTCATATATACTTAATACATAATAATTTTTTTGTTGACATCGTAGAGTTTTCGTGGCATATTGGTTTTGGAAACTTAAGTAAAAAAACAATTTAAATAAACTCTCAATTTTATTTCGCAGATCTCTCCGGAGCGGGCGACACCCCAATATCGCGTCGTAAATCGTTTAAGAAATCACTTCGTGAATCGTTCCGTCGTTTACGCAAGGGCCGTTCAACGCGACGAGCTGCATCGCCGGCCACTTCGCCAACATCACCAGCGAGTGTTACATCGCCCACCGGCCGTAAATTGCCCGCATCCGATAGCGACAGTTCGGCGCCGTTCAATCCGCTCGAAACGAAACCTGTGGAACGGCAAATCGAGGCCCGGCCCGTTGACGACGCTCTGGGATCTATGGTGCGCTGTTTGTACTTCGCACGTAGTTTTCTTATCAGTGGTATGTTTTGTCGTGGTTTTATTTTCCATTTTTGTTTATTTATGTTTTTTTGCATGTTTATGTTGATTTAAATGCGCACTAAAAATTTAAAATATGAACAGGTAAAATTGGTGATTTGTTTGTAAGAAATTAATTTTAAATAAGTTTGATTTTTCCTTACTTAAGATTAATTTTACATCTAGTAAATTCATGTCATTTACAGACCAAAAACTGATTTTAAAATTGTTCAACTAATTTTCAATTATTTTTTAAAGCCTTTTCGCTTATAAATAAAGTTAGTTTTATTCTATCATGTAAATAATAGATTTATTCCATCAATTCATAACAACTGTATGCAAGCATGCGCAGTATGGAAATAGCTTTCAATTTGGCTTATTACGTATGCCATATTAGCTGTGGTTTTTTTTTACCGAAAAACTCCGCAAATATCAGTAACCTTGAAATAATAGCTGTTTTATTTGTCGTTTCGTAACTGAGTTCGAAATGAATGAATTGCTTCTCCCTTTACCGATACTGAGTTTGATATTTAGCTAGTGCTTCGCTGAGATTCAAGTGAGCGCACATGCGCAATTTAAATTTTCCTAGTTTCAGATTTGATAACGTGTTTGGTACTGGTTGACATTTATATTTGAATATTTTATTTTGAAATCAAACAATAGATATCCCCGGTGAGTTGCAATAAATTATCAACGCAAACACAATCCAAATACATCTAATATTTTAGGTTATATCATATGTGGAACTTACGATTTTAAACGTCACTTTCAAATAAACTGTTTTATTTATCAATACAACTCACTCAGCAAAACTCAGCTCATTTAAAAGATTTACTGATCTGAGTGGAATGTATGAAAAACACAGCTATTATATAGTATTACGTATGTCATATTACGTAATTACTGTCTTATTTTGCTTTCAAGTTCTAGAATTATTTTCCATATCAATCACAAAATAACTGTATTTTTATTTTCCAATATATTTATTTACAGTTCAGAACACAACACCAACCCTATGGGCTGGAACAAATAATGGCACTGTTTATGTCTTTACAATAACCGTACCATCCGGTTCAAAACGTCACGAAGACGACGTCCACTGTCAATTGGGCAAAGAAATCCAGCTGAAGCATCGCGCTCCAGTGATCGCAATTGCTGTACTGGACGGCTCCAGTAAACCGCTACCCGAACCCCTTGAAGTTGAGCATGGTGTCGCACCCCTACCCGATACTACCCAAGCGCATCGTGTTGTTATCGCTTCCGAAGAGCAGTTTAAAGTGTTCACACTGCCCTCGCTGAAACCGTATTGCAAATATAAGTTGACGGCGCACGAAGGTGCACGCGTTCGGCGTATGGCGTTTGCAACATTCGCCGGAAGCCATCCCGATACGGAACAACCCTATTCCGAAGTTTGTTTGCTCTGTTTAACTAATATGGGTGATTGCTTAATACTTAGTATACCCGAATTGAAAAGACAACTTAATGCGGCTGCTATACGACGAGAGGATATTAAGTGAGTTTATCTAACTTTAGTTGTTATTATTATTATTATTATAATAATAATTTATATGAATGATTTTAATGCCCGTTTTACACGACGCAACTTTCTGTGGGATTTTCTTGCGCAACAAAATTGCACAAGAAAATTGCTCGTGTAATACAGAAATTGCACACGCAATTTTGTCGCGGCGACAAGTTGTACGGATTAGAACACGCTGTAATTTAATTGCATGGCCTTGCAATTTCTAGTTACTTTTTAGTAACTTTCAGTCTTAGCAACTTTTATTATGAAAGGCACAATACCAGTATTTTTTTATTTATATTTGATTTTCCTATGAGGTGTGTATGATTGAGAGAGTTTCTCTATGGGGTTATAAATCTGTATAGGGGCTAGGAAAAATTATTTTATACATTTTTAGTCCGTGTTATAGTTTGTTTTTAATTTAAATAATTATATTGTCTTGTAACACTATTACAAGTCAAGTTAATTGACAATTGCTATATTTATTTTCGCTCGAATTTTAATTTGATTATTGAAAATGGTGTGAAAAAATTCAAGAAATATACTGGTTAGGGTGGTCAGAAATTGTATATTCGACAAAAGAAAGATTAAGGGGGCATATACCTTTTGTCAGGCCAAAAACTGACAAAACTACGATTTTTTTAAACGCAAACTTTGATAGATGGATTGCTTGGGTTTTGACTAAAATAAAACTTTACTTCTCCTCTACGGATTAAAATTTTCTTTATTAAAAATCTGTCTCAGGTCGAGAGAAATGGTTCATAGCAGATGGTCTATTTTATTATGGACCGATATCTTGGCACGAAGATTCCTCAGCTGTCATTTATCTGAAACACAAATAAACACGATATTAGTATTTTCTAATATATTTTACACATCCATACGGATCCGATTTATAGAATTTTGATTTTTGACAAAATGGCGGCATTTTTTATTTTTTGAATAAATAAAAATTGTCTAACAAAAAATAAAAAATGCCGCCATTTTGTCAAAAATCAAAATTCTATAAATCGGATCCGTATGGATGTGTAAAATATATTAGAAAATACTAATATTGTGTTTATTTGTCTTTCAGATAAATGACAGCTGAGGAATCTCCGTGCCAAGATGTCGGTCCATAATAAAATAGACCATCTGCTATAGACCATTTTTCCCGACCTGAAACAGATTTTTAATAAAGAAAATTTTAATCCGTAGAGAATTGAAGTTTTATTTTAGTCAAAACCCGAGCAATCCATCTGTCATAGTTTGCGTTTAAAAAAATCGTAAAGTTTTGTCAGTTTTTGGGCTGACAAAGGTATATACCCCTTAATTCTCACAAATCACGTAATAAATTTAAATAATGTATACATATACATACTATTATACAACTGTTAGTAATTAGTTTAAGTTACTTAACATGTATTTTTAGTTTAGTTTCGCTTTTATTGCTGTGTGCCTCGGCCACAAATATCTGGGCTCGACACAAAAATCATCCCATGAATAACTTACTGCAGACTAAAACAAAAAAAAAAAGAAATAAACTTTAACAAATGAATTGAAAGGTAGATAATAAATATTTGTGGAAATTTGTTGCAGCGGTATATCGAGTCTGACATTTACACGCGAAGGCGAAGCATTGTACTTACATTCATCGTCCGAATTACAACGCATTTCATTGGCTGTTCATAAAGTGACATCGACACATTGCTATCTTCCACTTCCATTAGGCGCACGCGGTGATGATGTTGCGCAGTCAGCAACCGGTGATGCCGCGACGGCGGCAGCTATTGGCGAAATCGAAGGCAAAGTTCAGAGCAACGATGCGCAACAGGACAGTCAAAGTGGGGCTGTATTAGTTAACGGAAACGCGGATAGTAAAGAAAGCTCTGTTGCCGACAAGGTAATTGTATTATTGTATTTATTATATTTGTTCGATTATTAGATCAAACATAAATATAGATACGTAATGCTTATACTTGCTACATGGATTTAGGGAAGGTTGCTGTACTTTAGCCTAAAAATTGGGTGAAATTTGGGATTTTTTTCTCATAGAAGAAGTGATTTTTTTAGAATGGGGTTTCACTAGTTTTATTTTTTGGTTAATATACAATAAAATCCAATTTTTTTATTTAACAAAAAAAAAAAATGGCGGTTCCAGCCCGCACAAACCATATCTCATAAAATCACTGACGCCATTTTTTTAAGTGAAAATTTGACTTTTTTTGAAAAAAATACTGCTGAAAACTTCAGTAAATACACTTTCCAACGGTATAATTGTTGTTTACCAGGGTGTATAGCGGGCGTGAAAAGCGGAAATTATACGGGAATTTTGTTACGCGGGAAAAAAGCGGGAAATATGCCAGGAATTTTAAAAAAAATCTGTATTATAAGGAGGCTCTTGAAGTACAGAGCAGGCGAGAACAAGAATAGCAGATAAAGAATTTAGAACGAAGGAAGCGATCGATGATGGAAGATCTTCATAAAATATCAGAAAAAATAAAGAAAAAGATGATGGAATTATAATTTGATGATTGCGATAGTTCATGTTCCATGCTGTAATTGTGATAAATATAATATTTGCAATAAATAACTTCGATTTAACACTTCTTTAGCTACCTTTATCGTTAAAGTTGTATATTGACATACGGGAATTTTTTAAATATACGGAAAAAAGCGGGAATTATACGGGAAATTTATTTCAACTTTCCGTTATACACCCTGTTTACTGTATTTGTTGTAAAAGATCCCAAAAAAACATCTAAAAAATCGATGCTACAAACGGGAATACCTCAATGTTACAAAATGTTACTTTTTCTGATGCTTTAGTTATGGTGTGAAATTTTAATAGTAAATGAAAATTTTTCAGACTGATGATGTCCGGGAAAACGGTGACGATACACCGCACGATGTGACAGTTAGTAGCAGTATCGGTGATATAACAATCGATAGTGTAAAAGATCATTTAGCTGGCGCTAGCGAAGAATTAAATAATCGATTAAGCGGCGTACAGTTGAATGCGAGTGGACAAAGCGTTATAGTTAAGACAACCACAACGACAATATCATCGTCTACCAATAATAGTGGAACGGAAATTACTAATTCAACAACTGTCACCAGCACCAGACAAGCGGAGACCAGTGAGTTTATAACCGTCTCTCTCTCTCTCTTATTTTTTTTATTATTCATTGATTTATATCAGTCAATTCAAAAGCATTTTCAAAATATTTTTATGCATGTGTTTTCATGATTGCTAAGTGTACGCTTGAATTTTTTTATATTTCTATAAGTGATTTTTATTTTATTTATTGTTAGGTATTTCAACAAATAAATTTAGAAACATTTTTTTAGTGCCAAATATTATAAATAAAATAATAAATTTGAAATAAATTTCTTAAACTACAAAATTTAATTAAGAAAAATTATAAAGCTTCAACTTTTAGTTTTTTTTTTTTTTAATTAATAAGCTAGATTTTTTATATTTTTCCTGATGATGATGTACGTACAATATATCGAAATGTCGAATATTAATTACTCGTACTCTACTTATGTCAACAACAGAAAAAATGATACAATTGACATTTACAATAAATAAACAGAACATAGAAACAAGTTATTAGGTAATAAAATAAGTAACTAGATTATCAAATTTATAAATTAGTCAGATTTTATTTAAATCAGTTACTAATCACACTGATTAATATTTATCCATTGCTTCTCTTATCAAATTACTGTTAATATTGTTGGGTCTTGCAATTATTATAGATTGATAAGAGAAGCAATATAAATTTATAAGTCAGTCTGTGTAACTGATTTAAATAATATTTGGCTTCCTTTAATTAATCAATTATAAATTTTATAATCTAATTACTTGTTTTGTTACCTAGTAACTTGTTTCTATGTTCTGTTTATTTATTGGTATCATTTTTCTTAATGATGACGTACGTACAGTACGTTCAAACGTAGATTTTTGAAATTAAATTAATACAGAACTAAATCCTAAAGCCTTTTTATTTTAATATAATTAGTTCTGAAAGATTTTTTTACTGTGTTAAGAACAATAAAATTAAATTTGTATTTCGGAAACTAAACTTTTATTATAGTGGAAAATTTTGGATAAGACTATAATCCTAATCAGTGGTTTATTTATACATTACTGTTTTTTATCATTCATGGTACATTCTTTATTCGTGGAAGTACTTTTTTAAAGTTGAAAACGACAATCCGAAAAAAATTTAATGTAATAATTTATTTTTCGATGCCATGTAGCATTATTTATTAGATATTCTTTTGAAAAATAAAAGTATATATGACCTTATTAATGATGTTCTTGCCGCTTTATGTGTTTTGTGTATTTAATTTATTTACAATTTTTATTTTATGTTTATTGCTTTGTAGTCGTAGAACGTTCCGTGACAGCTGGCAAAGTACACCGTATCGAGGTTAGATTATATATCATTTTGCACGTGTATTGCAAACCCAGTTATAAGATCTTTTTTTATTTATTATTATTTAAAAATCAAGTTTCTAAATTTACTCTCTCATTAATATATGTTAACAGTTTTTTTTTCAATTATTTCAATACAAGATCGTTTAACTGGGAATAAATTTTTGATACTAAATTCAAATGGATATATATTGCATGATTTATAAAAAAAAAATGGTATTTAGAAATGGGGTCTCTGTTATTAACAATAATAATATAATTTATATTATATATTAAAACAATATATATATATATAGAAGTTGTTAAAATCATTTTATGTTGTTTAATTTCAGAATAAAAATAGAAACAAAATATTCGGGAAAAAAATTACTCCTAATATTTAGACAGAGATCTCATTACAAGTTTATAAGAAAAATATAATCTTATTTTAAATTATAGTTGTATTTTTTATTATTTTATATTAAAAATGCTGTCATTTCTAGATATTTCAACGCTTTAACATATAAATATTAATTTTTCTTACTAAAAACATACATGTTGCTTATATTTGGTGTTTGGTATTTAATGTTTAAATTAATTAAAATAAGTACGTAAAAATGATAGGGTAGTATCGTTTATAAAAATGAAATTTTAGATGTAACTGAACACATTAATATGAAAAAAAAATAACAAAATAAAAACAGAATTTAATCCTAAAGTCTTTTTATTTCAATATAATGAGTTTTGAAAGATTTTTCTCAAAAATTTCGACATAAAAAAATCGACTAACTTTACGAATTTTTTTCTGCGAAACTATAAAAGATATCAAACCGGGGTTTTTTTGGAGGTGAAAGAATAGCTTTTGAACTTCTCGTTCAGGAAAATTTATTTTTACTTTTGTTGGAAATCGTCCGAGTTCTAACCCTTTCTTCGAAGCTCTGCAAAACCGAACTGCTTTGTGGTAACAATGATAACTCCTGCTCTATTCATTTGAAACAAAAATCAAAAGGCACTCTTGAAGTATGATATATTATCTGGTTTTTGACCGATTTTTTTTCGGGACAAAATGGCGACCTTTGGATCCAAAAGTCGTCAGTTTGTAATATATATATATATATATATTTTAAATATACATTTTTTAAAAACGATACTACTCTATTGATTAAAAAAAAATGTATTTGTGGGACAATTATTTGTAATTGATTTGTGTATATGTATTGTGTTTGTAGACTAGCAAGGTGGTCTCAAAGAATGAATTTCCAAGGGCTCCGCTGGCATGTGCCGAGGAACTGGATGCTGAGAGTTTGACAATTGTCGAAGCGTGAACGAACCGAATCAAAAACAATTGTTTCCGTTACGTTTGCGATCTCGACCACAGTCACGTGATATGCCATATCTCTGACCCATTCGAAACAAAACACAAAAAAAAAACAAATAATGACTAATAAATTTTATATTCATTCTTTTTTATACACCACACTACTCTTTTAAAAAAAAAATTATATATATGAAAATTTTATACTTACCCTTTACATTATTATATTTTAATTATTTTATAATTGTAATCTTGAGAATGCTGAATAATAGCAGCATAACCGTTCTTTAATCAAATATTGTGGTATATTCGTGAAGTCTTTTTTTAATGGTATAACGTTTTTCATAGGATATAATATTGTTTCTTAATAGCTTATATTTGATATATAAAATACGAAAAGATGAACATAATTTTTGATACTTTGATAACAGTATTGGCAGGGCTTTTTGCTATTTTATACGAGTAGCGTAGCATTATATAAAAAAATTTATAATAATAATAATAATAATTTATTGTCTATTCATCACACTTGGGCGTCCACTTAAAGTGTTATATATATATATATATGTTTCACTTTTAATTTTAATAGTTTTTATTTTCTAATATGAGATGTAAATTTATTTTTATTACATTTGAAAAATTGTATCATTTAACTGTGATTGTAAAAAATATAAACTGCGTTTAAAACGGTGTGCAATAAAATTCAGTTTTTCTTACACCGCATTATATTAAAGATTATAATATTTTGTTTTTGCTAAAATTAACTAAAATGATTTAATTAGTTCATCAAAAATAAGTTAATGGCGATTTAAGCAAAAACAAAATATTTAATATAATACGCCATGTGTAATTACGAAATATATTAAAGATGTTTGAACAAAACTTAAAGATTTTTTTTTTTTAAATTAATCAAACCGTTTTAAACGTAAGAACAAGAAACACATTTTACGATTATAATAAATAAATTTACATTTTTTTTTCTCAAATTGTCTTCCCACAAGAATTAAATGCCCTTTTTACTGTTAAATTTTTTTACAAAAATTGTTTTTGTATATTTTACTAAATAAAAATGTTATTATTGTGGTTAGGAAGATTTTTGTAAAAACGAAAGAGGTTAAGAAATTTTTCTTGTGGGCCAATTAGAAATGAACGAATTATATATATTTATATATATTTAGATACGAAAATAATTTTCATTTATTTACTATGATTATTTTTAACGATTTCTTTTAATGACATGCTTATTTTTTTTGTACTAAGAATTCCACAAATAACAATTTGAAAATATGTTATCTCTCGTCTAAGAAAAAAAGAGTGATAACATATATTTAAGATGCGCACCTTTATTTTCTTAATTTATCTTTCATTGTTAAAATACTATTAATTAATTATCGATTAAGTATATAGGTAGTTAATTTGTGCAGCTTAATAAAATTGAGATGGGTGGGGGTTTGTTGAATGAATGTTTGTTATACTCTTTATTTGTCACTAAAATGATTCTTTTTTCTCTCTTATCATTTAGTGAATAATGAGTACCAAAATTGGCCTTAATACTTTTTCATTATAAGCATTTTATTATCATATAGTAATTACAATTTATTTACATTACATTTTTATCAGAGTTTATATTTTTTGAACAAAAAATAAGTTTTAGAACAATGGAAAACGAATAAACATCACTGAACGATTTAATAAACATTTTTATTGGTATAGAAAGAGTTTTATTTATTTATTTATTTCGTTTGTAATGTTTCTTACTGGAACTTGGTATATTTTCTTCTTCGTCAAATAAATAATTACGTTTGTTACTTTTTTGTTTCAAATTTAATACCAAAGCTTTATATAATCCACTTTCATAAGTGTTTGGATTGAAATTATCGATTACGTTCAAATTTCGTAAACATGATGAAATTTCTGTCGTTACCTTTGGAGATGGTGTTACATCTGAAATTGGAGTTTAATATTTTTTTATTAGAAATATTGTAAATGTACAGAATTTAATGATTCAATAATTATCCGATAAGCAAGTATTCTTTTAAATTGTAATTTGATGAGAACTTGTAATATTTTAATTAATTTGTAATAATTACGTAATATCTGATATTTCAAACAAATCCAAATGTATTAGAGAAAATCAACATTATCAATTAATGTTCTCAAAAGAGTAATTATAAAATTAAATTATGTTTTTGCTATAAATAATTATGTAATTATTTGTGAGATACTGTAAAATTTCGTAAGCAAAATGTATTTCTTTTTCAAAATATCTCAAAAGTGTTACTTTGAATTTGATCTATATGAGAGTCTTACCACCGTACGCATAAAAATAATGTTTCGTTGAAATGAAAATACTTGAATTCCGTAAGAAATCTTTGTATGTATATTGAACAACAAACAGAAATCTTTCTCGAACTAGAAAAACTAGAAAATCCATTTACGAATGAAGATGTTTCAAATCAATTGAAAGAATTGTATTCGTGACTAACTGAACAGAAATTAATCATGCTTGAAAATTTGGAGAAACTGAAAGATGTCAAGCTAAATAAAGATTCGAAATTAATTAAAGACATACTCAAATTCGAGAAGAAAAGTAATAATTTCGTAACGCTTATTTTGGATGAAATACACAAGATAAAAGAACACGACACTGACAGCGAAAAATGAAATTTCTTACGGATTCTAAGAATTCTCATTTTAGGGGTCAGGGCTAGTTATATAATACGTTAATTTAATTTAATAGTTAGTTTATTTAATACTAGGCAACTAGATTGCTAACTGTCTTTGTAGAGAGAAAGTGTTTAACAAAGTTTTATGCAACCGGCATTTATACGTCCTATTAACTTACTATTTTGTAGATGTTGTTTTTTCCAAGGCAATATAATATCAGAAGAAGCACAACATCTCAAAAGCATACAGCCATCTAAAATGTAAAATTAATTAATACGAAGTGAAAATCTTTTACGTTGCAATTCTGTTTGCATCTCGTAATATTACGAAATATTCGATTTAGGTTGAGTAAATTGATAGACAAAGTTAAATTTATTAAAATATTCTTTAATTTTTCACTTTTATTGTAGCCCCTCATCAAAATATATCCAATTAATTAAGCAATGAAGTTGCTAATCCAAAATGAAAACAATTTTTTGAAAAAATTGTTTTCTATTTTGTATTAGCAACTTTATTGCTTAATTAATTGTATATTTTCTGAAGTTGAAAATTAAATAATATTGCAATAAATATAATCGACTATCAATTTACTCAACCAAAACTCCTAAATGGTCTAAAAGACTGTTCGTAAACAATTAGTCTGTTTATTTTTATCACATAAACACAAAAATTCCTCTTAACTCTACAAGTATTACAAGATGTGAACCAAAATTCCAGCATAACTAATAAATAATTACCTCCTGGCGATAAAATAAAATATGGTGTAAATTGATCAGTTTGAAAATGCGATCTCATTTGTACCAGCAACAATTGATCAGCTTTATTTAAATATTGACAAATAGCGAGAAACTGTTCGGTATTAATTTGTTCTTCTTCAACGCTTAATCGCCATGATTGCGAAGGTGTTACACATAGAGGTAGTCCGAAAATTTTCGATTCGCAAACATCATTCGACGGGACACGAGACAGAACATTTAATTCGTAAACAGGTACGCTTGGTGTGACCGTTTTAGTAGCGGATAATCCAGTTAATTGAACACTCAGTCCGTCTGATTGTAGATTAACTCGATAACCGAATGGAAGAGACAGTGGATTAATTATCGATTCGGATAAGTCGCATTTTATTGCCAAGTTTGATGAGCCCGATTCGGGGAAATGTAAAATTGCGTAGACGTCGTTGCTTTGATCCAGAAGCCATTGCTTAAAATAATTTTCAAGTTGAATATGTGTTGCTCCATCCATAATAATAGTCTAAAATTATTAATTTGTTTAAAATGTTTCTTCTTTTAATAATATATATATATATATATATATATATATTAGAGTGCCCGTGAAAACAAAAATTTTTCCAGTAAGGCTAAAATCGATAATTTTACATCGAAACCATGTCAGAAATAATATTTTTTGCTTGTTTTTACGAAAGTAACAGGTTCCTCTACATAAATGAAATTTTCGGAAAACGCGTGTAAACACATATATAGTTTATATCGCGTATGTATTAGCACGTGTTTTTCGAAAATTTTATTTGTATAGAGAAACCTGTTACTTTCGTAAAAACAAGCCAAAAATATTATTTCTGATGTTGTTTCGATGCAAAATTATCGATTTTAGTTTACTGGAAAGATTTTTTTTGGACACTCTAATATACAGGGTGATTTATGACGTCGGGGAAAAACTACACCGGATGATTCCTATGAGTAATCTATTTATATTACTTCAAATAAACATATGTCCGAAAACGCTTTCTAACGGAACTGTAGCCGTTAGAAGTTACATGTAACATTAATCGCGTTAGCCTTATTTATTTTACCAGGAAAAAAAAACAAAAACAATAATTAAGGTACTAATTTAAAGCAAGAACGTCTGGGATTAAACTTAAAGTAAGTTTAAGATAAAATAAAAATTATATCAGCATAGTCATGTACTGTGAACTCAAATTAATTTAATGTTGATGTCAGAGAAAATTATTAATTATTATTATTATTAAATTATTGCTTTAAATTAGTACCTTAATTATTGTTTTTGTTTTTTTTTTCCTGATAAAATAAATAAGGCTAACTCGATTGATGTTACATGTAATAAACTTCTAACGGCTACAATTCCGTTAGAAAGCATTTTCGGACATATGTTTATTTGAAGTTTTTTATTTAGGTTACTCATAGAAATAATCCGGTGTAGTTTTTCCCCGACGTCATAAATCACCCTGTATATATAATATGTACCTGAATAAAACCGGAATTATTTTCAGTAGTTATATTTTCCGTAAATTGTAATTCAACTACTGTTATGTTATTAATTTTACTAACTTCCATATTCTCAATAAAACTTGCTATATATGATTCAATAGTTCGACAGTCTTTTATAGACACAATAGTTATCTTAAATTATTAATTTTGCAGTTATATGAATATTATTAAAATATTTAGAAATAGAATTTTACCTGAATCTGTGTAATAGTGTTTATACAGTTAGATGATAACTGGGCCGCAGAAAATTTACGAATCATTGTATCAATAGCTAAATATATGCTATCTTTAAATTCTTGTATATTCACCTCTTCATTTATTTTTAACTAAAATTATAAAAGATAGTAAAAACTTTAATCATTAAAAGAAAACGGCTTTAGGATTTGCTTCTGTATTAATTTTTATTAATTTTTCCTGATGAGTACGTCGAAACGTCGATTATTAATAAAAATTAATGCAGAACTAAATCCTAAAGCCGTTTTATTTTAGTAGAATGAGTTCTGAATGATTTTTACTATGTTTAATCCAGGGCTGTGGAGCCGGAGTCGGAGTCGTAAGTCATGGAGTCTGTGATTTTTAGTGGAGCCGGAATCGGAATCATTTTTGTCATTAGTGGAGAGTCAAAGTCGGAGTCATTTTTGTCATTAGTGGAGAGTCGGAGTCGTTTTAAGTAGACCCTCTCCGGTAATTCCTCTTTTTTTGCAGCATAGCCAACTTAATATGCCTACACTCAGTAATAGTGAACTAAATATACACAGATTGATCAAATTATTCGCTTCCCTTTGTCTTGTCAAGTAGGAAGTTGAATTTATGATCATATATTTTTATATTGGACCGGAGTTGGAGGTTGGAGTCGTTGTTTGAGTCGGAGCTAGATTTAATTCGAAACTGGAGCTGGATTTAATCCGAAATTGGAGCCGGAGTTGCTAAATTTTGAAACGACGCCACAGCCCTGGTTTAATCATTAAGTTATTTTATTTTTTCTTACATATGTCGACAACGAATTTAAAGCCGAATTTATTTTACTGAAATTGCCACGTATGGTATCAAACTCATAAATTTCGAAAATGCCTTTTTTAATTATAGTTATTCCAAGAGCTGGAATACGAACACCTCCACGAGTTGAACACGCCAAAATCAAAGTGTTTTGTAATGCCTGTAATAATTTATTGTAAATGATTTATTGTTTATGCATTGTTTTGTAACAATTACTTTAATAAGGTTTTCCAAAAATAATACGCTTAAATTAGCAATATCAATAATTAAATATTGACCATTTTGCTTGAAAAACGGATATCTCACATTTAAAGAATTCATTTTCATTATAAAACTATAAACTATTTTTATAATTCAAATCATTCAATTGTTTATAATTTTTAATTTTACCGGTAGATAGCACTTTTATTTACAATAACTAAAATATACGTAAATTTATTATTTTAAATACATTTTTCAAAATTTTGTTAATAAAAATAAATTATTGATTTATTTTTGATGATTTTTACGAATTTATATTAAAATTTAAAATATATATTTGTAACTATATTCAATATGGTTTTTCATTTTCCGTGATAATCCTCGCCCATAGATTGAAAGTGAAGTTGTTATCTACGACATACGTGTGAGAAACACAGATTTCTTGAACAATGCACTTGCCTTGAAAACAATACGTAAATATGTCTTGTATTAACGCAGAATGGTGGCACTAGAAATCATCTATTGAAGTGTGTGTCATCGAAAAAAAAACGTAATATGAATTATCCGAACAATCCCTTTTTGGGAGTTCGTATTTTGATTTTTTGACGTATCTGTGATAAAATTGGAACATTGTTAACATAATATTTGTTGCAATTAACCCCCTGTATCATCAGGTGTTCGTTAATCCTTGTTCTAAACATCGCTACCTTACGTCAAGTTTTCCTATTTGTACATTTACTAATGTAACATGGCCGACTCCTAAATGGACGAGTAGTTTTGTACGTAAATATTTTTCTGTTCATTTCTAAATTATCGTGTAGTTATGGAGCTTCGGGTTGGGAACAAATATAGGCTTGGAAGAAAGATTGGCTCGGGATCTTTTGGAGATATATATTTAGGTAAGTTTTTGACACTTTGTGAAAATCAGGTGTTTGAACTGTAAACAATGACTTTTGTGACTTGACAGTGCATTTCGTAAAACGAAATCAAATGGCTTTATTTCTACAACGTCTTTCTTTTTCTATTCTACCCTTTTTTTCTCGTATAATTTTAACTATAAATTAGTTCTTGAAAAAATTGTATTGAATTTATATAAAGAATTTCTTTTTTTTTTCTCTCATTTCCTGTTATGTTTTCTTTTGTATTCTTCATAAGTTAAAGATGTACATATGGTGCTAATTTAGTTCAGTTTTCATTTTCTTATTTATTTTATATACTTAACAATATACATTTCTTAATTTGTTCTTATGTTCTAAATTTATTTTAAATAGTATTGTAATGCATGAGATATATATATATATATATATATATATATATATATATATATATATATATATATTATGATTTTTGACAAAAGAACCTTGCTATGCTTTTAGGAACAAATATTTCTACTGGAGAAGAAGTAGCTATAAAATTAGAATGTATAAAAACGAGGCATCCGCAGTTGCACATCGAATCAAAATTTTACAAAATGATGCAAGGAGGAGGTTGGTATATATATATATTATTGATTATCGTATTTAGAGAAATAGAGAGAAAAAAAAAGTTGTTAATATTGCCTCGTTTGTCTTTCTTTTGTGCCATATTCTAGTCGGAATTCCTACAATAAAATGGTGCGGAACGGAAGGTGACTATAATGTAATGGTGATGGAACTGCTTGGTCCATCGTTAGAAGACTTATTCAATTTCTGTTCGAGAAGATTTTCCTTAAAAACAGTGTTACTATTAGCTGATCAATTAATATCTCGCATTGATTTTATACATTCGCGAAACTTTATTCATCGGGATATTAAACCGGATAATTTTCTTATGGGATTAGGTAAAAAAGGCAATTTAGTGTATATTATCGATTTTGGTTTGGCGAAAAAATATAGAGATGGACGAACACATTTGCACATACCATATCGAGAAAACAAAAATCTTACAGGTGAGCGAACGATTTGTTTTAAATTTCTTATATAATTCACAAATTTCTATACTTTTCATTTTTTTTATTTATTAACAAGCTAAAACAAATTTTAATAACATTGAACAAATAAATGAACCGTTTTCTTTGAAAGTGGTGTAAGTCCAGGTATTTAGGGGGTTTGTATTTGAATGATAACTACGTAAATTAATATTGACAGAATGATGAAAATTTTGAGAACTCATAGCTCATAGCAGATTTCCTTCATTGTTATCATTAACTAACTTTTTTGTCAAAAATGAACTTACACCACTTTCAAAGAAAACGGCTCAAATGTTCATAAGTGTTCATATAAAATTAATATTATAATACTCGAAATGTTGAGATATTATTTTTCATAAAAATTTCACAAGTTACTCCTCAATCACTTAAAACATATTTCGTACATTTTTATCATCATTTGACTGTTCAAAAGTATTTGAATATGAATTAGTAAATATGATTCTGATTGGAAATAAATATATCAATTGTTGATGAAAAAAAAATGTAAATAACATATTTGAAAAATACACAGTTTAAAGGCTATGAAAAGCTATAAAAATATAGATTATATTAATAGGATTATGTAGTTCTTGTTTTGAATGTTAAACAATATTACACTTCATTCAAATAATCAACAATTTAGAATATTATAACGAGTTAACGATATATTAATTTATATTTTACAAATAAATAAATGAGAAATAGAATATATTAAATATCTTATTAGAAATGGTTTATTTAGAAGAATATTTATTTCAAATTATTTTATCTATTATAAATTAGTTTTTTATATATTTGATGTATGTATACATCTGAAGCATAATTTAAATAATGCTATTAAAATGTTTAATAAACAATTTGGAATATATGTTAAAACTATTTTTAACTGTCACTTTAAAATGCGATTATGAATCAGGCATCATAATTTTTAAACATTTAAACATTGACGTCAAATCTAAAGTTTATTAAATTAGATAAAATGTAAATATATTTTTTTTTAAATTAATTATTTGAATTTGACAAACTATATTTTATATTAAAGCTGCAGTATTTTACTAAATATTTGATAATATTAAAGACAATTGTTTTAGAAACACTTTTAAGATTGTTTTTGTTTTGATTTAGAAATTAGATGTTTTAGAAATAGCAAATATATATATAAAAAATAATTACCAAACCCCCCCCCCCCCCGTATGTATAAACATTTTCGTCAAATATAATAAAAATTTTAAATTTCGTAAGAAATTTCATTACAATATACATAGAAAGATTTTTTTACGGAATCCAAGAATTTTAATTTTAACGAACCATTATATTTAACTTAAAATATATATTATGGCGAGCAGAAGGATCAATAAAACAATATATTTTAATTATGATTATATTAAACATAATTTATTGGACGTTTCGGGTCAGAATCGAACCCATCTTCAGCAAGCTAAAATTAAAACAATAATATTACAATTTTTATCTGTTTAATTTATAAAATTTTACAATAATATGATGCTAATATACTAATTTTTACATATTATGTTTGTTGCAATAACATATTTTGTTATTTTACAAGAATTATATTCACATTTTTCTTGTCAAATAACAAAATATGTTATTGCAACAAACATAATATGTAAATGCTATGTAAAAATTAGTATATTAGCATCATATTATTGTAAAATTTTATAAATTGGATAGATAAAAATTGTAATATTGTTGTATTGAATTTTAGATTGCTGAAGATGGGTTCGATTCTGTCCCGAAACGTCCAATAAATTATGTTTAATATAATCATAATTAAAATATATTGTTTTATCGATCCTTCTGCTCGCCATAATATATATTTTAAATAATAAATACAGGATCCAGAACTTCAAGATAACATTATATTTAACGAAAATGTTTATGCATACGAACATTAGACTGTTAAACATAGTAAAAATATCTTTCAGAACTCATTATATGAAAATAAAACGGCTGTAGGATTTAATTCTGTATTTATTTTTGTTAATAATCGACGTTTCGACGTAGTTTGACTTTTAAGTTTTTGATTACGATATTAATGATTGTAACGTGAAAATATATTTTTGTTTTGTTTTGTTTTTTAGGAACGGCGCGGTATGCAAGTATTAATACCCATTTAGGTATCGAACAATCACGACGAGACGATTTAGAATCTTTAGGTTATGTTCTTATGTACTTTAATAGAGGTTCATTGCCCTGGCAGGGCTTAAAAGCGGCAACGAAAAGACAGAAATACGAACGGATCTCGGAGAAAAAAATGTCGACGCCTATTGAAGATTTATGTAAAGTAAGTTTCACTCTCTCTTTTTTAAAAAATATGCCCTTATTTCTAATCCAATTTTGAAAACATCAATAATTAGTAATTGACGGAATTCAATCTTTTATACATTTTTATTATCTTCTGAGCTAATGTTTCGGAAATCGTTATTACCTTCTTCAGGACTACAATAGATACAAATATTTATACATAAAAATATATACAAATATACATATAATAATAAATATAACAACAGAACAAAGAACACCTTCAGCAGAATATTTTAGTTGATTTTACATGTAATGCAAATATACATTAATTTATCAGAAAATTAAAAACATACAAATTATTATTGTTATATAAAAAGCATATTAAAAAATCATTTTAATAATAAATGTCACGTAAGTAGATAAAGACAATGTCTGAAAAACACAATCTTGATGTCGTATAAGAAATTTGACAGCTAAGATTGATCATTGATATTGAATTCTATCTATTACTAATTATTTATCGATAATGTTGTTGCTAGGATTATAAATAGAAGTTGTCTTTTTGTTTATAGAAAATTCACAAATAATTAAGGAAAATTATTTGTGCTTTAGTTCAGTGTAATAATTGTAAACTGAAATCCACAAACCCTTTGACTTATCGAAACAAGAAAAAAAAATGTAACTTGTTGAAATATTATCTATAATTACTTTTTGTTTATTTATTGTTTCGAGTCTAGTAGTTACTTTTAATGTTGTCATGTTGGTAGAGTTGTTGTTATGAGAAATTGACAGAAAAAGTTTATTTGTAAGATTTACTAATATTTAAATAAATAGTTTAAATAAACAACAACAGCTTGTACGACCGCTAAAATTATAAAACTTCTACCTCTTTTAAAAATAATGGCATAAAATTTCGTAAATTACTCGTATCATATTTACATGTGTCGTAAATTAATATTGCAAATAAAAATTATAATCATATTTTTAACCTTGTTAATAGAATTTTGCAAATACAAATTTCATAATGAGATTTTTTTTAATTATTGAAATTTATTTTAAGGTTGCGTTTTGTAACTTTCCTTTTATTATATGATTTAATTCTCATTTGAAAAAAAAATATTTATTATTATTATATTTTTTTTGCTGTATTTGATTACATAATTTATTAATTGCATTGTATTGTTTATGTAAACTATTTAAAAATTTAGCTGTATTTATAACAATTCTGAGAATATTTTAACATTTTTATTTTTGAAATATTGTATGCAATTTATATTATTGTAAGTACCGGGTGTGCCATTTAAACTAGGGAATCTTAAGATCTCTATACAGAGCTGTAACGTTACAGAATATTTTGTCTTTTTTTCGTATATAAAATTCTATTTACTAAAAAAACACAAAATATTCTGCGACGCTACAGTTTTTTCCAGAATTCCACTATTAGTTTTAAGCACAAGCACAAAAATTTGGCCAATTCAAACCACTTGGTGTTAGAACTAAAAGTTTGTTAAGTGTTTGGATTGGTCAAATTCTTGTGCTTGTGCGTAAAACTAAAACGACAGTCTGAATGAGGCTTAAGAATTGATTAAATTAAACAACAAGAAAAAATACACTATATATAACACAAATGGTGTTCAACTGACGGACTCCCGTAAGTTTATTTTGTATGATCCCTTAACACTTCAGTGAAACAATATTGTTTATTAACCGTTTGAGTGCCAAGCAGCGATTTTGCGATTCTTCTGTTTCACTCGAAAAATACCAGCGCTCTACCGTTCCGTTTTAAGTAAAAACTAGGAAACCCGTGACCCTTAAAGGATCACGTTTGAAGTCGAAAATAGTAATTAAACATATAAACATAATAAAAATAAATAAATAAACAAATAACAATATAATAATAATAAAATATCAATTGCACTATTATATATTACTCAAAAGCAACACTTCTATCATCGGTAGTGTACATAACTTCACACAGCTGTCATTTGACATTTGCATTATAAACTTAATTTGATTCAAATTTTTGAGAAGCAAGATGAAATCGTAGAAAGATGAAACTTGCCTATTCTCAAATAGGGAATGAACCAATTAAAATGACACCACTCCCATCAAAATCGGTTTTGGGGTTTAGGAGGAGATGCTGGAGAAATATACAAACATTTGACAATTAGGGCGATTAATAAAATTGGAGTAATATTACACTGTTTAGGTGTACACTTTTTTTATTCTTATAAACAACGATTACTATAATAATATAATGAACTAAATAATGTAGAATAGGGAATAAGACAAGCGCAAAAGCGCTCCTTGGTATTTTTGGACGGGGAAACAGCAAAGACTCGTGGCACTCAAACTGTTAAAAGTTAGAAAATAATAACAGAGTTTAAAAGGTTGAAAATTGTCAGCTGAAAATCAACTTTAGTTAAAGTTAATTTATATCTAGTTAAAAAAATCATGATGTTACGTTGATAATACATTATTTTAATAAATTTTCTAGGGTTACCCTAATGAATTTCCTACATACCTCAACTATTGTCGTCAACTACGTTTTGAAGAAAGACCGGATTATAGTCATCTACGTCAACTATTTCGTACATTATTTCATAGACAAGGTTTTACATACGATTACGTATTTGACTGGAATATGTTGAAATTTGGTAAGTGTACAATTTTTTATTTTTATTATTATTACTGCATTTTATCTAAATTAAAACTTATTAGAATAATTAAAAGCTATCTTCTAAATATCATATTTAGGGTTTCTGAATAATGAAATAAATATAAATTAAAAAAAAAACTGTCTACAATTTAATTGTTTAATTAAAATTATTTAATGACAAATTTAATAAAAATATGAATTATTTTTGACAATTTTAAATACAGTATTTTAATATTTTCAATATTAATTCTAATAATATATAACTAGAATATATTATTAATATTGTTATTGTTAATATATTAAATTTTTTTTTTATTGTTATATATTAAAAATTATTCTATTAATAAATGTCGTTATCCTTCAAATTGAGAATAGATAAGTAATTGTTATGATAATTATAGTTTACTTATATTATAATTATTGAATATAATAATATTTTTAAATGTAAATATTTATTATTTGTATTTATTTATATTTATAAACGGATATGAACTTGGAAAAGTGGTATTAATTATTTGGTTTTTATGTATAAATATTTTTATGTTTTTATTGTGGTTGATTGACCTTACAATAACTTCATTTCCTGTATTTAAATGGGCTGTGTTATATTAATATACAGGTTGTTTCAATTTATTTAAAATAGTGTGAAATGTATTTGTTTTGAAGAAAAAAATTTCATAAATAATGTTTCGTTTCATTTTTCTGTCTAAATTATTAGTATTTTCAAAATTAGAAAAATCTTTGTTTTCTATTTTTTTCTAAACTAAATCAACGAAGGACTTTTACTTATTTAAATATAGAAAAATATATTTAATTGTTACAATAATTGAAAAAGGATTTATAATGTTATCAAAAGGAAAAAAAAACCTGTTTTTATAATATTGAAAAACAAAACTTGTATTATGAGTTCATTCGCTTGATACGAGAATAAATGTAAATAAATTGAAATTTATAGCAAATTTATCGGCTAACAGGAATTCTGAGAAATCTGTTGTAATAAAATATTATGTATAATTCTTAATAATGATTAATCTTGTCTGTTGGGTATAAATAAAACAAATGCAATTGTTAACTTTGGATTTTCTGTCAAGGACATGATCTTAAGAAAGTGAAGAGAAATAATGACATGACGATATTTCTAAATAGACGGAAGATTTTGCACGATATTCTTGTAATGATGTAATTAGAAAGCCCTGAACTTTATCACACACACCTTTGCACACACACCTTTCTTTCGTTGTTTGATTTTTACACATTTTTATGTTGAATCATACTTTGGGTGATTGTCTTATGCATATTGTTATAGAAAGATTGTATTCCAAATGTTATGTTTCTAAATGTTTATTAATTTTAATTTAATACGATATTGATTGATGACACTATTTATACTCTAAAAAAAATTATGGAATTTTACCTAGAAACCATGAGACACTATGATGATGCCTAGTAATTCTAGGTATAATTATTTAACTACGATAATTTGAACATATATGTTTAAAAATACATAATATCAGAACTATTAGAAACAAACATTATGTAATATGATATTATTACCGATTGAATGGAAAAGTATATACGTATGTAATATTATAGTTTTGTTTTGTAGTAAAGTCTATTTTAATAAATTTAGTAAATTTACTGTCAGGAATTTTCTATAAATAGGTAAAATTTGTTTTAGTTTTATAATATTGTTGATACAATTACAAGGATGTATTTTGAAATGAATGAATTACACTTAAAATATTTTATTAATATTATTACCCAAAATATAACATAATTGTTAAAATATATTCATATTTGATAAGAGGTAGCAGTAAAAATTTATTTTAAAACAAAAATAAAACAAAAATAAGAGATTTGTAATTTTGTATCCACACAGGTGGTTCACGTAGTGGTCATGGTGAAGACACAGGTCGTACAGGTACCAGATATGCGACACATGGCGGTACACCAGGTGATTCGACTCCGTCTGTTCCACAAACAAGATCGCGGCGACCCCACGATCGGGTTGATATAGTTCCTTCAAATGCTGCACCACCTAATCCACTCGACGAAGTTATCACTAGCAGTAATTTCTTTTCATTTTTTTTTTTTGAATAGTCACTGACTTTAATAGGCGTTTTCGGTTGCTTTGGTTTCTCCGAGCACTGTTCGTGACTGGTACCTCTCTGTCATTTTCTGTTAATTGATGTTCTCTTTCTAATGACAATTATTTGTTGATATAACCTACATTTTACTTGGTCTTGTGCTTGCGTCCTATATTTAAATTTTTGAATATTAAAATTAAAAATGTATATTTGGAACTAAAATGTTTTCATATAGTGTTAACATCTTTTTATATAAATAGAAATATTGTTAAATGCTTCATCTTTGAAGCGTGATAAGGATATCTATTTAAACTAAATTTTAAAAAAATCCGTTTTTTTTTCTGAGTAATACGACTATAAGTATTTATATATTAAGAAAATAATAATAACTTACACTAACAATAAACTAACTGTGTAACAGAAAATAACTTTATTTCAAATTTTCTCTACTCAAAATCAAACTACGTGTGCAAGTTTGTAGTTTGTCAAATCCATTAAACCAAAGCGAACCGAAAATGCCTAATGTAAAATATGAAAATATAAAGTACATTTTTATGAAAACTATATGTATGATTTTGTTTTTGTGTGTTTTGTAAATTTAGATTCACCTCGATTGTACGAAAGTCACGAACGACGTGTATCAATGAGGTTACGTGCTGGCCAGTCCGGACCGAATGCATCCACATCCGATCTCAGTAATTCCAAACAGGCCAAGTGAGTTTATAACAATGTTTATTGCCGCTTTTTCTCGCCTATATTAGTTTCAATTTCGTTAAATGTTTCTTGCATCAATTACAACTAACTCATTAAAAATTGCAAATGCGTGTAGCATATTAATTTAGTTATCTAAGCTTGGTTTGGACGTAACATGAAACTATAAATCTTAACGTTATTTTTTTCTTAAATAGTTTTAGTTATTGTTAAAATGATTAGTATGTGTTGTATATTCACAAACAATTTGATATAAACTAGTAAAATGATCCTACAATATTTTTAAATTTAAATTAATTGTGAATGCAACAGAACTAACTGAGGCTGCAAACTGAACTAATAGCCCCTTTTTAGATAAAATTGCGTTTATTTTAAATTATTTATTTAAAAAAAACAATTACAGTTGTTTTCAGCATAAAAAATATTTAATTCATAAAATTCATTTCTATTTGATACACAATAGAAGTAAAACTTAATATGACTGCTTTTAACAAAAAGGTGGTTAAGAATACAGGCCAATATGTTTATTGTCTTTTTTTTTTGTTTGGAATTTTTACATAAATATTTATAAAATTGCTTATATTTGTATTTGTAAAATATATTTGATTTAATAGAAAATAGATAGTAAGTTATAGTATTTCGTTTTTTTTTGCTTAAATCGCCATTAATTTATTTTGATGAACTAATTAAATGATTAGCTAATTTTTAAATAAAGAATAATTAACTAATTATTTAATTAGTTCATCAAAATAAATTAATGATGATTTTAAGCAAGAAACAAAATACTATTATTACCTAATATATATTACACCATGTATAATTAAGAATATAAAATATACTAATATTGCTAGATTTATAGACACATTGTGTGATATACTCGACTGGATTAAATTCATGAGTTTATCAAGACAAGTCAAAATATAGAAAAATGCATTATTACCTTGTCGTTGTGATCTTATGGCGCAGTTGCCGCGAAAGCAGAAGGTCCCGGGTTCAAACCTCAGCAAGATCAATGCATTTAAAAATTAACTAATGATTTTAATCAGTTCATCAAAATAAATTAATGACGATTTAAGGGGAGGTTCTCCTCTGAATGACTAAAAAGTACGAAAAGTTTGGAATCACGGGCGCCATTTTTTTTTTATGAAACGACAATTTTTGAAAATAAAGACAATAACATTTTTTCGAATCCCCAAACCGTTTCCTTCTATGTTTCTTCATTTGCGAATAAAAAATTTCCAAACTGCGTACTTTTTAGTCATTCAGAGGAGCAAAAAACGAAATACTATAACCTAGATAGTAAGTTGGGGGTCGTAGTGTGCATGTATTTAGCTTGGTCTAATTTTTTTTGTTAACGGGATGGTGTTTAGGGGGGTTGGTATACATATTGCTGCGAAACCTATGTGTGATTTTTGTTTGTTTTGGAAGCGCCTCCGGCGTGGCGATGGCACCCTCCAGTCAAGCGGCGGCGGTGGTGCAAGCGGCCGCCCAAACCCGTAGAGGTAGCGCCTCCAAAGAACCACCTACTCGACTTAAGAAATAAATCATTAATTACCAACAATTACCACCACCACCCCCACACCTCTCCCACTCTCTCTATCTCTGCCCAGCCCGCGCCCCTCTAATCACGTGTATGTATATATTATATTATATAAACTCTATTTAATTAATAATCATATTCAAAACGAGAGAAATTTTTGAAGATGCGAACTGGAAAACAAAACAAATCTATATTAATTATTGATTGTGAAGTGGAAGAAAATCTATTGATGAGATTTTTTTTTGACAATGCCCTCCCTCAATTTTCTAGAAACGAATTAATTAGGCACAATTGCCTTCCTTCTCTCCATTAACGACACACACACACTCAAGTACACATAGAGATTTTGTTTTAAAGCCAATTGTGTAGTCTTTATTGTAATTAAATAAAATCATTTTTATTGCGGGAAATTATTATTTGTAGATTGGAATATAATTTTAAAAAAAAATTAGTTTTATAAGAAAATTTGTTTTATATAAACAAATTCAATCCAGACATTTTTTTTAGAACTACGGTTGAAATATAGTTTTAAATATTTATTTTATTTTTGATGTGATAGGGTAAGGTGTAAGATGTATTAGTAAAAAAAAAAAATGGAACATTATTAAACATTAAATTATTTATTATGATAATTTTGCAACTTGAATACAAAATATAATCTGTACCTGTCGAAATGTATATTTAAAAAAAATAATAAAAGAAAATGAAGTCATATCTCAATTATTTAATTAACAAGTTATAAATATTATTATTATAATTATTATTATTAAATATTATAATTACGTATAGCTTCAAAATCATTCATGTAAATTTTTTTAACCAAACGTTTAATTAGACATTCGCTCAAGATTTTCGAACCATCTTAAGTGATTGTACCCGAGAAAAATAAATAAATGTTTTTACAGCATGAATCAGTGGTGGCAGTGTTTGAAATGGAAAATAAAAATCATAAAAATAAAATCATTTATAACTTAATGGTAGTATAAATTTTTTATTCTATTTTGAACATTCTTTTTATTTAAATAGCAAGTATTTAACAAATTTATTTAATAAGCATGTAATGATGAGATAAACGATCACATTTTAAACAAAACCTATATTTAAAACTATATTAATTATTATTTAATATTTTAATAAAGTATTTAATTACTATCAGCGATAGTTGAATTATAAAAACGAAACAAAAAAATCTTTAGGAAGATTACACAATATGCGACTTTTAAAGAAATAAATTTGATTTATCTGTAACTGCCTGTTTTTGAAAAAGAAAGATAATAGTTTATAATTTGAAAAGAAAAAAGTTTAAAAATATAACAGAAAAAAAAACTTATAATCACTAATCGATGTTCAATGTTTTTTGGAGATTGACTGAATCTTTGTATAGAGTGTTATTTTCTTCTATGTTGTTGTAATAATTATAAATTAATAATTATATTTTGCAAAACATTATCGATTAATGTTTTTTGATGTTTATAAATGATTAAAGAATAAAAAAATGGACACATAGACCTCGTAAAAACAAATTTGCTGTTGTATTAATTTTTTTTTTAACATACAGCTTTGTTTTTTGTACATAAAAAATTAAATTTAAAATAAATAGATTATCTTATTTCGAATTATAATTGTATTTTTTTTTTAATAAATTTGATGTATTTACATTTTCAATATTAGGTTTGTTCCAGTTTTTCAGAATCAGTCGATGACAAACAAGTTTGAAACCTATTTGAAAATCCGAGTTGGAACAAACCTAATTGTTTATAAATTTAATTCATTAATAATTAATTTTTTATGTCAAATATATTACTTCTCTCTGCACTGCATTATTTAGTATATTTAAAAAAAATCACATTTGTAACTATTTCTCTTTTTGTAAAAATAATTTTATAAATAAAACTTTTTTAATAGGAAAAATTAAATTTATAAGTTATTTTTTTCAACATGTGCTAAATAATATGCAAATCAAATACAATAAAAAATTTAAAAGGCAACTTGAATATTTGTAAAATATATATATGAATTGAAATTTTGCACATATCATAAGCGTACTGAATAAAATCTATTTGTAAAAATTTTCTCCCAAATTTTATCTTTTACATTTATAATACATGTTAGAAAACGAAATTTTCACTTTGATATGACAGAATAGTTTTATATAGACTTTATAAAAATTTAAAATCATAAATTGCAGTAATGTCACTGTGTTTCTAAACAAATAACATATCTAATAAAATTTGATATACTCTATTGAATACAACAATGTATATTGACCAGAAAACGTATTATTTCTTTGTACTAACGTTTATCAAGAGTTTCTTTAAAAATGATTTTAAAAATGATTTTTGTCAAAATTACTTTTGACGTTTACTTAAAATTAATAAGCAATTTTAATTAGTTTATTTATTTGGATTAGATATTAAAAAATAAAAATAGTATTTATATTTGATAAGAGATAGGAGTAAAAATGTATTTTAAAAGTACTTTTTCATAAACAAAAGTTGTGAGAATACAAGCCAATATTTTTTATTATTAATTCCAATACTAATATTTTACTAAAATAAATATTAATTTTACCATATTTTACAAATATTAAAATATAATTTGTATCAAATTATTTTCGTTTTTCATATTAAAAAAGTTTTATTGTATGATTTCTTTTAAATAAATTATTTAATGATAAAATAGTCAATTATAATCCATTTTTTAAATTTGATTTAATCATTTTAATTTTTTAATTCGATTTTCTAGTTAAATTATAGAGAAAATTTGGTGTGAATGTTATAAAAAAAAAACATTTATGTTAGTATTTCGAATTGTTAACAAAAAAAAACTATTAAAAAAACAAAACTTACAAATAAGACTGATTTCCTTGTTCTACACAATTTGTTACTGATGTAAATATTTGCTGACGCCAAGTCTGTGGTTTTATTTATACAGGGGTTTGGCTATAAGTTTGAAATTGGTTTAGACATCTCAAAAACTTATTATATTAACACAAAATTTTGCATGAATTTCGGCGATATAATATTATTTTACATTTTTTTGGTACTATTAAATCAGTTTGGAATCAGTTCAGAATTGTCCGATGCATGCGCAATTTGGATTTACCATACTGCGCATACTCCGTATAGTTACGAATTAGTTTAGAATTTAATTGGAACAAATTTGTTGTTTGTAACAGAGATCAACTTTAGTATAATCGGAAATATTTATTTTTATAACAGTGACTCGTCCAGTTTTAAGAGCAAATATTTAAAAAAAATATAAAAACAATAAAATTGTTTATAGTCGATATTAAAATGTATGTGTAATTTTATTGGCTCTAGAAAAATGGTTGAAAATGTGGGCTTTACTTTAGTTAAAATGAAATTTTTTGGATTCCGTTAGAAATCTTTCTATAACATGATAAAAAAAAATTCAAAACTCATATTAAAATAAAACAGCTTTAGGTTATAGTTTTGTATTAATATTTATTTATAATTGACGTTTCGAGGAACTCAACGTCGTCCGTCTCCATCAGGAAAAATGATAATGAAGACGTACGTTGAGTTCATCGAAACGTCGATTATAAATAAATATTAATACAGAACTTTAACCTAACGCCGTTTTATTTGAAATCTTTCTATTTATATTGTAACGAAATTTCTTACGGAATTCAAGAATTTTCATTTCAACGAAAATTTTTATACATAATTCTAATTTTTTCTTAAAAATTTACTCATTAAATACGAATTAAATATTGTCTCGTTTTATATACAAAAAAAAATCATATCGGAACTGATAATAATGTACGAGAAAAATATAAACACAATTTATTATAATCGTATACGTCCGATCCGCACTTCGTGAAACTCGAATAATAACATTATCTGTGATTCCAATAAACGTATTTTGAAGAATAATAATTCATGTAAAGTTTCATATTAATGCGGTAAATATTTCCTTAGATATTAAATCAGTTTCAAATTATTTTCCTAGCTCCTGTATAATAACAAAAGAATTTATAATTATAATTATTATTATTAATTTCGTTTATTTATTGTTATAAATTTTTTTGTTATTAACGATCAATACTAACGGTTTTTCTTTAATTTATTTTTAGTTGAATAAATGCGACTTAAAATTTTGCTCTCTAAAAATTAAAAATATATTCACATAAATTATTATTATTAATTACATATAAAAATTGAACGGAATTTATTTACAAATATTTTTAATATTTTAAGTCGTATTTATGTAACTTTTATGAATTGAAGATTTGATCTTTTTTTAAATGTAAAATGAAATATTATTTCAAATAATATTTTCATAAAAATTGACATTTTACAAAAAGAAAAAAAGAAAAAAACAAAGATTAAAAAGTGGTAATAGATAAGTATTATTTTTTATACGATTTTGCAAGAAAATTTTTTCGTTTTCTGTCATTTGATTTTCTTGTAAAATATTGTAGGTTTAAAATAATATTAAAACTATTTTCTTTCATTTCGCATTTTATTTGGACTGTTAAGAAAATAAAATAAAACGGCTTCAGGTTTAAGTTCTGCATTAATATTTATTAATAATCGATAATCGAATAAATATATTTTTTTTGTATCAGTTTTCCTGATGAGAACGGATGTTGAGTTCGTCGAAACGTTGATTATTAATAAATATTAATAGAGAACTTAAATCTAAAGCCGTTTTATTTTATATAACGAGTTCTGAAAGATTTTTTTTACTTTGTTAAGAAAATAGTTCAGTTTGTTTTTTAATTTTTGAAGTGTTCTATTATTGTGAATCAATTTCAAATGTTTTGAGTTGTACTTTTTTTAAAATGTGTTTTTATTTACAATCTAGCATATAAGTCATTGTATGTTTTTTTGAAAAATCGTAGTGCAATTGTAAAGAATTTTAATGTGAACGCAGTGGTTATTTATTTATTATTAATTTTTAATAATAAATAAATATATATCGATTTTATTTTGTTGTGTAATATTATGTGTATGACTGGTAGTACATATTTTTTAGCAAAAATTTTAAAATACTTACAGTTGACAACAGTTCATACAGTGTGATTTATTTAAATGAAAAACTTTATTTATTTCTTAAGCTATGGATTTTAGCAAATATTTATTAAATATACTATATATTTAGTTCGATATTTCAGTACAATAATGGGACTTTATTACATACATTACATAAAATATCAAAATTTATAAAAAATTTATCAAATTTTGATAGCAGTATCATTAAATAAAAATAATATTATAAAAAATCCCAAAACCACACTTAAATTAAAATAAAGCTAAATACGTATTTCGGAAGCTGAGCTTCCATTTTCAGTAGCAAATAAAATCTACAAAAATCTTACCTGTGATCCAAAGTACATAAACACTTAAGCACTTTGGATCACAGGTAAGATTTTTGTAGATTTTATTTGCTTCCGAAATACGTATTTAGCTTTATTTTAATTTAAGTTTGGTTTTGGGATTTTTTATAATATTATTTTTATTTAAATTTCGCCACAGTAGATCATTTCTAATCTTTTAGCAGTATCATTGTTATTGATTATGATATCTTAAAATTATAATTGATAATTTCAAAATAATTTTTCATAAAATTATATTATTAACATAGTAAAAAATCTTTAAGAACTCATATTAAAATATAAACGGCTATTGGTTGTAGTTCTGTATTAATATTTATTAATAATGTACGTTTCGTATAATTTTTCCTGATGAAGACGTACATGGAGTTCGTCGAAACGTCCGATTATTAAAAAATATCATTACAAAACTACAACCTATAGCCGTTTTATTTTACTATATTATTAAAAAATCTGAAAAAATTCTGTATGTAATAGATTTGAGAATTATATTCAGATTTCCATTAAATGTAAGAAATAATTAATGTTTTTAATTTAAATGAAAACAAGTCCAAGTACAGAAATTTCCAATTACTTAATATACTTTTTAATCATGTAATTAATTTCTTTCTCAATATTTAAAACTTGCAAAGGAAACAATGATTTGCAATGCATTTAAAAACTTATTAATACAACACATCAATAATTTATAATTTGTTAGTAATATGCAAAATTTTTATAATTCTTAATATCAAAAACTAGAATCTTAAAAAATCATTTCAGAAACATTTATTTTTGCAAATAATTGATAATTCTTTGTTTTATTTATGAGACGATACTTATATATTTGAAATAGGAAATAAGTTGTCAATAGTAAAAATTAGTATGTTTGATTTTTAAATTTCAAAATAATGATGTAAATACGAGTGTTTGACAACAAAAATGTTGTCAAGTAAGAACTATTAAAATAAAATAAATATTTGTTGTAAATTTTTTAGTCAGATTAATAACAAAAATTTTGGTATCATTGTCATCACATCAAACACATTCTCTGTATAATATTTATATAATTTTGAATGATCTAGTTTGATTTATTTTTAAAGTCTGCTCCGATTTTCATTTGTTTTAGCCATTTTCGTGCATTTATGTAAAAAAATTGAAATTGTCGGATTTTTATTTTGCAATATTTTTGTAATTTATAGAAATAGAGAAATAATTACGATACAAATATGTAACGCAATGTACTTAATTCCAATTATTTGAAAATCGCAAAAGAAAAAAAAAGTTGTACTACAAATTTGTATTTTTTTATGTAAAAAATGTATATTTTGAACTATTCTAAAAATCTGTCATTTTTCAGCTTTCACAAATGATTGAAAATCGGATTGAACCATTAGATTTATCTCATGACAATTAGTAATAAAAATATTTTATTAAGAGACAAAGAAAATAAATCGTACTGTATGGTGATATGTATATTCATTAAATTACAATGTTATTTTTAAAAATTCAGTATTGTACCTGAGTACTACATAGTAACTATCAACACAGGTAATCAAAATGTGAAATTTAAAAAATCTGGCCATGAAATTTATTTATTTGCAGTTTAATGAGTGATAGTGCTTATTTTGAAAATTAACTAATAGAAGCCTACTGTAAAAAAAAAACATTATAGATAATTGAGAATTTTTACATAATCTCAATAATATATAACGTAAAATTTGACTCAACTGTGCATGTGTACGAATGGTTATTTCGAAATAGTATAAGCTTTGTTCAAACAAGAATCCCTGATAGTATAAAATTGTCAGGAGCATGCTCAGTATGATTTAAGGAGGTATATATTTATCTCGAAATAAAAAACTCGACTAATTTTATGAATTTTTTTCTGCGAAACTATAAAAGATATCAAACCACCGTTTTCTGGTGGTGAAAGAATAGACTTTGAACTTCTTTTAGGAATTTTTATTTATTACTTTTGGTGGAAATTGTCAGACAATTTCCACCAAAAGTAATAAATAAAAATTCCTAAAAGAAGTCCATAGTATATACAGAGTGTCCAAGATAACTCTGTATGCATGGGGATCCCCGGAATTGTTAGAGATACGACCTTGGTTAAATTAGATAAAAGTTGCCTCATTAGTAGGCGAGTTTAGTCATTTTTTGTTTTTTCCAAAAAAATTCTTAGGTTACTAGATATTTACAAAAAAGCAAATTTTGCTGTTTTATATTTTCGCTTGTAACTCTTGCATGCAAAACGATACATTATTTTGGTTTGCACTTTCTTAAGACACTTTTTTACACAGAATTTCCAGAAGTGTCTAGAATTTTTGTACCATCTACCGTTTTCGAGATTTATGACGCACTTTTCATTTTTCTTATGTAACTAATATTTCAATGTAGTGTCACTAAAAAGATATTTTTTCTCTCTTTCCAATCATATAACATAGACCTACTTTATTTTAAATAATAACATGGAAAATTGAAAAAAATCAATTTTGCAAAGTAATAATTTATTTTTTGTAAAAATCTAGTAACTTAAGGAATTTTTTTGGACAAAACAAAAGATGACTAAACTCGCCTAATAATAAGGCAACTTTTATCTAATTTAACCGAGGTCGTATCTCTAACAGTTCCGGAGATCCCCATGCATACAGAGTTATCTTGAACACTCTGTATACTTCAAATCAAACTTCCGCATGCTCCTATCAGTTTTCTATCTGGAATTCTTGCTGGACACTAAAGCTATGGACGTTATTGTTTTTGATACTATGTGAAAATATTCTCTTTCGTTGCATGATTTTGTAAAAATATATTTATTATTTTAGTAACATATAGATATTTTGTAAATTCTTTGAGATGCAATTCTGAATAATATTCTTTTTCTGATATATAATTCGTGCAACATACAGTTTCTAATTTAACAATCAAAATATGTAATATTGAGTGTGTATAAAAAGGACTGTACATTTTTATTTTAGAATTAATGTTTATACATAAATAATTGTAGTTTCTATACTTGATATGTGCTGTAATATTAATTTTTTCTATGTATCAAGTATCACTTATTCAGTGATAAAAGAATTCCTTTTATCACATATCGTCTATATTGGACGCATTTTCATCTTTATATATATATATAAAACTGAAGATCGAAAAATTTAGAAGAAGCATCCAGTTTTTGTTTTTTGTTTTTATTCGTTTAGAATTTGTTTATGAAAAAAAATTGTAATATGTACTGATAGAAATTATAATTCTATTAATTAATTTTATAAGTTATAAAAATAGAGAATAAAAATTTTTTTTTAAGATAATTAGATATCAATGCGATTTCGGTGCGACTTTTAAATTTTTTTGTTTTCATTCAAAATTATATATTACGAATTTTATTTCGTAGTTATTAAATATTCTATGCAGAATTTAACTCAATTCTGATATGAATCCATTATTTTTTTAATTAAATACACTTGGGTTATTACCGATTTTGTATATAATTATGTACTGGTGAAAATAAATAAGATAAAAAAGATTCTTTATTTTTTTATTTAGTATATAGTAATTATAATAATTTATTTAAATCCTTTTGATATATATAGATTATTTAATTTCTTACAAATATATATATTTAAATTGAGAGAAATTTTTTTAGAAATGTATTTTTTATTGTTCAATAAAGTTCTTAAAAACAGATGCTGTGTTGTATTTATATTTTCCCCATTCACCCAAAATTAGTTCACCCCTAAAACCGCCCATAGAGAAGGGCCACAAAGCTGTCAAAATTTCGACAAACTTGTTTTGCCCCTTCTAGCAGAACTAAATTTTACTAATTATTATTAATTATTATCCATTACTATTAATTATCATTATTAATTACTATTAATTATCATTATTAATTACTATTAATTATTATTAATTACTATTGATCTGTAATAAATCTAAAATCTTTAATTGCAAATATCTCGAAAACGGCTGGGAATTTCGCAAAAATATCAAAATTTGCCGTCCCCTTACGAACCCTTAGATAAACCAGGTACGTACTACAACATATCCAAAAATCAACCTCCTAGGACACCCCCTTATTAATTAAGTCAAGCCCCCAACAAAACTGATGAAAATATTGAAATTGAAATTTTGGTGAAATGTATTTTTCTTATTGTTGAATAAAGTTCTTTAAAAATAGATGCTGTGTTGTATTTATTATTTTCCCAATTTCATCCCTTAAATTTAGTTAAAATCTTTAATCGCAAATATCTCGAAAACGGCTGGGAATTTCGCAAAAATAACAAAAATTTGCCACCCCCTTACGAACCTCTGGATAAACCAGGTACGTACTACAACATATCCAAAAATCAACCCCCTAGGACATCCCCTTATTAATTAAGTCAAGCCCCCCAACAAAACTGATGAAAATATTGAAATTGAAATTTTGGTGAAATGTATTTTTTCTTATTGTTGAATAAAGTTCGTTAAAAACAGATGCTGTGTTGTATTTATGTTTTTCCCAATTTCATCCATTAAAATTAGTTAAAATCTTTAATCGCAAATATCTCGAAAACGGCTGGGAATTTCGCAAAAATAACAAAATTTTGCCACCCCCTTACGAACCCATAGGATAAACCAGGTACGTACTACAACATATAAAAAATTCAGCCCCTTACGACACCCCCTTATTAATTAAGTCAAGCCCCCAACAAAACTGATGAAAATATTGAAATTGAAATTTTGGTGAAATGTATTTTTTCTTATTGTTGAATAAAGTTCGTTAAAAACAGATGCTGTGTTGTATTTATGTTTTTCCCAATTTCATTCCTTAAAATTAGTTAAAATCTTTAATCGCGAATATCTCGAAAACGGCTGGGAATTTCGCAAAAATAACAAAATTTGCCGTCCCCCTTACGAATTCCAAGATAAACCAAGTACGTACTACAACATATGCAAAAATCAACCCCCTAGGACACCCCCCTTATTAATTAAGTCAAGCCCCCAACAAAACTGATGAAAATATTGAAATTGAAATTTTGGTGAAATGTATTTTTTCTTATTGTTGAATAAAGTTCGTTAAAAACAGATGCTGTGTTGTATTTATTTTTTTCCCAATTTCCTCCCTTAAAATTAGTTAAAATCTTTAATCGCAAATATCTCGAAAACGGCTGGGAATTTCGCAAAAATAACAAAATTTGCCGTCCCCTTACGAACCGCCGATAAACCAGGTATGTACTACAACATATCCAAAAATCAACCCCCTAGGACAGCCCCTTATTAATTAAGACAACCCCCAAAACTTTAAAATCTTTAGTCGGAAATATCTCGAAAACGGCTGGGATTATCGTAAAAAAAACAAAATTTTCCGTCCCCTTACAATTACCAGGTACGTACTACTACAACTGTGATAGAAATACAGAAAAAATCTCAATTTTTTTATTGATACATTTTGATGCATTGATACATTTTGATACATTTTTTTTTATACACAAATTTGTTAACTTTTTATCACAGTTTCGAGGGTTGACTTAATTAATAAGGGGGTGTCGTAGGGGGTTGATTTTTGGATATTGTGTAGTACGTAGCTGGTTTGTAGGGGTGTTGGACTGTTAGGGGAGGTGCAAATTTTCTTATTTTTGCGAAATTCCCAGCCGTTTTCGAGATATTCGCGATTAAAGATTTTTTTTGCAAACATTAATAATTAATAGCCGGGGGGTCGTACGGGGTTGGGAATGTTATAGCAACACGAGTTTTGCGGAGCAGATTTCGTTATTTTTGCGTAATTTGCAGCCGTTTGCAAAATACTCGCAATTTTAGTTTTTGAATTTTTATACACAAATTTGTTAACTTTTAATCACAGTTTTTGGGAGTTGACTTAATAATTAAGTCAACCCCCAAAATTTCGAAAATTTTGAAAAATTTACTTAAATTTAATGGACGCGCTATTATTTTTTTAATATTTGAGGTACTGGGGAAAAATCAAAAATATACAGTTATTTTTGTTTAAAGACTATTGAAAAATAGAAAGAAATACATTTATTACGAAAAAAATAAGCATAATACGTATATAACTTTATTATTTGGTTAATTACATTGTTAACTATGTGTGATTAAGTTCGCAAAACACATTTAATTATCTTGTTAACTTAACAATGTAATTAAACAATAATAATTTAATAATCAAATTAATTAAAACTTATAAAAGTGAATTAAAATAACACAAATTTAGTAACTTAATCACATGATTAACCATGAAATTAAGTTCGGAAAACACATTTAATTATCTTATTAACTTAATCATGCGTTTAACTATGTGATTAGATTAACAAAACACAATTTAAAAATAAAATCACAAAGAAAGTGTATTAAAATTTCTGATAGAAATACAAATTTAGTATCTTAATCGCATGTATAACTATGTGATTAAGTTGTCAAAACACACATAATTAACTTGTTAACTTAATCATGTGTTTAACTAAGTTAATAAAATATTAAAACATTGATTAAACAAATAAAAACATAAAAAAGTGAATTAAAATTCCTGATAAAAATACAAATTTAGTAAGTTAATCACATGATTAACTATACGATTAAATTGTTAAAATAAACTTAATTATCTTGTTAACTTAATCATGTGATTAACTTAATTATTAAATAGTTAAAACATTCCTCAAACAATAAAAACATTAAAAAAAGTTAATTAAAATTTCTGATAAAACAACATTATAGAAATACAAATTTAGTTAACTTAATCATATTGTTAACTATATGATTAAATTGTCAAAACACACTTAATTATCTTGTTAACTTAGCAATGTAATTAATGATGTAATTAGTTTATCAAAACACCCTTTAATAATTTAAATAATTAATACCATAAACGAAAAAATTTCATAAAAATAAAAACATAAAATACAAATTTACTAACTTAATCGCATTGTTTACTATGTGATTAAGTTATCAAAACACACTTTATGAGTATTTAATTCTCTCCGGTTACAATTTTTCTCCAATCAAATTTCTTCTCTCTTCATATTATTTCATCTCCCCCATCTCAAATTTCTGTAACAAAAAAGAAAAATCCCACATTAAATATTCTCTCTATAACCAAATAAATATTTACTTAAAAAATGCAAATTAATTAATCTAATTATCTCACCTTATCATTCAATATTTATTGGAAATATTTCATTAATCCAGGTGAAGTGATAGGTTTGTGCCATTGTGTCCCACGGTCGGCGTAGTGTCCCCGGTCGGCGTTGTACATCTATTCTTTCTTCATGAGCCCTTAAATGTGAGAAATGAAAGTATAAAGTTCAGTACTTAGTTTAATAAATAAATCATAATTTGTCGAAAGAAACGGCCGAGATAGATTTTAGAATAAAATAGAAAAATTTCGAACAGTTAGTAAAGAAAAAATTCTTATGTGATAAGTTATAAAACATTATAAATATGTAGTTTATAATTATTTTGTATTCTTTTTAACAATGACGCGCGTTTCGATTTTGCGTCTCGCTTTTATATTCTTTTGTGGGACTGTGATTGATTCTGATTGGCTGGTTTGCATTGTTACAAGAATCAAGCATGTTCCAGGGAATAGTATAAAAGCGAAACACAAAATTGAAACCATGGTCATTGTTAAAGACAATAACGAAGCTGACACACAAGGGAATTTAATAAGATTAGGAATTTAATCGTAACTTTATTTAACTCAAAACACAACGCGTTATAATATATGTAAATCGAAAAATTTATTTAACAATGAGGAAAAATATAATCACAAACAAATATGACGTAAACGAAAAACACGTGATATTTGGATAAATAAAATTTGTACAGTAATGTTAAGAAAAAATTTATAATAAATAATTATAACTAATTTCATTTAGCAATAATATTTGCTATAAATTTCGCACGAGTGATCTATGCAACCAAAATAACATGCCTGCATTCCGGGTTGCATAGAAATGCTTTAACAATCAATTTAAGTAATAGAAAATAATAAGTAATGATTGAATTTATAAGCACATAGCGTAAATAGAAAACTGAATAAAATCATTAAAAATCTTACCTTAATAAACTTAAAATGGGGCCACAATTCATCAATTGAACAGCAGTCTTCATGTAACACTGCACAAATCTACCATTTAATATTTACTTTAACAATGCACAAATATGCGCCAAATAAATCAAAATTAATTGCGACCAAATTCGGCAGACAAAAACAAACTGAAACACATGCGCATTACCTATGCAATTATAATAATTATACTTATAATTATAGATGGCACTGTAATGTAATAACAAAACAAATATTTAATGTAAAAAATAAATAATACAAATATAAATATATAAACAAAACAATTATAAAATATTTTTAAGACATGTATAAATTTCTTGTTTCTGAAATAGAAAAAAATACCTTTATTGTTTGACAGTTCGATTTGACGTTGACGTAAACATGTGGGCTGTGTTTTCCTATATAAAAACGCAGAACAAGGATGGGATTGGCAGTGATTGTACTGTGGCCTTCCATATGTTGAGTTTTAAATTTAGTGTTTAGTGCATATAAAATGAGAAACAAATTAATATATTTTATAGCATTTTTAACGACATGTTCCGCATTACAAATTCTGAGAGAAAGGGTTGGCATTAAATTAATTTTTTTTCTGAAATTTGCAACCTGTTGCACAAACTTTACTTTTGTTTTTTGCTTTTTTAATTTTAGAAAATACATAAAGCTAAAGATCTGACCGATTCACAAGTTCATAAGTTAGCAACATTAAGTAACACATCACATATTGATATAATTTTAGATAATATTTTAATTCCAAGAGTAGTAGGAACGAAAAATCACAAACGAGTAAGAAATTACATTGTAAACGAATTACAGCAACTAAACTGGAATGTTGAACTGGATGAATTTGAAGATGTTACGCCTAATTTTGGTAAATTAAAATTTGCAAATATTATTGCAACTTTAGATCCAAATGCGAAACGATTTTTGGCACTAGCTTGTCATTATGATAGTAAATACACACGGGAAAATAATTTTGTTGGTAAGTTTATTTTTTGTTTCTTTTTCTAGTTACCGAATACTTTTCTGTATATTTTTTTTACATAATCATATGTTATTGATTTTTTTTTCTAATATCACATCATAAAATCTAATAATTATTGTTCCGGTAGATCAATGTCAAAACAATTGTTTTATTTGAAATTTACATAATTATGAAAGACGTATGCTTTGTTATAAAAATAGTTACGTCTAATTTATATTATTTATCTCGAAATTAGTTGTAGTATCTACTAGCTTGTAAAAACGCAATAAAAATCTGTTAAGGATCATTATGTTGACTAACAACTGATAAAACTAAAATTGTGTTGCATTAATAATTATTGTTTTAGGTGCAACTGATTCAGCTGTACCATGTGCAATGCTAATAAATCTAGCTGCACAACTAAAACCACATCTGGATCAATCGAAAAATCAGGACGTTAGTATTAAATTGATATTTTTCGACGGCGAAGAAGCATTCCGGCAATGGGGTCCCACAGATTCGATTTACGGTGCACGTCATTTAGCAAACCTATGGGAGAATGCAGTATCGATAACACGTAACAATGAGCAAGTAAACGAATTGAATCGTTTGGATATGTTGGTGCTGTTAGATTTACTCGGTACACCCGATCCGAAATTCTACAGTTATTTCCCGGAAACGGAGAAATGGTACGTTCGTTTAGCTGATGCCGAAGAACGTCTGGCTGATATGGGTGAATTGCGACAGTATTCGCGTGGTCATCCGCAGCAGACGTACTTTGCAAAACGTTCGGTGCGTTCACATATCGAAGATGATCATATACCGTTTATGATTCGAAATGTACCCATTCTACATCTGATTCCTAGTCCATTTCCGGATGAATGGCATACGCCGGCTGATAATCGGAATGCAATCGATATGCATACGGTTGAGAATTTGAATAAAATTTTACGGGTATTTGTTGCCGAATACTTAAATTTGAAGATTTAAAATATTAACAGTCCCCGACTTACGTATATTTAAATTTATCCTTACGTAGATCGGAGCACCCACTTCCAACATTCCCCCATTTTATAAAAATATTATATAGTAGACATTTAAAAACAAAACAAAACGGATATTAAAAGTCTTTTTAATTACTTTATAGTAATTAATTGAACTTATAGTGACGTATTTATTTTTAACAGTAACGTATTTTTTAAATATGTAATTACTTTTATTAAAGTTTTAATCTATGTTTTATAGAATTTTATGCTAGATTTATTTATATTCATTTAAAAATAATGAAATGAGTGTTAATATTTTTTATTTGCAAACTAAAATGGTTAAAAAATCAGTTTGGTTTATTAGTTTATGAAAAGAACAGCGAATATTTCATATTTTCGTGGTAACAAATAATAACCGAACTTTTCAGTTAACTCGTACTGAAATATTACTTGTTCCTGAAAAAAGTTACTATGATTACCATTTCGGAATATATTTCTTATAGCATAAAAATGATATTTTATTATTTACATTTTTGTGCTATAAGAAATATATTCCGAAATGGTAACTTTTTTCAGGAACAAATAATAAACATTTAATATTGATGCTTGATTGTGTAATTAAACATCAATATTAGATGTTTATTATATTTTCATTTTACAGTATTTAAATACTTTTAACGAATAACGGTATTTATTGATGAATATTCAAAAAAAAAAAAAAAATTACGAGACCTCAAATTGTATGTAAGTCGAGGACTATTTTTATTTTATTTTTTTTCGAGAAATTTGCATTTTATTAAAGCCAAATAAAAAGTGAAATTGTATAATTACTGTTTCTAGTCTAATTGTACATTCCAATTACAGAGTTAATGGTACCAGCATATTAACTATAAAAAGTATTATAGATAAAAGACAAAGAATTTATGTAGGTGGAAACTCAATTAACGAAAAATATTTTTTATATTTTTGTTATGTTATTATGAAATGCATTATAATGAAATTTTACATAGTGACTATTAATTTTTTTATTAAATATATTTATAAGAGAAATTTTGTACTTATATTTTAAGGTTGTGAATTAAAAATATGCAAATTTCTCAATTAAGGCTTAAAAACAAAAATAAAAGATGTTGAAGTATATGGAAATACACATATCACAACAACATATAAATTACATATCAGAACTATTGTTGTGAAAATATTTAAAAATATTTATTGTAAAATTGTATTTATGGATACTTAAAAAACAAATAAATAATTTATGAATATTTAAATGTATGACTTTTTTTATAATTTAACCCGTTATCTTTGCAGAAAATTAAATCACAAGTGACTATATAACACTAGAAATTTTCAAAAATATTTCTATATTAAATATTTACTTCAAATGTATTGACAAAATATTTATGTAATGGCAGAGATCAGATTTATAGCACAAAAATTGATTTCTAATAATGGAATAACTAACCGAGCATTCAAATTAAGCAGGCTTTAAATTCATAGTTAAATTTGATAGAATATATAGATTGAACCACTTGTTAATGTAACCAGTACACAAAATACAGAAAAAGTGTCATTTTAATCAAATATTTAATTTAACCAATTACCGAATAATTTTAACCGACATTCGAAATACTGGACCATTTCTACTTATTTGAGATTTTTGTAACAAAAGAATAACTAGTTTATTTTAAAATAGTTTTGTTTCTAATCGAAAAATACACTTTTTTTGATAAATTTTCTTCTAATTTAACAGTAAAAAAAATCTTTCAGAACTCATTATATAAAATAAAACGGCTTTAAGTTTAAATTTCTTTTTATGATCTAGTTACTTATTTGTTCTATTTACTGTAAATGTTATTTGTATCATTTATTAATACAGAACTGTAACCTAAAGCCGTTTTATTTTTTTTATGCTTGTAATGATTTTTTAAAATAAGCATTTTTAAAAATTTTATGTTCTTTTTGTGCATATAAATCCAATCTTTCTCTAGTAATTGCTATGTCTATAGTAGATTGTATTAAATGTTAAAATGTTTGTTTAGAAATCTGTCAAACATTAATAAATGTTTTAGTAGTAATGTAATTGATATGTTATAATTCCATTAATGATTTATTTGCAAAAAAAATATTTATAATGAAAACACTTGTTTCATATAACAATGCACACAATTTTTAATAGCAAATAAACTGATAGTACCTATTTATATTACACAAAGATTCTAAGATCATGATGTTTCAAGTTGGTTGTAACGAACATATATGTATATATAATCAAATTTGGAATGATTTTCGTCCAACTAAATAAATAATACTGTCTACTAAATACTACAAACATTTATGAAATATAAAATAATTATTATATTATGCCACAAATTTAAATAAGACGACTGCAATGCACCTTTATTTTTTTACAGAGAAATTTAAATAAAAAAATAAAGGTTATATATATTTGTATACAAATATTGGCCCAAAATTACCAAAACAAAATTCTACCTATTTACAATAAATAATTACATTACAAACAGAAACAATAAAAATTTTGTGCTACATTCAAGTGTGTTTATAAAAAATGCAAAAATACATGTTTATTTTACTGTTTTTTTTTTTAGAATTAAACTTGTACACCTTCACCTTATTCACAAACGATTTTCATCAATCAATAATTTACATTTATATAAATTTCAAATATTAACAATAAAAGGGGGATATTGATGAAAAATCGTTGTATAAAATAATATAATTTTTTTGTTCGTTACTAAACAGCAGTTAATTTTAAAGAATTCTTACAAATTAAATATTGCATTATTCATTATAATATATGGTTTTTTTTTTCTTTCTCTTTTAAATACTTACACGACTCGTAAAATTTTTACAATAAAATTATATTTGAAAATTTTAATTGAACGATAAGATAAGTAAAATTAAAACTATTTAGTAACAAACAATGTTTACGTACATTATTTAATTTCCTTTTTAATAACTTAAAATGTGTCAACATCTGATAAAAATCTCTACATTAAAGTAAGTTAAAAACAATCGGAAGATAATTTTACATCACAGGAGAGTAATTTAGAAATTTCATTATATACTAGTACATATTTTATAATAATATATGTAAACTTTTATATTATTCACTAAATATTGAAAATATATTCAAACAAAATTATTATTTTCCCTAATTAAATTTGATATTTAATTTTTTTATACGTTATAATTCAATCCAATTATATTTAGTAAATTAATAAAAAAATATATAAAACAATTAGTAATTAAGTACGAAATGTTTATATAATATACAATATTTACATATTTTCCTAAAACAAAAAAGTTCATAATACAATTTGAATTAAATAAATGTTATATATTTTTAAAAGCATTTTATTAAAAAATATGTATTAGTTATCATATAACTAGAAATTAATTGTTTATTTCACAACTCAAAACTTACGTATAATAACATTTTTAGTTGAGAAAAATTAAATGGTATACTTTAAAAACAATTATAAAATTAATGGTTGGTATTAAAAACTCTGTTTATTTAATACCGGTTTTAAAACAATGGAACTGTCATAAGATCAGAATTAATTAATTGAACTAAAACGCCAAAAAATCGAACTTTTAGTATTAGCCAATAAGGGTCTATATCTAAATTTATTTCTTTATAATTAAAATAGTTGTGCATTTTATGCACAAAAAATATTTAAAAACTTAATACCAGACAAGAACTGAAATCAATTTGAATATATCAAATTATCAATACGATAATCCGAATGATGCTGATTACTGTTCGCAAGTGAATGATGATGATGTAAACGATTACGCTGATGAGCCAAATCATGACGATAATGATATCGAAAATGATTTAGATACCAGTGATAATATGGTTAAACAACCTAATATTGTGTCACAAACTTATGTATCCTATGCAACTCATGCTAAGAAAGTCCGATTAATGAAGAAATTAATGAAGACAGAGTAAAGGTGCAAAATGAAAACTTTGATAATGTTTATGATCGTGTACTCGTAAAATTACCTAGCAGAATGGCACAGGAGTGTATCCGTCAATTGGTATTCGTTGCAATGTTACATTTAGCAAACGAGAAAAGATTAAATCTTACAAATGATATTCAGATCGGTTACATTACTATTTCAACAGCCGATTTACAAAGTATTTTAAACCGTCAGTAATATCAAGTTTAATTGCAGTAAGATTTTTTCTTGTAAAACTGGGTTGTTACATGTATTTTTGTGTATTTTAAATTAAGATTTTTATATCAATTTTTTTTTATTCTAATTTATATTTTAAAGTTTTTATAAATCCAAGTTTATCGACACCTAAACGGTAAAAAAGGTTCCATAATTTTAATTTGTTTCAGATTGTATAATAGTTTTAAAGCAAAGATAAAATACTTAAATATGTGTTTAATTATTTTGTTAAGATAATTTTTTTGTAATAATAAAATCGAATGTAATTTGAAAATATATTATACTGCTATTATATTTTATATTTACATTTTATAATAAAAAAAAAAATAAAAAAAAATAATAAGTTTTCAATGTTTATAACTTTTAGTTAAATATTAATAGTAGGAAACTATTTATTCCTATTAACTATAAAACGTATGCAACTGTCGGAGCATGTGTAATAATGAAAAATAAAAATTATATTATTGTAAATTGATTTGTTGGTATTTTGGAACCAACTTAATGATCTTGTAATTTAAGATTTAAAAAAAATTATCATAGTAATTGTATTTTAATATTACTGAATATGTAAATAAAATTTTGAAAAATTAACTCTGTTATGACATTATTCCTGATAAAGAAAAATGCATTGGCCTTGCCGGAGTTTGAATCCGGGATCATTTGCTTTTGGGGTTCACTCCACGGCAAGGTCAATGGATTTTTCTTCATTTAAAAATTAACTAATGATTTAATTAGTTCATCGAAAAAAATTAATGGCGATTTAAGCAAAAACAAAATATATAATACACCATGTGTAATTAAGTAATACTTTTGTATGTAGCCGTAAATGTTAAGTTGCGAAATGAACAAATTATTTTATAAATTTTATAAAAAAAAAAAACAGAATTAAAAATAAATTATAAATGATAAATTCATATATCTACTTACTATAGTTGGTCACTCTATTCCTGAAATATATATTTTTTTTTTCAAGTGCTGCCGTCACATCTAACAGCTGCACAAATTTAAAATTAAACTATTTTATATGTATGCATCCAATTCTTCACTTTTACATGCATCAAAAATACAAAAAAAGTGTACTTAAATCAAATAAATCTAAATCAATCATATTTTATAATCGAAAATGCAACGACCAAATCTATATATTATAATTTAGCTAAATTGTTAATTTTAAAGTAATCAAATTTTACATTCAGAATTATTAATTTTTTTTATAGAATATTGTTATATGTAAAATCTATTTTATAAAATGAATTATTATTGTGGGCGTATGTAAGTGTTGTTGCATTTTTTTTTTGTAGAAGAAAAAAAAAGGAATGAAATCTATTTAGAAATATCGTGATATACAATACTAGTTTTTTTGTTTTGTTTAGTTTGGAAATATATAATATAATCTACGTACATTCATACATTGGACGCATTTAATCACAAATTAATATTGCTTGCATTTTAAACCATTCCTAACAATTGCACCAATTGATATGCTTATTAAAGTGAAAAGAAATGATATTTGAGCGGTATCTACATCAGCCATCCATTTGTTATGTTTCTCGGCTCTAGTTCAGATTTATAGACCGCTTACACTAACAGTACGGGTTACGTGTTCAATTTTTATTTGTACAGACACGGTCTAGTCTAGTTTCAATCATAATATGATATATAATCATTGTTAATGAAAAATTATTTTACTATTCGTCGTTTATTTTATAAGTATAAAATATAACTCAAACATCAAAATGATTTTTAATTTATTTAAAAAAAAAACATCAACTTCATGCAGTAATATTATAAGATGTTGATTTGATGTTTCATACCGCATAGAAATGAAGTTGAAAAAAAGAATTTTATTTTAAATGGTAGTTCTGTTTTCTTTTATTTGCAATATAGAATTTTAGACATATAAAAGTACAAATAGATATAATAAATAATACCGTTAAATTTACTAATTATATATTAGTTCACTGCGAAAGATTTGTGAAACCCTTAGGGTCATCGCAGAAACATTGCTTTAATACAAAAATACTGTTAAACTTTATAAAAGTGTTGGTTAATCTTTTAGGATTATTATAGAAAAAAACATATTATTACGTTATTAACCAAACCTAATAAAATTTTATAATATTTAAATAAATAAATATATATTTTATTTCACCGAAGAAGTGCATATATATATCAATTTTAACAACAGAAACAATATTACTGAATTTTGCCAAAATCACAAATTTTTAACTAAACGGAGATTATTTTAAATAATATTTGACTGAAGCGTAACAAAACATTACTGTATCGGACTGCTGATGTAAATAGGCTCGTAGTGTTCCACAGGAATTATCAAAAACTATTTTTTACACACTTTCTTTTTTCTTCGAATACTACGAAAAACATATTCGACATAATATCTCTTTCTGTTTCACTAACACCTATTATTTTTTTTATTTACAAATGGCAGTTGACACTTCTTTTTTTAAAATTTTATTATACAATGCAATTCGTTCAATGCTATATATTTATAATTATTTTTTCACTTAAAGTCTTCTTTTCGTTAGGAAGATAAAAAATATGCGTTGATTGACAGGTTTTTTGCTAAAGTTTGCAACATTTGTTGTAAAAAAAATTTGTGTAAGAGATTTTAAACAAAATGTCATTTATCCGGAATGTTTTATTTGTCGTTTTTATATTAAAAATATTGGCTAGTCAATACTGTCAAGTTAATGTAAATGAAATATCAGTCTCATCTCAAAATCTGATTTTTGTATAATATATAAACGAAAACAAATATAAAAATTTTACTGAAAATATATTCAATGAAGTATCATCTCATTGTCTTTTTTTTTTTTTATCAAAGAACTGTTTTGTACTAGTATTTATTGCGAACGTAAAATTTAGTTAAAATATATAAAAATATAAATTTCAACAATAATATATAATAAATTAGTAGAAACAAAATGAAAAAATAATAAAAGTGAACTAAACAAACCTTACCCTGTAAGTTTTGTTAACAATATGTGTTACACACAATAAATGTTGCCAACTGAAGCTAATTGAAAATTGCGTCCTACCTATTCGCTTGCCATTTAAATTTACTTTTCATTATCCACTGTTGACCTAAACTATTGTCACATTCTCGTAGAAGTGGTAAACTTGGATCTTGTGGATCCGGCTTCTGAAGACAATTGCCGGTGTTCAAATGTCGTATTGTTTTGTCCTAGAAAATAAAGTTTGGACAGTTAATATTAAATTTATGGTGGAATTCTGAACAAAACTGTAAACGTTACAAAAGTATGTAGATTTTCAAATATTTATTTAAAAAATATGAAAACTGTTTATAAGATCATTTAGACTTTAAAATGTTAAAAAAGTATTTAATTTATAAAACTGGTTTATATTTGATAGATAATAAAAGCAAAAATTAACACTTAACACTCCAACCGGCAGTGTCACTGCCAGAATTTGGCAACGTATGCAACTAACATTTGTGGAAAAATCATGTAAAAATAACAGTAAAATATGAATACAAAATTTTTTTGTACTCCTTGTTGTGTTTATTAAACATTTATAAATATTATTACTAATAAAACGTATGCAACGTCTTTTTCAATCACTTCGAAATGACAAAAATTTGTCTGAAGTTGGCTACAAATCACTGTAAAATTCTGAGTGATACATGTTAATATTGAAATCTTGACAGCTTTTAACTAAAAGTGCTCTACATCAGTTTCTTGACTCTGATCAAATCACTATATTGACGAGCTCCTAAAGAGTGAAACACGTATCTATGATTAACTGGCCAGTCATTAATACTGTAACAAGACAGTTCTGGGCCATGTGGTTATTGTGATTTGTATTTCTAAAAGACTAAGTAATTTTGTATCTATTAGATTTTGCCCTAGTGACAGATTTATGTATTAGAGTTCACGGCAAGCCACTTGGCCACTTCAAGATATTTCTTTGAAATATTTTGAAGTATTTTAGATTTTTTTTGTTGTTATTTGAAAAGTTACAATTTTAGTTTTGAGAAAAAAGTATGTTTTTCTCTCTGTTGAATCAGTTCAGTTCACGCTCGCCTCCGCTTAAGTTAAGTTCGCTTTTAAGTCCGCTTCGAGTGCCAGAGGCCTCGAGATCGCTTTAGTTATTAGTTTATTAATTATTAGTTCGCTTAAAGTTTATATTTGTAATTTCATATATATTTCACTTTGTTTTCTGTTCTTTGTATATTTCTGTAATTTGGTTTTTGTGTTATTATTTAATAAAAACATAAATTAAATAATTGTTGATCACTACTTGTACGCACGCTCCTGTAAAGTTAATAAATATATGCAAACCGATTATCGTGTTACAATGGCGCAGTCGGTAGGATAATTATTTGGGTTAGTAGTGATCAACCATAAACGCAAATTTCGAAAAAAAAAAAAAAAACGCGAGTGAAGTGTATTACGCGACAATATAGTGAAATGTATTACGCGACAATATATGGTGCTACCGCCGATAGTGTTCGTGGGTCATCCATATACACAAATGAGAATGTGTCGATTTCGGTATTACCGTGGTACGCAAATACCGCATATAAACCGGCTACCGCGACAAATATAAACTTTACGGCTTTATTAGACGCTGAGACTACGTATCTCAATTCCGTACCTGTGTATGAAGAAACTGCCGTAATGTCCAGCCTCATCGTCAGCGAAAACGCTAAAACCGCCAGCGAAAACGCTAAAACCGCCGTCGTATCCAACGACACCGCCAGCGAAAACGCTAAAACCGCTATCGTACTCTGCAGTACCGCAAACGAAAACGCGAAAACCGCCGTCGTATCCAACGACATCGCCAGCAGAGATATCGAACCCGCCGCCGTATCCAACGCTACCGCCAGCGAACTCACTGAAACCGCCGTCGTATTCAACGACATCGTCAGCCGAGATGCTGAACCCGCCATCGTGTCCCGCAGCACCGCCAGCAAAGACACCGAATTCGCCACCGTATCCAGCGGTATCGCCAGCAGACGCGCTACCGCCAGCAAACACGCCGATACCGTCGCTGTTAGTATACAATTTGTAGATTTGTGTTTGTTTTTCAAAAGTTACAATTTTAGTTTTGAGAAAAAAGTATGTTTTTCTCTCTGTTGAATCAGTTCAGTTCACGCTCGCCTCCGCTTAAGTTAAGTCCGCTTAGAGTGTCAGAGACCTCTAGAATCGCTTTAGTTGTTAAAATTAATAATTGTTTGGTCACTACTTTACGCACGCTCCTGTAAAGTTGATAAATATACGCTAACCGCTTGCACGTGTTACAATACATAGCCTTAAAAAGCCGATTCAATGATTAAGTAACTTGTGAAATTTTGGAGAAAAAAAATAAAATCTCAACATTTTGAGTATTATTATTAACTTGAATTACCTGTTCATCGTAGACCCATGCTTGGTTCCCGCCCATTCCATGGCATCGTACTAATTTGACAGGTCCATGACGACTTGATGCATCCAAGCAATTATCATCGGACATGATTTGTTTTCGTTTCGTATAGGCAAACACTTGATTACCACCTAGATCGTGACAGTATGACATGCCTAAATTCTCACCCGACTTACGACCCATTGTATCAAGACATGTCTTCGTTTCCATGTTTCTTACCTAAAAAAGAAAAAATAACTTGGTAAATTTTCTAATATTGTTTGTGTTTCTTTACTAAAATAGCTGAAAACACTATTAATTAAATTGATTTGAATGTATTGAATAAGCTATTACTTACATCGCCCAAATAATAATAATCTAATGGCATTTGAGATTCTGGATATACATTTTCTAAATACCATCTGAAGCTCTTGCATTTTAATTTATTTCTAAGAGCTTTTCTATCGGATACATCGCCTACATCGACACTTCGAGCACCTAATACAGAAACAAAAATCAATTCGTTAATTCATATTTAACATATTATTAATTAAAACAAAATATATAGTTGATTAAACTTATAAAACGATATACAAGCAATATTAAATATTCTAAAAGCAATTGTTTTTGCACTAGATGTTATAATTCTTATTTATATTATAATTAATCATTATTTCCTTATTCGTTTCAACATGCAGAATGCAAAAAAAAAATGCGACAGAAAAGTTTTATTATTTTTCCGTTAAAAATGAAACTATAAATTCTATAGAAGTGACAAATCGGAGGATTAAAAATGGGATGAGGAAGGATGTAAGAGGGCAGTTTGACAGATACACTTGAAGTAGGAACTTTTAGGTAGATGGAGACAGACGGAATAGTGATTTTTGACGTTTGGAATCACTTGGAATGGAGAACAACTTCAATAATTTCATAGTATTCCTTATTCTAAGAAATAAAATGTCAACAAATTTTTTATAATTTTGTAAAACAATATCATTTTTTATATCAGGGTGGCCAAAACTTTGTGAAAACCAGTTTCCCTGACTTTTCAACAAATGTTTTCCTAGACTTTTATTATTAAACAAATGTAAATTCCTAAGTAATGTGAATCACAAAATATTCATTAAAATAAAGATTTCTAAGTATAGGTGTGAAAAAAATTGAGATACGAATGATTTTAATATATTAAAAGTGAAATTGATTAATTTTTGCCGATATTACAATAATAAAAGTACAAATTTGCAGTGCAAATTTGTGTTTGTAATTTTGTGAATTCGCCAAATAAACTTTTTCCCTGACTACAAATGAAATTCCCTGACTTTTCCCGGTTTTACAGGTTTTGGCCATCCAGTATATTTAGAAAAAAATGTATATTTCAGCCAAATAAAAAAAAAAGACACGAATAAAGTTGATAGCTAATTGAAAAATAAGAAATATTTCTGTAGCATTTTTGTATTAAAAAAAAATGCAATAATTCCATGATATATGTAAAAAAAACAAAAAAAAAATGATCGTTATTCACAAAACTGATAAATATGTAAATCGTTATAAAAACAAAAACAAAATGGACGATTCCGATTATGTGGAGGATTGTTAATTGTTAAGATGAAGAAAACCTGGGTTAATGTTGAAGTAGAAATGTTTCCAGTCGTCTAGCCAGACCTCAGCGAGACGTGCATTGTTATGATTGACGATACGGCTGGTGCCACCGGGAAACGTATACGGCGTTGATTTACGAAACACATGCCCCACATGGGAGCAGGTAGCTATCTCCAAATTGCCACCGCACATCCACACCTGAGATTATTTTTTTAACACCAGCGCAAACACCGCACCGCAGCCAAGGGAAGGATGAGAGAGAAAAAAACACACGTGCAAAATACTGTTTTAAAATTTGGTTACATTTGGTTCTTTCAGTTTTGATTTTTGGTTATTTCCAATTATTATTAATATAATCAATACACATACATACATACAGCATACTAAAATAAATGTGATGGATTACACACTAGAGTCCAATAAAGAATCAAATATGTTAGTTAAGCATTTTTGCTACTAAATTTTATTGTATCAATTTCATAATACTTTATTAGTTTTTATTGTTTAAGTTATTTATATATATATAATCATGCAATTTCTACTCATTTAAAATAAAAAAAAGCGTTAGGTTTTAATTCTGTATTATTTTAATTTAAATTCGACGTCTTGATATACTGAATAATAGTGAAAAAAATACCGAAAAACTCAGCTCAGATCAGCAAATATCAGTAACTTTTTATTTATAGTCTCGTAACTGAGTTCGAAGTGTGTTTGATATTTAGCTATATATAGTGCTTAGCTGAGATTCAAGTGAGCGCACATGCGCAATTCAAATTTTCCTAGTTTAAGATTTTATAACGTGATTGATACTGGTTGACATTTATATTTGAATATTTTATTTTGAAATCAAACAATAGATATCCGGCGAATTGCAATCAATTATCAATGCAAACAATCCAAATACATCTAATATTTTAGGTTATATCATATTTGGAACTTAAGATTTTTAAACGTCACTTTCAAATAAACTGTTTTATTTATCAATACAATTAAATACAATATCAATACATCAATACATTAAAATGTATACAAAGCTAAAGCCAAAAGCTTTTTAATTTTAATATAATGAGTTTTGAAAGATTCTTTACTACGTTTCACTCATTTGTTATCCGAATTATTAAAATTTTATTGTAATATACTTTTGATAAATTTTACTGTTATCAGTATTTACACTGTTAGGCAATAAACTATTATTATTAATAAATATTGTAGAATTAACTTATTTTAAATCTTAAAAGATAAATTTGCCAAGAATAACAAATATTTAAAACTTAATGAATTAATATTTTAATAGTTTTCAAATGCAACAAGTTGATTATTCATTTTCATCTCATAAGTCATTTAAAAAATAGTAACAAAACACCTTAAGTAATTTTAATTAAAAATTCTTATTATACTTTTTGTCATTAAATAAGAAAGTATAATTTTCCTTTTGTACCAACGCCTTTCATTAACAAAATGTAAATAAGTATTTAAATTTATCAAAACAATGGGCCCCAGTAATTTATTTTTCGATTTTTTTTCAAAAACAAAAAACTGTAAAACTAATTTAATATTTTTACTTGTCAATTTCATAAACAAAAGTCAATAAAAGTTAATATAGAATAAAAGCAACAAATTTCGAGTAATTTTAATTAAAAAAAATTTCAGAAACAAAGCTTATTTATAGTTCATTGAAAATGTTAAAAGTTTTAAAAGAATGTTAATAGAAAAATTAACTACATTGTTTACACAAGATAAATGTACAAATGTTTCTTTAAATTATTCTTTGTGAAATATAAATGCTTACACTAAGAACCATTTTACAATCTAATACATTTACGGTTTTTAATTTCATAATCCGAATTAAGAAAAAACGATAAATATTAATCAGTTTTCCGCGTATTAATACAAATGTCGAATTAGAAAATTTACAACATCGATAAACGTCGCATGCGTATTATTCATTTCTCTTATATTTATTTTTTCTATGTAAGCGATAGTGTTTTTCCCATAGACTAAATATAGAGGAGAGACGGGACCTAAGCGTTGAAAAATTGTCGAAAGATGTATGGTACATAAGGTTCAAAATAGTCATAGTATTTAACGTAAAAATCATGTGTTTTTGGTGGGCATCGACCATCTAACATAGTTGGTCAAAAATTTATAATTAATGATTATAATTGTGTCTTAAGTATTTAAGTTACAGTTATTAAACCAAAGGGCCTCTATGCCTTGCGTTAAACACGGTCAGACAGTTAGACAAGGTTGAAAAAAAGGAGAAAAATTATACGGAAAATTCTGGAACCAAAATATAAAAATGGAAAATGAAAACTGAAAGGCAACAAAGAGATCTACACAAAAACAGAAAAAATAACAGACACAACGAGGTGGAGATGAGTGACTTTTTATGAACACATTAAAAGAATGAATAAAGGAAAACTAATGACTTTGACAGAAACCCCAAGACCCATATGACATGGATCAAGGTCAGAAAAGATATAGAAGAAATAAAAATAGATGTAAAAAAGGAGGAGAGAAGAGAAAAATTCAGAGAGAAGATCAGAGGTTTCAAGGGTTTTCAAGAAAAAGCAAAACAGAAGGACAGGAGCCAAATTGAACGGAAGAAAGAAAGAAACAACATAAAGAAAGAATACTGGAAGAAAAGAAAGAAGGGAGAAAAACAATTATGAGGCGTTATTTTATGTGCAATATTAATTAAATTATATAAACATATATTTATAATTTAATTAATATGTATATTATCCGTTGGAAATATTTTAAAAAGTATTTTTTCTAAATACTTTGCAGCTGCTTGTAAACGGATATCAATAAAAAATATTATTAACTATTAATAAAATAATATTTATATTAATATTTTTGCAATATTAAGCATATTATTTAGTTTATATCAAATAACTTATTTCATTGATCTTTTATTCTTAATATTATTTTTATATTATGACACATATGTATATTAATTAATATAATTAAGTTAAAAAAATAATTTATTTGTTTTTTTGTAATATCTACATTTAATAAACAATAAATGTTTGACTAACTGTCCCAAAAAAACGGCTGATCAAGGCAAGCATTTTGAACCTTAACTACTATATAGATCTTTCGACAATTTCTTTCAATGTTTTAGTATAGGCATTACCTGTCTCACCCCTATACCTAGTCTACGGTATATTTAGTAGCAAAATAAGTAACTAACAAATTGATTTAGTGTGTTATTTTTTTTAATCACTGCAATACCTTAATTATATGATTAATTCAAATTGAGCTTTATGTCTACATTACATTAGTATTTTATTTTCATATATATATATTAAAAAAATATATTAGTAGATGAGTTTTTATGAATGGCGATGAAAGGAATTCCCATAAACAAAAAAATCATCCTTGTATTATTGTGTTAAAAAAAAAATCATGCTGAAATGCAACTAACTCCATGGTGGTTAAAAATAACAATTAAAAAAACACAAACAGTGTAATGGGTGAAAAACAAAACAATTGAAATACATGCTTGCAAAAATTATTAAATTAAAAATCAAGTGCATTTATTTTTTTACCTCAAAATAAATTTGTATATCTATCTCGTTATCAAATATGAATAGTATTTCTTTTTTGATATTTTTTATTATATTCTAATATTAACTAATTAAAACTGCTTAATAAGTAATTTTAAGTGAATGTCAAAAGTACTTTAGATAAAAATCACTTTTAAAAGTGAGGTGAAAATTACGGATCAATATATCTTAAAATAGATATTAATTTTTATAAATATCACTGAGATTTTGCATATAATTGAACTAAATACGAAAATAATTTGAAATCATAAAAACAGTCAATCGCCTCAATTCTATAACGAAGTTGCTAAGTTTTAGCAACTTTGTTAATAAATAACCAATAGACACAAATGTAATACTTGTCATTTTTATTTTTTATTTAGAGTCTATTAATATTATTGGTTAATTTTTGTTAGCAACGTTACTAGGACTAACCAACTTTGTTACAAAATTGGGGTGAATATAATATTGGTTTTTTAAAAGTAGTTTTAGTTCAAACACATTTAAAAATGTATATAATGGATTTTTTAGTTTTTTGTTTCAGTTCATCGTAAAAATTCTCCTTTTTTGTTATTAAATTTATGATATTATTATATTTAAAAAATACTTGAGAAGCATTTGTAAAATATATGAAGTAAGATTTTTGACAAGACATTTACAATTACAATAAAGAAATAAAAATTAAATTGAAAAAAAAAATAAAAAACAAAACAATTGTTTAGTAATAAATTAATGAAAACTAGAACAAACCTGTAAGTCTTAAAAAAAGTTATTATTTTATACAGGATGTCTTCATACTTCGAGCAAAGAATTAAAAGGTATATATACTGATCATGGATCAAAAATAATTTTTTGAAAATTCGCAAAACTACGGCTGGTTTACATAAAGTGAACATTTTCAGAACTACTAAAGTAGCGTACTTTATTGACAGCTACATAATCAAAATTAATTATCAATATTACATCACCTATTGCTCAAATGTTCTGCATACAAACGTCGTCGTGCCAATAATGAATTTTGTCTTGCTTCTCCTTAAAGTTACAGCATATCCACTAAATCATTATTACTGTATGCATTCATTTTCATAAACACTGCACAACACTGTACACTCAAAAATTAACAATAAAATAAGACTAACAGTAATCTCTACTGCATCGAACTAAGTAAATTAAATTAAATTATTAATAAGTAATTACACAACATCAGACATTTATTAGGCGTTGGGTAAACAATTATTTGTAGTGTAGTAGAGTTAAATTGGCTATCAACCAATGGGGAAAAAATGTTCACTTTAAATACGATGCAAATTTTTTGTTTCATGATCAGTTGTCCTATAGTATATACCTTTTAATTCTTTGCTTGAAGTATGAAGACACCCTGTATAATTCCCAACTTTTTGGTCTTCAAATAAAACACAATATAACTGATAAACAAATTTCCCGTATAAATTATTATTTTACATCATTTTTTTTATGTAGAAATAGACAAATAAATTAATGTTAAACAATTCTTTTGGTATAAAATTTTAATTTTCCGCCATTTTTACTATTTTATGTCACGCTGTAATTTCGTTTAGATTACGAACATAATAAAGATAAAAAATATTGAAAAGATTAGAAGAGCTTATAAATGGTTATATATTTAAGGCATGTAATAATTTATTAATAGCATATATATTTAAAAAAGGCCAAATTTCATATATTTATAATAAATAAAATAGATATGCAAAATCTCATATTGATAAACAACAATTAATTAAATCAATTATTTATTTATACTAAAATAAAATAAAAGCAAAGCGTATTAGTTATTTAATAAAATCATTTAAAATATGAAATATATGATTTGTTCCCAACCAGCTATCAAACTGGTTTTCAACTGTATGAAGCAATGAACAATTATAAATGGATTCTACACTGACTTATTTGATAATAGGTTGGAACAAACCTATAACTAATACAAAATTAATCAAATAAAAATTACAAGCAAGTTAATAATTTAAAATAAAAAAAACAAAAACAAATGGTCAATATGCAAAATACCAGCATGAAAAAGAAGATGAAATAATGTATGTGTGTGTGTGTGTGTGTTATGTGAAGGGAATTCAAACCTGGATTCATAGCGTAATAGAAATCTCGCCATTCGTCCATCCAAACTTCGGCAACTCTAGCTGCATTATGTAGAACAATACGCGAAACGCCGCCTGGGAATGTATACGGCGATTTATCTCTAAATACATGACCAACATGCGAGCATGGTATGATCTCTAGGATTCCACCGCACTGCCAAACCTTTATTGTACAAAATTCAATCAAAACAATAAACATAAAGTATCATAATATATGGCATTTAAAAATAAATATCCCTCAGCAACGTTTTCCTAAATTTTAAACCTATAAAACTATTTACTAATTATATAACGCAATCAATTCAAAATAAAAAATCCTGTCTATTAATATTATTTCCTATTAAATATTCGAATCCATTCTGTAAATGTAAAATATAATTTATGGAATTATATAAGTACATAATTCAATTATTGTGATTTTTAACAATACAGAATAGATGCGATTATTATTATTATTTTGAAAGAAAAAAAAATGTTATTTTTGAATATGAAGCTTATTCTTAAACCCGGTTGTATCATTGTTCAATGCTTTGTAAGTTAAATCAATTTGTTAACTTGCCAACTGACCAATCAATGTGGTGATTCGAAGACAACTCTCAATCTAGTTGCCTGATTAAGTTAACAATGCTTTGTGCAACCGAGTCTTACCCCCGTATGCATAAACATTTTCGTTAAAAATATCGGTTTGTTTAAATGAAAATTCTTGGATTCTGTGAGAAATCTTTGTATGTATATTGCAACGAAATTTATTACAAGATTCAAGAATTTTAATTTTAACGAATCGTTATTTTTAACGAAAATGTTTATGCATACGAGCTACATTTGTTTGAAAAGGTGTTCAAGAATAAATTAAATAAAATCAATTGAAAATTAAACCTATATTCCGTTGTACGTCATCCAAAAAAGTAACTAAATCTACGACATCATCACTGAGTACTTTATATTCTCATATAATATCTTTTTAACATGTTATGCATGTTGCATCAAATAATATAATTATTGTTTTATTTTTTATAATTTTAAAATTTGTATAACGCATGTTAAATCAAATAAAAATTGAATTATTAAATAATTATTAAATTAGTCCTGAAACAGACTGATTGTTTTTCAAATATATATCAAAGAAAAATCTATTTATTTGCAAACATCACAAAAACAAATGATTTTTTTCTTTAGTGATAAACGTACAATTTAGCAAAAATAATCATCTTTGCCAAGTATAGCAAAAATAAATAGAAATATCAAAATACTATTGTATATAATTAGTACTTATTTAAAATAAAACGGCTTTAGATAATAGTTTTATATTAATATTTATTAATACAAATAACTATAACCAAAAGCCGTTTCATTTTAATATAATGAGTTCTGAAAGTTTTTACTTATTATATTTTTTATATTATTGATAAACAAATTTACTACATTAAATTTTGATTTAAAACTATTCAAATACTTCTCATACATTAACTACAGATATTTTTATATTATTAGGTTTGTCACTAACAATAACGTACAACGGAACTTAAAAAATCGGGCTATAACACTTTTTGCTCAAAATAATTTTTTTAAATATTGTTAAAACTTTGTGAATCACCCAGTATATTCTTAATTTCTTCCAAGCTAAATGTCGAAAAATTTGTATTATAAAGAGAGAAATATATATTAATTGACAATGTCAAATTGTAAATTAATATTTCATTTGCAATTTGATTTTTACAACTCTGTACTTTAGTAGTGCAGTTTCAACTACTGACATTTAGATGTCTGTGTCGTTTAGCAATTGTTAAAGTTATAAAATAACCGCTCATTAAAAATTCAACAAACAAAAACAAATGATTTGTCATCTTGTCTTGAAAAATAAATACCGTAAATTAATACCGTAACGTAGTTAAAAATAAAATAAATTCCTGTATTATAAACACTTTCTATTAAGTCAACAAGAGAATGAGTAGATAAAACATAACAAAATAATAATATGGAAAATAACAATTTGTTTAAAATCAATAAATTGCTAAATAGATAATTCAAAAACCTTTTTTCCTGTAATAGAAATTTAAATAATAATTATATAATACATGTAATGTAGACATAAACTTCTGTAGTAATAAATATAAAAATGTATGTTATTATTGAAATTAATTAGCCAGTTTTGTAATAAAAATTTAACTAAAAAGTAACCATTTTCTTTTCATTATAAAACTGACTTTTAAATACTAATTTTACGAAATAAATGAGAGAATAAAATAAAAGAGAGTATACCCTAAAGCTCATTTCAAGATTTTCACCACCCCAAATATCCATGCCTTCATCATATGAGCCCAGCTCGTAAAAATAGTCTCTATCTATGGAAAATAGTCCGCCAGCCATTGTTGGTGTTCGTAGAGGTGCTGTACGATCACCGCCTCTTCGATCCATTTCACGTTGGGGCACACGATACCTAAAATCAAACATACAATAAAAAAAATATATTCATATATACATATATAAATAGACAAATTATCTAAAATTTTATCATCTAATTCAAATTAAATGAAAGCTATGTTTTAGGGAAAATAATTTCGGCATAATAATATAGATTTATTATAGCTTGCGCTAAAAGAGAATATATTTAACTATAATTAATTATAAAAATACAAAACTTAAAAAAAAAATACAAAAAATATAAACCAATATTAAACAATATGTAAACATATACATACATACACAATCACGCCATGTACCCAGAAAAGTGTGGTACAAACTCTTTTCATCATCCCGAAATCAGTCGCCTCCAAACATTCCTATCCAGCACAAGCAACTTTCGCTTCATCCACTTTCATAATTCCGCTCTCATACATGCTCTTTTATTCCTACTTCTTGGAAACTTTCGCTCACACAAGCCACTCTCTCAATCATACCACTCCAACAACTCATCGGACGTCCACGAAAACGTATAAGTACCATCGAAATCATTCAAATAAATCTTATATTCATATATATCAAATTCTAAATGAAAGCATGAAAGTCAATTTAGGAAAATATAGTTAGCTTTCAATACTTAATTAAAAATTCAATACTTTTTTTATTTCAGATTCATTTAACTTTGTATATAACTACCCAAAAATCTAATTTTTTTTTTCGAAAATATACTTATACCACTTTCAAAAATCAAAGTGGCTAAAACTTTGTAAAAACCAATTTCCCTGACTTTTCCCGATTTTCCAGAACTTTTTTCATTTTTCCCTGACTTGTATATTTAACCAAATATAAACTCCCAAGTACTGTGAATCACAAAATATTGATTAAAATCGGTTTAAAATTAGATAAAAATGAGTTACAACCTCAAACTTAATTAATTATAATGAGGAGTAAAAAATACAAACATCGGTTTGCACAATTTGCACAACATTTGCTCAAAATTTGTGTTTGTAATTTTGTAACTTTGCCAAACAAATTTTTTCCCTGACTACAAATGAAATTCCCTGACTTTTCCAGGACCAACAAAATTCCCTGACTTTTCCCGGTTTTTCAGGTTTTGGCCACCCTGAAAAATAACGACTATTTCAACGATTCCAATTCGGTAAAAAACTTTAATTTATTTAAAATTTGTTAAATTATTTGTTTGTTATTTTCTTTAGAATATGATTTCAATTTTACAATTTTATTTTTTTTATAAAATTGAAACAATATTCTGAAGTAGACAAGTATATTTTTTTTATTATTAAAAGAACAATAGAACATATATTTCGAATAACCATATAGTAGTTAAAGCATAAATCACACTTAAATTTCCCATTGTTCTCCATTTTAATCGAATGGAAAATTATTTGATTTTTATATTATATTACAATGTTTCTAAATTGCTTATTCGATTTACAAATTAGCGCAAAAATATTGACCAATTTTTTTTTTCAACTACTACAAAACTGAAAATTGTTTCATCTCACTGAAATAAAGAAAAACAAACAATAGTACGAGATGATTCATTTTCCTTGTTCCTTCATGAAAACATTTTAGTATTATTAGCAATATGGAAAAGTATGTAAAGCTTGAATTACATTATACATTTTTCGTCTAGATTCATACTAGATTTCTAGTTCAATTTTCGTTCAAGTTTTGTTCAATTTACATACTTTTTTCACAATCGGTCGTGTATTGTTGAGTCTCTTCGATTTTTTTCCGATGTATTGCCAGTACGCCAACTTAAAAATATATAGTACTTAATTTGACAGATACTGAAAAACACATTTAAACAAACATGGATACATATAAATATAAGGTTGGTACAATTGCGTGCGCATGCGTATTATGTATCTAGTATGAAACTTGAATAGAAAAATAGAGCACGTTGTACATTTCTATACTAGAAAACTTGAAAGAAACTTGGATGCAAAAATCTGATTTACATTATACTAGAACTGACTATCTGTACTTGAACGAAACTTGAACTAGAAATCTTGTATGAATCTAGACGAAAAAAGTATAATGTAATTCAAGCTTTAGTCTTTGATTGCTAGCTTTTTTGAGATGAAGCGAATATTGCAAAACCCAGTTGTTCCTGGGTATTTGAATATTGACCGATTTTTATTCTTTATTAAATACAAAAAATTGAGAAAAAATATTTACATATTTTATTAAAGAATTTAATGGTTTAAAGAATTTTATTATAATTTTAAAGTGTATATGAGTCGTATAGATGCAAAACTCACTATTTGGCAAATTTTATGTTCTAAGATATTTGCAAAAAACTGTTATAGCTGGGTGTAATTGTATTTTGATGATAAAATCTTGTTACTAGATGGCATTACTTAAATATGCAATGCCAATAAAATATTGTTACTAGATGGCATTACTTATTTAAGTAATGGCAAAACTCACTATTCGACAAAAAGTGAAAAAATAAGATTTTGCGCGATTTGGACGTAGAATTTTCCAAAGAATACGATATTTAGGTTGGTTAGAAGTAAAACTCGGTATTTATGCCATCTAGTAACAAAATTTTTATAATTAAAATACAATTACACCCAGCTATAACAGTTTTTTACAAATATCTTAAAACATAAAATTTGCCAAATAGTGAGTTTTGCATCTATACGACTTATATAAAGAGTGTGAAATTGGAAAAAAAATGTTGTTACTGTTAATTAAGATGGTTCGGTATTCTTGAACGAATGTCTAATAAATATATTATGTGAGTGATATGATTGAGAAAATTGCTTGCGTGAGCGAATGTTTCCCAGTGGTAGTAATAGAAGAGCATATATTTCTTAGTATTATGAATGGGGATTAAGCTAGAGTTTCTTGTCCGTCTTGAAATGTTTGAAAAAAATGTAATTTTGGCATAATGTAAAGAATTTGTGCCACCGCCTTTGACTACATGGCGTGATTTATGTTTGTATGTATGTTTATAGTTTTTGATTTACAACACAAACTTATGATTATTTAATAAAACATATTTGTGCCATGAATTTGAATAATCGGTTTTTTTTTTTACAAAATTATTAGTAGTTTTAAAATTTTTTCTAATTTTTAAATTTTTTTCTGTAAACATAAAAAATACAAACCAACCCTTTCAGTCGGATTTAATTCAGGATAAGTTTGTTGAAAGTTTCAACAAATCTACCCTGAATTAAATCCGACTGAAATCTTCAAGAAATAGTAGTGATTTTAAAATAAAACGACTTTAGGTTGTAGTTCTGTATTAATATTTATTAATAATCGACACTTTGACGTAGTCAATGTACATCTTTGTCAGGAAAAATGATATAAATAAATAAAACATAGAAACAAGTTACTAGCTGCTTAACATCCCCTGAAAATATGATTTCGTCATAGATAGGGTTGAAACGGTAGTTTAAATTTTAGCAGTATATTTAATATACGTATTGCATTACAAAATAATCTATTATAACTAACCCTCATCCCCTAAAAATTAAATTTTTTTTATTGTTTTATTATTAGGGGGGTATGCTTAACATCCCCTGAATATATGATTTTGTCACAGATAATATTAATTAAGTTATTTTAAGTTATATTAACAGTTATAAGGATAGTTGAACACTGTGCCGTCAGGGTTGTCCAATAGTTTTTTCAACTGAATCGGCTGCTAGCTTCACTCTCATATATTTTATTTAAATCAGTGCTTTGACAATGATTGATGTTATCGTTTTCTTTATAAATTTCAATTGCTTCTTTTATCAATCTACTGTTAATATTGATGGATCTTGCAATTATTACAGTATCTTCGTATCAAGAAGATTTTTTAACGCAAAAAAAGAATTATTTAATATTCTTGCGATAAATATATAAAATTTATATCCAGTGGCGTAGCCAAGGGGGTGTTAGGGGGGGGGGGGTTGAACCCCCACCCCCACCCCAAGAACCTGAACGACCAAAAACATACGTATGTGAAATATGAAATATGTTATTTTACTTTCATTTTTATAAAAATAATTTTTATTGCTCTTTATTTTTTATACAAATTATAGTATTATCTTTATTGATTAATATTAGTAACCCCCCCCCCCCCACGACAAGTTTCTGGCTACGCCACTGTTTATATCACTCAAAAGCACATTTTTAAGCTATCTATTGGAATAAAAATTTATAATATATTAAAGACTGTAAATTAACTTTTAGTGATTTTCAGTCTTCATGAAAAAGCTTTTAAAATGACCGATGTAAAATTGGAAAAAACAAATAAGTACATAGTAAAAAAAAGTTGATTTAAGCAAAAAAAAATAAAAATAAATTTAATGACGACACACTACGTTTATATTATTAACACGCATATTAAACGTAACGGCATGAAACATGATAGTTTTGTTTACCGTGCAGAAAAAAAAATCTATGGTAGGTGGTTGGTTAAAAAATCAAACAAGATTTTTTATTCCTTATCAATCAATAAAATTTTTATCGAATGTTTTCATATTAAATCGAAACTTATCTTTAGTCTTTTATAACGAGACGTAAACAAATTCGTCACATTAATAAATAAAAAAAGAAAGAAAGAAAGAAAGATATTTTTCGCATTGCAGCACTTCTAATTTTAAAACAAAAAAAGGTTACAATAAAAAAATATATCGGCACTATTTAATTATTACCAAATAATCGTATATCTACTATTAAAAAATACTAAACTACACATTTGTTACAACCAAATATTTTCGAAAAGTTTGTTGTTTTTGTTTCATACTTTTAGCGATAATAAACATATAACATATTTACTTTTACGATTTTTTTTATGCAAGAAAATTCAAACAAATATGAAGATGAAGTATGCGATACTGATCGTAGGTGGATGTCGTAATTTATCCAAATGGGTAATATTGTATATAAGTAGACTACTATACTTTTTCTACGACTACGAAAATAAAACCGTATCATAGCAACAGCAATAACTTTAGCGTATGCTGATGACGTGGTTGTTTTGGCTGAAACTGAAGAACAACTGAGAAGGATGATTGATAGAATTAATGTTGTTGGTAAAGATATGAAACTTGTGTTGAATGTTGATAAGTGCAAAGTTTTAGTTTTTGAGAAAGGTGACTTGATGACTGAATGTAATGTATATATTAATGGTGCACGTTTAGAGCAGGTAGATGAATTTGTGTATTTGGGTAGTTTGTTGTCTAGAGATGGCCGTTTTGATCGTGAAATTGAAAGGAGAGTAAATTCTAGTTGTAAGGTTTTGGGTGCTTTGGGAACTTTTGCTAGGAATGTAAATGTTTCCAAAGAAGACCGTTTGAGTATATACAATGCAGTTTTGGTGCCTACGTTGATGAATGGTAGTGAATGCTGGGTTTGGTTGCAAAAGCATAAACGGAAAATGACTGCTGTGGAAATGAGATTTTTACGTGGGGTATGTGGTGTAAATAGAAGAGATCGGGTACGAAATAGATTAGTGTATGATGAGTGTGAAATTGAAAAAAAAGTTGTAGCAAAAGTTGTCCCCGTGTTAAGAGTCAGTTAAGATGGTTCGGACATGTTGAGCGAATGCGTCTAATGAACGTTTGGTTAAAAAGATTTGTTTGAATAATTTTGATGATATACGTTTGCGTGGACGTCCGATGAGTAGTTGCAGTGGTATGATTGAGAAAGTGGCTTGCGTGAGCGAAAGTTTCCAAGTAGTAGGAATAAAAGAGCATGTATGAGAAGAATTATAAATGTGGATGAAGCAAAAGTTGCTTGTTTGGATAGGAATGTTTGGAGGCGATTGATTTCGGGATGATGAAAAGAGTTTGTGCCACACCCTTTTGGATACATGGCGTGATTATGTATGTATGCATGTACTATACTTTTTCTACGACTACAAAAATAAAACCGTATCATAGCAACAGCAATAACTTGTCAGATAATTCAAATACAATTTTGTAATTAGTCACAAACTGAAAAGTAATAAACTTAACACAGTTTTGATTGTTTAACGGTGAGTAATGATTCAAAAACTCACAAGTTGGCGATATATAAGTGAAAAAATATATTTATAAAACTGACACCTGAGTAATTATTTAAAATTTATTTTTGTTAATTTATAATTAAGTAATATAACTGTAACTAATCACAAAAAATAAATTGTATATTTGATATCATATAAATATCTGATATAAAGAATAATCCCAATTATTATTCAGTGTAAAAAAAGTAAATTAAAAAAATAATCCTTAAGATTAATTAGAATTCAAAGAAAGTCAATCAATGCTTATTAACTCACCGTTTCTAAATTAGAAATTAATTTCTTTTTTTTTTTTGACACAATGTGGGCATTTCATTTATTACACATATAAACTAAGTGTTTTTTAATTCACGTAGCATTTTTTTCGGTTTAGTTTTTTGTTTACGAAATGTACATTTAACCGTATTTAATCTCATTATGATATTCTAATCAAAATATTTTCATATTTTGTTAGATATTTTAAAACCCAATTTTCGTATATATTTTTTTTTTCATTGCTACTATTGATTATTTGATTATATATTTATAATTTTATAATTGACACAATTTTAAAACGAGTAATAATTAAACAAATGAACGTAGATACTATTATTGATAAATTAGTCATTTCATGCAATTTACCGCGATAATTTATTAGTAATTATTATAATTTATAATATGTTCTATCTCATATTTAATATCTTAGCAATTATGACATTAGAAAAAGAAATATTTTAAATTAATTTTTAAAAATATAAAAACATTTTTATATTCGTATAGTGTCAATAAAAATGTGACATTACAAAATGTAAAGTAACAAGATTAGAAGTATATGAGTAAACCCATATATAGACCACGTTGACATTTCTCGGAAATAATATAATATAATATCTTTAATAAAATATCTTTAATAAAATTATAATTTATGTGGGCACTAAGAGAAATTTTTCTGAAAATTTGATCAAAATTGAATAAATATGTAACCACAATGAATTTTTAAAAAATTTTGTGATTTTTTTCTCGATAAGTTGGCAAACACTGTATTTTGTTAAAATTGCATAATTTATTTTGGCACTAGAAGAAACTTTTATATAAATTTGATTAAAATCGGTTAAATAAAATGGTCATAATGAATTTTTAAAAATTTTAGTAATTTTTTTCTAGGAAAATTGGCAACACTGTATTTTGTTAAAATTACATAAATTATGTGAATACTAGGAGAATCTTTTGTGACAATTTGAGTAAAATCGGTTAAATAACATGGCCATAATAAATTTTTTAAAACTTTAGTAATTTTTTTCTCGGAAAGTTGGCAACACTGGATATTAATAAAATTATATAATTAATGGGAGCATTAGGGAAATCTTTTCTGAAAATTTGATCAAAATTGGATAAATAACGTAGCCAATATGAATTTTTAAAAACTTTAGTAATTTTTCTCTCGGAAAGTTGGCATCACTAGAAAAAAATAAAACCACATAACCATCTTGGGTACTAGACAAATTTATCCTGAAAATTTCATTAAAATCGGTTGAACCGTCTAGGAGGAGTTACGGCCACAAAATTTTGACTTACGACCGAGCGAGTGAGCGAGCGAGCTGACGACGCATATCCATACACCGAGATAAACTAAGTTCAGATTCGTCATCTGGAGGCTATATGAAGGATTTCTATACAATTTTTTTTTTTTTTTTTTGAAAATGTCACAGACGCCGTACCAAACGCTATACCACTTTTTCCTTGCAGTCAAAGTGGTAAAAACCATTACATTTTTTCAAATTCATTATCTTAGAATTACGAATTTTAACTTATACCATTGTTCAACTATTGATACAATATATTAATTTCAAGATTTATTAATTAAAAATTATAGTTTTCTTTTTAAGTTATGACTTTAATCTTCTTAATAATTAAATTGCACTCTTAAAAGTGCAACTTTTCTACACAAATCTATTGAAAAAAACTGAAAATCAATTTTAAGAATTTATTCGTAAACTAAAAAAAAAATTATGTATATAATCAAGTAACTTGATTACTTTTTAAAACAATAACATTATCATTAAACTTGCAAGAACCCAATAAAATGATTAACCTAAATCTTTTTTTCAAAAATTCAAAAATTTAAAATACAGTTTACGCAACAATAAAAAATTAATTTAAATTTTATGTTGTAATAAAAAAATTTATAATACAAATAAGTATGTACTAGTTTTGCAAAAATATAATCGCGCTTTAATAATTTTTCTGCTGACGATAAATAAAAAAAAAAGTACTATAAAATATTTTGTAATTAAAATAGCAAAAACTTTATTGCAATCATTTTCAAATTGAATCAGCAAAAATTTTTGGGTTCATTTTGAAATGAAAATGTTTTTACCACGTAACGTAATGTTCTTGTTTTTATTATCAAACTCTTTATAATTTATTAGCTGTACTAGAAAAGAAAAAGTATAGATACGTTAAAATTTATCAATTGTAATTTATGCAACAATTGTACGTCAATCCCATGATAATCCCCAACAGATATTTGACAAAAAGAAAAGTGAAATAAAACTGTAGAAAGAATGGCCCCGTATTCTTACATACATACAAACACAATCACGCCATGTACCCAAAAGGATGTGGCACAAACTCTTTTCATCATTCCGAAATCAGTCGCCTCCAAACATTCCTATCCAAACAAGCAACTTTCGCTTCATCCACATTCATAATTCCTCTCATACATGCTCTTTTATTCCTACTACTTGGAAACTTTCGCTCACGCAAGCCACTCTCAAGCATACCCCTCCAACTACTCATCGGACGTCCACGCAAACGTATACCATCAAAATCATTCAAATAAATCTTTTTAACCAAACGTTCATTAGACATTCGCTCAACATGTCCGAACCATCTTAACTGACTCTAACACGGCAACTTTTGCTACAGCATTTTTTTCAATTTCACACTCATCATACACTATTCTATTTCGTACCCGATCTCTCCTATTTACACCACATACCCCACGTAAAAATCTCATTTCCACAGCAAAAAAAAAATTAATTATTAAGTAATTTTAATCAGTTTATTTGAATTTTATAATATTAGATATTAAAAAATAGAAATACTATTTCTATTTGATAAGAGGTAGAAGTGAAAATTTATTTTAAAGTAAAAAAAGCATTATTTCATACATAAAAGAGGTGGAAATACTGACCAATATATTTTTTTTTATAAAAAAATTAATACTTTCTGTATTGAAATTTAATAAAAGGTATATAATGTTTTATTTAAATAATTTTTTATTAAATCATATGGTTCTGCTTTCTAAATACAAATTTTTTTTCTTGTTAATTGTAAATAAATATTTTTTACATATTTTATTATAAATGAAATAAAAGTTTATTTTATTAGAATAATAGCAAAAACTGTATTCCAATTTAGGTTATTATAATTTATAAATTTAATGTTTATTTTATATATATAAATTCGTAAAAAAAAAAATGCTACTAGAAAAATCAGAAAAATTACCAATTTTTCAAATTAGTATAACACGGCCGATTTTGAACAAAATTGAATGAATTTTTGCGTCCGAAAAATTTTCAAGTCTCATCTTTAACGTAATGCAAGATGATGGACTATTTGAATTATTCCGCTCCCCACCATACCCCGCATGAAAAAAAAAACATATTTTAACTTAAAAAATTATAAAAATTTGACAACGTTTTCGACTCAATTTACCAAGAGAACGTAAAAATTTAAACAATTTGACGTAAATTTCGAATAATATCAAGGACTTGAGCTTGAATTACATTATACTTTTTTCGTCTAGATTCATACTAGATTTCTAGTTCAATTTTCGTTCAAGTATTGTTCAATTTTCATACTTTTTTCACAATCGGTCGTGTATTGTCGAGTTTCTTCGATTTTTTTTCCGATGTATTGTCAGTACGCCAACTTAAAAATATAAACTACTTAATTTGACAGATACTGAAAAACACATTTAAACAAAAATGGCTACATGTAGGATTGGTACAATTGCGTGCGCATGCGTATAATGTATCTAGTATGAAACTTAAATAGGAAAATAGAGCATGTTGTATATTTCTATACTAGGAAACTTGAATGCAAAAATCTGATTTACATTATACTAGAACTGACTATCTGTACTTGAACGAAACTTGAACTAGAAACCTAGTATGAATCTAGACAAAAAAAGTATTATGTAATTCAAGCTTTACAATGCTTTGGCGCAAAGTTATGATTTTTTTGTAATTTACGCTACATATTTGAATGGACAAATAATAGCGTTGCCCGTGACGTTCACGGGATTGTACATTCCGTATATGTCACGGGCGTGTGTTAATTTTTTCTTAACAAAACTAAAAAAAAGTACTCACCATCTGAAATTAAGTTTCCAATTGAATCCACCCCATGTCATATCAGACGCCGTAATATATTCGAATGTTTCATCCGAAATGACATCGATAATTGGACAGACAACTGTTTTCCGATCGTCGGCAATACGAGCGAGTAGGGGTTCGAGCCAACCCTCCGTGCATTCGCAATGCGCATCTAAGAAGGTAATCACCTGCCCAGTTACATGTTTCGCACCGAGTAGACGAGCCCGTATTAATCCGGAGCGTTTATTTGTTCGTAAAACAATTACACGTACGGGAAGTTTTTCAACATAGTTCTCAAGTTGACGACCCAAATGATCTGAAATATTCCAAAAAAAAAAAAACAAGATTAGAAATATACGGGTAAACCCATATACAGGCTGTAACAGAATAACTATTCCTAATTTTCAGAAATGATAGAGTGCACTTAGAGAAATATTTTTTATTAATAAACAAGTGTCCGAAAATTTCTCGGTGCCAAGATACACTAGATATCGTTAAAAACAATCTTAATCAAAACATCAAAGAGTAGTTAAGTTAAGGAACATTTTATTAGAAATAATAGTGCATTAAACTTTATAAAAATTGTTCGAAGTTACGACCACCATTTACAAAAGTTGTAACGATGTACAATCGACTGCCGAAAATAAAAAAAAAAAAAAAAAAAAATTCTGCACTAGTTTATTAATAAAAAATGTTTCTTTATGTACCCTCTATCATTTCTGAAAATTAGGAATAGTTATTCTGTTACACCCTGTATAGACCACTTTGACATTTCTCGGAAAGTTTGCAACACTGTATTTTAATAATATTATAATTTATGTGGGCACTAGGAGAAACTTTGAGGAAAATTTAATCAAAATCGAATAAATAATGTAGCCACAATGAATTTTTTTAAAAATTTGTGATTTTTTCTCGATAAGTTAGCAACACTGTATTTTGTTAAAATTGCATAATTTATTTAGGCACTAGAAGAATCTTTTATGAAAATTTGATTAAAATCGGTTAAATAAAGTGAGCATAATAAATTTTTAAAAATTTTAGTAATATTTTTCTTGGAAAGTTGGCAACACTGTATTTTGTTAAAATTACATAAATTATATGATTACTAGGAGAATCTTTTGTGAAAATTTGAGTAAAGTCGGTTAAATAACATGGCATAATATATTTTTAAAAACTTTAGTAATTTTTTTCTCGGAAAATTGGTAACACTGGATATTAATAAAATTATATAATTAATGGGAGCATTAGGGAAATCTTTTCCGAAAATCTGATCAAAATCGAATAAATAATGTAGCCAATATGAATTTTTATAAACTTTAGTAATTTTTTCCTCGGAAAGTTAGCATCACTGGAAAAAAAAACCACATGACCATCTTGGGTACTAGACAAATTTATCCTGAAAATTTCATTAAAATCGGTTGAACTGTCTAGGAGGAGTTGCGGCCACAAAATTTTGACTTACAACCGAGCGAGCTGACGACGCACATCCATACACCCACATAAACTAAGTTCAGATTCGTCATCTAGAGGCTATATGAAGGATTTCTATACAAATTTTTTTTTTTTTTGAAAATGTTACAGACACCGTACCAAACGCTATACCACTTTTCCTTGCAGTCAAAGTGGTAAAAATAATGTAAAATTGAAAAACAAAAACAAATAAACGTTTTTATTTCTCAATTATTGTTTATGTAATAAAAAATGTGAAACAAAATAATCAGAAATAGCTTAATTAATAATTAAGTAATTCCATCATTATTTTTTATTATTATTAATTTTCAACAACTAACAATTTATGTTCATAATTCATTAACTCTCATAAAAAAAAAACTAATAAAATAACAAACAAATTAAATATAGATATTTTGTATTGAAAAGAATAGTAATTATATCGTATGTGGGACATTTGAAACAGGATCATTATTTATTACAAACTGTGTTATTTGATGTAATTTGAGCAGCTATATTTAGTAGCCTTGGCAATTTAATATGACACAATTATGGTAATTGGTAATTGATTGAATATTAAATAATATAAACAAGGGTAAGACGAAATATTTACCATATTCAATAAGGTTTGTCAATTATTTTCAAAACCTACATACTGGGTGCAGTAGTTAGAACCCCCCTAACGATTTTTGACTTGAAATAAAATAAAAATGACTTAATTTTGCTTTTATTATCATGTTAGGACTTTATCTCAAAATATTTATATATTAGATTCGTAAATAATAAATTTTTTAACACGTTTTTATTAATTCGCTTTCCATGTTAAAAATGCTAAAAATATTTTTAACAAGATTAGAAGTATATGGGTAAACCCATATATAGACCACTTTGACATTTCTCGGAAAGTTGGCAACACTGTATTTTAATAATATTATAATTTATGTGGGCACTAGGAAAAACTTTTTTAAAAATTTGATCAAAATCGAATAAATAATGTAGCCACGATTTAAAAAAATTTGTGATTTTTTTTTCTCGATAAGTTGGCAACACTGTATTTTATCAAAATTGCATAATTTATTTAGACACTAAGAATTTTTTTATGAAAGTTTGATTAAAATCGGTTAAATAGTGGTCATAATAAATTTTATAAAAATTTAGTAATTTTTTCTCGGAAAATTGGCAACACAGGATATTAATAAAATTATATAATTAATGGGAGCATTAGGGAAATCATTTCTGAAAATTTGATTAAAATCGGATATATAACGTAGCCAATATGAATTTTTAAAAACTTTAGTAATTTTTTTCTCGGAAAGTTGGCGTCACTGAAAAAAAAAAAACCACATGACCATCTTGGGTACTAGACAAATTTATCCTGAAAATTTCATTAAAATCGGTTGAATCGTCTAGGAGGAGTTGCGGCCACAAAATTTTGACTTACGACCGAGCGAGCGAGCTGACGACGCACATCCATACACCCACATAAACTAAGTTCAGATTCGTCATCTAGAGGCTATATGAAAGATTTTTATACATTTTTTTTTTTTTTGAAAATGTTACAGACACCGTACCAAACGCTATACTACTTTTTCCTTGCAGTCAAAGTGGTAAAAATCGGCTAATTTTCACTTTTTCTTTTTTTGTTGTAAATTACACGGATATAGATTGAAACAATTGAAAATCGATTTATAACATTCAATTATTTATCCCAAACAATTAGTAAACACAAACCTACATACTTTATTTCGTATCACTAACACTTAAATGTCATTATTTCAAAATAAAATTGATGTTTTTGTACCCAAAAAAAAATATCAATTTTCAAATGTATCTTATATTTCAATAATTATTCAGCACACTAATATTATTAAATCTTAGATTTTGTTACACATTCGATATATTCTATTTACATTGTTATATTTTCTGGGCCCCCCCCCCCTTTTTGTAATCGGGGAAAAAAACATTGCAATATACAATTATAACTATTGTGTTTATACCGTAGCTGAATATTATATCAATATTTCATTAATTTTATTATGAAATTATTGTATTTAGAGCCGTTTCTAATCGTGGGAAAACTTTCAAAACATTTTTTTCCAAATACATATATTGAAATTAATATTGAACAAAACAATTAATTAAATAAATTTGAATGAAAATGACAAGAGTTATAAAAATAAAATAATATTTTTATTAAAATTTTTAATAAACAAACAGAGAATGAAATAGAATATCTATTTAAAAATTTCACTGCATGATAATAAAAATGCAAAAACACATTTCCGGTTGAATATATCCGATTGCAATAATCAAATCTTTTTTTAATGCAAATAAAGTAAAAAAAAAAACATACAAACATATAATTATTTGAAAACAATGATGATTATTTCTAATTATATTGCTATAAAAATATAAATCTATTTTAGTTTTTTGTTTGTTTATGTTTTTGTAAATACAATAAATATAAATATAGTAAAAAATCTTTCAGAACTCATTATATAAAATAAAATGGCTTTAGGTTTAAATTCTGTATTAATATTTATTAATAAATAATTATTTAAATAATAAAAAAAATTAATATATCACGGACTAAAAAGTATAAAATAATTTCCCCTAGCACCCCATACAAAAAAATGTGGCGAGCATGCAACAGATAATAGTAAGAAGTGTGGGAAGTAGCTGTCGTTGCCTCACGTTTTTCTGTATGAGGTTATAAATCTGTATGGGACTGGGAGAAATTATTTTATACTTTTTAGTCCGTGTTAAAAAAAACGTGGTATATTAAAAATATTTCTATTTATTTAAATAATTATTTTCTGCTTTTTATACCGCTATTCTAGTAATTAAATTTAGGTTAAATCTTTAAATTTAAAGAACTTTAAGTAAATTTTAATTCTAATCACTACTTAAGTACTTTAAATGTAAAACTTTCGCTAAAATTTCTTTAAATTTAAATGGCAATCGGAGGGGCTTTAACAGCTAAGTATGAGATTAAACTCGTCAAGTTGACAGAATTTGTGCGAAAAATATTTGCAAGAATATGAATAATATAGATATGGTTTGCATTTTTTTTATAATTTAGATGATTTTGAAAGGAAAGAAATTAAATATATACATTGCCAAATATAGATATAAAATTCTTTTAATTAATTATACGCTTAAAGATGAACGTTTAGAATTACTTTGTTTAAATTTCTTTAAGTTAAAGTCTCATTTAAGCTAAAGATCTTTAAATTTGAATATGATGACTAGAATAGCAGCATTAATCTTGTTTAACTTTAACCTAATTAATTAAATTAATTATAATTGTATTAATTATAATTTTATTAATTATAATTATATAATCATAATTAAGTAACTTTAATTTAATAATTTCTAATATTATTAATTAATTAATTAATTAATTAGTTAATTAAGTTCTGAGCTATGTTCAAAGTTTCAAGTCTCTAGCTAATCAGGAAGTTATAATTTAAAATCAATTGCAAATAAACAAACAAACAGGATATATGTTAATATTAATACAGAACTTAAACCTAAAGCCGTTTTATTTTAATAAATTTAAAATAAAACAGTTTTAGATGAACAATCGTATACCTTCAAAATCATTAAAGAATTACAGTTAACAATCTAACGTTTCTAAACGATTTTAGTCATCACAATGAACTAATTTAAATTAGTTACAAATTGAAAAAATGTATTGACTTCACCGGGATTCGAACTCGGGTCCTTCGTCTATCGCTTAATATACTTAGTTCAAAATCATTCATATAAATTCTTTTAACTAAACATTCATTAGACATTCGCTCAAGATGACCGAACCATCTTAACTAACTAACACCAATTTTTGCAACAATATTTACAACATCATATACTAATCTATTTAGTAGTTACACCACATACCCCCATGTAAAAATCTTATTTCCACAGCAGTTATTTTCCGCTTTTATGCTTTGGTAGTATTTTATTAATATTTTATCTTCGACAAACAAAGTAAGTATGTTTTTTTTTTTTTTTAAAAAAATGGTATAAATAAAAATTTGGATAAACATAAAATAAAACTAAATAATAGTTGGTTACCTCTTTCGCTGGCATCATCAACAAGAATGATTTCCTTGAGTAATGGCCTTGGCGAACGGTTAATCACACTCCATACCGTTCGTAACAGCGTTGACCATGCTTCATTATGAAACACAATGACAATTGAGGTGGTTGGAAGAAGTTTCGGATACGATTTACCCTTGCATCTAAAAACACAAAAACAAAAAAAAATAAGACTATCATAATCATAATCTGATTTATATAAATATTACATTACATTTAATAATACACTGTAAAATAAAATTAGCAAAATTACAGAAAAATAGTGGTAAAATTTTACTATAAAAAAACTGTAATTTCATTTTACCATAAATATTCTGTATTTCTACCTCAAGATTCTGTAATTTTTACATAATTCATAATAATCACACAAAGTAAGTAAAAATGACCTAATAAGTAGGTCCGGGCAGCTAGCCCCCCCAAGTGTTCCAAAAAAATTTATTTTTTAGCTAAGAATTATGTGCTATTTATGTGCTAATTTTGACCCACTTCCAAAATTTTTGTGCTCAAAGGGTTAAAGGACTTCCATGGGAAGGGCTAGGTGCACCGTGTAGCTGGCCCCCAGAGGCAAGGGCAACAAAGCAAAATTTAAAAATAAATGCACCATAATTATGTGCTAATTATGTGCTTTCAAGATCTTTTTCACAAGTTTTGCATTTCCGGTCAATTATCAAGTTTTTTAATTAGCACGTCTTAATGAAGAAACAACTGAAAAAAAATTTAAACTGCAATTATGTGCCGTCTCCGTCTTTTGCAGAAATTACGCATTTCCGGTTACGTATCAAGTTTCTTTAATTAGCACGTGTTAATGAAGAAACAACAACTGAATAAAATTAAAAAAAAATAAACTGCAATTATGTGCTAATTATGTGCTCTCAAGATGTCGCCATCTTTTGCACAAATTACGCATTTCCAGTTACGTATCAAGTATCTAATAAGTATGTAAAATTGCTTACTTTCTGCAAAATTGCATCACATACTTAATGTAGAATTACATATTGTTGATTTAACTTCTTAAAGTATGTAAACTTACAGCTTGCATATTAATATCTGTAATAATTCATCAAAATAATGAGACTTAGTACATATTTTGTGTAATAATACTAATAAAATATTTTAAGTGTAATTCATTCATTTCAAAATAGATTGTTTATATAAATTTCCAAATGTATGTAATTATACCAACAATAATATTACAGAACTAAACAAATTTTACCTATTTATGGAAAATTCCTGACAGTAAAATAATTTACTGAAGTTCTGTAAATTTACTAAAAAGATCATCATAGCAGTGGCGTAGCCAGAAACTTGTCATGGGGGGGTTACTAATATTAATCAATAAAGATAATATGTACTATAATTTGTATAAAAAATAAAGAGCAATAAAAATGATTTTTATAAAAATGAAAGTAAAATAACATATTTCATATTTCACATACGTATGTTGTTGGTCGTTCAGGTTTGGGGGGGGGGTTCAACCCCCCTAACACCCCCCTGTCTACGCCACTGCATCATAGTGTCTCATAATTTGAAGGTAAAATTACATATTTTTTTAGAGTGTATAACACTGTTATGTGAATTATTCGCAATTATCTCGTGACTAAAAACAAAATACGGTATTATCAATATTAATTTAATTTTTCGATAGAAGAATATATCGAAAACTATCAATTAAAAAAAAAATTATTTAATTAATTTAAAATTAAAATAATAATAATATATTTACTTATTTCTGTTGGAATACATTTATTTTTGGAATAATTTTAAAATTATCCAATGAAATATAATCATTTATTCTTAGAATACATTTTTTTCCAATCACAAATCATTGTTTTTACTTATCTTAAGAATTTCAGTTATGAATGATCAAAAACTTTGAATTATGATTCCATAATTCACGCTAGTTTGTAAGTATAAATATTTACAAAATGTCATCGTTTGAAAAAAAAATATTAGATTTAAAGTGTCATATGAATAACAAGAGTAAAACAATAAAATTTCATTATGCATTCTAATTTCATTCGGAATTAATCTTAATAGGAATTGTTCTAAAAAAAAATTGTATGATTTTGTTTTCACAAATCTAGATAACCATCCCATACAAAATAAAGTATGTTTAATGTTTGAACAATGTATATGTAGTATGATATAATATCATTGTTTTCAGATAATTTTTTTTTTGTTGAAGAACATGAATAAACTCAAATGATGGATAAACAATATACTTCAAATTTGTGTAGGTAGAAACCATTTAATACGAAAAATCGACAATAGACGAAAATATTGCCTTCGCGAGTTCAATATTTTGGCAAATTATTATACACAATTAAGATTAAGATATTTAATCGTATATTATTAAGGGCATTTCAAGGCAAACAAAAGGCTATATTCAGACAGGTGGTGGGAATATAAAAATGGATAATTTTACATTCGATTTATTCGTTTAATACTACATATTTATGGTAACTAATTATTAGAAAAATTAGCTAATTTATGTACAATTAATAATTTAATAACAATTTTTATATATTTACAGAAGTAGCATATAAAAAAAATTAATCAAATATTTAATTGTCAATATTTTCTTTGTTTATTATTATTTTGATTTCCAAAAAATATATATGTTGTTCATTGTTATTATAGTATACTTATGTAATAATTTCATAATTTTTGTATGTGTGGTTTATTTGTAAATAAAAATATTTTCATTATTTTCCTTGAAAAATGCGATTTTCTCTTATTTCACACATACATTTTATTTGAAAGAAAAAATATGATTAATCTTCATTATAATTAACAACATATATATGTTTTGGAAATCAAAATAATAATAAACAAAGAAAATATTGACAATTTAATATTTGATTAATTTATTTTATATGCTACTTCTGTAAATATATAAAAATTGTTATTAAATTATTAATTGTACATAAATTAGCTAATTTTTCTAATAATTAGTTACCATAAATATGTAGTATTAAACGAATAAATCGAATGTAAAATTATCCATTTTTGTATTCCCACCACCTGTCTGAATATAGCCTATTGTTTACCTTGAAATGCCCTTAAGGGGATATTCAAGTTTGCAGTATCGTTTCTTTAGTTTTTTTTTTCAACTTTTATTGAGAACTTTTACAACAAATACAGTAAAAACAACAATTATACCGTTGGAAAGTGTATTTATTGAAGTTTTCAGCAATTTTTTTTTTCAAAAAAAGGCAATTTTCATTTTCAAAAAATAGCGTCAAAGTGATTAGGTCAAAATTTCGATTTGTCAATAGTAGCAGATAAAACTCGCGTTTTACATTTCTGAAACAAAAACAAATTTGATGTTAGTACTTGTAACACATGTAACTTTCGTTAGAATCTACAAAATATATAATTTTTACATTTATTTTCAAAATGACGGCTTTATTAAAAAAAGTGCTTAAAATTGACCCTTTTTTTTTTGTTTGTTTAGAGGTAAAAATTATACATTTTGTAGGTTCCAACAACAGCTACAAGTATTTCAAGTACTAACATCTAATTTATTTTTGTTTCAGAAATGTAGATATCAATCTATCTTCGTCGCAGACGTTTCGTCATACATCGTAGATGGCATCCTCAGTGTTTGGTGACTGAAGATGACATCTAGCACGGCATACCAGTCCAGAAATTTTTTATAAATTCAATAGATACCGGTCGTGAAAGCCTACAGAATACTATAACATATACCATATTTTTAAGGATGAGGCTATTTATACATACGGTATGTATTCGCAATTGGCTATTTATACATACTAAAAAAAAAAAAACCTAAACCAACCTATTAACCTAACCTACCCTAAATAGCCAATTACGTAAAAATACTGTATGTATAAATAGCCAATTGCGTATACATACCGTATGTATAAATAGCCACTTTCTATTTTTAAAACAAAACTTGTACTGTGATATATGTCCCATAGAAAAAAACGGTTAGTATATTTAAACTATCCAAGGTTAAAGTTCATATTAGCAATTTGTTATTTATCATTATAAATTATAAATAAATATCACCTACATTTTAACATGATGAATAACTAAACAAGTTTAAAAACTAGTTCACATTTATTATATTTACTATAAATTTTATTATATCAATTCTACCAACGCAGTATAATTGAAAATACCATATTTAAATTAAGTATTTGTATAAAATAAGATAGACGTTGAGTTCGTCGAAACGTCGATTATTAATAAATATCAATACAAAACTTAAACCTAAAGCCGTTTTATTTGATATTATTATTATTATTATAAAAATAAACGGAAAATGACTGCTGTGGAAATGAGATTTTTACGTGGGGTATGTGGTGTAAATAGGAGAGATCGGGTACGAAATAGAATAGTGTATGATGAGTGTGAAATTGAAAAAAATGTTGTAGCAAAAGTTGGTGGTAGTCAGTTAAGATGGTTCGGACATGTTGAGCGAATGTCTAATGAACGTTTGGTTAAAAAGATTTATTTGAATGACTTTGCAAGTGTTGCAAGTTTGCAAGTGGACGTCCGATGAGTAGTTGGAGAAATATGATTGAGAGTGTTTTGCGTGAGCGAAAGTTTCCAAGTAGTAGGAATAAAAGAGCATGTATGAGAGGAATTATGAATGTGGATGAAGCGAAAGTTGCTTGTTTGGATAGGAATGTTTGGAAGCGACTGATTTCGGGATGATGAAAAGAGTTTGTGCCACACCCTTTTGTATGTATGTATATTATAAATAATTTATTTAGCCGGACCTTTATGGTATACAGCAACGTTATTATTATAAAAATTAAATTAAATTCATAACTAAAAGAACACTAGCATTTAAAAGAAATTCTTTCTTTATCAATTTCCAAAGCTATAAAAATTAACTATATGTTTCTTTAGCAATAAAAAATCAATGTATTTTTAATTGATATCGTAATTACTGTTACAATTACTTACATGCATTAATATTATTTTTATTACATTTCATTAAAATAAAATATATTACATCATAGAATAATTATTTTTTTTACGAACTATATTAATTCTACGTTTGCAGTGCCAGTGTTTACCTATAGGGTGTGAATATTTAATTATTTTTTTTTACCTTTTAACCAAATTTTTAAAGCAAATATATACATTACCTATATTTTGTTTTAGAAAAATATTTAGGACAGTGATCAAACGTCTATGAAAGCAAAAAAATAGCCCTTATAATTATATACAATATAATAAATTAAACCACAAAATTTATTTAAGAAAAATATATAGCTATTTCAAAAGCTAAGCTTTCATTATCAATAACAAGTTAAGAGAAAAACTAAAATCCTAATCAATGATTTAAGGGTACGACAAGTGTACGAATATTTATATATCCTCAGATTCAAAATTTGTTACTGATAATAAAAGCATAGCTTCCGAAATAATACATATTTAGCTTTATTGTATTTTATCAAATTTTGTAGTTTAAAAAATTACCCTATATGAATACTATAAAAGCTTTTAACTCTCTTCCAGATTTGATTAAAAAAATGAAAGTGGCTATTTATGCATACGGTATATATACGCAATTGGCTATTTATTCATACAGTATTTTTACGCAATTGGCTATTTAGGGTAGGTTAGGTTAGTAGGTTGGTTTAGGTTTTTTTTTTTAGTATGTATAAATACATACCGTATACATACCGTATGTATAAATAGCCTCATCCAAAAAAAATATCTCGAAAAATAGTGACCTTATCGTTACGAAGGAAGAGTATGTTTTTCACACAGAAAGTATTGGAGAATCAAAAAATTGTGCTAAAATGACAATTCCGCCAGTGGCGTAGAATTTAGAAAGGATCAACCTCTCACTTGCCCCTGTTGTACGCCACTGGCAGTAGCCAGAAACTTTTATTTAACATAATTTAGTATGGTGTACAGTACCTACACTTTCTGCCAAGTATGATAAGGATACGTCAAATAGTTTTTAAGTACTGGGCAAAAATCGTTTTTAAATTTTTAAATAAAACACGCTGTAGCTCAGTAAAGAGCCACATTTTATCTAAGTGATTTGCGTTAAATCTTCATATTCTGAGCCCAGGATACTCCAGTTAAAATATTTCCAATTACTAATAAATCACCCTGTATATTGTGGACCGATATCAATTTTTTAAGCAATCATTTATTATTTTCCCAAAAAAAATATGCTATACGATTGCAACAACAAATTAATATATTTTTTTTCTTTTCGTAATAGTTTAATAGTTGATTTGCACATAGTATTTAATTTAAAAACAAAAGACTGCAAGTAATACATTAAGTAACTTATAAACCTAATAATTATTACGACAATACAAACAAATAAATTTTGTAAATGGAACATACACAACTATAATATAAAATTACAAAAAAAAAAACAATTGTTTGGCAAAATTTTACATGATACATTTATATGAAAATAAATCTGTCGCGTACAATTAACATACAAAATTTTAATTAGTTTAAATTTTTAAAACATTAAATTTATATTTAATCTATTAATTTAAGAATTACAATCATTCTTTGAAATAGTTCACGGATGACTTTTGAAATAGAATGTTAAGAAACCGGTTATTATATAATATTAAGAAGATGACATTTTAAGAACCACAAAATTCTTTACAAATAAATTATTATATTTAAATTTCCTACAAACAAACTAAATACTTCAATATAAAAACTGTTTTAGGATAAAATTCTGTTTAATTATTTAATAAAAAAAATAGGAGTATTAAATTATTTTTTATAAATTAAAAATCTATAATTTTTATGATCTAGTTAATATTTTACTATGTTAAACAGAACATAGAAATAAGTTACTAGATAACAAAATAAGTAACTAAATTATTATTATTATTTTGTTAGCTAGTAACTTGTTTGCATGTTCTGTTTATTTACTGTATATGTCATTTGTATCATTTTTCCTGATAATAATATACCTAGAGTATGTCGAAACGTCGATTTTTATTTAAAATTTGTACAGAACTAATTCTTAAAAAAATTTTATTTTTATATAGATGTTTTAAAGAAAACTTCGATAAAAGTTTCCAAGTAGTAGGAATAAAAGAGCATGTATGAAAGGAATTATGAATGTGGATGAAGCGAAAATTGCTTGTTTGGATAGGAATGTTTGGAGGCGACTGATTTCGGGATGATGAAAAAAGTTTGTGCCACACCTATTTGGGTACATGGCGTAATTGTGTATGTATGTATGTCGATAAAATTAAATTTTTTGTTGAATATAAAAATATAATCGCAAGACTATTAATAAAATACTTATCTAATAATATAATCTTTTATATTTGATGTTGAATCAAATTGTATTTTAAACATATCTAATATTTAAGTTTTATAATTTTTTTATGTTCGACGTGAATCACTAAATTTTTAATTATTATTGTTAGTTATATCATTAGATGATTTAACAGTAAAAATATTTCAATGTGTAATATAAAAAAAAAATACATAAATACACATAATTTGTGGCTTTGTACTAATCACATCTGTAAAACCTGTAAGAGTTACAGCATATTTTGTCTTTCTAGTAAATGGAATTCTTCTTTCATTAAAAAATATATAGAACTGTTTTTAGCACAATTTATATTTTAAAATATTTTTTTTTTTTTTTATTTATTTACAAATTTATTTACAACTGGCCATTAAGCCAACCAGCAAATCAGATGTATTTTACAGTAACACGAGAGAAGATGCATCTAATGATGTGTCTTCGTAGCTTCTAATTATTGTTCTTATGTTCCTAAATCGAGTGGTTTTTTTTCTTTGTAGTCTTCTTTTTTCGTTTTCGTTGTTTAAAAGATTTACTGCAAGATAATTAGGGTGATAGTTAAGACGATGTTCATATTTTGTAGAAAAGAGTTTTATTTGTTCGGTCACGTATTTCACTTTTAAATCGTTGTGGAGTGTTTCGTTGGTTACGTACCATGGGGCATTTGCCATCAGTCTTAATGTTTTGTTTTGTGTTCTTTGAATAATATTAATATTACTTTTTTTAGCGCAGCCCCACATTTGAATTCCATATGTCCAAATTGGAATTAGACTAACTTTGTAAATTAGCAGTTTGTGATGTAAAGGTAATTTTGAGTTCCGTCCGATAAGCCAGTTGAGATTTCTAATTTTAATATTTATTTGTTTTTGTTTGGCGATTATGTGAGGTTTCCATGTTAATTTTTTATCTAAATGCATACCTAAATATTTAACTTTTGTTACTTCTTGTAGAGTTTGGTTATTTATTTTAACTTCCGGGCAAGATATATGTTTTGTTGTGAATGTAATGTGTGCTGATTTGTTTTCGTTTATTTTGATTTTCCATTTATTGGCCCAGTTTTCGATGTTGTTTAATGCATTTTGTAATTGTTGTGATGCTAGTCTTGGGTTTTCATTTGATGCTAATATGGCAGTATCGTCCGCATATGTAGCAGTAGTTGTGTTTTCTGATGTAGGTAAATCTGATGTGAATATTTGATATAATATTGGTCCTAAAATGCTTCCTTGTGGAACTCCTGATTCTATTGGATAATATTCAGAATAAACACCGTTGTGAGTTATTTGGAAAAATCTGTTAGTCAGATAGGACGTGAATAGTAGGTAATATTGATGTGGTAGGTGTTTTTTTATTTTATACAATAAACCTGGGTGCCAGACTTTATCGAAAGCTTGACTAATGTCGAGAAACGCTGCTGAACATACTTTCTTTTCTTCTAGATCAGATTCTATTTCTTTAATTATTCTGTGAATTTGTTCTAGACTTGAGTGTTGTTCTCTAAAACCAAACTGATGGTCTGGGATTATATCGATTGTCTCTATTATTGGTTTTAACCTTTTCAGTATTAGTTTTTCTAGTAATTTAGATATTAAAGGTAATAGAGCGATTGGTCTATAAGAAGAAGGTTCATGACTGGGTTTACCTGGTTTTAATATTAGTATAATGTGTGACAACTTCCACTGGATGGGAAAGTATTGAATTCGGATTATTGCGTTGAAGATTTGAGTAATTGCAGTTATTGCTTTTTTTGGAAGATTTTTAAGTATTATGGCAGTGATGAGATCATATCCAGGAGCTTTTTTGTTGTTTAAATGTTTGATTTCTTGTTTTATTTCTGAGGTTGTAAACTGCTTGATAGGTGGTGATAATTGTAGCGGAACCTCCAGGTACTGCAATATTTGTTCATCATGATTTGAATTTTGTGAATCATTTGGTTTGAAAACATCGCTAAAGTGATTTGCAAATACTTCAGTTTTTTCTTCATCCGTCCTTGCCCATTTTCCGTCTGGTTTTCTTATTGGGGGGATGTGTTGTATCGGTCTTTTTAATTTTTTGGTTGTTTTCCACAACGAGTAATCCGAGTCTTTGTAAGGGCTTAAACTGCTAATATGACTTTCTATAGATTCGTTTTTTAGATCTTTTAATTTGATTTTTAGATTTTTACTTAGATTATTTAAAATTCTTTTATCTTCTGGATGCCTGCTAAGCTGCCACTTTTGTCTAGCTCTTCTTTTTTCTGCTATTTTATCCCGAATATGTTTAGGATAATTTGTGACATTGTGGTTGCAGACTTTGGCATATGGTGTAGCTTGCCAGGCTGCTTGTTGTATATTGAGTGTCAACAGTTCTACAGCTGCATCTAGGTCGTTTTCAGTTTTTAAAGAAGAAAAAGATTGTAGATTTAAGTTATCATCTAAGTATGTTCTGAATTGATTCCAGTTGGTTTTTTTATTGTATAGACTAGGTTTTCTTTCATTATGTATTATCGATTTGCTTATGGTAGCTATGATCGGTGAGTGATCCGAGTGTAAGTCGAAAGAATCTTCTACTTTTATGTAGTTTGACGAAGTTCCTTTTGAGACAAAGAAATCTAGCAGATCCGGTAATTTGTTTGGATCTGTAGGCCAGTAAGTGGGTTTTCCACTGCTTATGGGAGAATAATTGTTCGTGATAATAGTAGAGTGCAGCTGTCTGCCTTTCGGGTTGATTGTTCTCGATCCCCAGTGTGGATGTTTAGAATTAAAGTCACCGCCTGCAATAAATCGGTTTCCTAGTGTGTGGAAGAATTCTTCAAATTGTTGATTTTTAACAGCATGTTTTGGAGGGCAGTATACAGCGGCTACTGTTAGCAGTCCATGTACGTCGTATATTTGGATGCATGTTGCTTGAAGATATTCTTTTTGGTATTTTTCAATTTCAATGTGTTTTAGTTTGTTGCTAATAATAACGGCAGTTCCGCCGTGTGCTGTCTCGTCCGGGTGAAGAGTGTAATAAGTTTTATATTTATAAATATTAAAGTAATTTTTCTGGGTGAAATGTGTTTCTGAAACTAGTAAAATGTCTATCTTTTCTTCGTTTAAGAATATTTCTATTTCTTGTTTATGTTGTGCCAAACCGTTGGCATTCCATAGTGCTATTCGAAGTGTATTATCCATTACGGTTCATATTTTGTATCAACATGGATAACATATTAACTATTGTGCTGTTTTGATTCATCATTTTATTGAACATTTCTTCAAATTTGCTGAGAAAATATTGAAGCGTAATTTGGTTGTTATTATGTGTGTTAGTTTGGTTATTTTGTGTGATGGTTTGATTGCTTGTAATTTGAGAAAAGCTTTGGTCCATATTGTTGGTATGGTTTGAGTTTAAGGCTGGGAATTCAAGTTCGTTTAATTGAAATTCTTGATTTGTTTGATTTTTTCTCTGGTTGTAATTTAGGGTGATATTTTTTTCCCTTGCTTTTTGAAGGTCTTTGTAAACAGTACAACCTTTGTAATTTGCTGGGTGTGGTCCATTGCATAGTGCACATAGTGCGGTAGTTTCTCGTTTTTTTTGGAAGGTTTTTGTTGCGTGATTTCCGGCGCACTTTACACAGTTGTACGGTTTGGTGCAGTATGTTTTTGTATGACCATACTCTTGGCATCTCATACATTGAACAATTTCTCTTTTTTTTCTTGGCGCTTCTATGACGACTTTTGTTCCGAGTATTGATTTTATTTCATAGATTTGTTTGTTATTTTCGTTCGGTTCTTGATCTACAAAGAACATTGGAAGGGGTTCTTTGTTTTTCCAGCTTTTGATATTTATTATATTTCGTATTAGGAAGCCTTTCGTTTCTAATTCTTTTTGGATTTCATCTGTTGCTACTGAGTAGTGCAGGTTTTTAATTACAACTCTATAAGCTCTTTCTAGTTTTGGTTGATAAGTATGAAACGCTATATTGTTTTGTCTCAATAAGTGGATTAACCGACGGTATGCATCTATTGAGTTTGTGTTTATTTTAATTTCATTGTTTGTGAATGATCTACATATGAATTCGTCATCTTTAAGAACAATTTTAATAGATGATATCATTGCAGAATAATTAGTGACGTCTTTTATGTATACTGGGGGTGGTTTAGGCTCTCTATTGGTTGAGTTTTGTATGTTTGACTCTTGTGAAGGTTTATTATTTACACTGTTATTTGATAACTCATTTCTATTTGGTTCTGTATTGCTTTGCAAAATTGAGTACCTGTTTGACGTATGGATCATGTTGTTATTTTTATGAGTATTTTGGCTTCGTTTTGGTTGCTGAGCGGTAGTATTTTCATCTCCTTTTCTTTTTCTTGTGATCACTTGCCATGCACAGATCGGACTAAGAGAACCACTTTCATTTTGTAATTGGTTAGCAATTGTTTCAAAATTATTTATGTCACTATATGTTAATTGTCTAATAGGCGAATATGCATATTCCATTGGTGATACGATTGGCGACGTATTTGTAAACGTAGAATTTGTATTTATCGTTGTAATTGATGTTGTAGTTACAGCGATAACGTAATTTGCTGGTACTGTGATTGCACCACTGCTGGATTCAGGCATTTTGTCAAAGTATGTATATATACTTTAACTTGATGTAATTGATTTGTATTATATAACAATATAATACGATAACTAACAATAGTGTAATATGTTTATAATATTAATAATATTAATCGGATTATATTTTAAGTCTTATGTAATGTCGCACAGATAAACTAGCAAACACGTCCGAACGGTTTGCTGTCTGACGGGCAACTATATATTTTAAAATATTAAATGTAATAAAAATTATTTATAATTTATAATAAAAGCAAAAATTAATATTGAAATCTTGACGATTTTTAAATAAAAGTACTCTAAAAGGGGCTATGAATACGTGTCATTATATCTTGTGAACATAATAAAGTCATATAACACCAATGAAATGTGTAATTTAATAATTTATCATACATATCAAAATCTAAATACTATAGTATTAAGTTTATAATCAATCATTATATAAGCCTTTATCGTAATCCGTTAATTCGATAAGATAGGCTTTTGTTTAATACGTTTAATAATATAGGAATAAGATATATTACTCGAAATATTTGATAAAGGTATTTAAATAAGGTGACCATTTTTTTTAAATGAAAAAGAGGGCGAGAAAAAGTTTAAGAAAAAGTACAACGTAAATAAATGAAACATTTGATTAATTCAAACAAAAATACACTAATTATGCTTATGCTTACATCCCTTTTAATTATTTAATTAAACGAATAAATATTCTTTGTCAATATATCATTTTCTAACAATAATTGGAAATGTCGAAGCAAGAAATATCCTTAATTTTGAATTTTACGGTAAGCGGCATCTCTGAATACAGATATTAACTTTTAAAATATCGAAAAGAAGGACAGGTAAGAGGACACTTTTCGAGGAAGAACAGAACCTACAAAAGAAGGACTGTCCTCCCTAAAGGAGGACGATTGGTCACCTTAATTTAAACTACTTTTATTTTAAAACAAATGAAAAGTGATATATGATATGTGTAAAAAATTGTTAAGTGCCATCTGTAATTAAAAATCTTAACACTTATAACTTTTTTTGATGTATCACTCTACAAATATCATTTACAATTTATGGGGGAGAAAATGTAAAAGAAAATCTGTAAAATAATACAAAAATTTGCTTATAAAAATCTAAGAGTTATTCCAAAGAATCTAGCGAACAAATGAATGACCTACATACAGACATATATCCTCATAAACTAATGTTGAAATTCTGAACAGTTCTGTAACGTTACAGAATATTTTGTCTTTATCTAATAAATTACATTTTGCATTCATTAGAAAAGAACATAAAACTCTGTAACACTACAGGTATGTTCAGAATTCCAGCATAAGTTCCGATTCGTCACATAAAGGCTGTATTAAGGGGGGGGGGGGTTATTTTCTGAAAGCTAATAGTGTGTAAAATAATGTCTTAAAATGGTTTTTCGAAATTAGAACTTTTGGCAGAGTTACAACGACCAATACAGAGTTGTGTCAGAGCAGATAAAATGTACTGATCGGACAGTAAAAAAAACTAACTTCAAATTTTGAACGTGTTTTTCTCTAAACCATGTTTTTCAACCATATCCTGCCGAGGTCTCAGAAACTATCCATCCGATTTACTTCGCTTTAAGACGTAATTATAGAGAATTAAATTCCCTAAAATGATACAGGATATTTATTTTTTCAATTTGTTATACATTTTACGAGTAGATTTTTTTACACTGAAACATTCGTCGAAACGTCGATTATAAATAAATATTAATGCAGAACTCTAACCTAAAGCAGTTTTATTTTAATATAATGAGTTCTGAAAGATTTTTTACTAAATTATTTTATAGTTTAGAATTAGATAACAAACATAAAAGTATTTTTTCCTTAGTTAAAAAAAGCAAACTTATAACTATAAAAAGGCATTTTATTTCTAAACAAATTTAGTTTGACAAAATGACATACATATTATTAATCTCTCTAATTGTCAAATGTTTGTATGTATGAATGTATATATGTTTCTCCAGCATCTCCTCCTAAACCCCTGAACCGATTTTGATGGGAGTAGTCATTTTAATTGGTTCATTCCCTATTTGACAATAGGCAAGTTTCATCTTTCTACGATTTCATCTTGGTTCTCAAAAATTTGAAAAATTATGTTTATAATGCAAATGTCAAATGACAGCTGTGTTAAGTTATGTACACTACTGATGATAGAAGTGTTGCTTTTAAGTAATATATAACAATGTAATTGATATTTCATTATTTTATTTATTTATTTATTTATTTTTATTATGTTTATATGTTTAATTACTATTTACGACTTCAAACGTGACCCTTTAAAGGTCACGGGTTTCCTAGTTCTTATTTAAATCTGAATATGAATATAAATTATTGTATTGAACTATAATTCATAAAAATCTTAAGCGATTTCATAAAAAAAACTATTTTTAGTAGTTCTTTTTTGAAATTTCATTCCACTATGCATCTTGTCAATAAATATAGTTATTATGCCATAAATAAAAAAGTATTTTTGCAAAAACAAATTTTTTTTTGGAACATACAAAGTATACTGCGATCTTGTTTTTTTTTTAATGCACTGATATGAGAAAAAAAATGGTGCATAAAACAAAACAAGGACAAATGCATAAAAATTAACACTGAAAACATATGAATAATATGGGAACGACATAGCATAATAATTATTTATGCTTAGTTGATTACTATAGTTCATGAAGCATATACATATAGATAAAACATTAAAATTCGTAAAACTAATTAGCATAGTTTTCTAACCACATATAACCTTGATACGAATGTGGCACAAACTCTTTATCACTCAATTCAAACAGAAATTAATTTACGTCAAATATACCTAAGCTAAAACATCTAAATTTCGCTTATTCCACATTCACAATAAAATAAAATAATTTCCCTTCAACCACAAACAATATTAAAAAAGCTATACACGTATTTTGAAAATTAAACTTTTAACACCATTAACAAAAGATAAAGCTGAAAAATATTCGTTAATAATTTGATAGTGAAAATTTGGAAAAAAATCACACAAATTTATTTTATGTTAGTGTATTTTATTTAAAGGTTTAAAAAATTTGCAGAACAGAGTATCTTCCACACATAAATAATAATAATACAAGTTATTTTTGTTGAAAATATGATTTGAATGTTAAGTAACTCGTCACAAATAAAATGTATTTTTAAACTAACTGAAATAGTTTTGTTAGTTCTTGCAGTAAAAACAAATAATTTCAATAATTTACTATCATTAACTGAGTCGAGCAAAAGTTTGTCAACGATTTCAATTCAAACAGAATGAATTTAGAATTGGGTTATTTTTAATTTAAAATTATACAAAAGCAAAAGACTTTGTTTGTGGACGAGACAAGCTTACATTTTTGACTTATCAATGCAATGCACATTCAATAATACAGTTAAGTTGAAGTAATTGCAAAAAAAATAACAATTCAATTTATGAATTTACATATTATTGTTACATGAATACATATAATGAAAATAATCTGTAAAATAAAGTAAATATTTTGAGAAATGTTTTTTTCAAGTAACATAGTAAAAAAATCATTAAGAACTCATATGAAAATAAAACGGCTTTAGGTTGTAGTTCTGCATTAATATTTATTAATAGTCTACGTACTTAACGTGTTGGTTCGGGCATGTTGAGCGAATGTCTAATGAACGTGTGGTTAAAAAGATTTATTTGAATGATTTTGATGGTATACGTTTGCGTGGACGTCCGATGAGTAGTTGGAGTGGTATGATTGTGAAAGTGGCTTGCGTGAGCGAAAGTTTCCAAGTAGTAGGAATAAAAGAACATGTATGAGAGAAATTATGAAAGTGGATGAAGCGAAAGTTGCTTGTTTGGCTAGGAATGTTTCGAGGCGACTGATTTCGGGATGATGAAAAGAGTTTGTGCCACACCCTTTTGGGTACATGGCGTGATTGTGTATGTATGTATGTATGTTCTCAACGTACATTTTCATCAGGATAAATGATACAAATGACAAAAACTGTCATAGAATAAAATTCTGTTTATTTTATAAAAACGACGTTTCGACGAAACTGAACGTTCGTCTTCATCAAGTTAAAATTTACTAATGACAAAGTAAATAACGGTACATAGTAACAAATTACTAGGTAACAAACAAGTAACTAGATCATAAAATTTTATAGATTTTTAATTAATGGAAGCCAAATTTTATTTAATTCAGTGCCCCTTCACAGTGATTGATGTTATTCTTTTCTTTATTAATCTCTATTACTTCTGTTATTAATCTGCTGCTAATATATTGATTGGCCTAGCAATTATTACAGTATCTTCAAATTTTACATCATGAAAATATGCTAAAGCATGTTCAGCAATAGCAGATTTATCTGGATGAAAATTAGTAAATTTAAACCTGATGAAGACAACAATTCAGTTTCGTCAAAACATCGTTTTTTTATAAAATAATTTTTTATAATAATAATTTTTATTTTTATACAATGAGTTCTGAAAAATATTTTACTATGCTATAAATAAACAGAACATAGAAACAAGTTTATTGACTGTAAATGTCATTTTCACGTTGAGTTCGTCGAAACGTCGATTTTTAATAAATATTAATACAGAACTACAACCTAAATGAACAATGGTGATGTAATAAATTTCCCTCCTCTATCAGATTAAGTGCGTTATGGCGGTATTCAAATCACCTTGATATACAGTTTATAAAAATAAATCTATGTTTATTATGCCGTCAGAAAATAGTATAAATATTTTTACAAAAAATACATAATTATAGACTATTTATAGATTATTTTCGTATTTTCTATATACAAAAATACACACATTTGGTGATATAACTTTCACCAAATTAACAATCAACTGAAATATTTTAATTGCAACTATTAGAAAAATTGTCTATTTATGAAAAATACCTGACCCACAAATTCTTAAATATTTCCTAAGTAAAATTTACAAAACTAAGTGAATTATACACGAGGCCCAAAAGCTAGACCATTTAAAAGATGTAATTTTATTAAATAATATTTATTTCCAAAAACTATATTTTCTATTTATAAACGAATAAATATGAATTATAAATAAATAAAAAAGTAATTTCAGTTAATATCACAGAAACAAACGTAACAAATATAAATAATATACAGCCTGTTTCAGAGTAAGCGCCTTATTTTTTTTTAGCCACACTATGGGTACTACTTTCAAAATATTTGGCAATAATATGTTTCAGGACATTCTCTACACGATGGTGATATCAGATTTTCAATTGGACGAATCATTTCAAAATGGCGACGTTCAACTTTTTTTTTTAATGGGATGCCATAATTTTTTTTTATTATTGAGATCCTAAAAACATTCTTTTTACGATAGTATTTCGTTTTTCTTAAAAATTCATTTCTTTCCCTATCAAAAAGCAAACTAACATTTTAATCTAGTAGCGCATGTTATGTTATTTTTGTCCAAATATCAAGTAGTGGTAGACACAAAAGAAACAATTAAACTTTATTTTGTCATCTATATCTACTTTTTGAAACTCAAAATTAAAAATTTACATCAAATAAAAATTAGGTATTTACAAAAAATGCTTGAAATGTTTTCCATCTTTTTCAATACATAAATTGAAACGTCGTCCAATGGTGGTGTTTGACGTTTGACTACTAGTTGTCTACCGCTACTTGATATTTGGACAAAAATAACATAGAGTGTAAAACATTCATGCGCTACTAGATTAAAATGTTAGTTTGCTTTTTGCTAGGGAAAGAAATGAATTTTTAAGAAAAACAAAATACTATCGTAAAAAGAATGTTTTTAGGATCTCAATAATAAAAAAAAAATTATGGCATCCCATTTAAAAAAAAAAAGTTGAACGTCGCCATTTTGAAATGATTCGTCCAATTGAAAATCTGATATCACCATCGTGTAGAGAATATCCTGAAACATATTACTGCCAAATATTTTGAAAGTAGTACCCATAGTGTAGCTAAAAAAAAATAAGGCGCTTACTCTGAAACAGGCTGTATACAGAATGGCTCAAAAATCGCTAGACCATTTTTAGGATGTAATTTTTAAAAATAAATAAAATTTAACATAGTATAAAATCTTTCAGAACTTATTATATTAAAATATAACTGCATTAGGTTCAAGTTCTGTATTAAAATTTATTTATTTATAATCGACGTTTCAACGAAACTCAACGTCCGTCTTCATCAGAATAAATGATACAAATGACATACAGTAAATAACAGAACATAGACACAAGTTACTAGGTAACAAATAAGTAACTAGATCACAAAATTTATAGATTTTTAATTTTATGGAAGTCAAATTTTATTTAACTCAGTACCTTCACGGTGATTAATGTTTGTAATCTAGTTACCTAGTAACTTGTTTCTATGTTTTGTTATTTACTGTAATATCATTTATCCTGATGAAAACGGGCGTTAAGTTTCGTCGAAACGTCGATTATAAATAAGTTTTAATCCAGAACTTGAACCTAAAGCAGTTTTATTTTAAAATAAAATTAATTTCCAAGATGTGCCTTTTCTGTTTATAAAAGAATAAATGTGAGTTAGTAATAAATAGAAAAGTTATTTCATTTTAAAATGATATAGTGACTTTTGAGCCACCTGTAGTATATAAATTGTGTTACCACTAATTTTAAGTATAATTGTATAAAGTGTAGTGATTTTTTTGTTGATTTTACAGATTTTATACGAAATTCCTAAGAGATTGTAGATATTTTACAAGATTTTTAAGAAAATCATTAATTGATTTTACCATGATTTTAAAGAATTGTTTTCACATTTTAAGGACCTTTAGTTACTTTGTACACCAGACTGTACAAATGATTTCTCCATTCATTGCAATAGTTTTCGAATCATAACTAATTTCTAGTTTCTTTGTTTATTGTAACAACTAAATTAAAACCTATTTTTCGATTAAAACAGGCATTGATAGCTAAATTATAAGTCTATTGTTTTACTTCAATAATTAAATGTAAAAGATTAAAAGTAACCTAGTATGTATATGCTATATAAACGAAACTGATTATTTTGACACGTGTTTTAAAGAATTATTAAATTATACAATATTCAAAAGATTTATCGTAATTATATTATAAAACCGCGAATAATAGCGTAAGAATTATTTTTGTGTTGTTTGTTTTCTCAGTTTTGCACTTTAACACATTCGCGAACAGTTTTTTTACAATAAAATGTACTCAGAATGTCAATTTTTAAGATTTTCTAATGTTGAAATTTTTGGGAAAAATCTCCAACATTAGAATATTCTTGTATTAAAATAAAACTGTTTTAGGTTTAAATTCTGTTCAATTATTTATTTAAAAAAGATGTTTCATCGCTTGTCTTTATCAGAATAAAAAAAATATATAAATATTTTTTATCCTGATGAAGACGAGTGTTGAGTTTCGTCGAAACGTCGCTTTTAAATAAATAATTAAACAGAATTTAAACTTAAAACAGTTTTATTTTAATACAATGAGTTCGGAAAAAATATTTTACTATGTTATTATTATAGTAGTTGGAGTGGTATGATTGAAAGTGTTTTACGTGAGCAAAAGTTTCCATGTAGTAGGAATAAAAGAGCATGTATGAGAAGAATTATGAATGTGGATGAAGCGAAAGTTGCTTGTTTGGATAGGAATGTTTGGAGGCGATTGATTTAGGGATGATAAAAAGAGTTTGTGCCACACCCTTTTGGATACATGGCGTGATTGTATATGTATGTATGTATTATTATATTAATTTCACAGATACACTTACGAATTTTTGTTCAATGTTATCATTTTAAGATTTTTGTTTGCTATACGTTTTACGAAGGAATTAAAGCTAGGACTTAAAAACTACCAACTGTCAAGTTATAGGCCTTAAATAGGACATTTACTACGTTTGGTATGCTCTTGATATGATAGTTTATACTAGCTTTTATAAACTCCAGTAGATTTTACGTTCAATGCAACCGTTATTTGTATATTTGAATGAGAAAGAATAACGGTTTAGAGTCTAAACCTTAGACCAATGATTCCAAAGTGGTCTATATCGACCCCAAGCGGAAAACCACTTGTAAAATCTAGTGTACAAATTTATTTAAAAAATCCCTTAAAATCCTAATAAGATCATGGTAAAATCCGTAAAATTTTGGTAAAACCTATTAAAAAATATTCGTAAAAATCTCTGGTAAAATCCTAAAAATCCTGGAAATTTCGTATAAAATCCATAAAATCAACGAAGAATAACTACAAACTCAACAATCATACGTGGTATTTGTAAAATCTGGTCTAGAAAATTTGAAGAAGTGGTTTCCCCGACGATCGACCCCTAGGAGTCAACTCCGAACACTCTACATTCTAGAGTTAAACCTATCAAAGTGAGTAGTACTGTATCAACTGTCAAAAACACATTTGAAGTTGATGAATTTGTAACAATTTAATATTAGAAAGGTGGGAGGAGTCTACACAAAACAGAAAAAATTGGCACGTGATTTACCAGACAAAAAAGTTTGGGGACCTCTGGATTAGACCGTCATGATCTGAGATGGCAAAAAATATTTGATGTCTATAGTTGTATTGCACCGCGAATGTGTTAAACAACAAAAATTAAAATTTATTTTTGCAGATTTTCTTTTTTCATTTTTGGTAAAAGTAACCAAATTTGATAATTTTAAAATCATATTATTTCTTAATAAGCAATAAGTAAAATATTACGTAAAATCGGAAATTGTAGTTTATCAATAAAACAATTGCCTTTGTTTTAATGCAAAAATCTTTTTTAAAAAATGCAAAATTCCTTGTAACATATACTAATTAGATCCAGTATAATATTTTGAAAACCTGTTTATTACAGTGTATGTGTTCTCTTTTGTTTATGAAAAAGTGCTTTTAGTTTTTGCTTTAAAATAAAATTTTTACTTCTACCTCTTATCAAATACGAATAGTATTTTTATTTTTGATATATATATATATATATATATATATATATATATATATATATGTTACCGTAAAAGCTCGAAAAACAGTAAATCCTAGAATATACGCGCTAAACTTAGGATTTACCAATTTCATGTAATAAAACTACGAAAAAATGTATCATCAATATAATTTCGGACTTCTGCCACGCCACTAACTAACTAACTAACCTAACCTAACCTAACCTAACCACTTTTCTTAAATTTACTACATGTAATTGGTAAATCCTAGGTTTAACGTGTCTATCCTAGGATTCACCAATTTTCGAGCTTTTACAGTGACATATATATATTTTTATATCTAATATTATAAAATTCAAATAAACTAATTAAAATTGCTTAATAAGTAATTTTAAGTAAACGTCAACATTAATTTTGATAAAAATCACTTTCTAAACTGAGATGAGAATACGGGCCATTATCTTTCAACAACAGATTTACAAAATGGTTTCTTACTTGTGCTACATACATACATACATACACAATCACGCCATGTACCCATCATTCCGAAATCAGTCGCCTCCAAACATTCCTATCCAAACAAGCAACTTTCGCTTCATCCACATTCATAATTCCTCTCATACATGCTCTTTTATTCCTACTACTTGGAAACTTTCGCTCACGCAAAACACTCTCAATCATACCACTCCAACTACTCATCGGACGTCCACGCAAACGTATACCATCAAAATCATTCAAATAAATCTTTTTAACCAGACGTTCATTAGACATTCGCTAATTAGATAATAAAATTAAAAGGTTTGCAACAGTAAAAAAAATTAACTATCTCATTTTTGCTGTAAGCCCTTCAATTACATAATTTCAATAATTTTATCATCGATTAGTTTTTGTTTTTATATAGAAAAAATTGATTTAAAATAAAAATTTATATGAATCTGATTCACATTGAAAACATGTTAAGGTCACACAGAAGAATGATACATTTTGCAGACATGCGTTAGTTTTTTTTTTTCGTCATGTATAAATTAAAAAGTAAGTAATAAAATAATTAAATAATATAATATATATGTCAGTGGAACTCTTACAATGATGTCCTTGAAAATCTAGTTAGAAAATATATTTACACGTAATATTATAAGCCATTTCACAATTAATTATTACAAAAAAAAGAAAGCGTTTCTTTCTATCGAAATTAAAATTTTCCAAAATATTTGGTTAACTTCACTATTTGATATTTTAATATCAAATATAAATATAAAAAACAATTTAAATGTATTTAGAAAGAGAGAAAAAACCAGATTATAATTAACCGTAAAAAGATATTAAAATTTTAATAAAATTTAAACTATTTTCACACAGTGTGAAATTTTAGAACAAAGCATTTTTCTTTTTCGGTCACCGAATAAGTTTAATATATTTAGCGATGGTAATAATTCTTTAAATTAAACATATAAAATTATAGACGAAATTTTATTACAAAAAAAAATTCCATACATATATAAAAGAGTTATAAATATTTTTCTATGTCAACTTTTACAACACGGAGAATTAAATGAAAATTATTCGGAAACATTGATTACCAATTACAAATTGACATTCTTTTATACATACATACATACATACACAATCACGCCATGTACCCAAAAGGGTGTGGCACAAACTCTTTTCATCATACCGAAATCAGTCGCCTCCAAACATTCTTATCCAAACAAGCAACTTTCGCTTCATCCACATTCATAATTCCTCTCATACATGCTCTTCTATTCCTACTACTTGGAAACTTTCGCTCACGCAAGCCACTCTCTCAATCATACCATCTTCAACTACTCATCGGACGTCCACGCAAACGAATACCATCAAAATCATTCAAATAAATCTTTTTAACCAAACGTTCATTATATTACAATCTCCTAATTTCTTTATGATAATTTTGTACAGTCTATGTGTTAACTGAAGCCCCTAACTATACGTATATGAAATGAAACGACTTTAGGTTTAAGTTCTGTATTAATATTTATTAATTATCGACGTTTCCACGAACTCAATGTTCGTCTTCATCAAGAAAACTGATACAAATAACATTTACAGTAAATAAACAAGTTACTAGGTAACAAAATAAGTAACTAGATCATAAAATTTAACAAATTTTTAATTAATGAAAACCAAATTTTATTTAAATTTATAAAGAAAAAGAAAACATCAATCACTGTGAAGGGGGCACTGATTTAAATAAAATTTGGCTTCCATTAATTAAAAATTTATACAATTTTTATGATCTAGTTACTTATTTGTTACCTAGTAACTTGTTTCTATGTTCTTGTGTCAATATTAATACAGTACTTAAGCCTAAAGCCGTTTTATTACCACTTTGACTGCTAGGAAAAATGGTATAGCGTTTGGTGCGGTGTCTGTAACATTTTCAAAATCAAAAAATTTGTATATAGAAATCCTTCATATAGCCTCTAGATGACGAATCTGAACTTAGTTTATGTGGGTGTATGGATGTGCGTCGTCAGCTCGCTCACTCACTCGCTCGGTCGTCAGACAAAATTTTGTGATCGCAACTCCTCCTAGACGGTTCAACCGATTTTAATGAAATTTTTAGGATAAATTTGTCTCGTGCCCGAGATGGTCATGTGGTTTTGGTTTTTTCCAGTGATGCCAACTTTCCGAGAAAAAAATTACTAAAGATTTTAAAAATTCATTGTGGCTACACTATTTATCCAATTTTGATCAAATTTTCAGGAAAGATTCCTCTAGTGCCCACATAAATTACGTAATTTTAATATAATACAGTGTTGTCAACTTTCCGAGAAAAAAATTACTAAATTTTTTAAAAATTGATTGTGGCTACATTATTTAACCAATTTTGATCAAATTTTCAGAAAAGATTTCCCTAGTGCCCACATACATTTCGTAATTTTAATAAAATACAGTGTTGCCAAATCATTTATGTGATAATGTCAAAGTGGTCTATATACGGGTTTACCCATATACTTCTAATCTTGTTTATTATATAATGAGTTTTGAAAGATTTTATACTATGTTAAAAATTGCTGTCTTTAGATTTCAGTTGGGGCTATTTGAAATTTGTTAATATACGACCGAAAGAAGTATAGAAAAAATATATGATATACATACGAGTATATAACATTTCTTTATGCCAAAAGGCCTTGGACAAATAATTTTACAAAACCTACGCCTTTATACCATGGCTTATAATAGTAATACACAAGGTTATTAAATATTATATCGTTCATTTTCCAAATCGAATCGAAACAAATTCGTTTAAAATTAAACAAATATCGTAAATATTACGTATTTACGAATACCAATGATGATTAGAACTCGGTAATTGGAAACAAATAAAAAATTTACCTCGTTATCGATTTGAGAGAGAAAATACTATTATTCGTTCAGAATCAAAATTGATCCGAATATAAATGTAAGAAAAATACATCGAAATATAAGGCTGCGTGTTTTTTCACAAGTATTTAGTATTTAGGAAATAGGTCTTTAGTAGATAATTTACTATACAATTTTCCTTACAAATTGGAGTAGAATATTGGACAGGGAAATGCACGCACAGTAATAATTTGACAAACAGAGTAAAATTTGTTTCAGAACTCATTATATAAAATAAAACTGCTTTAGAGTCAAGTTCTGTATTAAAATTTATCTATAAAATTGACGTTTCGACGAAACTCAACGTCCGTCTTCATCTGTAAAAAAAAATTTGCGAAATTACAGAAATAAAATAATATTCTTGCAAAGCGAGAATGGAGCTAGTCGAATGTGGTTTGATTTTATAAGCTAGTTTTTCGACTAGCTAAAATAGAAGATTAGAAGTGTATATGGGTAAACCCATATATAGACCACTTTGATATTATCACATAAATGATAAGAAATAAGAATAAAAAAAATTGTCACCGAAAGTTAGCAACATTGTATTTTGCTAATATATAATATTATAGGCGCTAAGGGTATCTTCTGTAAAAATTTCATTAAAATCGGATAAATAATGCGGGCATAACAAATTTTTAGAAAATTATTAATTTTTTTTTCGGAAAGTTGGCAACATCGTATTTTAATAAAATTATAATTTATGTGGGCACTAGAAGAAACTTTTCTGAAAATTTGATTAAAATCGGATAAATAATGTAGCCACAATAAATTTTTAATATTTTAGTAATTTTTTTTCTCAATAAGTTCGCAACACTGTATTTTGTTAAAATTGCATAATTTATGCGGGCACCAGGAGAATCTTTAGTGAAAATTTGATTAAAATTGGTTAAATAACGTGGTCATAATAAATTTTTAAAAATTTTAGTAATTTTTTTCTCAGAAAGTTGGCAGCACTGTACTTTGTTGAAATTATCTAATTTATATGAATACCAGAAGAATCTTTTGTGAAAATTTGAACAAAATCGGTTAAACAACATGGTCGTAATAAATTTTTAAAAATTTTAGTAATTTTTTTCTCGGAAAGTTGGCAACACTGCGGTCTGAAAATTCAACTTAATTTTTTATTTGGCATGAACTATCTAATTGCCAAGTTTCAGCTTTCTACGAGCTTTCCTTCATACTTATAATTAACACTCGTATTTATCGTATTTTTCGGACACGGCCGACCAGCCAGCCAGCCAGCCAGCCGTATTGACGATTTTATAAGCTAGTCTTTTCGACTAGCTAATAGTAAAATTTTACTATAAAAAATCTGTAATATTAAACTAAATAAATTTTACCTATGTATGGAAAATTCCTGACAGCACATTTACTGAAGTTCTATGAAATTACTAAAAGAGACTTTACTAAAAAAACTGTAATAGTTTTGGTATTATGTATTTTTAAACAATTACGTTAAAATTACATCAATTGAGTAATTATATCTAGAAATACTAGACAATATAGTGTCTCATAGTTTATAAGTAAAATTACATAATTTTTTTAGAGTGTAGATAATGTCTAAAACGATTGACAATGTTGAATTGAAAGAGTTAAGGCTACACACCGATAAATCATAACAGTTTATAGTTGCAACTTTGGTGAAAATAAAATCATTCCTAACACTTTATTGTCACACAATATGCTTTAAAAAAAAATGTATTCACGATTATTTTTGAAATTTTTTAATTGAAATTATAAAAATAATTGTTTGTTAGCTGTTCTGCTCAAAATATTTCTTTGTATGTATAACAAATAAATAAATAACAATATAGCATTGCCAATATGTTTATTAAAACAAAATTTCCCGTCAAATCAATGTTTGCATTTGAATCAATTATTGCACAGTTTTATTTTAAATAAAATATATATAAAAAATTAAGTGTATAGTAAAAATAAAAACATAAATGTTATATATTAAATTATCATTAATTAAAGTTACATTTGATTTACTAATAAAAAATATACAGTCCATGACAATCAAATTTTAAGAATACGAAAAGAATTTTAAAAAAAGTATAATATATAATACGCCAATTTGGAATAAATACAGTTAGTTGTTTGTTTTCAACAAATAAATTGAAAATAATAAAATAAATTATGAACGCGTGCTTAAACATTCGGATAATTTGAGATAGACAAACAATGAAAACGGAAAATGCTTAATTCATTCATGCTCTGATTTTAACATTTTAATTAAAAAAACAGTTGTTTTTTTTTCTATTTAAGTAATAGAATAAAATAAAAAAAAAACAAACTAATAATACTGTTTGTTGGTCACATTGCAAACTAAACACCCACTATTTTATACCAATTTCAAAATGTCAATGCATGCTATTAAAAGTGAAAGGCCAGCATAGTAAAAGATTATGAAACAGAATTGTGTCATCCTTGCAACGACTCGTCTATTATATTAGCCGCAAAACATCTTTCTATTGTATGGTGTGAACTTGGCATAGAAAAAATAACTAATACACTAGATCTATCGACGAAAGAAACTACTTAAATTTCGTTTCTAAAATATCTATAAATCAAATTTTTCACGTAAATCACATTTTGATGAAGTATATACTACATACATACAAATCACGCCATGTACCCAAAAGGGTGTGGCACAAACTCTTTTCATAATCCCAAAATCAGTCGCTTCCAAACATTCCTATCCAAACAAGCAACTTTCGCTTCATCCACATTCATAATTCCTCTCATACATGCTCTTTTATTCCTACTACTTGGAAACTTTCGCTCACGCAAAACACTCTCAATCATCAACTACTCATCGGACGTCCACGCAAACGTATACCATCAAAATCATTCAAATAAAATCTTTTTAACCAAACGTTCATTAGACATTCGCTCAACATGTCCGAACCATCTTAACTGACTCTAACACGGGGCAACTTTTGCTACAACTTTTTTTTCAATTTCACACTCATCATACACTAAACTATTTCGTATTTCGTACCCGATCTCTCCTATTTACACCAAATACCCCACGTAAAAATATCATTTCCACAGCAGTCATTTTCCGTTTATGCTTTTGCAACCAAACCCAACATTCACTACCATATACTAAAGGGTAAAATAGATAGTTTGGAATTTTTTTTCGGGTAAACAGAATAAAGCACATGTTCCGTGGTTTTTATATGTTTTAGAGCTTTATTTGGTCTACAATTTAGAAAAGTTTCAACCAAATTAGTTGCAGTGGTGAGCTGTAATTCGCTCATTTGTAAACTCGTGTTTAAAAAACATTGGTCCGTTGTCCAGACTCTGGGACAGTACTCAAACATAGATGAACATTTTTGGTTACTCTGCCCGACAGTAAACTAAAAAATCTATAATGTAGAGTAGGATTATTTTGAACCAAAATGGCAGCATTTTGAAAAAAAAGTGTTTTTTTTTTCATATAAAAAAATCAACTTTGAAAACATATAAAAATCTAAAAAAGTAGATATCAAAAATATTTTACTCTACATCCTAGAGAATCAATTCTTTTTTTTTTTCTAGAGAAAAAATCAAGGCAATTAGACCAATAGTTTCCAAGATATCTTCTGGATAAGTTATTAAAACATGGTTTCCAGAAAAATGTGTTTCAAGTTTGAGTTACCCTATCTACCTGCCTTGACACGACTTTGTAAAAATCGCTGTAACTACGCAACAAGTTCAAATTTCGGAACACCAATTTACTCAAATATTCTACACATTATAAGCTTTCAAAAAATGTAATAAAAAAATTGATTTTATAAAAAAAATTCAGGATGGTATCTCCCTTAATATGTTGTTTTATCTATAAAAAAAATATAGATAATTTTCATCCTTCTAATCATATTAGATAAATAATAATAATATAATTTATTTACGTATTCAATTTTACAGTTTTCGCTTAGTCAAAGCAACAAGTAAAAAGCTTGTGTCATTAGCAAATCTTTCATTTGCTTTTTAAACTGGTAAAACCTTAGCTGTTTACATTTCTCTGGTAGGCAATTGTAAAGTTTCATTGCTATATAATTTATACTATTCATTGATTTATTTAATCTTTGACAAGGTAATGACGCCATGGTTATAAAATAACTAATATAAAAGTAGACAATTACGTTTACTGTATTAATTTAATATAATTAATTTTTTTTTTCTTCTAGTTTATTACATATTTCAGTATTCTTCGTTGATTTATCTCTGCAGTTTTCGATTTAAAAATCTAATTAATTCATCGAAAAATTTAACCACTAATAATAATTAAATATTCTTTCACATTCGTAATGAGTAATTAAGAATAAATATTAGAAATTCAAAATTTAGCACAAATTAATGACTTTATTCCGTTCATATCTGTAAAATTTGTAACGTTACAGGATATTTTATTCTGTCAATAATAATAACTCTTTATTTAGCTATAAGCTACATATTATAACCAAGAAAATAATACAATACAATAATAGAAATAATTGTTAATAATTGCTACATGTTTGCTGATTGTATCAAGAAAGTTATGAAATTATTCTATCATCAAATTTACTAGAAATAGATAAAACATTCTATTAAACTACAGATTTTATAAATGCGATCAGAATAAGATCATAAATTTATTTACAATTTAAATATACAAATTCAAAATTATAAATATGACAAAACAAAATATAAGTATCTAATAAATATATAATTAAGCCCGATATTACAGTACAAGCTTAAATTCAATCCTAAAGCGCAATATTAGTTTAGTACTGATCGCTTAAACCTAAAGCAAGGATAGATACGGATATATAAATAAAAATTGTTTCAACTAAACCAATACTTAAGTATACACTGTAATACAAAACTTAAGTAATAACATATGTAAACAAACTTTGACATACATTATTGAATTTAACAGTGTACGCAAATAATTGTCATGTGACGTTTCCATAACAATTTCATATACAATAAATTCCGTATTCTGTGCCAATCAATGTCAAAGTTTTGTTGTATTATTTATTGTCTTAATTTATATTTTCTCTGATTTATTTTGGTATATAAAAACTTAAGTAATTACAGACTTTATAGTAACGTGCAATTAGGACACAGAATGTTCAGTTAGAATTATAAATTCTGCAGTTGAAATTACAATATTTGTGCAATGGAAATTTTACTTTTTACGAAACTTGACAAAGATCTTTGAATACTAAATATGATTGTGTTGATTTCTATATTATGCCTTTCAAATTGGCTTTTTTCTTCTCGTAAATTATAATTATACTGTTATATTAATAATTAATTTAGTTTACGAAAAGACATCTTTAAACAAAATTGCTTATAATATTTGTGAAAAAACACCTTAGAAGCTATTACTATTAAAATTGTAGATACCTGTATGATTTGTTAAATTTGATTAAGATTCATATGACATTTTCTGCTATTCGTCAATATTTGACATTAACTGTCATTATTTTTTTTTGGTTTACTATATACAATAGGGTAGGCAATTATTTTAGATTAGCTATATGCTAATTCAAAAATGAAAAAAAGAAAGTTACATAGAGATTATGCGTCTTGTGATTTTGTACTAATGCTTTCCAAACTGACTAAATAATAAACAATATTTTATACCGCATACAAGGTAGTTAAAATTTATGATTGAGACAATATAAAATAAATTTATAATAGCCTATTTTTCTGTCATAGTTTTTAACTAGAAAATATAATTTTTATCAACGACATTTCAAAATAGAATGTAGGTTAAACAATATTAAGCTATTAAAATTAAAAAATTAAAAATTAATAGACTATTTGTTCCTATTGTTTAAATATCATTAAATTTTTATATACAATCAATATTCAATTAAGTAGGCAAAAATAATCAAAGATTGCAAATAAAAATAATAATTTTTTACTCACCCATCAAGTCTTACATCGGATAGTGATCTATTTAAAGCAATCATATCACTAGCCATTAAATTGAATTGATTAAGTTTGAACTTTTCCTTCATTTCGGATTCTTGTTCGGAAGGAATATGTACCGCTTTACCCGATTCGCCAGGCATTCCCGGATTAGGAGACACAACTGGAGCGGGCCTCCATCGTTTCAAATGCGATGGTTTATATTGTCCACTTTTACTGGAATTCAAATAATTCATATATGCAAATTAAATAGGAATATTTGAAACATTATCTATATACGAGGGAGAAACCACTTCTTTAAATTTTGTACACCAGATTTTACAAAATCCACGTATGATTGTTGAAATTGTAGTCATTTTCAAGATTTTTAAGAATATTTTTGATAGATTTTAATAAAATTGTACACCAGATTTTACAAGTGGTTTCCCCCACGTCTATATATGTATATGAATTGTATATTTTAGTAACGAATCAAAAACTGTTACCTGCTTAATTCGGCATCTTGATGGAGTGCTTCAGCTTGAATGTCATCATCCAAATTATGATCCGATAAATGTCCTATTTCTACCACGTATTCGTTACTTTTTTTACACGAACCACTTAAACAATCCGAATAAAAAGTCAACACAACCACATCCACAAGAAACCAAACTAAAGAAGTTAAAAGAATCACTCTACATGTATGAATTCGAATTTTACTTCGGAACATTTTGCGATTCACACTAATTTTCGATTTAACTAATATCACAATTGTTTTTTTATTAAATTCATTACAAACTTGATTAAACTATTATAAGATTTTCATTTATGTTTATCAAGATTAAAAAACTACACACGTCAAAATGAGAGATATGTCAAATTAAAATAATAAAATTGCGGCGATAACTTAGTAACAAAAAATAACTAAAAACAACGATTTATTGATGTTTTCGTGCTATGTGCTATCGAACTGCAAACGTGCAGAAATTGACGGAATTAAATAAAATTTATTGGTAGGTACACATTTTTTACACCTGTACACACGTTGCACATTCCGCGACACTGCAACAGGGGCAGACACGGCAAGCGACAGCGGCGCACTACGCGATTATTCTGAACTTGTGGCAACAGTGCGACGCTATTAATGCTTACTCTACTACTTTATCAATAAACAAAATTTTTATTTTATGACCATTGCTTTGTAATAGGACAATCAATTTTTACACTAAGCGATATGTTTTATAATTACAATACTATTATTTAATGATATGGAAAAAAATAATATTCGTCAAAAGCAGATAAAACAGGAATCGTTTAATTTGCAAATAGGCGCTAATTCCGAATTATTTAAAAATAAAAACAAATTATTAATTATCTTTCTTTATTAGTCATTATTATTATTAACTGATATTATTTATATTTATAAAAAATGAGAAAAATAATATTCATCAAAAGCAGATAAAACAGGGATCTGTTAACTTGCAAATAGGCGCTAATCTGAACTATTTAAAAATAAAAACAAATTATTATTTTTTATTAGTCATTGTTATTATTAATCGATATTATTTATATTTATAAAAAATATAATTATAAACTATAAATTATCTGTAGCTTCAAACAAAAAAATTAATTTTTTGTCCAATCTTCAAATTCAAAGTTGAATGATGAGTGGCTTGGTTGTGACTTCTCTACTTGACGATTCAATTCAGATGAATCTGATTCACACAATTTAAAAACATTTTTACTTGGACATGTATTTAGATGATCGGAGAACTCTGAACGTATTACTCGATGAAGAGCATTATACGGACAAACCATATGATCCGGATAATTTTTCATACAACGCGAAATATGAAATGGCAGTTTCGATGCGCTTACTTTATGATTCTTATTAAAAGGGCATACACATAACGTTTCTTCCATACTTTTTAAATACGACATTATTATTAATTATTCCTTTTTCACCAAAACAGCTAAAACATAAATATCAACATAACCTTAAAAAAAATCAACTGACGCAATGTTACATTTTGCTATGTATTAACAAATTTTAATTCATAATAAACATTATGTTAAATATATTAAACTAATATTAAAAATAATCACCTGATATTATCAAAATAAATCGTAATAATAATGAGAAATCGCATAAGAAGATCAACACCTATGACATAGACCTATGATCAACACATCAAATTGAATAAATTTGATAAGTTAATAAAATAGAGTTGATAAAAAAAAATTATATTAGAATCTACAATGTACAATTAAAATATTTAAATGTATTATATAAAAAATAATTAAATAAATATTTTTGAATAATTAAATTTATTTTACTATCTAGCTAATTATTATATGACATGCACATCACGCATGTTAAACTAATTGCTAACTTTTTGGAGCATTCTATTCATTTGCCTTTAAAAAATATTTTTAAATTATGTTTCTAATAATTTTAACTAAATTAAACTTTAAATTTAACTATTAATAAAGCAAAATTTTAGTTATTAGTTTATTATATTTTAATTTATAATAGTAAAATTTCAATCCTGTTATTACTGAATAATCTCATTAGTTAACGTTTATTTAAAACGAAAATAATTAAATTTACAAAAAAAAATTATTTAAATAAATCTGAACAAATTAAAATTCATTTAATGCTTTCTACTTTAAAAAAATACATTGTTAAAAATGAAACTGTTAAATGGTGTAAAATATTGTTTGTTTGCAAGTCATATGTCTAAATTTAGCAAACATGCATGTTAAAGAAAACTGTCATTTCTTTCTCATTTCCGTCTTTTCAGATGAATTTAACCGCATTTTAGTTCTAATTTTTGAACCGAAGACTGGGGGGGACAGCTGTTAACCTGTATTTACTCTGACGACTTGCTGAAAGATGAACCCATAATACAATAGTTCTTGCCAAAATAATATGTGGTTGTCCTCTTTTACAAAATATTTATTGTTTGTTTGTTTGTTTTTTACTTTTATATCTCAGTACATACTTTCTTATTATTCTTATACATATTTTCACAATATTAAATAACTATTATGTGATATTAATTTCGGGATTGTGAATTTTATTTCACTTATTATATTATTTAAAAAGCTCGTATCGAAATTAATCTAAATGAGTAAACAATAAACATTACGTACCGCAGTAGAATTCAATACTCAATTATTTTCTGGAGAAAATCATCAAAACTGAATAGAATTTTTGTACTTCAAAATCGTATTGTCAGAATTATATCTAACGCATCCTGGAATTCTCATTGTAGAATTTTATTTAAAAAATTGTCTCTAATGATAATTCCCAGTATTTATATATATGAATGTTTAATCTACTCAAAAATTCGTTTAGAAACCTTTAGTACATTCTCAAGTTTGCACAATTATTTATAACACGAGATATATTAATATATTAGAAATTCCAAAACATACATTAGAAAAATTTAAAGATTTACCTAGATACAATTATTGTGTTATATTTTTTAATAAGCTGCCACAAACTTTAAAAGATATTAATTCTATAAAGACATTTAATTTCTAATAGAAAATTGTTTTTATTCTGAAAATGAATATTTAAATTTGTAAATTTTGTAATTATTTAATTATGTAACCGTTTATGACGTATTCTATACCTATGTATCTTAGTCAACAGAATAAATAAAATATTATTATTATACTTTTTCTACAACTACACATAATATTTTTAAACAACTATAAAGTTGCAGTGTATCACAGTTAAAAATTAACATCAGATATTTCAAATCCAATTTTCTAATTACTCACAAATTGTTAACTGATAAATTTAAACTTAACAATGGATAACATTATTTATTAAGAAACACAAGTTCAATAATCATATAATTTAACAAAAAAAGAAAAAAAATATGATTTACCTTTACAATGTGTGAAATTTATCAATTAAATTAATTTTGAAAATTTTGATCTATTTTATACATAAAGAAGAAGAAATTGCAATGCATTATATGATTATTTATTGCAAAAAATATGTTTTAAATTAAATAAAAGATAATTAATTGTGTGAAATAAAAATAACTATATTTAAAGATTATATAAAAATATCAAAAATACTTTAACGAGTCTGTTATCATATAACCAATTATTTTTTTCTTGTCGAAATAAATCATTTTATAAAGTGTTTTATTATAAAATAAAAATAAAAATAACATTTTCCTATATGTAATAACAATAATATTTAACTTTAAAAATATTAAAACAAAAATTATAATATATATATATATATATATATATATATATATATATATAAAAATTTTAGGTACTGTACTACATCTGTATGCAATTATTATTTGATTTAAAATACAAATTATAATTACATCTGCTAATGTCATTTAACTTATGTGAAATAACCCAACAAAATTAAAAATAAATTATGTTTTCAAATAATAATCTATTTATTATGCTTTATAATAAGCTTTAAATAATACTATATGTAAAATAGAAATAATAAAAAAAAAAAACAAGACACACTCTCAAAATATACTGGATTCCTTCCAGAAATATATAGCTAGGAAAATTTCAAACCTGAAAAAATAGATCATCATATATTATATTATATTTGTAAGCAACAAATTTCATTTACTATAACAAAAGTAGTTTTATCTCAAGTTTTATTTATACATCTTTTAAAAATAGGTTCATTTATTTGAAATGTCACATTTGAAATGAAATTTTATTTATGTTGAATTCCAAATAATACAACGGCTAAATATTGTACCATTTACACTCATAATAAAAAAAGAATAATAATTTTTTGGTTGAGAAATGAAGTGTATTATTTTTTTATTAAAGTCGATGTTAAGAATATTTCAATAGCAATTTTTAATATAAATATTTTAATTACATAAAACGATATAACCTTAAATATTACTCCTATTTTTTAATTCAAATTTACGATTAATAAAAATCCATCACAATAAGTGAATTATTTGCAAAAAAAAAAAACGATAAAACAAAAGGCAGAATGTGCCATTGAAAATATTTGTTATTATTTCGTATAAAATAATTTTAATGTAACTACACTACTATATTTTTGAATAATATTTTTTTCCATTTCTTGTTTTAGATAAAATTGTTATGGCATTACGAGACTTTTTTTGATTTATCAGTATATAAATACTAAAAGAATAACTAAGTTTTTTTATTCAAAATGAATTTGAAAATACTATTTCTAGTACATGTAAAACTATATACAAAAAGTAAAACTATATTTTGTTAAAAAAATTTAAATCTAAATATTCTAAACAATAATGTCAAATTTTTGTTTTTGTTCTTTTTAAAAAATACATTTATTATATATATATATATATATATATATATATATATATATATGCGTTTTTTGTTAACTAACGTTATTATGCTATTATACAAGTAAGTTTTTATAGGTATTATTACTCAATACTTTTATCAACCAAAATTTTTATAATTTTATCGCTGTTGCTATGATACAGTATAACTATTGTATAATTATTTATGTTAAACCAAAAAGTGCTATTTCCTATTGTATTGTTGTAGAAAAAATTTAGTACTATTTTCTCATTTTTACGTAGCGTATGTGGTGTAACTAGATTAGTGTATGATGAGTGTGAAATTGAAAAAAGTGTTGTTGCAAAAGTTGGTGCTAGCCAGTTAAAATGGCTCGGTCATCTTGTAAATAAAAAGCATGTATGTGAGAAATTATGAATGTGGATGAAGCGAAAGTTGCTTATTTGGCTAGGAATGTTTGGAGAAGACTGATTTCGGGATGATAAAGAGTTTGTGCCACACCCTTTTGGGTACATGGCGTGATTGTGTATATATGTGTGTATGTATTTTGAAACAACATTCGCGTAGACGTCCGATGAGTGGATGAAGTGTTATTAGTAAATAACAAAATAAGTAACTAATTACTTATTTTGTTACCCAATAACTTGTTTCTATGTTTCGTTTATTTACTGTAAATGTCATTTGTATCATTTTTCATGATGAAGACGTACGTTGAGTTCTCAGAAACGTTGATTATTAATAAATATTAATATAGAACTATAATCTAAAGCCGTTTTATTTTAATATAATGAGTTCTGAAAGATATTTAAAAAAAGTCAAGTTAAATAAAATCGTGAAAAGAATAAATAAAAATAAAATGTACATAAAAGTAAAATTTTCAATCAGTTTATTAAATAAACGAATACTAATAAAGAAATCACATTAATCAAATTTATAAATCATAATAAATTCACGGAACATTTGTAAATCAATTATAAATCACTGGAGCTTGATTTTTCTTTTAAAATTACGAAAAAAAAACTGAAATTATTAATATTTTACCTTGCCCAAGTATACCTAATTCTTATTTAAATTATCGATAAAATTTTAATTAAAATATTTTTTAAATACATTATTTCTATTACATGTATGATATTACATATAAGAAATAAAAGTTGAATTTCAATACTTGTATTAGTAGTATGAATAAAAAAGTTTTATGTTTTGTTTTGCGCGATAAAAGATTAGTTAAAATACACTTTCATATTTTTTACGTCATTAACTGACCAAAAATAATTAAAATGACATAAATCTTATTGCTTCAAAATAAAACGGCTTTAGGTTTTAGTTTTGTATTCATATTTATTAATAATCGACGTTTCGATGAACTCAATGTACATCATCATCGGGAAAAAATGATATAAATGACATTTATAGTAAATAAACAAAACATAGAAACAAGTTACTAGGTAACAAAATACAAGTAACTAGATCATATAATTTATAAATTTTTAATTAAAGAAAGTCAAATTTTATTTAAATCAGTTACTAGTTACACTGACTGGATGTTTTCTTTTTCTTTATAAGTTTTTATTGCTTCTCTTATCAATCTGCTGTTAATATTGATGGATCTTGCAATTATTACAGTATCTTCAAATTAAAAATGATTGGTATTAAAGCAGCCAAAATTAGAGATTATTAATAAATTTTTATTCAATTCAGAACCAATAGCATACATACATACACAATCACGCCATTAACCCAAAAGAGTGTGGCACAAACTCTTTTCATCATCCCGAAATCAGTCGCCTCCAAACATTCCTATCCAAACAAGCAACTTTCGCTTCATCCACATTCATAATTCCTCTCATACATGCTCTTTTATTCCTACTACTTGGAAACTTTCGCTCACACAAAACACTCTCAATCATACCACTCCAACTATTCATCAGACGTCCACGCAAACGTATACCATCAAAATCAAGCAAATAAATCTTTTTAACCAAACGTTCATTAGACATTCGCTCAACATGTCCGAACCATCTTAACTGACTAACACCAATAGCATTACGACTAAAACAGAACACTAATTTCGAAATCAGTAACGAAGTGTAAATTACACTTTATCCTGTTTTTTACAAATCCTTGACAAATATCTTTTTCCTTTTGCAGTCCAATTAAATTCTTTTCAAAAATCTCTATACATAAACTCTATATAAACTTTTCAAATACTGAAATATATAAATAAACAAACAAAAAATATTTAATTAATTTATTGATTATATAACTTTGAACAAATAAATATTTCATGCATGTAGATAAATAAATTTATAAAAGTTATTTTAAATAATGAAATCTAAAAATTGCACATTGCTAACATCCTAAAATTTATACTATTTTACTTTATTTTGTATGTTAAAAAATAGTATAAATAATGTTGGTGCAACAAAGTTTCCAAAAATTCACCAAAAGTTGCCAAAAATAAAATTTCGTAATAGGTACGTTTAGATATCTACTAAAAGAATTTGATTAAACTCAGATAAATAGTGTAGTCAAAAGTGTTTTAATAATTATTTTCTCCCATAAATTGGCAGTACTGCAAAAAAACCTATAATAAAAATTTTGTCAAAATATTCTTCAAAAAATTGAGGTAATAAAATTTTAACTGACAACCGAGAGATTGTATGACATACATACATACACAATCACGCCATGTATTCAAAAGGGTGTGGCACAAACTCTTCCACTATCCCCAAATCAGTTTCCTCCAAACATTCCTATCCAGACAAGCAACTTTAGCTTCATCTACATGCTCTTCTATTCAGACTATTTGGAAATTTTCGCTCACGCAACACTCTCAATCATACCATATCATACCATTACAAAATCACTCATATAAATTCTTTTAACCAAACGTTCATTAGACATTTGCTTATGACCAAATAAATAATGTGGCCATTATAAATTTTTAAAAAATTTAGTAATTTTTTTCTCGGAAAGTTGGCAACGCCGCATTTTATTAAAATTATATAATTTATGTGGATACCAGAAGAATCTTTTCTGAAAATTTGATCAAAATCGGATAAATAATGTAGCCACAATACATTTTTAAAAACTTTAGTAATTCTTTCCTCGGAAAGTTGGCATCACCGAAAAAATATAAAACCACATAACTATCTTGAGTATTAAATAAATTTCATTAAAATTGGTTGAACCATCTAGCTGGAGTTGCGATCACAAAATTTTAACTGACGACCGAATGAGCAAACGCACATACATATACCCTCATAAACTAAAATCGGATATCTAGAGACTACATGAAGAATTTCTATATAACTTTTTTCTTTTGAAATATTAGATACACCGTACCGATCACTATACCACATTTTCCTTGCAATCAATGTGGTAAAAAAACCAAAAATAAACGTACAGTTTGACAAGAAATTTATACATTTAAACAGTCTTATTTTCTGAAATTAACAAGTTAAAAAACGAAAACCGAAAATAAAACAAGATTAGAAGTATATGGGTAAACCCATATATAAACCACTGACATTTCTCGGAAAGTTGGCAACGCTGTATTTTAATAATATTATAATTTATGTGGGCACTAAGAGAAACATTTCTGAAAATTTGATCAAAATCGAATAAATAATGTAACAACAATGTATTTTTAAAATTTTTAGTATTTTTTTTCTCGGAAAGTTGGCAACACTGTATTTTGTTAAAATTACATAAATTATATGAATACTAGAAGAATCTTTTGTGAAAATTTTAGTAAAATCGGTTAAATAACATGGCCATAATAAAATTTTTAAAACTTTAGTAATTTTTTTTTCGAAAAGTTGGCAACACTGGATATTAATAAAATTATATAATTAATGGAAGCATTAGAGAAATCTTTCCTGAAAATTTGATCAAAATTGGATAAATAACGTGGCCAATATGAATTTTTAAAAACTTTAGTAATTTTTTCTCGGAAAGTTGGCATCACTGGAAAAAAATAAAAGTACATGACCATCTTGGGTACTAGACAAATTTATCCTGAAAATTTCATTAAAATCGGTTGAACCGTCTAGGAGGAGTTGCGGCCACAAAATTTTGACTTACGACCGAGCGAGCTGACGACACACATCCATACACCCACATAAACTAAGTTCAGATTCGTCATGTAGAGGCTATATAAAGAATTTCTATACATTTTTTTTTTTTTTTTGAAAATGTTACAGACACCGTACCAAACGCTATACCACTTTTTCCTTGCAGTCAAAGTGGTAATAAAGTTCTCGATACTGGCTTAAAAATTAAGCAATATTTTTATCGGTTACGGGACCTGGTGCAGATACCATCGGTGTTTATTCGGGCCGGTCCTGCATTTAGTGGCGATGTAACTGTCTCTATGTCTGACCCCCATGTAGCAACGAAACCAGGCGAAGTTGCTATGTTTAGCCCGTTGCCAAAACGTAGTCCTGACGGACGGTGACGTGTGTTGTTATATTACCCATTGCACCCAGGCTACCGGCTACCATCAGAGTGTCGACTCAACTCTCTCTCTACTCTCACTAGTTTAGTTCAGAGTGGTTTTTCTATAGTTGAATTTCTGTTGGGTGTACAACGCGTGAATATAGTGTAACCCTCGTTTAAATTTTTCTTTTTTTTCTTCTGTCTGTCGTCCACCTTAATCAATCACCAATCGACAATGGCTTACAGCTGGGATAATCGTGTTAATTTTGTGGTCAAATATCTGTACGGTAAGATTGTATTTTCCTGTTTTATTTTTAAAAGACATTTTGGCACTAATTTTGTAGGCGAATTGAATTTGAGTTACGCGTGCACTGAAATATTAATGTTTTCGTTTTTTCGAAATAATAATAGTTGGGACAATAACCTAGTGTTTATATATATATATATATATATATATATATATATATATATATATATATATATATATATATGTATTGTATATTTAAATGTTATTGTCGATTAAATAAATACAAATTAAAAACAAAAAATTTAAATATTTGATGGCTACTTTGTGAAACTTCATATTGAAATAAAAATAAAAAACTTTAATAACTTTATTACATAAATGTATTGACTACAGTTTCATCGACAAATATTGTCATTATCAATCTGTTTAATAATGACAATGTTTGTCGAAACTGCAGTCACTACAATTGTGTAATAAAGTGTATTTTCAAAGTTACTAAAGTTTTTTTATTTAAAAACAAAAATATTAAAACTTTAATCAAAGTTATAAAAAATCAAAATAAAAAAAAAAAACTGGAAATATTTAAATTCAGTTTACAAATCTAGTTTGGTATAAGTTCTCATGGTTTAGTTTTTAATATATTAGATATTTCATATGCCTCAGGACCGGTCAATTGTACCCAGTAAAATTTGCTGAAACGGGGAGATTTATAAAGCGGAATAATAATAAATAATTAGTAATTGACAAAATTCAGTCTTATATAATTTTATTAACTACTAAGCCAACGTTTCGGCAATCACTTTTGCCTTCATCAAGGCTCTACAATGAATGCAATATAAATATACATATAATAATAAATATAACAATAAAAACACTTTAGTTGATTTTATATGTAACGCAAATATACAGTATTTGATCAGTAAATTTAAAAATACAAATTATCACTATAACATATATACAAGCATGTCAAAGAATCATTTTAATAATAAATGTCACGTTGGCTTAGTAGTTAATAAAAATATATTAAAAACTGGATTTCGTTAATTACTAATTATTTATTAAATATTAATAGTCGATTATTTTTCCAATTTAATAATAATAATTATTATTATTCTATCGATCTTTAGTATTATACAAAGTTAGAGAAACCTGAAACTTTGATTGAATTTTTAATTGAACAAATTTCAACTTTCTTAATTAAAAAAGTCACATGTACTATTTTCAATTTTATTCCCACATTTTATATATTTTTAATTCTGTTTTTATTGTATAAAAAAAATTTGTTAATAATTGGAGCATATTTAACCAAATATTGTATCATACAAAGTGTCACAGTTTTTGAGATACATTTTCTTAAATGATTTTTAGCTAATTAAAAACATATTTAACCAAATATTGTGTTATATAAAGTGTGACGACTTTTAAGGTACAATTTTAGGTTGTAGTATTAATAAAAATAAATTTTGTGGCTACTATTTTCTTTAATAGTCGAAAATGTCATTTGTATTATTTTTCCTGATGATGTAGGTAGGCTATGTCGAAAAGTTAATTATTAATAAAAATTAATACAAAACTATATCCTAAAGCCGTTTTATTTTAATATGAGTTCTGCATAATTTTTTTTCAATATAACATGTTTGTTTTCTAATTCAAAACAATAGTAATGCATTTTTTTACGAAATTTATACAAAACATTCTGTAATTGAGATAACATTTTTTACTGCTATTTTTTTGATATATAGTTAATTATAACTTTATTTTTTTTTATCATCAATATACAATTAATTTAACTTCATCTAATTTTAATTCGTTATGAAAACATACCATAAATTATAAAGTAATTCTTTCCTCAAAATAAAAAAACAAAATGCAATTTTATTTGTCAACACTAAATTCGAAATAGTATACTTTTTCAATATTATAGTGATTAAAATAGTTTTGTTTTTCAATTATTGCCATGAAATTGAATTTTAAAATTGATTTTTTCGAATAATTTATTTTTATTACTAATTTAATTTTTGTACTGATAAGACCAATAAATGAAGTGCCATAAAATAGGAAAACAATATTGATAATTAAATTGTAATAACTATTGTGTTATTGTATAATATTTCATTTCGATTTTTCCTGTTCTCTCGGTATTAAAAAATGATTCAATTTTTTTTATATTGTATTAAATATTTTGATTAGTCATATATGTTATTTTTCGTAATATTTTACAAAAAAAAATAATTAATAATATTGTATTCTGTCCTATAATGAGCCTTTAGCTACTAAATTTTTCTTAGTTTATTATCTATAATATTCAAATGTATTATATTTAATTTTATATTTACTATAAATTAGTGTTCTAAGATGAAAATAATAAAACACAATTTACTGTAATGTCATTTGTATCAGTTTTCCTATAATAAATCCTGACGTTCAGTTCGTCAAAACGTCGATTGTTAATAAATATTAATATATAACTTAAAACTAAAGCCATTTTATTTAGGCTTTAGGTTCTAGTTCTGTATTAATATTTATTAATAATCGATGCAGTTTTGTTTTAATATAATAAATTTTGAATGATTTTTCACTATGTTATTATTTTCAAATTTTTCTTTTTAATTTAAAATAAATGATTCGTAATGCAATCTATTTAAAAAAATAATAATAATATTAATAAAATGCACACTATTTAAAATTTATTAATCATAAAAATAGCCCATACATTACCCAAACTTAGAAACTGTTAGTAATGTATTTTTAAACATCCTACACTAATGGGAATGTATTTTAAAATCTACGGGAATAAACTTGATATACTTTCGTAGAAAATAAAAAAAAATTAATGCAGTATGAGTTATTTGTCGAATTATAATGACTTAAAGTAATATTAAATAATATTTATGTATACGAAGTCACTTGTGTATCATTTGTAAAATATATGAATTGAGTTTTTTGACAAGTCATGGAAACATACTTAATTTATATTTTAATGAGATACATATGTCAAAGTTATATTATTTTTTTCTATGTTCTCTTCCAATTTATAATAAAAGTTAAAAATAAATAAATGAAAAGAATAATTTAATTTATTTTGTGAAAAACAAAGGCTCGTATTCTCACCACTTTTGTTTACGAGAAAGTGCTCTTATTTTTTGCTTTAAAATAAATTTGTATTTCTACCTCTTGTCTATTTCTATTTCTGATATATATTTCTATTTTTGATATATATTACATTTAATATTATAAAATTCAAATAAACTAAGTAATTAAAATGGTTTAATAAGTAATTTTAAGTAAACCTCAAAGGTAATTTTGACAAAAATCACTTTTTAAAGTGAGATGAGAATACAGGCCAAAGAATTTTAATGTAAAAAAAGTTGACAATCTAGTTGCCTAGTTAACTCACTGATTAAGTTAACAATGCTTTGTGCAACCTTTATAAATATTATTATCATTATGTGTATTAAATACTTGAAACACTTTTTTTTAATTCTGCTGTAATTACTTTGTTTTTAAATAACTAAAAAAATGAACATAAAACTATTTACAATTTGTACATATGTATATTTAATAATGTCAAATTTATGCATTTTAATTTTAATATCGTTTTTCAAAACATTTATACATACCTATATACACAATCACGCCATGTATCAAAAAGTGTGTGGCAAAAACACTTTCCACTATCCCGAAATCAGTTTCTTCCAATCATTTCTATCTAGACAAGCAAACTCTAGCTTCACTTCAACTACGTCCAATATCAGAAATTAATTAGACTAATGTAAGATTTATTTGTTTGTAAATTAAATTAAATAAAAATAATAAATGTTAATAGACTATTATTATTAATTCAGGATTAACTATGTTACGAAATAATAAGTCATTATTAATTTAAATTTACACAAAATATATTTTATCAAAATATAACAGAGAAAATCGAATTTGTAGTATTAACCATTTAGGGTTAACATACATTTCGAGACAAAAATATTATATACCATTTATGAATGCAAACAAAAATAACAATATTTCTATAGATATTATCAATTATAAAAATGTTTCGATTTATTCATAGAGAGGTGCTCAACCTTTCCATAGCTACAATCACTAAAAAAATTGCGACTGTGAAAATCGACTTAACTCCGTGTTAATAAAACATTTAACATTATTTTTTTTAAATATCAATTATTACATAGAATTCAAGTATTTATTATTTAAGAATCTGTTTATTTTTTTAATGGATGCTGTTTGTTCAGCTCGATAAAATTGGTATAATTCACGAGAGGAAAATATAATGCATAACAAATATTTTAAACGAAAAAATATTATGTATTCTAGTTACGAAAAAATGTAAGTGAAGGATAAAATATTTATTGTAACGAGAAAATTTGCAATCAGAATTTAATCCGATCTATCTAACAATACGTCCAATCAAAATTTTCAGTGTATTAACACGTCTTAACAAATAAAATGTATTGTGCAAAGATCAACTCCGTCTTGGAGATTAATCGGTTGAACACCCCTGTTTATATAAACTATATAATATATAAAAAATAAAAAAAACTTTGGTTAAGTATAAATTTTTGAAACAATATTCAATATATATATAGTATGAAAATATTGTTCATGTTATTAATGAGATAGGTATTTGATTCTAATCTACTGATTATGTCAAAGTTGGCTATTTGATTTTTTTATGCGCAAACATATTGAGAGCTGGTTACATAAAACCAGTATTAAATAGATTGTAAGTTAACGTTTTTGTTAACTTCTAAACTGGTCAACCAATGAAACTAATTAACAATCGAATTGCATTGTTAAAGTTTATTATGTAACACAATTTGAAAAACGACAATAATTTCTTTCCATAATAAATGTTAAATGACAATGGCCCCGTATTCATAGCTCCTTTTCGAAAAAAATACTTATATTTTAAAGTATGTATTTATTTTTAAAATATTGTAACTGTTTTCCACATTATTTAAATTTTAAAATGTTAAGTATAATAAAAAGTTTTAATTTATAAAAATAGTTAATATTTGATACTAAATAAAAGCAAAAATTAATATTTAAATCTTGACTACTTGACTATGAATACAGGCCAATATTATCAAACAGCCATATTGAGCGTGATGTAGATTTAAAGAATATTTAGATCTTTGAAATAGAATATGTTATTTGTTCATTATGTATATTTTCACGGAAAATTAATCCGCATTTTTCTGCTTCTAATTGAGCAACTTCTCGTTCTTTATTAGTTAATCCTCCCGGCAAATTAAATTGCGCCTGTTCATCGTTTTTGATCTGTTCGCAATTTTTTTTAACTTCGCCGCGAAACACGTCATTGCAATATTTTTTATCGTCAACAATTTTTGTAGTATTGGTTGCAGCTGCATTAGAATGAAATAATGCCTTTGCAAATTCTTGTTCTTTTTGAAAATCTTCCCGCTTTTTACTGGTAACTATTTTAAACTCATTTGCAATTTCCTCATTATATGGTTCCATTCGCTGAGCTGTTTTCAACATTTCTATTGCCCGTTTGTATTCGCCTAAATCAGTCAATGCACGCGCATTATGAAAATAGATTTTCGATGGAATTGAAATCAAATTATTTTTTGCAATTACAAAAACACGATTACACATAGAACAGGCTCTGCGAGGATTTTTTTCCTTCGTGTAACAGATAGCTAAATTAGTATATAATTTAACCAATAATTGCTGTTGCTGTTGTTGCTCGCCGATATTTTTTAATTGACATTTTTCTAGCAAATCGACTGCTCGATTATAATGTTTGGCCGCGCGTTTCGGATCGTGTTTGAAAATTTCTTTGGCTTTTTCTTGTAATGCACAAGCGGTTTTATACGTTGCGGTAAATTGCCGTTCTTCGTCTGTAAATAGATTATGATATTCGGAAGCTGAACCCGAATCAATATAACGAATTAATTCGACTTGAAAAAGAAACGTCGCGTTGGCAGGAATTCTAGGCGGATGTCCCATCGAACCAAATGCGTAATCCGAATCGATGAGAAATAAAGCTTTCTCACCTTTTTTCATCGATTTTACTGCAAAATCTAAACCAGTTACCACCGCTTCACCCAAGCGAAATTTATACGGTTTCTTCACAAAAGCGTAGTCTGTCGGCTCGTCATTATATTCCAAATAACTAGAATAATGAATAGACACTTCTGATTTATCTGGCGGATATTCACCAGTGCCTTCGCGTTTAATTCGTTTTTTAATTTTTCCGTCTGTAGTCACATTGGTCATACTTTGAGCGAGTTTTTCAAAAGGCGTTGTAGTTATATCATCCGAATCATCATCGGAATCTAAATTAAGACAAGCAGCTGTTAAATCTGCTACATTTACGTCTTTCGCATTGTAGGTATCGTCGTCTTCTCGCGCTAAATCATCAAAATTTATTTCAAACGTTTCACCGCTGCTCTGTAAATTATCCAGATTTATTCCATCTTTTAATTTAATTCTGCCACTTGGTAAATTGTCTTCATTATCCGAATAGTCGTTCATTTTCTTTCAATTTTAATTGTTCAGATGCTGTAAATACATTCTATTTTTAAACTGCACTAATAATATATTCCGAAATTAAACCAAATGAACCGGTTGGATTTTAGAAATATTAATAAATGTTGATTTCGATAAAATTATACATTTATTTATTAATATTATTTCATTTTGCTAAAAAATTTAAATCTTAAAATATCAGGCGAATTGGTTCAATTTCGGAATATACTATAAATAATAAATAAATACTAACATACTAACCTAATAATTTCAAAATTGCCGGATATCAACGAGGATGAATGTTGTTGAAGTTTTTTTAATAACACAGACGCTGTAAATATATTTTATTTTTAGCTTATAATTAAACTAAAATAAATGATAAATATATTAATACTAATCAAGAGAATATTTTGACAATATATTTCACAATTCTCTCACTAAATTTACCGGGAACAAATAGCTCAAATGTCTACATAATTTTCAAGGTTATGTTTTGAACATGTTTTGAACAGAAAAACCAGTGTTGCAAACTATAGCAAAAATAAATATTGTTATTTACAAAAATTAATTATAAAATTTTAAAAGTATAAATAAAAAGTCTATAATAGTTTTTATCAAAATATTATTATATATTCATTTTGGCTGGAGTAAGAAATAGAATCCCGAGATGTTGCTGTATTCACGAATATTAAAAAAAACAGATTTGCGCATGCGTAAGCATCGGAACGCCCATATTTGGTGTATAAAAACCAGTGAACCTCAAAATGTTTCATTAGTAATTTTTCTTTGTTATGTTATGTTAAGAAGTCCGGTAGGTTAGGGTAGGTTTGGTAGGTAGGTTTCAGGTAGGAGTTTGTTTTTTAAAGACCGTAAAGAAGTCTGGTAGGTTAGGGTAGGTTTGGTAGGTAGGTTTCAGGTAGGAGTTTGTTTTTTAAAAACCGTTAAGAAGTCCGGTAGGTTAGGGTAGGTTTGGTAGGTAGGTTTCAGGTAGGAGTTTGTTTTTTAAAGACCGTTAAGACACATTTAAAATCACATTTTGTCATAATACACATTTTGAGAGTCACTGGTTTTTCAACTAACGTGAACACAGCAACATCTCGGGATTCTATTTCTTACTTATACCTTAATTTTATTTAATAATGATTTAATATTTCTTTTATTTATGTAACGTATTGATCAGCGAATGAATTAAAAATATAATTTTCTATATTTCCCCGAGAAATTTCCGTAAGAATTAATAACTTTTGATTTGAAAATATAAAAATCATTATATCAAATTACTTAATTCAAATGCAATCATTTCTTTGACATAGTTTTTTGATAAGTAGTTCTTTATATGCTTTAATAATTATTGTCAGTACAGTAGTTGTGTTTGTAGAAAATGAAATACTTTAAACTCTCTGCATCGTAAATTATAAAATATTTATAATTATTGATTTTGAAAAACAATTAAAAAAAAAATCATTCAAATTTATTTTATGTCTATAAAAAAAATTCCATACAAAAATTATTGTACAAAATATTGAAAATATAATACATAATGTGGGCATTCACATTTGTTCTTTTAAAGTTTTGCCATTTAAAATATTCAATTGTTTAAATAAACTTTTTAAACAATTGTTATTCATATTAAAACAATAATAAACATATATATTTTTTTGCAAATTATATAAGCGTTCATTAACGAAATGAACTAAATATATATGTATACGAAATGGAATTTTGGCACTTTTTGTTTTACGAAATGTCAACAACAAAAAACTATTAAGTTCGTTTATTTGAATGAAGCCAATTCTGACAAAGATTTCAGCACGTTTACAAAATTAGCGTTTACTGTACGCATTTTACTTAAAAAATATAATTACATCATTTTTCATTTGTAACAGAACCGAACTAATTTACAATAGTACCTATAAAACAATGTTATCGAATTCAAATAAGAATTTATATAACAATTACAGAACTTCGAACAAATAATTATTTAAATAAAAAAAAAACAATTTAATATACCTACCACGTTTTTAAAACGGACAAAAAGTATAAAATAATTTTTCCTAGACTCATATAGATTGTCCTAAAAATTTGTGACTGTAAATTTTTAACAGCTATGACAATACTTGTAAGAATTGAAATGAAAAACGTGGGGCGCTTGCATTAGATAATAGTAAGGAGTGTAGAGAGTAGCTGTCGTCGCGTCCCACGATTTTCGTTTTAAATCTTACAAGTATTGTCATAGCTATTAAAAATTCATAATCACAAATTTTTAGAACAATCTGTATGGGGTCAGGAATCTGTATAGGGTTATAAATCTGTATGGGACTAAGAGAAATTATTTTATACTTTTTAGTCCGTTTTAAAACCGTGGTACATTAAAAAAAATGTTTTTATTTAAATAATTATTTATATTAATTTCACGATACACTTATGAACTTTTATTCAATGTTATTATTAATACATATGTACATCAACGTAGGCACCAAAACTGTATTGTATATACTCAAACGGGCTTCTTTGGAAACATTTACATTCCTAGCAAAATTTCCCAAAGCACCCAATGCTGGTTGTAAGGTTTTGGGTGCTTTGGGAACTTTTGCTAGGAATGTAAATGTTTCCAAAGAGGCCCGTTTGAGTATATACAATGCAGTTTTGGTGCCTACGTTGAATGTTGAATTATGGTAGTGAATGTTGGGTTTGGTTGCAAAAGCATAAACGGAAAATGACTGCTGTGGAAATGAGATTTTTACGTGGGGTATGTGGTGTAAATAGAAAAAATCGGGTACGAAATAGATTAGTGTATGATGAGTGTGAAATTGAAAAAAATGTTGTAGCAAAAGTTGGTGTTAGTCAGTTAAGATGGTTTGGACATGTTGAGCGAATGTCTAATGAACGTTTGTTAAAAGATTTATTTGAATGATTTTGATGGTATACGTTTGCGTGGACGTCCGATGAGTAGTTGGAGTGGTATGATTGAGAGTGTTTTGCGTGAGCAAAAGTTTCCAAGTAGTAGAAATAAAAGAGCATGTATGAGAGGAATTATAAATGTGGATGAAGCGAAAGTTGCTTGTTTGGATAGGAATGTTTGGAGGCGACTAATTTCGGGATGATAAAAAGAGTTTGTGCCACACCCTTTTGAGTACATGGCGTGATTGTGTATGTATGTATGTATGTATGTATTATTAATACATGAGTGTATTACTACACAGATTTAAATAAAACTATTTACATAGGATTTGATGTGATAGTTGTCAATAAAACCATTGATTAAAAAAATATATACTCTTTTAATCAATGATAAAACTCATTTTAGATCGATCTAATTAACTGACCATCTAGCGATTAACATATAGTAAATCTATTATATACAGTATTCAGTTTCGTTACTAACTATTATATTTTTAATTTATAAGCAATATATATTTATAAAATTTTATTGACAAATTATAGTTTATGTGCAATCGTATTTAAAGCAATTTTGGAAAATTTGTATCATGTTTCAGTCGGAGCGGTAATAAATTATAACTTGTCATAAATATTGACAAGAGTTATTAAGGGTAATAGTCGCATTAGATACGACCTCCTTTTAAAAACAGGTGCCTTACTTTTTTTACATTATTTGGCGCGATTACAAATTAAGTTTTACGAGGTCACAAATACAAATTGATAATTTGTCAATCCTATCAAATTTTCAATATCACGCATTAGATAAATATAGTTTTTGGAGTCATGATTAAATTAGGAATTGTCACAGTACTAATTTGCATACGATACTATAATCTAGTTATCTCTGTTCCATTTCATTTTCTGTTCAACTGAGATCTTAGCAGCCAATGCTTTAGGTTTAGATGACTAGAAAAATTACTACCGTAGAGAGGAAAAAAAATCTTTTTAACACGTTGATCACCATATTTATCCAGAATAAATACAGTTATGAGAGAGCAAGGGCGCAACCAAGGGGGAGGGGGGCAAGCCCCCCCCCCCAAGGCTAGCAGAATTAGCACAATTTTTATTCATTTAGTCATGTATTCAGCAGTCTAACGCTACAATTATTTACCCCAAAATATTGAGCCAACATTTATTATTTACATACATACATACATACATACACAATCACGCCATGTACCCGAAAGGGTGTGGCACAAACTCTTTTCATCATTCCGAAATCAGTCGCCTCCAAACATTCCTATCCAAACAAGCAACTTTCGCTTCATCCACATTCATAATTTCTCTCATACATGCTCTTTTATTCCTACTACTTGGAAACTTTCGCTCACACAAAACACTCTCAATCATACCACTCCAACTACTCATCGGACGTCCACGCAAACGTATACATTCAAAATCATTCAAATAAATTTTTTTAACCAAACGTTCATTAGACATTCGCTCAACATTTCCGAACCATCTTAACTGACTAACACCAACTTTTGCTACAACATTTTTTTCAATTTCACACTCATCATACACTAATCTATTTCGTTCCCGATCTCTCCTATTTACACCACATACCCCACGTATCTCATTTCCACAGCAGTCATTTTCCGTTTATGTTTTTGCAACCAAACCCAACATTCACTACCATACATCAACGTAGGCACCAAAACTGCATTGTATATACTCAAACGGGCTTCTTTGGAAACATTATTTATTATTTTAAACTATTAATTATTCGATTCATGTAAGATAAAGTAGAAATCTGGTTAGTATTTGTTTTTTTTTTTTACTTCTCCAAGATAAAATCCTTGCCCTTCCCCAAGACAAAATCCTGGCTGCGCCACTGTGAGAGAGAGATTTAATATCAGTTCGTGAGAGAGATTAGCGGTTATTTTAAGATTCCTTGCGATTGGGAGAATCATTCAAACTATCAATCTCCCATATAATTTCCGTGATTGAAACTCGGATTTCAAAATATTTGGAAATCCGTCAGTCTTGATCTTACACCTTCAATCAGAATGTCAATTTTCGGTCTGAATCTCATTCCGAATGATCGTATAAGGCCCGCATATAATTTTCTACTCCAGTTCCAGCAACAGGACAAGTTTCACTATATTTTTTAAACCAACAAGGATGTCAAAAATAACCTTGAATCAATTGGATTATATGTCGTGCTTTTAATTAATATTTCTGATAATTTAATAAGCCGTTGATTGAATTTCAACATTACAATTATATTGTAAAATTTCTTGGCATCAAAATAATGAATATAAAAACAACATTATTATTTGGTTAATTTAGTTTGCTAGGATCAAATTAATTAATTTGGCAAAACTATATACACAATAAACAGTCTTTATAATGAAATTAAAACGTTCCAAGTATAAAAGATTATAATTATCCTACCTATAAACGATTCATTTTATGTGTTTTCGTTTAAAATAAACAAAATAAAACTCGTGGTAAATTATTTTCTTAGAAAAAAACTCGACAATAAATTGAATATACTGTAACCATGTTTATACAGTTAAAATTAGAAAATACATTATTTTAAACTAATTTTATTGTATACCTATATAAATACATACACAACCATATTCTACATAATTCTAAATTCATTAAAAAATATTTCATAATTATTCTAACGTTGCTCATCATTGTACATCATTACGAATAATAAATCAAATTTTATAATAAAATAATTACTCAAATAAAAAAAAATATTATTTTTTTTTATTTAAGTAATTTATTATTTTCTGCTTTTTAGTCTTGTGTGTGTGTGTTCTGCACTTACTGTAGTTTCTGTATTTTGAAAAAAAAAATTGCTAATACATGAATATACGGAATTCATGAACATGGCACAAGATAAAATTAATATTTCAAATATTATTAATTAATTAATTAGTTAATATTGCATTGTCACCCAGTTCTGAGCTATGATTAAAGTTTCAAGTCTCTAGCTCATGGGGAAATTAGTTTGAAATTGATTGCAAAATTGGTACCGAACAGACAAACAAATAGATAATAAACAGACAGACAATAAAAATGTGTTAATAAAAATACTTGTTTTGACTCAAACAGTCAAACTTTAAATTACTATTTGTGAATGAAGATTTGGAATGACTAAAAATCTCCCGTAATTAGTTAATTTTCTTAAAATACTTTCTAATCAATACATATAGAAAAAAAAAACAGGTAATACGGGACTAAAATAAATAAAAATAATTCCGATTAAATTTCATTAATAATTATTTAATTCTGCGATATAAGTAATTAAAATCTCATGAAAAATAATTAAATATTAAAAATTTCTATATTTCTTGCAACTAAGAAAAATAAAAGATTAATAATAATGATTTTGCATTGTTTATTTTTAATTAATAGCGATAAATCTTTAAAATATATACATACATACATACACAATCACGCCATGTACCCAAAAAGGTGTGGCACAAACTCTTTTCATCATCCCGAAATCAGTCGCCTCCAAACTTTCCTATTCAAACAAGCAACTTTCGCTTCATCCACATTCATAATTCCACTCATACATTGATTGTTATATATAATTCTATAAGATTCAATTTTTTAAAAATATTTTACGATAGTTACCGCATAAGAACAAATGATACTATTATGTGAACAAATAAATTAGTAAATATAAACAAAAATATACAAATTAAAAAAAAAATTGATATAATTTCTTAATTTTTTATATATGTATTAAAATATATATGTAAGTAAAGATCGGATTTACATGTACTTGTAAAGATACTGATAATAAAAACAATAAGAAAAATTAAAATCCTATTGTAAGTCAAAGATTTTCAGTATATATCTGCATGAAATTTTGATGCAAATACACCTTTTTTAAATAATATTTTCAAAACAAATACTTTTGGGTCATAAACTTTTTTACTATTTAATTATTTAAATAATAAATAAAGACTTCTTGAGACTTCCATAATAAAACAAAAAAAAAGTATAATAAAATAATTTTCTGCAAACTGCATTACCTAATTTTCCTCAACTTACAAAACAATTATGCAATGCATGTGGTATGTTATAGTAGTTATATAACGTTATTTATTATTGTCTAAATAAATATATACCAATAAAAAATTATAAATAGCTACAAAGAAATGAATATTAGTAAACAGCTGTCAATAACATAGCTACAAAGCAAAATATTTTTATTCCTGTATGCAACACGATTATTTTCGACATTTGTGATCTTGTTATAAATTTTCGAACAAATATGTTCGACCTTCCAATCAAACGTCGAATTTTCAAGTTCAGTGCAAAAATAGAGTTCGTTCAGTCAACCTGACCTCGTGCACGTTTACAACATATATTTATAAACCAATCGTACTATTATAAAATTAATCGCTTCTGTAATTTTCTCTCCTTTACAGACATTGACTCGAACGGATATTTAGATGAAAGAGATTTTGCTTGCTTGGCCCTGCGGGCGACAATCATTGAGGGTAAGGGTGAATTCAGTCATTCCAAATTTCAAGAATACCAACACATCATGATGAGTCTGTGGGAGGAAATCGCTGAACTTGCCGATTTTAATAAGGTGATATTTGATAGACTTGCAGACGCCAAGTAGCTGCTGAGTAGATTCGTTTCTCTTTGATTTTGTAATTTATTTGCAACACTCACATTTTGCATATCACATAAAACAATTATAACACACATACACACATTTTTTACACACTTTTGTTCTTGGAGAGATGCCTACTTCGTATTTTTACCGAACTATTTTAAAACTTCGATTTTTCATACAGATGTTTCATAAAATAAATCTGTTTTAAATACTCAATTATTAAAAATAAATAAATTTGAATATATATTTTTTCTAAACATGAAGAAATATGTCCTTGTTAATCTTATACGATTTTTATGCGTCCAAATTTTTGTTAAAAGATATCGATGTAGAATACTAGAATCATACGTTCTAAATACTTAACCCTAGACAGACACAATCATTTTCTATAATTTTTTTTACATACAGAGGTCACAGTGACCCCTCGAGAAATAAATTGATGGAGACTTGGGATTAATCAGATTTTTATGCAACAAAAAAGTTATATTCAATATTTTGCCAGCTGTTGCTATGTGGTCTTGAACTAAATAGAGAATAAAGTGAGTTTAAGTATCATTCCGAAATGGGTGTACTTTATATGTTAGATGGTTTTTTTTTATTATTAAAATAAAAATTTCTTAATTTTTATAATCTACATCAGTGATTTTGACCTTTTCTTTACCATGGACCACTTTTAAATATCTTTTGTTGCCGTGGACAACCAACTCAAGATTAAAAGCTCCAAAGTTCATCAAATATTTATTTGAAATTTTTCATTATCAAATTTGAAGAAACTTAAGAAAAAAGTTCACAATCCTATTATATTTTTATCAAATATCATAGTTTTCTTCCAGCTTTACACCAGTATGATTCTCAATCCCCAATTGATACCAAATATTATTAATTCAAACATATTATATGAAATATGTATCTGTCATTATTGTAGATTGTCAATTTTATCATTATTGCTTAAAAATAAGCTATAATATTTGTATATGTTGTAAATAATAATAGAAATGCATTGGCTATTAATGAAATTGATCATCATTTTTTTTTAGTAGATAGCGTAAAATTACGTACCAGTTTTCTTTTTTCTTTTTTGTTTTTTGCTTTTTGCTAGAGTGCCAAAAATATGGCTTCCTTTGGTTTTTCTCTCCGATACACACAGACAAATTTTTTACTTATACAAAATGGGTCGTATCCTGCATATAGGAGTTGTTACAGGATGGTAAAATTACCATAGAAGAATTCAAAGAGGCCGTACAAAAGAGTTGTGTGGGTCGACGATATGAAGATTTTCCACAAGCAATGAAAATGTTTATCGATTCCAATTTCAAAATGGTCGATTTAAATGATGATGGGGTTATTGCTGCCGAAGAATATCGTTTCAATTGTGTCACAAAATTCGCAATTGATGATATAGAAATCATTGACGAAGCATTTGATAATATGCTTAGTGTAAGTATTCCCTTTATTACTTTAAATTTAAATTTGACTTAAAAACTTTAACACATATTAAAATAATTGGGCTTACCGATTGATTATCATAACATGTAAACTTCGACATACACATTTCATTTATGCGGTTTATGTATATGATATCAAAAAAATTACTTGATTACAAAAAAGAACAAAGTTTAAATCACTCAAGAACCGAGCTTGTAATATCAGTCCATATGTTTTACCATAATAATTATATATTTTGACGTAGACTCATAGACTTATAAATTGCGAATCTACCTTCTTTTTTGAAATGAGGCTTTTATATAAATTTAAAATTTACTTACCTATAAATTTATAATCGTCCTTGTCCACTAATGTACTAAAAACACATAACCTAACGTTTATAATACACAGTCATATTTTATGAGTTTTAATAATGGTTTAATGTAAATATTTTTTAATCAAATTCACCATAAACAATTGAAAATTGCGTTTTAATGAATCAAAGATCGTTCATAAAGTTCTGCATTTAAATCAATACTAATTAAAAACGTTTACCATATTTTAGAAACAGTTTCTTATCAAAAATTGTTTTTGAGCAAAAATGGTTAGGATGTGGGTGTCTTTAATTTTTAACTAATATCAACGTTTATATGCATTATTTTTGATGATAAAACATTCAAGGTTGATTTTTTCAATGATTGTAATCGAAATTACAATTGTAACATATTTTTTTTTTATTTATACAAAGACAATTCCTTACATAATACATATATTTTTTTGTTATAAACAAAAAATTTCGATTACTCAAAAACCTTTGAAACTTTATAATTAATATTACAAATTATACATGCATACATACAATTCTTTCTTTTAAACCAAGTACTTATTAAACATGAAAAAAAAAATAAGAATAAAATTAAGAATATAGTAAAAATTTTTCAGAACTCATTATATAAAATAAAACGACTTTAGGTTTTAGTTCTGTATTCATATTTATTTTTAATTTATTAACATTTACTGTAAATGCCATTTGTATGTTTTCCTAATGAAGACGAATGTTGACTTGGTCGAAACGTCGATTATTAATTTAAATTAATTAATTATAAATATTAAAAACTAGCAGTGTATTGTCATTTGCACCACACATAATGTCCTAAACGTTGAGACCTTCCTAATAAAAAAAAATTAAATCATAAATCATTCATTGCTGTTTCATATGTCTAATATATTCAGGAAAAAATATTCATATGTATCCCACATACCGTGTGTTGACACTGTTGACTTGGACCGTCGTACATAGGGATTTAGCATATAAAATCAGACATGTGCGATTTCCTGCTTTCCAAATTATTTTACAAAAAAAACTTTGGGATAAATGTTTTAGAAAACACTTTTTTACATGTAAATCAATCAACAAAATTTTTTTGGAACTATCCCAACGTCAGAAATTAGCCCTAAAGTTGTCAAGAAATTGACTGAAAATGGCATTAGTCGGCCGTGCATTAGCATTTGTTTGATTTTTTGTTCCAATTTCACGGCTACTGCCATTTTCCAGTCAATTTCTTAACAACTTTAGACCTAATTCTTGACGTCAGGAAGGTTCCAAAAAAAATTTAGTAATTGATTTACATGAAGCAAAATATGCCCTAAAACATTTATCATAAGGTTTTTTTTGTAAAATAATTTGGGAAGCAGGAAATCGCACATGTCTGATTTTACATGCTAAATCCCTATGTACGACGGTCCAAGTCAACACACGGTATATAGCATTCAGGAATATGCACATAAAAGTTGAACTAAATATATTTTAACACTTGAAATAACTTATTGAAAACTATTGAAACAACATGTTTTCAGTAATTTATTTTTTTCACAAATTGTTGGACTAATTGTGATATATAAAAAATACATAAACAAAGATCTTTTGAATGTCTTTTGACAAATGCATGATGAGTTTTGTATAATAAGTTCATTTTGACTGTATTTTCTGTAGTTAAATTTCGTGTTGCGTGTACGCAACACTGTGAGAAAATGGGTTAAAAATTGAGTAATTTTAATTTAAAAAAAACCATCGAGTTACTTTACCACATCTGTATATAACAATATAAACAATTAAATATATATAATTAACATTGATTGTATTAACAACAACATGGTGACATATATTACTGAATAATATTGTGTTATTTTTTTTTAGGACGATGACCGACGTAGAGGTGGCCTAACATTATCGCGATACCAAGAATTGTACGCTCAATTTCTTGGCAATCCTGATGAAAAATGCCCGGCTGTATATTTATTTGGCCCCCTCAGCGAGTTTCCACACGTTGCCAATACAGCACTAACTGTTTAGCAATTAAAATAACACCTCAACTCATATTCGAGAACCATCCCCCTAACACATTCGATTTTCTAAAGCAGCAATTACGAATACTGACAAACAATTGTGTTTTAAAAATCGAACTATAATTTAATTGAGATCCATTTCATTCTACATTTTGCAAATGACTTGCAAAATAAATCATTGATTTGTTTCAGAAATGTTGTTAACGATTAATTTATTTATTTGTAATCTAAGTTTTGTTTATATTTTTTCATAAAAATGCACAATTGACGTGTTAATTTTTTTTAATATGCTTTCATTAGTATAATGTTAATTATGTAATATTAAAATAAAATTGTATATATTGTTTATAGTTGTTTTTATTTTTAACCCTAATTACTTTTATAACCCATACATATTTCTGTTACATTTATATATAGTAAAAATAACAATTTATTAGTTTTTGTTTTAAAAAATTTAAATCAGCTTTTTAGTATATGTCATGTAATGGTTTTAGTTTGAATGCCAGTTTTAAAAATATCACTATGTATTTATAAGTGATAATAATAGAATTATAAATTTTTACCAAAATGTTACTGATTTCTTGAAAACTTAATATTTGTTTATAAATTCTAGTTTTACTGATTTTTATATTTATAAATTCCACTTTATAATCTATCTCAGACGTTTACTGTTTATAATTGGTTATTCTTGTGGAGCAGAAAATGTATAATTTACGACACTGTAAGTTTGGTTGCCTAATGTTTTCAGTCACATGGATTATGAGATTTTATGAACAGCCTGTACTAATGAGAAGTCACTGTATTTATATTGTTTAATTATAATTTAGTGCTCATAATTAGTTTAAAAAGATATTATAGACTATCGGCAGAATTTTCGGTTTGCAGGAAAAAGGAATTTTTTTTTTTAATTAATGTTCTTGCTGTTAAATATTGATAAAATTAAATAAGTGTTTTAATATTTTTAATAGATAATATGAATCAAATAATGAATGATGTGAATTTAAAAAGTATGTATAAAAATATCAGACAATATACTGAAATTTTCAGAAATGTAATAAAACGATTCTGTACAAAAGAAATAAAAGTTTTGTACTATTTACAAAAAAAAGTAATTCAAAATTTCAAATACTTAGGCCCGTATTATCACCTCGTAAAATTGTGCTTTTATCATTAATTTCAAAACAATTTTTTGCTTTTGTTTTTGATCAAATATGAATAGTTTTTCTATTTTTGATCATTTTTATTATATTTGGTATTATAAAATTTAAATAAATCACTTTTGGCAAAAATCAGTTTTATAAATGAGGTTAGCATACGGGCCTTAGTTTTCCGACACATAATTAAAATTTGATGACTTATCTGATACCACCCTACATTCTTGAATATAATTGATTTACGTTAAACAGTCGCTGCAGATATTTCCCAAAATACTTTATTATTTGTGTGTAAACGAAATAATACTTACAAAGTTATAGGAATTATTTAGTTAGTATAAAATGGACACACATATTACTGTAAAAAATACATTTATTGAAATTCACTATTTTTATATAATACCTTTTTTTTAAATAAAATCATAGATTAAACATAAAAAATACTAGCATAAAACCAAAAGAATTATATACAATACAAAAATCTTAACTTATTATTAGTATATTTTTTTAGAATTTTGAAATTACTTTCATTCTTTTGGCTCTCTAATTTTTTTCTCTAAATAATATTACACCCTGTTACACAGAACACTTAAAATTATTACAGAAAAACAGAACAAAAACTTGTCACCAAGGTGCACATAGATTGATAATTTATATGATTTGATAATCTAATAAATTTTCTATAAAAACAAGCTCTACTATTTTGTTTTCTAAATTTACATCCATTTACCGCATACATATATTTAACTAACAAAAAATTTAGGCCCTTTTTGCACAAATAATAGCACAGACTCGTAAAATATTCAGCTGAAAACAGTAAAAAAAAATATGTTAAAAACATTTAAATATGAGACTCATACAAATACAGAAAAATTTGTTATTGTTTTCAGTGAATAGAGTCTGTGCATTTCATATTGTGTTTACAAGCCAAATTCTTTGCCACACTCATTCGAAATTAATAAAAGAAAATAAATACTTCTTAAAATTGAGGTAGATACCTCAGATCACATAAGCAACAGTACAAAATACTTATTATTATTACTTTCCATTCATCACTTCACTGACCAGAAACATAATTATATAAGTTTTATTTATTTTTTTTTACACAAATATTACTTAATATCATAAATTAGCCAGTGAATTTTGTAATTATGTATTAGTTTATTAAGTGTAAAGTAGCTAAAATACCTAACGCACTCCTACAGCATAGATTGAGTCAGAAATCAAATATTAAAAACAAAATTATTACGATTTTCCATCAGTAAATACACATTTCAGTTTGTAGTCAAATTATTACATTAAAATTTTTAATAACAAGTACTGATTTGTACTGATTTGATAAGATTGAAATACACTTAAAATATTCTAAAATATAAAAAATATAATTTATGTGTAAAATAAACACGTAATATATGTGATAAAACGTATTTTAATTTTTTTAAAAGGATTCTTAAAAGCTTCTGGTTTCAGTTTTATAATTATCTACAATACATTTTTGACAATCTGAAATTTTTTGAAGATTATAATTAAATATGGATTAATCCATACTTTTATAAAAATGGTAAAATATTTTGTTACAAAGTTCAATAAAAAAATCCCTTTTCATATATTTGGACATTTTTTTTTTCAGTTGAACAGTTTTTGTTAAATACGAAAAAACGAACAATACTTTTAAATCCGTATATCAGTTAATTATTATCAACAAAATAAATTAAAAATTTATATAAAAAGGCTAAAATACTGCCAATTGTCGTAAGTAGTTCTTGTGAACCATTGCTTACATCAACATTTGAATCTATATTGGCTTTCATTCAATTTCAACCTAATATCTACAGTATATTTTAAAAGTCTGTGTTCCAGCAAATAAATTAATTGCATTGTTTCATTTTATCTAGCTCCGTATTTGATTTCTGACTATTGCTACAGTTTGGCATTAAGTTTTTAAAAAAATCGACATAGTTTGTTAAGCTATATACAATATTTACTATAGTGAATTTTAAGTAAAAACAATCTTACAAAGTTGTAAAAATTCCATAGACATATTTTTAATAATAATATCAGACAATTTTATTATAATTTATATTAAATTCTAATCGGCACATTTTGTCGAATATTTTTTTTTATTATGTATTAGAAGGCAACATTTATATAATTTTCATATTATTTTCTCCGATTTCTGTTTCATATATTTTTACTGCTCTTTCATCATCCGAGTATTTTAAGTATAAATTGCGTTCAAATAATTGGATTAACCATTTTTTTTTCCGATAGTAAGAAATATGTTAAACTTATACAATTATCACTATATGAATTTGTCGAAATAAATCATAAAATAGCAGTCAAGTATTTATCATATAATGGACGTATTTACTAAGAAATAATAGAGGGAGAAAAAAATATAGTTAAATTTATCTATCCTATTATCTATTTCCATAAATAAAATTCGCTAGAAACTTGATTGATGGCAAATTACTTTGATTTGGCTGCATTCCATCACAAATGTTATTTGTTTGTTGAAATACTCTCAAAATATTTTTCACTTGTACTAAATTATTTGGGGGGAAAATTTGTATAATATGTAAAAATTATTTAAATTATAACCATTTTAAAGATATGCATTTTACAGCAATAACTTAATTTCGGTTTCAATTGATTTGGTCCAGAGAATCATTCCAGGACTTTATGTACAATATATCAAAATTGTATAAAAATTGTGGAAATATTTGTAATATCTCACCGATATGAAAATTGAATTTGGATTTGTTTTTGAATGGAAATTATAAAACTGGTGTTATACTGTCGTAGTTCTGTATGCTGGATGATGTAGATGGCTGCAGCAAGGGAGAAGTAACCTCAGATACAACGGAATCGATGTTTCTAAATCTTCTCGTTTGCATCACGCCTTGAAAAATAAAAAATTCTAAAGTCAGTAACATAAAGATCGATATTTCGATATATTCATTAAAAATCAGTCTATTCCCATTTTCACTACAATGAAATTACCAAAACTAAAAAAATCTTTAAGATAGTAGAGAAGCCAAAATTGTTAGATGTGATGTCAAAAATTTCTAATTCAGTGTACTTACAACAAAGTAATATTTTTTAACTATTCAATATATTAGAAAATTTAAAAACATAAGCATAAATAAAATAGCAGATTGTACAAAATCATTATCTCGAAAAATAATCAAATTAATAATTTTTCGAGTTAATGATTTTGTACAATCTGCTATACCATTTATGCTTATGTTTCTAAATTTTCTAACAAGAATATGTCCTGAAACCTTGACAAAGAATCTTACATGAGAATTTGATTTATAACACCTAACATTTGACTATCTTCCCGTTAAAAAAATTTTACAGTATAATACTTTCTAGTCGCAAATTTTCAAATTTATATAAGTATATAATTGGAAAAATGTGTTTGTTTCGTTGTGGGCTCGTAGTCTAATGGTTAGAAAATCTGCCGCAAAAGCAAGAAACTCAGGTTTGAATCCCGGCGAGACCAATACATTTTTCCAAATTTAATAAATTTTCTAATTATATTAATCAAATGGAAATTAAACTATTTATAATACTAACTAACTAATAAGGACCGGTATTAGTTAAAACTGTTTTTAAAACCGAGCTTGTAAGTATAAGCCAATATTTTTTTTTAATAACGTGAATAAACTGACTGAATGAATAAATAATATCCTTAGTTTCATATATTATAGGAATTTATTACGTATTTTAATCAGTATTAATAAAACAAAAAAACAAAATAAAAATTAATAAATTAAAAATCTGTGTTTCAATAAAATGTTATATATTAAGATTAAGTATTCAAGCAACAAATGGTAATGTATTAATTTGCAATTATCACATTATTATTTTTCGAGTGTCAAACTATTATCACAAGCCGAAACAGATTAAGGTAACAAAAATAATTTTGTAAAATATCACCGAGCATTTTATTATTACACCTTTAATTTGATATTTTTTTAAAATACATTAAGAATCAAGTGTTTTCATCCCTTGTGACAGAATGTTTTACTATTGTTCAATGCTGAAGAAGTTGATATTGAAATGTTATTTACTTTTGTCATAACTTTGTTGTAACTAAAACTTCATTGTGACCTATTTCTAGATACAAGTATTTTTCTAAAAACACATGATTGAAAGAATGAAAATATATGAATATCTAAAAATAAACAGGTTTCTGGCAAAACAAAAAAGAACTTGTTTTAATTTGGTAACATAAATGTGAGTTGCCAAAATTGGTAATACAATACAAAATTAATATATTAAAAATCAAAAATAAGCTTTCGCAACAGAATTGTTTATATAATAAAAATAAAATTTATATTGTTACGGATGCTTCATCTATAAAATACAACATTACTTATCAAATTCCCCAAACATTTATATTAATTAATTAATAATAATGACAGATATATTTAATATTATTTTTGTATCAGTGACTGACAGATTATTATAATTAACAATAATAATTTATATTCTTAATTACATATGGCCTATTATATATTAGGTTTTAGTATTTTATTTTTGCTTAAATTGTCATTAATTTATTTTGATCATTAAATCATTAGTTAATTTTTAAATGAAGAAAAATGCAGTTGTCTTCGGTTCAAACCACGGCAAAATCAATGCATTTTTCTTCATTCAAAAATTAACTAACGATTTAATTAGTTAATCAAAATTAAATTAATGGCGATTTAAGGAAAAAACAAAATACTATAACCTAACAAATAATAATTATTTATTTTTAAATGTATCATAGTTTGCAAATGACGCCAGTTTAGATGTACGTACTTTAGCTATTCCCTTTTGATTTAATTTTTTAAGTAATTAACAAATTAAATTAATAAAGGCAATTAGTGTAAAAACACAAAACAAACTTATGTGATGCTTACTCTGGTTAACGCTGTTTCCTGTATGTGATTCCCATGTAATGCACTGTTATGTTTGGCCAATTTCTCTTTATTCATTGGTGAACCTGTTGGAAATTATTACATAATCATGCTAAAAAGACCCCCAGTATTTATATTTTTCTTATTATATTATTTACATCGTATACATTTTCAAATGCAGAAACACAAAAAAAAAACATATGTCACCAAAATCTTGACAATCTTTAAACTACGTTTCACGTGTAAAATAAGAGTGAGTTTAATATAAAAACAGTTGGTTTAAATTCTGTTATTTATTTTAATAAACGACGTTTCGAAGAAAGCTAAACACGTAACAATAATTTTTTGACCTGATGAAGACAAAGCGTTTAGCTTTCGTCGAAACGTAGATTATTAAAATAAATAACAAAAATACTGTTTTTATATTAATACTATGAGTTCTGAAAAATATTTTACTATGTTAAGAGTGAGTTTCTTTTACAAGCTTTGTAAATTGACTTTTTCTTATTTCATGATTAGCAATTTGAGTTAACACGTATTGTGCACTATGGTGTCAACGTGGACCCCGAAATTTTTGGGCTCGTGTGGCCGCATGAGACCTATGTGGTCTTCAGAGGTCGACTGTTGAGTTCGGTTTAATGAGACCGTATTAGTTCTCGAAATGAATGTAAAACATATGGGAGCGTATAGTAGGCGGCCTAGCAGTAACGAAAAAGCATTTGATCCCTACAAAATTGCGAGCTAGAACGTCCATTGAAGAAACAAATTTTATTAGAAATGCCGCCTTCAAAGAAGAAATACAAGTTTTTATGCAAAATATAAAAAAGTGTTAATATCTCGGTAACTATGAGGTTTAGAGAAATTTACTAAGAATACTTTTCGATAGGGCATAAAAAGTTCTATAAGTGTTAGTTTTAATTTGCTAGCGCGTGCCGTTTGGGCGCTAGATTTTTTTTTGATTTTTTAGTTTTTATTTTTTTCTCCAAAGGTCGTCATTTTGGCCCCAAATGAATATTTATTGGGGGGGGGGGTCAAATACCAGACAATATATCATACTTCAAAAGTGCTTTTTGATTTTTGTTTCAGATGAATCGGGAAGGAATAATTATCATTGTTATCGCACAGCCGTCCGATTTTGCTTAGCTTCGAAGAAAAGGCTAGAACTCGAACGATTTCCAACCAAAATCAAAATAAAAATTCCTGAAACAAGTTCAAAATCTAGTCTTTCCACCCCAGAAAACCGCGGTTTGATATCTTTTATAGTTTCGCAGAAAAAAATTAGTTAGTCGATTTTTTAGGTCGAGAGAGGTATACACCCCCTTAAGCTGGATTAAGTTATCGTAAATAAAATCAAATATTAATTCCGCTATCAAAGCTATAACTACAAAGAAATTGTATATTTAACAGTAAAAAATTCTTTCAAAACTCATTATATTAAAAATTCTGTACTAGTTCTGTTTATTTACTATAAACATCATTTGTATCTTTTTTTCCTGAGGAAGACGTACGTAAATTTCGTCGAAACGTCGATTTTTAATAAATATTAATATAAATTAATATATAATATATTGGATAATATTATATTCTACATAGAATTTATAAAAACTGTGAACACGTGTAACGTAGTTTCAAGAAAATAAAATATGCATAAAAAACAAAAAACAATTCCAGAGAAATAAATTTTGACAAGGGAATATAGCTAAAGGTGCACATAGAAGAGAATAAGCATGCAGAAGTAAAAAAAAATAATCGTGATTTTATTCCATTGAATTTATAACTTCAAAACCGAAATTACAGTTGCATTTAAACGATCCACACAAAAAAATCTTACATATTTCTTTTAAATTCCTACAAAATATGAAACATAAAAGGCAGAATTCTTTAAAATTAACTTTTGAAGCACGCATCAATTAAGTTTCTTTTTTTAAAAAAAGAAACAATTTCTACATACTAGTTACTATATAATAAAATAATTAATTACAGTTATTTAATTTACAGAATATCTAACAAATGTATAATTATACCTTGTGCGTCTTCAATAAGGGTTAAATAAAGTAACGTCCATCATTTGTCAAAAAAATAAATGAAACAGTAAATCGTTTTAAAAGCAACTATCAGTAGATGTCAAAATTTATTTTTATCATCAAGGAAAATCACGTTTTAATTTGATAACCCTTTATATTGTAAAATATAACAGCAATAAAGATTTTTTTTCAGTCACCGTTTAATATAAATTTTATAAACATAAGCGTGCAGTATTAATTATTAGTATGTATACTAAACACCATTCCTACTTCAACTGTTTTAATTCTATTAGAAATTTATAGTTTTCAAAATAGAAAAATGATTCATTTCTTTCTTGTATTTTCAAAATAATTTAATTATATGCTATATTTAAAAATAAAATTATTTTAATAATAAAACAAATTCTTTGTAATATATGTATTTCTTGGAATAAATCGGCTTTTACAATGTTATGTATTTTTTGTTTATTGTTCCTATGGAGAAATGATAAAAAATAAATCGTATTAGAATGATAAAAACTTATTTTTATATTTTATCATAATCACGTCACGAAAATAATCCCGACAAATTAACTTCCTTTGTTTTATTCGACCAAGTTATTTTATCGATTCCTAATGTTTCCATAATCAACATAAATTAGGAAAAAATAAATACAATTTCCGGATAAAGTTATTGTTCGACTATGACATGAAATGAACCCGGATATTTTTTTTATTATATTTATTGTGAAAATAAGAAAATTAATTAATTTTAAAAAAACAAAAGCTTCCAAAACCGTCATTTAATTATACTAAATTGAAACTTCATTTATCAAAAATTTTTCGTGTCCAACACGAAATGTAATTATTCAATTATTGAAGATATATAATTATAAAATAGAGCTTACATTAATTATTACACAATTTAGAATAAAATATGTGCATATTAAAAAAAAAGCAATTGAATTTCTTTTGCAAATTTTGAACTTATTTGAATCTGGCAATTACTGGTATATAAATTGGGATGCATTATTTTGTTAATTGATTTTTATAAATATATGAATCATAACTTTACGGAAATTTACACTGCATAAAAAAAATCTTTAGATTATTTTTAATCATATTAGATGAAACATCTAATTCAAGAGCGTGGATGATTATGTTTGGTTTTATCCGGCAGTTTTAGAATGATTTATCCTAAGCTTTACTTGAAATAACAATATGATTTCAACTAATAAATTTATTGAAAATATCATTTAATTATATACACAAATTATTTAAAATTTAATCATCTATAATACGAATAAAATAATATAGCTATTACTTCTGGGTATTATATTATTTTCAAAATTAACATGTAACATAATAATTTATCATCTAATAGAAATCCAGTTATTAACATTAATAAAATAATTCCTAATTAATTTTAAAGTTCAGTATTTGAAATGGTGTTTAGTATCAAGTAATTAGTACAAATTACCATCAAAATCAATCTAACTTACCTATATAGCTGAGAAGAACTGGTAAGAAGATAAGTCCATGTGCCGCTCCATACAGAACGATACCCAAGTACATTCTAAAATAGAACACTTGAAAGATTTGACTCTTTGCAAATCCAAGCACAATGATACCACCGAATTTAGTAAGCGTAATACCCGAAAACACTGAACTACCCATACGGGCTAGAGCTTCCGAAGCACGATCTAATCGTGTCGTTTCCGTCGACACCGAAAAACTATGCACCAGATGCGAACAAAACTCGACGGCAATACCAACCGCCATTACTAAATTCACTAACGACACCGCATTCAAACTTATATTCCACCAATACATCAGTCCACCCAAGTTCACAATAATCATTGTAATTGTTATCAGAACAACAATGGACGAGAAAATATCCAGACCCATTAAGAAGAATGTTACAACGAAAATTGCCAGCAAACTGATTCCCATACTCTTCAGCGTATCGGGCCACATGGTTAGATACTGTTCGTAGAACACGTAAAAGACCGAATATGGAAACACTTCTACCGTTTGATTGGAGCCGCGTTCGCGTAATTTATCGTTTATCATCTCGGTTAGATTTTGTGAGACGACTCGGGCGGCACGCATTGATTCGAAATAATCGGCGGATGTTTTCAGAATTGTGTGATATGCCATAAAGTAGGATGCGCCTACATCGGCTAGTTGTGAACGTGGATGCACGTAGTAGTTTACGCCTTGACCGTAAGCAGCGTGACCAGCTTTTGCACAATTATCAGTTGGATTGTCTTGCAAGAAGAACGGGACGTATTTACGGAATTCGGACGATTCCGGACGACTGTAGTTGTTCAGTGCTATATGACAACTTTCACATTTTGAACTTAGATCTGTAATGGAAATTCAAATTTAAAAATGTGCTGATAAAGTCTCAGTTTATTATGCTACATATGTATTACTATGTAATTAATTAGCCAAAAAGCTAAATAAAGTTTGATTATTATTATGTGGAAAAATTACATACTTATTTTAAAATTTAAATGAATGTCATGTTTATTTTTAGATATTTTCTTTTAGTTGATTGCATAATTTATAGCCAATAAAGATTTGTTAGTTTTCGATTATCAATTGGTTATTATTATCAAAATTATATAAATTTAAATGAGACACAACAGAAATAAACTGCATTTGATATTTTAATAATTTAAAAATGTCAATTTAATTATTATCAAACTTACCGTTATTAGGACAGAAAGTTCCATTAGCTTTAGTTTTCTTACAACAATTTTCTGCTGCTGACCAATCGACATAATCATCCAACCAACTAGAACTGGGCTTTCCAATATAAGTATAACGGGGTGATTTACTTGCAATATAGATCTGTGTGGTAACCGAATCAATATCACAATATTGCCCCCCACAAATCATATTCTGCACGTTAAACTGCGAATAATTTAATCCGTCCTTTACCACAAAATACATCGGCGGTCCAATACTCAAGTACGCTTTCAAGAATTTAAAGTATTTCAAGACGAACGAATCTTCGGGCATTGATAATTCCTGATCCAATCCAATATCGATATGAGGCGTTACTGCAATCGAACTACACAACCATCCAAAGAAAATAACCATAACGGCAGCCCGAACAAATTTGTTCATTATAAACGGTACGTAAACGTATTTAAAGAATTTATACAAAGCACCATCAGTCGGTTCGTCATTGCTTTGATCCTTCTTTGATCCTTGAATGAAACAGCATATATCAAATCTATTATTGGCCTGTCTCATCGAATCCAATGTTAATAAACTGACGAAGCAAGTTATTTGCAGTAGGAAATCGATTAGGAGGGCCATACCAGCATAGAGGGCAAAAGCTCTTACGGCCGGCATATCGGACAATCCTCCCAAGAAGAAACAGCAAGATTCGGAGACGCTTGTTAGAAGCATGGATGGTCCCACTTGACCCAGTGTTCTTCCAATGTGTTCCGCATGAGTTTCGTTATTTTTTCGTGGTTCTCTGTGATGCGTTTGTACCAGGATAAATATATTATCTACTCCGACAGCAAGCACTAAGAACGGTATAACTTCAATGATAATTAATGTCGCTGGTAGTCCGATAAATCCAAATATACCAACTGAAGATACCACAGAAGCGAGCACAATAAAAACACCACCCAAGCCCAGAGTTATTTTACTGTCAATTAGCAATCGGCCGCATGATTTCATTTGTCCCAAAGAGATGGCAATATAAGCGAACATAATTACGTATGATATTAAAATAGTTAAAACGTCCGATTGACTCTCTCTGTCCAATTCATCTTCAATTGAACGTTCGGACGTGAAGGCAATATCCATAAATTCTGGTTTCATATTCTGAGTGTAGTTTTGCATGAAAGCAACATATTGTTTTTCCCATTCTTGAGCTGGTTGTAATTTGGTTTTATTGTAGTAGTTATTTACTAAAAATGTTAAAATAACGGCTGTTGCTTTCTCATAGTTGGGTGCATCGAGATATTGTCCTGGTTCTAAAAATCCACCAAGAGCAATTGCTGGTTCGATCGGACCGCCATACGGAGCCAAACATATTGGATTGTATTGATTTCTGGAAACAAACAAAAAAAATACAAATTCCATTTACAGTAAATAAACAAAACATAGAAATAAGTTACTAGATAACAAAATATTATTAATTTTTTTCGAGATAAGTTGCGGTAATATTACTTATGGTAGCAGTATTTAAAAAAAAATCAACTTACTGTGAGCATCCAATAAAGTGATCCAAATAATTAAGTTCAAAACCATTCGGATCAGTATCTGTACTGTCAAATGTCTCCATATCATTTTGATAATAGCCCCAAATACTTTGCACAACACACTCCTCAACATTGGTCTCAATCTGTCCTTTATAGCGTAATGGCGCAAAACAAATCTTATCCAATCCATACTCGGTACCATGTCCAATACCTTTAATATGCTCTTGCAATTCAAACACAGCTTTCAAGAATGTTTCGTTAAAGGCCGGTCCAAATGTCACAACACCATTCGATGTATTATGGACGATATTATCGAAACCAACCGCACGAATAATAATCTGTTCGGTACGATAGAACGGTTCAAAATGTTTATCAAAATATTCACGTTCAACGCGACTTCTTGATGTTGGCGATGCCCACAATTCAACTGGATCGGTTGTGACTTTTAGGTATTTGATGCCGTGACCAAATGCAACCACGGTACACATTCCGATGAACAGAATTAGCCAGGGGTTTTCCGCGCACATAATGCCCCATTTCTGGAAGAATCTCTGCAGGTAAGTGTCGGTGTTTGCTCCTAGTTTCTCCAGGATTGAAGATACGCCATTGTATTCACCGTATTCGTTTATAACATGCGTTGGCATTTCATGATCAACTTCTGATGTTACACCTAAAGAATTACATATTTATAAATAATTTATTTTTACAATTTTATATTACTATCTTTTAATAATTTGTTTTGTAACATAAATATTTGAATTATTAAGAGTTTAAAATGTATAATTATTATTATTTATGATTCGAATATATATACAAGATGAATTTCTATCAACATGTATTAGTAAAAAATATATATTAGTAAAAAAAAGCTACAACATATAATAAAAGTAAACATGCAAAATTGTATAGATTGAAGCAATAAATTAAAACTAATTAAAGCATATAAAAAACATATCAATATATTTTTCTACCATATATAAAAAATATTACTCATGCTTCTTCTATATTCAGATATAAAAACGAAGTACTTATACATTATTTTCATTTTACATTAATGTTAGTAATTAAATAATCATCATTTTTTTACAATACAATTTAAATTCATTATCATTAATTCAGCAACTTATATTTATTTGCAATATATATATCAACGTATTTTATATTTTTAAAGAAATATGTATGTGAATCTACTAGAATATAAAAGAATAATTTAACATATTTCACTTAAAACAGTGAAAAAAAAGTCTAACCCCCGTATGTAAAAACATTTTCGTTAAATATAACTGTTCGTTAAAATTAAAATTCTTGGATCTCATAAGAAATTTCGTTGTAATATACATAGAAAAAATTCTACATGTATACAAACTTTATCTATATGATTTTACAACAAATTATAAGAAAATTAATCTAAATTAGATAATAAATATTTTTTATCTACTAAATGAATTATCTAGATAAATTCCAATATTGACTTTTTATAATACGGAAATCTGTAAATATATTCACTTATACCAGCGTTTATGAAACCTAACCTAAGAAAAACAAACTGTATAAGTATTTCGTTTCATAAAACTATTACCAATGTTAACAGAAAATGATGTTATTTATATTAAATTGAAAACTGTTATAAGGTAATGGAGTATATGAGTTATGTAGGTGTGTGGTGTGTTTTAAAAAACATACTAGATCGTTTGGATTGTAACGGACTCTCCTCGCTGTCACCACTGCCGAGACCAATCCGTGAGTGCGCCGCTCCCGCTAACCTGCGTCCCACCGATGCCCGGATCTCATCCGCACCCTCGCCACGCATAAACCCAGCTGCAAATCACCAGGCCAAAAAAAAACCCAAACACAACACCGTCAGTCAGAAGAAAGAATTCACAATTATTATTATCTAATTATTAATATTCGTGGTTGTGTGTTCATACACATACAAAACAAACAAGTTGTGTGCATTAATGTTTGTTATTCCATTTGTTATTTTTATTTCAGAACTACATAAATCATATTGGAAGAGAATTTCTGATAATGATTTAAGGCTAAATGATTTACATGATTATAAAATGTCGCAAACAGATTTATTTCTTTTTTATTTTGGAGTTTTAGGTTAGTTCCGTTTATTAGATAAGTACTATTTCTCTTTTTATTTCAGTCGTTTTGATAATACTAAGAACTAAAAACAATATAACCAGAACTAGTCGAAAACTATGTGTCGAAAACTATATGTATTTTCTACATTTATTTTTGTCTTTTTCAAATACTTAAACAAACAAAAACAAACATAAAAAATTTATAATTATTAAAATAATAATAATAACTTATTAAATGAATATTACTTCCCGTTATAAAATAGATTTTTCATTAATTTAAATTCGCGTAGTAACAAAAAGTGCACATTAAAATCAAGAAATTTTTTTAAATTTAAATTTAAAAAAGTTACATTAAAAATAAAATATATTGCATGAATAATTTTTAAATCAAAAAACTGGTGCAATTATTGCATTTCAGTTATCTAATTTCCTAATTTTTTTTCTTTATGATTGTCAACATTTATAGTTATTTATGTTTAATTTTGTATCTTAATATTAATTCAATTCAATTTTTATAAAATAATAATAAAAATTGATAAATATATAAACATAATAGTTTTAAAATTTTGATAATACAATACAAAGCAATAAATATTCCATAATTACGTCAAATTAATGATAGATATAACAAAATTTACTTAAAAAATGATAACAATCCAAAATTTATTAATATATAATTCAGTTGTTTTCCATTTCGTCATCAGTTTTATAGTGATCATTTTATATACTTCAAATTATATATTTATAGAACAATAAAATGTCAATTATTCATTGAATAAGTTTAAAGTTCAAAACACCTAGGCAATTACGAGAAAAAAAATTGAAGATTAGCAATTTAAATTTGCGATTTTACATCAATAATAAATAAAACATAATATATTGAGTAGAATTTTGCTTATTGTTTAAAGCATTTTTTACATCTAGCCGAATAAAAATTGAAATTAATTCGCATAGATTTAGGAAAAAAATTTGCTTAGATGCGCTGTAGAAAATGATAGCACATTTATACAAGCAATAGAAAGCTGAAAAAAAATATTTCAAAATTCAGATTCTTTAACACGAATTATTCCATATTCTCCATTCTAAATCGTATATCATTTCGTGAGAGAAAAAAAAATGCAAAGATATTTGAACGTTATAGATAACACAGGATGTATATATCTATCATTACTTGCATTTGAATGTCATACATAAAAAAAATAAAACAATGCAAAATAAATTTATATATTTAGAATTTATAACTATTGACGTCACTCCGTTTACTATTCTCTTATTTTTTAAAAACAATATCGAATAATACTATATCAATAATATCAAAGGCAAATCCGAACATATGTTTTTGGTCAAAATTCATACAAACTTCATGTTTATTTTAATTAATGTCTTATTGAAATAGACGTATCATACAGAAATTACATTAAAACGTATTTATCTATAAAATATATATGATTATTACCTTAATTATTTTTTTTGTTACTGATTGTAAACGTTAGAAGTTTTATTTTGTATCAGTAAATAATGTGAAATGAGTTCTATGTTATCTTTTATTGTTACAAATAAAATTAAAAAAAATAATTATCAAATGAAATTATAATGCAATATAAGATGTCAAGTATAGATATCGTATTTCTGTATAATAAACCAAAATGCATTTAGGTTACCAATTTCTAACCTGAAAAACCAAACCAAAAACCGTTTTGTCAGCCCAAGTCTCTAAATTGTGTTTTTAAGCAAATTTGAAAAGGAAATCTACTTTGCAGCACGGGTTAATATTAAAATAAATTGCTGTAACTTTGAACACATTATTTTTTTAACATTTTGAAGCTTTTTAGTGGGTGAGATTAAGAAAATTTCGACATTGCCAAAATAACGCCCACATGTACATGTAATTAAAACATATTTCTGTATAACACATCTACTTCAAATATGACAGTAATTAAACTATCTATGAAGTTCGTTCATTTTGTCCAAAATCGTATAAGATTTGTACCTTTGATGTCAGTGATGTATGAAATAAAATGATTACATATTACAGCATAATCTGCGTAAAATATTAGTCAAAATAAAACAACTAATTCTAACAGAGAAAGTAAGTAGAAAAGAAAAGCAAACAAAAGTTAGTACAAAAGAAAATAGTTAATTATGAAAATGAAACAAAACAATAAATAATAACATAAAACAAATCATAAAAATATGAATCGAATAAATATATCGCCCTGATAAAAAAAAAATACAACAAAAAATTTCAAATTTCTCATAATAAATACGGCAAACAAAAACTACTAAAACAAAAAAAAATAAAAATAAATTTAAAACGCCCTTTAACTACACAAATAAACAAAAAAAAACTCTTTATTCAAACCTCGACTGTGTTCCAGAGCTTCAAGTTTAATATTATCATATTTATATGGATATCTTCTCAAATCTGAAAGCATCGGGCATATATTTTTTTAAAAATAAAATAAAACTAAAAATTCGAAACAAAACTAATCAAAAAGAAAATGGCAAATTAGAAAAGTAAGAGAAAAAAAAATTAAAAAAAAAAAAACGAAGTGCGTCCAAACGACACGGCAAATCAAAAAATTCTGAATCACACATTAGTTTTGAGAGAAAAATATATGTAATGGAAACTTTACCTATGGTGTTCCGGTTATTACAGCATATGATACTTAGAACGAAAAGCGAAGAGCCGATAATGAATACCATCGTCATGATAAAAGAGTAACCGTCGAATCCGGCGATTACAAAAGGTCCTACTGAGGGCGGTGGTGGTTTCGGAGCTGGACAACTTTGCTCGCAGTCTACGCAACTGCATGCTGTTGTTTTTTTCTATAAATCAAGTAAAAATAATTATTATAATTATACTAGTTTTTTAACATGCTTAAAATCTTTCAAAATTCATTATATTAAAATAAAACGGCTGTAGGTTTAAGTTATGTAATAATATTTATTAATAAACGACGTTTCAACGAACCAAACGTCCGTCTTCATCAGGATAAATAATACAAAACAAATACAAGTAAGTAGATCGTACAATTTATAAATTTTTAATTTAATTCGACGACCGATTTAGTTTTACGCACAAGAACAAGAATTTAAACAATCCGAACATTTGTCACATTGATCAAATGCTTGGTGCTTGTGCGTAAAACTGAAACTAACCGGTCTGAATCAGGTTTAAAGTGACAATTAATCAACAATGAGTCAAAGGTTTTGATATAATCTTATTATATATTTTAGATGTTTTGATACATCGAAATGTATTAGTTTATTTTGAAATTTAATATTCGTAATAAAGCAAATTAATCGTATTTTTTGACATTTGAGAAGCAGCTGAATAATTATATAATAATAGCACACCTGCCAACCTGATATAAATGTAATTATGTATTATAATTATCAATTTTCTTTCCCATACTGTATTAAGTAAATCGAAATTGAGATTGGTTAAAAGTTCAAAAATATACTTCAAATAATAAATTAATTACTACAATAATCTGTAAATTAGCCAAATTTAATTATAAATATTTTTTTTTTAAATAACAGCCAACAAAAGGTAGATTTTTAAAACAAGATATCTATAGTTAATTTGGGTTGCGTATACTATTTCTAATATTTACTTTACAGAAAACATATAATTTTTTATCATACTATTTATCAGTTATCATAAAATTAGTGACAAATATTACTTCCTTAGAAACCCTACTTTTTTCGTATAATCCATTTACAAGATTTAATATTACATTTTAGAAACTAATTTTTTCTATTAACTAAAAATAATAAATATACAAATTTCTATATTTACTCCACAAAAAAAAAGAAAACTGGTTAAACCCGATTCTAAAAAAGTACTTCTCCTATTTCGCAGGCTTCAGTACAGCAACCAAACCCCCCCCCCCATGCTTAATATCAAATTTGACTTACATCGGGAGCTTCGTTACACGGTATAACTTTCGGATTAAGCGGCTGATATTGTCCAATCGGTACGCTGGTATTAACATAATTAATTTGAAACGGAACGTATGGATTGCCGTCTGCATCACCCATATAACTGAACCATCTGTATGGGGAGCATCTTGTCGAGCCCCATTCACCACACATTAGATCGAGGGCCAATTGCCCGGTACTCGGTACGCTGACATGACGACAAGAATTGTATGTTCCTTGTAAATATTCATTCGTTATATAAATTTCGATACCTTTTATTACTTCAACATCTGTAAACAAAACATTTATTCATTAATATTTTTTTTTGTAATAGATTATCTTATCAATATGAATTTGTAATTTATAGTCTAGTCTGGTTCCACTTAAATTTGTCTGTAGTAATTCATTTAAAAAAAAAAGAATGTATGAATAATTTTACGATATATAAGAGGTCATATGTTACATTTTTCTGTGTAATATTATAAATAACATAAATAAAAAATTTTGCTAGTTGGATAACATAATTATTAATTCGTAATTAATTGGTTATTGATTTTATTAGGCTATTGGTTTTTTTTAATAATAATATAAAATATTTTGATATGTAGTGATTGTCCGATTTAAACGAAAATTATAAGTAACAAAATAAATTAATTATAATGTTATTAAATTCCCTATCAGGTTCGTTATTATTTTTAACAATGACGCATTTCGACTTTTCAGTCATCTTCAGATTTTTTGATCTTGGTCTGTGTTTGTGGCTCGAGTGAACAAACACAGACCAAGATCAGAAAATCTGAAGATGACTGAAAAGTCGAAACGTGTCATTGTTAAAAACAATAACGAACCTGATAGGGAATTTAATAACATTACAATTAATCATAACTCAGGTTCAGGACCCAAGAACAAAAGTTTATCTTTTGACATTAATATTAACAAAATAAAACTGCTTTAGATTGTCGTTCTGTATATCATCTTCCTGATGAAGATGTACGTTGAGTACGTCGACAAATTAATAAATATTAATACAGAACTACAACAACCTAGAGCTGTTTTTTTTTTTAATATAATGCTGAAGGATTTTTAATATGATTACATAATTTTTCTTAATTTGTTGAACACGAGAGGTAAACCACTTGTACAAATTAATTAAAATTCCTTAAAATTTAAGTAAAATTCCTTGAAATCAATTAAGAATTATTTGAAAACCATGTAAAATCTCTATAATCTTAGAAATTTCATATAAAATACGTAAAACCAATAAAAAATGATTTCAATTTCAACAATCATACTTAAAATTTGCTCAATCTGGTGTACAAAATTAGATTTTTTATTTTATTATTATATTTATGACTCATTAAATTATCAATTAGATTAGTTACTTCTTTTTAAGTTAAATATATTTATTAAAATTTCAAGAACGTGTTTTTAATATAAATTTACTAGTATATAAGCAGTATTTTTAATATAAAATTGCCACCTCGAAACGAGGTTAAAGTCCACGGATTTACAAACTCAATAATAGATAACAAATATAATAACTTATTTTACCAATTTTATCAATATATGAATCATTGTTTGTGTTCACATGTGAGCAATTTATATTCTTGAAATTTGTCAAACTAAATATTTGCACGTTTGTTAAAATAAAAATTCTTGGATTCTGTAAGAAATCTATGTATATTGCAACGAAATTTCGTAAGAGATCCACAAATTTTCATTTTAACAAATCGATATTTTTAACTAAAATGTTTATGCATAAAATTACAAATATCATTAACACAAAAACACCAATAAAAGTTATAAACAAATCTCACTAATGATTAAAATCCATAATATATTTCTTTATTTAAATTATTTTATACTACATAAACTATTAAATGTCCTTGGATGAATAAATTTAAAAAAAAAATATATTTAAAACATTAAATTTAAAAAATAACTCACATACCAAAACTACTACGTAAAAAAATTGCTTAACGTTTTAAAAATATGTTTATATAAAAGTCTAGGATTTAAACAAAATTATAGACAACTATGTAATCAAAATTATTAATAAATTAAGTTTTTATCATTAATGATGATACATATATTACTTAAAATGAAGGCTAACTACTTCATTAATTTTTTCGTAAATTACCCATATTTTAAAGCATGAGGTGAAATTTCATTTGTATAACTACAAATATGTTTTGTCATGATAATAAAAAATGCATTATATCTAAAAAAAGATACAAAAGAAACTATCATTATAAAAAAAAATCAATTAGAATGTAATAAATAAATTTGATAAAAAAAATTGATAAGCAATAAATATTTTTATAATATATACATACAGGGTGATTTATGACGTCGGGGAAAAACTACACCGGATGATTCCTATGAATAATCTAAATAAAAAACTTCAAATAAGCATATGTCCGAAAATGCTTTCTAACGGAACTGTAGCCGTTAGAAGTTTTTACATGTAACATCAATCGCGTTAGCCTTATTTATTATATCAGAAAAAAAAAACAAGTCATAAACTTCTGAATAATTGTAAAATTACTGATTAATTTTCTAACATTTTGTTTAAACACTAGTAAACCAATTTACTTAGTTATGACTTACTGGGTGTACAAAAATTTGTAAACTAGTAAATTGGTTTACTAGTGTTTAAACAAAATATTAGAAAATCAATCAGTAATTTTACAATTATTCAGAAGTATATGACTTGTTTTTTTTTTCCTGATATAATAAAAAAGGCTAACGCGATTGATGTTACATGTTACTTCTAACGGCTACAGTTCCGTTAGAAAGCGTTTTCGGACATACGTTTATTTGAAGTTTTTTATTTAGATTATTCATAGGAATCATCCGGTGTAGTTTTTCCCCAACGTCATAAATCACCCTGTATATACGTATATATAATATAGCAAAATTATTTTATTATTTTATCTCGTTCCAAACATATTTTCCACAAATGATTCAACAGAATTTTTACCGATAATCAAAGGATATGCTTTATGGTATGAATTTGATAAACATTGTATCTATTTTAAGCGACTGTTACTATATAAAAACTCATAAATATACGATAATATTTTTTATTAGCTTTGTAAAATATAAAATAAAATAGTAAGTTTATTACATCCAAACTAGTAAAAATGGCTAATATTAGCTTTGTTCGCGGTAGCAATTTCGAATTAATTCGGAACCTGTTCGGAATGTCTTTAGGATCAATCCAATGCACATGTCCAATTCTGAATTTATTCAGGATTTTATATTTCCGCGAACGTTAAATGAACATTACTTTTAATTAAATTGTTCGTTCATAGAGTGCGCTTTGCCAATCCCGTTATTTGACAAATTTCATTTTAGATATCAGCTGTTCTTGTTAATTCCGTGCATAATAGTAAATAACTTGTCCTTTTAAAACACAAATCTAACATAAAACGTTCGAAATTGACGTGTAAACTATTGCTGGTAAACTTTTACGATCATACAATGTCAGTGCGCATCTGCGGATCAGAAATTCTTGAAAAATCCTGGAATGTGTCTAATACGTTCGTAACTAATTCCGAATGAAATAATTGTGTTCCGCGAACGCAGAACTTTTTGTTCAGAACATGTAATTTTCTTATCGCAAATAGGGATGTGTTCCGCGAACAAAGCTATTACAAGCTCGGTTTCTGGAGTATTTTAGTTATGACAATAACGTTGTCTTAAAACCGATATAAGTTAGAACCAATTTTAAAACTAAGCTTGTGGAAATGAGATTTTTACGTGGGGTATCTGGTATAACTAGGAGGAAACCGGTACGAAATATATTAGTGTATTATAAGTTTGAAATTGAAAACAATGTTGTAGCAAAAGTTGGTATCAGTCAGTTAAAGATAGTTCGATCATCTTAAAAGAGAATATCTAATGATAATAATTAAACAGAATCTAATCCTAAAACAGTTTTTATTTTAATACAATGAGTTTTAAAAAGTATTTTATTATGTTAAATAAAAATATATTTAACATAGAAAAAAAAATTCAGAACTCATTATATAAAATAAAACGGCTTTAGGTTCAAGTTTTGTATTAATATTTATTGATAATCGACGTTTCGATGAACTCAACGTCCGTCTGCATCAGGAAAACTGATGCAAATAATATTTACAGTAAATAACAAATATATAATAATACTCATAATATAATAAATATATTTAACAAGCAATAGTTTTGTGTAATTTGTTACGTATCATTGTAAAAAAAAAACTATGTTTGTATTTGTACTGTTAAATATATATTTAGTGTTAAACTTCTATTTGCGTGATGAAAATTCAAAGTTGAATGTTTAAGGTAATTTGTGTAAATAATTTAGTTATCCGATTGTTTGCATTAGTTAATAATTTCAGTTTGTATTATATTTTATTCTAGTGCGTATTTAAACTGGAAAAAAAATCAATGTTTACTATAATTAGTTATATGTGTCGTAGCATGTTGTGTATAATACGAATATATTTTTTAATATTGCCAACAAATCTACTATTTGTTTCATTTATATACAGGATGGTCCAAAATTATGTACCGTAATTGCTAGAGCTGATAGTACGTTCAAAAATAAAGGTACCTTTTTATAAACCCTGTAAAAGGGTGAAATAAAAACCATTTTTTTTTTGTGCAGATGCACCAATTAAATGGCCTCCTCGGACTTGTGATCTGAATCCAATGGATTTTACTGTATGGAGTTATTTGAAATCAAACGTGTATAATACTCCAATTAATACATTAAATGAGTTGAGAAACAAAATCGAGCAAGAATTTACAAACTTACAAAACAATGCAGTAACATTAAATGGTATAATGCTAAATAAAAGAATTAGATTGTGTATACAACAAAATGGAGGACATTTTGAAGATCTGCTGTAAAACATTATTTTGGTGACTAATTAATATTAGTATTGCATGATTCTTTTGAAAGTTATAAGTTTCATTAAGTTTGATTAAAGTGTTAAGTGTTGAAAAATGGTTTTTATTTCACCCCTTTACAAGGTTGTATCTCCCTTATTTTTGAGTTTTGGAAAAAAGTGTATATAAAAAGGTACCCTCATTTTTGAAGGTACTATCATCTCTAGCAATTACGGTACATAATTCTGGACCATCCTGTATAAGAATAAAAAAAATAAATATTATAGCGTCCTTATTTTACGATATGTTGTAAATTTAATAATAATATTAATAAAAATAATACATACTATTTTGCGTTTCAATGTCGGTGACATTGATAAAATTTGACTGATTGGGCGAACAGCTAAAATCGCATAGATGCCGAACTAAATTTCTCATACAAGACGGACATCTTTTTAGGAAATTAGCGGCTAATTTAATCGACTTATCAAATGTCATCAATTGTTTCACATCACAGCATGTATTAATGCCCTTTCCATTATCTTCCAACAGATGTGGACAGTGCTTATGTAAGATTTCTTGACCAGTTACGTTAAGAGTTTTCGCTGGTCCCGTATACGGACAAGTTAACGGTAAGCCAAATGCATTTTTCCCACATTCTCCATACCATATACAATGGCCCGTGCTATTATTCTCTGCTTGTGATGAAATCTGTAAAAGCAAATAAAAAAAAAATTGATTAAAATTACTATTTTACTATAATGTTGCACAGATTTGGATAAATACACTTCCAAATAGAATTAATTCGGATGCTAATTTTATGATCTATTAATAATTCAAATATTACCTATGAAATTTTATATTTTTACCTATAGAAAAATCAATCATTTACCTATTAATAATTAAAAAATGATCTATAATTAAAAAAAAACCTAAACCAACCTACTAACCTAACCTACCCTAAATAGCCAATTACGTAAAAATACTGTACGTATAAATAGCCAATTACGTATACATACCGTATGTATAAATAGCCACTTTCTTAATTTTATAGATCGATAATTATATCAGTAGGTATTTGATTATTTCTATAGGTCGATAATTATTTTCATAGGTCGATAAATATTTCTATAGATCAATAATTAATTCGATAGGTCAAAAATTAAAACCATAGATTAATTATTTAATACATAGGTAAACTATTATTTTCATAGGTACTATTCGGTAGATCATGTTTTTTTTTTTTTTCATAAATCAAATATTTTTATCCAATTCATATAATGACAGTGACTTACATACACACATACACAATCATGCCATTTATCTAAAAATTTGTGTCACAAACACTTTCCATTATCACGAAATCAGTTTCCTCCAAACATCTCATTAGGCATTCGCTCGAGATGTTCGAACCTTCCTAACTGATTAACACTAACTTTTGCTTTTTTGCTTTTTGTTAAATGAACACGAAAATAACATGTGTTTACAAATAATGTAAGCCTAACTATATATAATGATTAAGCCTTTTTTATTCATTTCTTTACACAAAATAAAATCATTATTTTGTAGTAAATTTTACAGTCATATTGTATAATTGCAATATTAGTAATGGTTTTAAAATTCCTTAAGAGCTTATGATATACCAAGCAAATGAAAATTTTACAGTAATTAAAATTTGATTCTTGAACAATTGTACCTTATTGTTTTCAAAGAAAAATAAATGAGTTTGCAAGGTAGGCATAATATGTTACAATAACTTTTAAAATTTATTCTTTATTCTCAGAACTATAAAAATGTACATTACATACGTTTCAAAAACAAAATATTATGTAAATTATAATACCTATATATTTTTAAAATAGTGAAACATTCAGATTACGAAAAAAATTTCCAAAATATAAATTACAAGTAAATTTAGAAATTTAGGAATCTAAATTCCCTTCTAAGAAAATATCAGAAAAATTACAAAAGTTCTATAAAAACATTCAAAAACAGAAATTTCTATTTTTCTACCTGTCTAAAAAAATTTCCAAAATATAAATTAACATTTGTAGTATTTCTATAGCCCAAAATTTACTGTTATTACAAGAAGATTTAGAAATTTAGGAATCTAAATTCCCTTCTAAGAAAATATCAGAAAAATTACAAAAGTTCTATGAAAACATTCAAAAACAGAAATTTCTATTTTTCTACCTGTCTCGTACAACTATGAAATAAATGGTATAATAATACATATTTTTACATTTTTCCACTTAGTTATTAGAGGAATAAACCTATTCCGATAAGATAGTTAGAAAAACTTAATCTGTTTATTATCATGACTAACTTGGTAGTAATAAAAATTCTATTATTTTTCGATTAGTTATTCTAAGAATAACCCTATTAACTAAAATAAAACGGCTTTAGGTTAAAGTTCTGTAATAATATTTATTAATAATCTACATGTCAACGTACTGAACGTCCACAAAAGTTTTAGACAGTATTTAAACTATAAATTTGAAATACTTTTGAATATACCAGAGCGTGTACAAAGTTTTCTTAGTTTTGGATTCCTTATTAAATTACAAATTAAACTGTGGTAACCGCATGTTCATAAGTTTCTTCTTCCGAAAATTACAAGCCAAAAAGGTTTAGGTTTTGGTTCACTGACCTTTAAATATAATAATTCGGTTCTGAAAAATCTTTCAGAACTCATTATATAAAATATAACGGCTTTAGGATTAAGTTCTGTATTAATATTTATCAATAATCGACGTTTCGACAAACTCAACGTCTATCTTCATCATTTGTATTAGGTTTCCTGATGAAGACGGACGTTGAATACGTTGAGTAAATATTAATACAGAACTTAAACCTAAAAAGGTTTTATTTTATATATTTATGTATTTTTATTAATTTTTCCTTACTAAAAAAAACTCATAGCCATTTCATTTTTTTAACACATCAACAAATAATTTTTTTTGTAAAAAAATTAGTTATCATATGGATCCATTTCATAAATTTAAAACTTTTTTTGAGCTATTCAAAGTTAAAAAGCGTGACAGTACATTTTTGTAAATTATATATGTGACAAAATAAAAATTATATGTTTATACATACAGGTTTATGTAAATAAGTATATATAATTATATTTTAAATAACAATAAATCTTATTTTAATCTTATTGAAAAATAATTATGATAATATAATCTCCGTATCCATTGTTTAAAATAATATTATCATTTTCCAAATATATTTGTATTGCATATATAATAACCTAATTACACTAAAATTAATGTCTAGTATTCATAACTCCTTTTAAACAACTGTTTCAGTCTATATTATATTTTCTTTTCTAAGAAAAATTATAAAAATTCTTATAATTATGAGTCGACAAATATGACTCACACGATACTTATGTCATTATAAGTTTGAAATTATTTATAAAATCAAACATAAACAATTAGACTGTCTGTTTTTTTTTAAATTATGTGTTAACAAATATGAAGGAATTAAAACCATATAACAACAAATTAATTTTGAGAAAATACATAAATACGCTCATCAAACAAAAAAAAAAACGCGCCACTCGAAAAATCAGTATAACTCGGCCGATTTTGAACGAAATTTAATGAAATTTTACGTCCGAAAAAATTTCAAGTCTCAGCTTTAAGGTTATGAAAGATGATGGACCATTACATCCCGCAAAGAAAAAAACATGTTTTGACTTAAAAAATTGTCAAACTTTGACATGTATGGTAAATAAAAAAAAAATTCGATTCAATTTACCAAGAGAGCGTAAAAATTTAAACAATTCGCCGTAAATTTCCGCTTAATTTCAAGGACTTATGATGCTTTGGCGCAAAGTTATGATTTTTTGAAATTTACGCTACATTTTGCGAGTTTTTGGGGCATAACTTGGTTAATTTTGAAAGAATCGGTAATGTTTCTGATTTTTCGAGTAGCGCGTTTTTTGAAGAGTGTATAATAATAATAATAATAATAATAATATTTTATTAATTCTGTTGACCAAGATACATAGGTATAGAACAAGTCACAAATGTTTACATAATTAAATAATTACAAATTTACAAATTTAAATATTCATTTACAGAATAAAAGCAATTTTCTATTAGAAATTGCTTTAATTTTATTTTGAATAATTTTATAGAATTAATATCCTTTAAAGTATATTCAGCTTCCTACATAAAATAATGTATTTATTCAACCTCAAGTCATACCAAACTAATTTTTTAAAATGTTACTTAAAACCCTTATGATTTGATCCCTTGTTTTATTATTAATATCAATGCATCAAGCGGGATTTGAACCCGAGCCCGCACAGGTATACAAACAGAGTCAGAAACATACACCAATTGATAATGCAGGTCGGCAGACTGACAAACTGAAACATGAACTTATTTTATAAAAATCCGTTAGTGAATTCTCGACAATATTTGAGAATTAAATAATAAATTTCAAACATAATTTATTCGTTATATATTTTTTTCAGTTTTATAAAAATACATTTCTAGTACAACTTAGTAAAAATTTATCGTATAATAAATAAATATAGGTATGTATGTAACATACATAAAACTAATTTATAGTATTTTTAAATACTTTATTATCAGAATTGAAAACTATTAACCTGATAGTAAATAGTAATATAATATGAACTATTTCACAATTTTCCAATATTTTTTTTTATAGACCAATAATCATGCGAGATTATTTCAAAATACCATTAATACTATTTTTTTCTTCAAGCGTATTAAAATATTGATATTACGTTACTATATACAGGAAGTGTTCGTTTGATAAGTTGATATAACCGATAAACAGGGGAAATCGACAATATTCAAAATACTTCTTCCTCGAGCTAAATTTCGACAAATTACTATTAGGATCATTTAGATATTAAACAATAACAATGATTAAATACAAATAAAACCATTTAATTATTCACCATTATTTGAAAAATACATTTGAAATTAACTGTTTGATAATATCAATATTTATGACATATTGTGCGATTTCAATTGTTTTGTCCCGCTGGTACAGTGGTTAGAGTAACTGACTTACGAGTCCAGATATCCAGAGTTCGATTCCCAGCTACCGACTTATTTTTAATAATTACCAAATTATAATGACTATATATTATAAAATAGCACAATACTTAATAATAGTACTAATTAATAATTATTTACTAAGATTTTTACCACTTTGACTGCAAGGAAAAAGTGGTATAGCGTTTGGTACGGTGTCTGTAACATTTTCAAAAAAAAATAAAATTGTATAGAAATCCTTCATATAGCCTCTAGATGACGAATCCGAACTTAGTTTATGTGGGTGTATGGATGTGCATCGTCAGCTCGCTCGGTTGTAAGTCAAAATTTTGTGGCCGCAACTTCTCCTAGACGGTTCAACCGATTTTAATGAAATTTTCAGGATAAATTTGTCTAGTACCCAAGAGGGTCATGTGGTTTTATTTTTTTCCAGTGATGACAACTTTCCGAGAAAAAAATTACTAAAGTTTTTAAAAATTCATATTGGCTACGTTATTTATCCGATTTTGATCAAATTTTCACAAAAGATTTCCCTAATACTCCCATTAATTATATAATTTTATTAATGACCAGTGTTGTCAACTTTTCAAGAAAAAAATTACTAAAGTTTTAAAAAATTTATTATGGCCATGTTATTTAACCGATTTATTCAAATTTTCACAAAAGATTCTCCTAGTATTTATATAATTTATGTAATTTTAACAAAATACAGTGTTGCCAACTTTCCAAGAAAAAAATTACCAAAATTCATTGTGGCTACATCATTTATTCGATTTTGATCAAATTTTCAGAAAAGTTTCTCCTAGTGCCTACATAAATTATAATATTATTAAAATACAGTGTTGCCAACTTTCCGAGAAATGTCAAAGTGGTCTCTATATGGGTTTACCCATATACTTCTAATCTTGTTAAATATAGTCATAGCAATACTAATAAAGTCAAATAATTTATTCAAAATAATTTATTATATTATAATTAAGGTTACTTGATACGTATTTTTAGTTTCGTTTCGTTTGGAACATTATAGTAAATAAATAGAAAACATACAAATAAGTTACTAAGTATAGATAACAAAATAAGTAACAAGGTTATAAAATTAATAAATTATTAATTAAAAGATTCAAAATTTTATTTAAATCAGTGCCTATATACACACTAATTGATGTTATCTTTTTCTTTATAAATTTCTGTTGCTTCTCTTTATCAATCTACTAACACCCACTAAAAACTACAATCAGTCTATTATTTCCTAATTAAAACATAACAATTAGTTGTAACCTAGAAAAAGTAAATTGAATTCAACATTGTTTTAATAGAATTAAACTCTGATCCTTAATTTAGCGCAAGTATTTAAGTAAATTAATATTGAAAATCATATTGTGTCAATGAAGTGTGGCGCGTTATTGACAGACCCGTAAACTTCCACGATGCTACGACCTTTATAGAGGTCAATTAAGAACTCATTACAAGCCATATAAGATATTTACGTATATGATACATCCCCCTCTGTGACTAAAATGTCAAACCGCAACGCAATTGTTCGTTTATTTCTTTTCACTAACAGCAAATAAAATTAATCGAAATATATTTTTCTCGTTCAATCATAAACAGATAAGAAGCTAGCTAGCTAGTTTTAGGAAAATCGTATATAATATTACTTTTGCTAGGAATGTAAATGTTTCCAAAGAAGCCTGTTTGAGTATATTCAATGCAGTTTTAGTGCGTGCGTTGATGTATGGTAGTGAATGTTGGGTTTGGTTGCACAAGTATAAACGGAAAATGACTGCTGTGGAAATGAGATTTTTACGTGGGGTATGTGGTGTAAATAGGAGAGATCGGGTGTATGATGAGTGTGAAATTGAAAAAAATGTTGTAGCAAAAGTTGGTGTTAGTCAGTTAAGATGGTTCGGACATGTTGAGCGAATGTCTAATAAACGTTTGGTTAAAAAGATTTATTTGAATAATTTTGATGGTATACGTTTGCGTGGACGTTCGATGAGTAGTTGTAGTGGTATGATTGAGAGTGTTTTGCGTGAGCAAAAGTTTCCAAGTAGTAGGAATAAAAGAGCATGTATGAGAGGAATTATGAATGTGGATGAAGCGAAAGTTGCTTGTTTGGATAGGAATGTTTGGAGGCGACTGATTTCGCGATGATGAAAAGAGTTTGTGCCACATCCATATGGGTACATGGCGTGATTGTGTATGTATGTAATAATAATTAATTAATTAAAATAACACGTGTCGAAAGTGAAAAATGTTTTACATAGTTCAACAGATAAAAAATATTCCATAATAACTATTAATAATATCGTAAGTTTTTAATTTAAAAAAAGTAGATAACAATTTTTCTATTTTAATGTCAACACACGTGAAATCAAAACATAAATAAAAATCACATGATATTTCAAGGCTATGCTTCAAATATTAAAAAGACAAAAGAAAATTTAAAATACTTCTTAGATCACTAACAAAACAAAAACGTTTTATAACGTTATCAGGAAAAATGATACTATTGTATATGTTATTTGTATTATTTTTCCTATTGAATATGTTACGTTGAGTATGTCGAAACGTCAATTATTAATAAAAATTAATATAGAACTACAATCTAAAGCCGTTTTATTTTAAAAACTTTATTATAAAAGTTTTAACTTTAACCAAATGGAAGAAATAAATGTAGTTCTTATCACATGTTTAGAAAATAATTATATGTACTTTAAATTTCGAAAAATAACAAAAACCTTCGAACAATTACACCTTTTTTTTAGCAATTACATCAATAAAATTGCACAAGAAATACATAAGTGTGTTTTAGTACAAAGTCATTTAAATAAATTGAATAATTTTATTTATATACGTATCTACATTTGTTTAACAATCCACAGAATTCATTTTGTTAAGAATTCTATATTTTATATAGACAAAAACTTGTTAATCTTTAATATGAGTAAATGTAGCCACAAATATATGAATATTAAAATAGATTAGGTTGTTTACGTTTTCAAATTTCTATCATTAGAAATAGTAATTGAATTCTGCTCTTGAAATTAAAAATAATTTAGCATTTGCATATTATTTTAATGTTTATAAATTACATAGTTTCTAATTAATTTTAATATTTTTTACTAGTGACATTGACGAATAGTATTTTCGTCGAATAGTGAATATTCGATCAAATTTCAACCAAATATTCATTTATATCAAATAATAATAATAAAAATTAAATAAATAAAAATTATTTACTTTATTTTTGATTTTTAGTCATTTGATTTAAATTACAATTATTGTAATCATTTGATTTGTTTAATATTAATCAATGATTTAAATCTATTTTAGTTAATTATTTTTTTTTTTTTAACTAAATTTAATTTTTAATAATTGTTTAATTAAAATATCTAGATATATCTAGCATAAAATAAATATTAAAACAAACATTTATATACATTACAAATGAATGTTTCTGTGGTCCTGCTTTGTTTTATCCCAAATTTTTATGATAAAAGTCTATATTATGAAATTTGTTTATGTTATTAGAGCTAACGTCGCCTGTTTTAACATATTAAACGTACTACGAAGAAGAATCAAAAGCAAACTGGAATAAGATTTTTAATTCAAATTTAAATCCAACACTTTGTCGCATTTTGCTTGTTCTACTATACTCAAATATACCGGGTGTCTACTTTTTTTTTGTTACATAGGGAATACAATGCTAAAATTTTCATTTGGTGATAAATTTTCCCCTAATTATTATAGAACAAAAGTACAAATACAAAAGTTGTTTAGAATTCAAAAATGCATCAAATGATGCCAAATTTATCAATATAGGATGTTCCGATCAAGAATTAGAAGCAAATTAAAATTTCCATTTTTGCGCTCTTTACATCATCATTGTTTAATTTCCATGGCACTTTGATGTAAAGAGCGCAAAAATGGAAATTTTAATTTGCTTCTAATTCTTGATCGGAACATCCTATATTGATAAATTTGGCATCATTTGATGCATTTTTGAATTCTAAACAACTTTTGTATTTGTACTTTTGTTCTATAATAATTAGGGGAAAATTTATCACCAAATGAAAATTTTAGCATTGTATTCCCTATGTAACAAAAAAAAAGTAGACACCCGGTATATGTACATATGTTTTTGAAGATATGTTGCCGTCATAAAATGAAATATTACACGTATAAAATTATAAGAATAGAAGAGCATGTATGAGAGGAATTATGAATGTGAATGAAGCTAAAGTGGCTTGTTTGGATAGAAATGTTTGGAGCAGACTGATTTCGGGATAATGGAAAGAGTTTGTGCCACGCCTTTTTGGGTATATGGCGTGATTGTGTATGTATGTATATATGTATAAAATTATATATATATACATATATATGTCATATTTATATTCATAATAAGTACATAAAAATAATTAATCAACTCGGGTTTGAATCAATCAAAAAAAAATCATAGTAAAAAAATCTTCAGAACTCGTTATATAAAACTAAAACTGCTTTAGGTTAAAGTTCTGTATTAATATTTATTTATAATCGACGTTTCGACGAACTCAACGTTCGTCTTCATCATCTTTTTTCCTAAATAAAGACAGACGTTGAATACGTCCATTATAAATAAATATTAATACAGATCTTTAACCTAAAACAGTTTTATTTTAAAAAAAACCTTATTTTTTGTAATTTAAAAAAACCAGATTTTTGGATTTATTTAAAACAAAATTGTTATAAATTAAAAACGCAACGACTATTTCGTCCTTACGACATGATCTATGACTAAAGTACAAAACATCATTATATTATATTAAGTAGAGGTGAGTTACCTAGGTCAACTTGGTCGTTCCAAGTTTTTGTTTATATTTATTCTAAGTTCTTTAGTAATTCTATTAAAATTTTAATTATACCAAAATAAGTCACTGAATTATAAATTACATATACATCAGAATTCATGGTCATACTGCTTATTTTTGATATAAAAATCTACCGAAATCAGTATATTTTGATACCAAGGCAATCCAGATCAATTTTGGTTACTGAATTAAAACCCTGACTAAGGGCCGGTTTTTCATTAGCTGGTTAAGTTACGGTTAACTTAACCATGATTAGATGTAACCAGCATAAGTTAATCGTGGTTAAGGCTAAGAGTGTTTTTCAATCGTGTAGGCTTCTCTGGTTAAGTTAACCCTGGTTAGTAAGCTTTTAGCTTAGGTTGGCAACAAAATTACACTATGCTGTTATCTTCAAGTTGTTTAATCTGTCAAGTGTATTAGAGATTGTTTTGATATAATTTTTTTATAATGGGTGAAAAACGCAGTAGAAGTGCTAATTTTTCAGATGACGAGTGTAATATCTTGGTCAATATTATTAAAGAACACGAAAATATTATAGAATGCAAGAAAACAGATGTAACAACAATTAAAGACAAGGAGTATTGCTGGGAAAAAGTAACGGATGTGTTCAATTCGAAAAGTGGCGTACATAGAAGAACTTGCAGAGAATTAAAGATGAAATATGAAAATATTAAAAGAAGTTTAAAGAGAAAAGTTGCTGCAAATAAACTTGAAACGACGCGAACGGGCGGTGGAATACCAAAAATTATATTATTAACATCATCGGAAGAAGTTGTTTATTCTATGACTCGGCTTGCTGTTGATGGATTACCAGGAAGATTCGATGAAGATGAAGAATATGAACCTCCAAATGAACCTATTGATATAGAAGCAGCAGATGTCGTATATGTGGTTAGTATGTTTACGTAACATTTTCTGTATGTTGGAATTTTAAGAACTACCTATGTATCGAATAATGCGTGACAATAATTAAGTTTATATTTGTAAATGTAATTGCTTAGAATATCTTGCTTTTAGTAGTTTGACTTTTGAGGAATTTAAATTTATTTCTTTAAACTGTACTATTTTTTCCAATAATAAGTAAAGTATATTTGTATTAAAATATTTAACTTGATTAGCCGTAACTTTGTGATACATTTTGGAATAAGATAAATAAATAAAATAAAAATAACTTTGTTATATTACTAAAAACTTTATTCTCGTAACTGCAGTTTCAACCTATTCAACCTGTTCGTCTGACGATGGCCTAATAGGTTGAAACTGCAGTTACGAGAATAAAGTTTTTAGTGATATAACAAAGTTATTTTAATTTTATTTATTTATATTTGTATTGACTTTAGGATGACAAATTAATCGAGGAAACATCAATAGACACAGAAACTACGTCCAGCAATTGGTCTAAATGGACACCAGTTACATTGCGGAAGCCATTAGCAACAGTGTTACAAGTAAAAGAATTAGTAGCAACACCTGCAGAAAATAGTGATGTAAAAGTAAATAATAAGGATCATGAAAGAAAGCTTTGTGTCACCCCAAATAAAAATAGTAATGCAAAAAGTAATGAACGTCTAAGAAAAAGTTCCTTTAACATAAATTCAAAAACACCGAAACGGTATCCGCAGTTGCCAATTGAATCAACAAGTGCATTAGTTAACGCTAAATTAGAGTTAATTAAATTGCAGTGCGCGCATTACAATAAATTGCTGGAAGAAATGGATCAACAAAAAACAAAACGTGATCTAGAAATTCAAATTTTGAAAGTAGATTTGGAAATTAAATTACTTGAATTAAAGAAGCAAACGGAAACTAATAAGAAATAAATTCTTATTCAATAAAATAATTTATGTTTGTTAAATAATTATAAGAAGAAAATCTTTTTTTTTTTTTTTTCATTATCTCAATGTGATTTGTTTTACTGATTTTTACTTTAGTTAGTTTATAATTATCATTATTTGTTTTGTAGAGTTTAAGAATAAAAGTTTCGTACATTATTTTTTGTATTCGGAGTTTCTGTATTTTGTAAAATATTATCTAGAATGCAATTTACTTTTCTAGTTTTCAGTTTAATTATTGTATAAGATTTTAGTTTGAAATAAAACTTTCATAACTGCAGGGAATATAAATTTTTATTTAAAAACAAATTAATGTATAACAATTTATTATGACTATCCTATTTATATTTTGTCACAATGTAGCAAAATAATTATTTATTAACGCTGTTCTAATAGCATCATCTTGTAATTGATGTGGACCTGTATAATCTGGCGTATCTATTTCATTATCAGTTGGATAATCTGGATCGAATAGCGGTTCAGGTTCATGCAATAATCGTGCTATATTATGAAGTACGGCAGTAGCTACAATAATATCCTGTACTAATTCCACTTTTACGCGAAGACCATATGCCAGAACCGGGAATCTCCTCTTCCACACTCCAAATGTTCTTTCAATAACGTTTCTAGTTCGTATTTGCGATTCATTAAATCTGTTCTCTGCTACTGTATTTGGTTGCAGTAGTGGTGTAATTAAATAGGGTTTTATTGGATAACCCGAATCTCCTAATATTAGAGCATTTTTAAATTCTTTATTTTCAAACCTTGCTTTTATCCGGGAGTTGTTAAATATGTTGCTGTCATGTGCGGATCCAGGCCAACGGGCTACAATGTCTCTTATTTTAAGATCATAATCACTAATTGCTTGAATATTTAAGGAAAAATAATTTTTTCTATTTCTAAAATTTTCGGCATTATCGCCACCTGTAATTTCAAATGAATCCATTGTGAATTTGTTATACTTTATTATTATTTATTAATCTTTTAGTTATTCAATAGTAAAATTAACAATTTAATCAACGTTTCATAATTCTTTTTATCTCACCTGGGGACTGAATCTTCACATGAGTGCAATCCAAAGTTCCTAAAACTCTAGGGAACCGGGCAATTTTATAGAAGCCTTCGTACACTTCATGTATTTCATTTTCATCTTTTGGCATATAAATAAATTGGCGTTTTAAAGCAGCTATGGCTTCTGTTACTCTTTTAATAGTAACACACGCAGTAGTTTTACTCACTCCACTGAAATCAGCGACAGCAATAATCATACATCCTGAGGCATAAAATCGTAATGTCATTAACAGCTGTTTTATAGCTGGAACAGTATTATTTCTGGAAATAAGTTTATATTATTGCTTGTAAATATATATGTATATATATATATATATATATATATATATATATATATATATATATATATATATATATATATATATATATTGCACAGAAACACAAGTTTATAATTATAATACCTTTTTGTAGGATGAGTTATAACCTCTTCAATCAGCTCCAATATATATAGTACTGAACGTTTTGATAAACGAAATCGCCGGTAAAATTCGTCATCATCCCATTCGTTAAAATGATCTGGTCGTTGCCTTATTGTATATGGTTTTCTACTGTTAACTATTTGATTAATTAATTCAAACTCCTCGTCAGAACTTATCTCATTTAAAATATTCATTGCGCTTTAATCACGGTTAAGTAAACTAACCCGCCAAATTTGGCCGGTTAAGAATTCACCGGTTAACAGTAATATTTAATCAGGGTTAGCAGTAACCAGGAATTGAAAAACGCATCCACGCAGTTTAATCATGGTTATCTCTAACCGATGCACTAACCAAAGATTGAAAAACCGGCCCTTAATGTTACAAGTAGATGTGTAATTCTCAGTCTTTCGTGATAACAAGATTTAAAAAAAATATAATAAAATCACAAGACTCTTCCTATGACCCGCATAACTTATTATAATGACTAATTCAATTAATTAATGCATCATACGAGATTGATGACGTCACACGGCAATGAAACTTGACCTCTCTGTATAAAATCTTTATGAAAGACTTGGTTTTGTTTCACATTGAATAATGATTCATTTGTATTGCAATGATAATACTATCAACACTAATACTGTCTAATTGCAAATTTTTATATAATTATTTTAAATTAAAGAAAAAAAAACTATAATGCAATTTAAAATTGTTTAATAATAGAGTATTTATTATTTTATTATATACAAAAAACATCGAACGACTTGTTTCGATAAATATTGATCAATCATTAAAAATATTGAATACAAATTTACAACAATAACAATGATAAAAAGCAAAAGTTTTAATATTTAATTGTGTTTTGCTTTTGTTTTTTTATTTTTCCTATTTCGACCAGATTAGATTACCAAGACAATGTTTATAATAATATGCTTCTATTTGTTTTAAAATAAAGTATTGTTCGATAATAAAACAAAAAACATTTTTTTTTCCTAATTAAAATAATAACTAGGACGAATTGGATACGAAATAGATTAATGTATAAGTGTGAAATTGAAAAAAATGTAACAAAAGTTGGTGTTAGTCAATCAGATGAACGTTTGGTTAAAAAGATTTATATGATTTATACGTTTGCGTGGACGACCATGATTAAGAATGTTTTGCGTGAGCAAACGTTTCCAAGTAGTAGAAATATATGAGAAGAATTATGAATGTGGATGAAGCTAAAGTTGCTTGAAACTAATTTCGGGATAGTGGAAAGAGTTTGTGCTACATCCTTTTGGGTATATGGCGTGATTGTATGTATGTGTACGTATGTGTAAAATAATAAAAGATTTTTTTTTTGTAGGTATCCTATATGTAAAAAACAAAACGTTCTAAAAATTAAAGTTCTTATAAAAAAACCAAATTTTCTTTATTTCCTCATCTTGGGCCCAGTATTTCCAAATGCTGGAATAAATTTATCCTTGGAATTTTAAAATTAACTTAACGTATTATATATACACTTGATGCTGTAGTTATGTTTGGTGCTACCACCAAATGGTGTATTATATAGTAACTAACTGTTGTATAATAATGTCATTATTGTATTAGTAACATAATGACCTCTTTTTACATATAGGCAATATGGTAACGAAATATTACTGTTATGCTTACGCTTGAAAAAATATATTTTTTACTACATTGAAAAATATTACTATTAATTTAAAAATTAACATACTTTTTCGGTATCTATAGTGTGTAATACACTGTAAAAAAATGTATGTAATTTTATAAAATATTTATGTAGTTTTACATGTTTTGTGAATGTAATTTTTCATTAAAAAATGTAATATTACATAAATTATCAGAATAAAATTACAAAATGTTGTTATTTTTACTGTTAAAACCTATGTTAACTTACATAAATTTAAAATGTTTTTTATAGGGCTGAAAAAAATCATGATTTTTTCAATTTTATGTGCACTGTTCATTAAATAATTAATTGATTCTTACTTGTATTACAAGTAGAACTAAAAATTCATAAAACAATCCCATCTCAATACCCTGTATCGCCGTAATTAACAGTTTTGAATTTTGCGGTGAGACGTTCGCGCCATCATCGCTATTTTGTTAGATTGCGTTATTATATTTTATCAAAATCAGATTATACTTTTTTATTTCACTGTGTAAAGAATAAAATATTCGTTTCCTCACAATAACATTTACTATATTAAAAACCTTACTTCTCAGCTATTTATTTGTTTTAATACATATAAAAAATGTGTCTATTAAACCACTTAATTAAATCAGAGCGAATGATTTGCTGAAATAATTTTTTTGGTTGATTTAAATCATTGATTTTTTAAAAAAATCATTTGATGTAAATCGCGATTTAAATCAATGATTTAAATCACTTGATTTAAATCATCGCAGCCTTAGTTTTTTAGAATGTATGAAAACTTTAAAGGCAACCGTATAGATAAAATATATTTACGCATACTGTATGACGAATATCTCCTAACACAATTCTATTAATAATCATATTTTCCTACGTGATAAATTTATAAAAATATATTTTTGCAAACATATCTGTTCTATTTGTTTATATTTATAAACAACAAAAATATGTCTTACATGTTCGGCATTTTAATTGTATTGTATGAAAAAAAAAATACACATTCTTCAACTTAATAATAATAATAATAATAAAATAAATATTATCTCGCAAATACTAGCTTAATATGACGCATTTGATAAAATTAGATTAAAGTTATAAACAATACATCCATCAACAATGAGATAAAATATTTATAAATTTATTCCTGGGGAAAAATTCTTTTCATATCCATATCAGAAAGTATAAACCCCATATTTATATTATCAGAGTAATCAAATGAGTATGATTTCAAAAGAAATTGATAAAAACGATAGTTCCTAAAATTATTATTCACAATTTGTTAATCCAGAATAACAAATTACAAATCAATAAATATCCATTATACACGAAAAAGTGGTTCTTAATCTTTTTTTTTATCATGGCCGTATTTTAAATAACTTTTTCTTCAAACGTATAATAATATTAATATTACGTTACTATTATATTAATATTATGTTACTAGTATAATAATCTACATTATTATACAGTAGTTATAATTAATATATACACCAACTATTACATATATTCATATATAATTATTAATCATAGTTCTTAAAAACTTTATTCTTCAATAATAAATACAATTAAATATTAAAATAAAATGAATTTAGGCTGTAGTTCTATATTAATATTTATAAATAGTCGACGTTTCGACGTACATCATCATTTTTTCTGATAAAGATGTACGTTAAGTACGTCGAAATGTCGATTATTAATAAATATTAATAAAGAACTACAGACTAAATTCATTTTATTTTAATATTATGAAATCTGAAAAATTTTGTACTATGACAATTATATATTATTTTATTAAACAAAAACAAATTAATGTTTCAAAATGCAATTCAAATTTGCAAAATGCCTCTAATATCAATTAAATATAGAAAAAAATTGAGGAAAAAACCACTTCCAATAATTTTGTACACCAGATTGTGCAAATTTTAAGTATGCTTGTTGAAATTGTAGCAATTTTTCGTTGATTTTACGGATTTTATATGAAATTTTTGAGACTAGAGATTTTAGATAATTTTAAAAAAATTATTCATTGATTTTTACCATGATCTACAAGAATTTTATTAAGATTTTAATAGATTTTAAAGGATTTAGTACGATTTTAATTAATTTGTACACCAGATTGTACAAGTGATTTCCCTCTCAAAAAAAAAATACAATAAACTATAGAATAAAACGATTTCATGTTTCAGTTTTGTATTAATATTTATTAATAATATTCGACGTACTCAATGTACGTCTTTGTCAAGAAAAAAAAAGTACAAATAATATTTACAAAAAATAAACAGAACATAGAAACAAGTGAAAATAATCTACAGAAAATATTATTAATAATTTTGGGATTATTATCGCATTGAATATTTTAACAAAAGATATTAAAAATTATCGACTATATAATTTACAAAATTGCAAATCAAAAAAAATTGTTCAATTTTAGTTCACACAGCACCGACAATTACTCGAAAACAATTATATTAAAATAAATACATTATATACTTATTGTTACATAAATATATGTTATCAAATATAAACAATAATGACTTATCACAACGCTATTGAGAAGAAAAAATGTCATTGCTGATAATTACAAACATTACCAAACCAACTTCCTGTTTTGTGGCATATTAAATAATATAAATATTATATAAAATAGAAATATAATTTATATTTGAAAATTTAATACCAAATCATCGTATTTGCATATTTATCAAAATAATTTTAGCTATTAAACGATTTTATCTTCGAAACAATTGAGCTAGTACATCTCTGTTTTATTGATAAATAACCTACATTCCATATTTGCGTTGTTTTACAGAATAAAATATGAAACTACTTCGAGAACTTTCTTCATAGTTTTACTAAAACTAATCAAATACACAAAAATAACATAAATAATTCAAAGTTAGATATATTTATTCTAATAATATCAAATTCAAAAATATTCTGAATTCAATAAATATTTAGTGAAAATAAATCAATCTCAAATATTAATTCATGTTTTATTTCAAATAATTATTGATAAATTATTAGCGTATGTAGTGGCCTTAATGAAACCTTCTTCAATATAAATTGTGAAATATTCCTTTACATACACTCTAAAAAAAAAATATGTAATTTTACCTTCAAACCATGAGATACTATGATGCCCAGTATTTCTAGGTATAATTAATTACTCAACTGCTGTAATTTAATACATATAATTGTTTAAAAATATATAATATCAGAACTATTACAAACATTATGTAATAACATTTTACCAACGGGATGGAAAAGTACATATATACCTATGTAATATTACAGTTTTTTTTTTTTAGTAAAGTTCTTTTTAGTAAATTCATAGAATTTCAGTAAATTTGTTATCAGAAATTTTCCACAAATAGGTAAAATTTGTTTAGTTTTGTAATATATTATTGTTGGTATTAGTACATACATTTCTAAATTTGCATTAAGGATATATTTTGAAATGAATGAATTACATTTCAAATATTTTATTAGTATTATTACACCAAATATGTACTATGTCTAATTATTTTCATGAATTACTACAGATATTAATATACAAGCTGTAATTTTAGTAATTTAAGAAGTTATACACCAACATGTAATTCTACATTAGGTATGTGATGATGCAATTTGCAGAAAGTAAGCAATTTTACATACTTATTAAGTCCTTTTTACTTACTTTATGTGATTATTATAAATTATGTAAAAATTATAGAATTTTAAGATAGAACTACCGAATATAGTAAAATGAAATTACAGATTTTTTATAGTAAAATTTTATTACTATTTTTCTGTAATTTCGCTATTTTTGTTTACAATGTACATATCATCGTGCATGCATATAAAAATTGCTATGTTTTTAATTTAGCAAAACGTACATATTTCATTTTTCTCGACATTGAGCTCAATTCAAGAAATAATCTAAATTTTCTTGTCCTATATTCTCCAAATGTAGGTTAAGTTATAAAAGAAAAAAACTGCATTCCACATTATTATAACCATCTGAGGCACGTTGTACTATTTTCATAGAAAATATATATCTTTGAAAGTAATCTACAAGAATGTTTTATTTCATTATCATAAAAAACGATCAATTATCAAACTTTACTTTTTTAAAGTTCAAAAGTCTTTTTTTATTTTTAATACACCCTACAAACAATTACGAACTTTTAACCATGACGTAAAAAACATTTCAATCATACTTTCACTTATGGTAAACAAAGAAAGAAAATTGAACGTATTTCATTACTTCTTTTAATTTGGCCAAATGAATACATATATTTAAATCTTAAAACTGATTTATTACCTACAGATTTATTATAGTATATTCACAAATAAATAAAGCATAACGATATTACTTTGTTTTAAGCCCCAACCAACCACATTAATGAAAATCATCTTCTGGATAAACAAAAAATTAAATCGTAAATAAACAAAAATAACATTATATGCAACTAATTTCACATATTAGAGAAGTTATTCAATAATATTTTTTTGTTTCAAGATACTTTTCTAAAACGATTATTTGCTATTCTTATATTACTTTCTCCAGATATAATTAAAAATATATATGTATTAAAAAATTTATAGCGTGTTTATATAAGTAATAATCAGTCTCAAATTATATAATAATTTGAAATAAATATTTGTTTTTAATTCAAAAACAACAATTTCGAATCAACGTCAGCTTCTAGTAATTCAATCTTTTTTTAAAACTACAGGTTGACATTCCACAAAAGTTGGTCATATATCCTAATTTCTTATTTTGTTAAATACTCATATATTTTTGTAGAATCATATTATATATTTCTAATATTTTTAGTACAACATTCAAAAAACGTAGGTAGATATATAAAAAGAAAAACAAGCTAAAAATATATCATTTGTTATTTAAAACCCACAAATCGACAAATCTTTGGTTATGTATAAACATCACGAATTCTATAACATTTGATAAAACACAGTTTTCAAATATTTTACATTGGTTTTCACGGTGAAAACGAAAATATTAATCATATTCCAATTTTAGAAAATCATGTGAAACGTAAATGATCGAGGTTTGCGAAACAATGATATAAATGAAATGTAATCTGCCCTAAATTGGATAAATGTAAAAAAAATTCTAGAAATAAACGCATTAATTTTTGTAAATAAATGTAAATGGAACGTTTTACCTAATTATTTTGAAAAAACCCACTTGACAATGTTTAGCTCAGTACATAATTATAACACAGGAAATCAAAATAATTTTATCTTAGAAAATAAAAAAAGAAAAGCTACGGCAAAATGATATATTTTTTAAAGCTAAAATAGTTTATAATAAGTTACGTGATGAAATTTAAAATTAAGCAATATTATTTGGAAAATGTAGTTTAATTAAACGCATTGGTTTAAATTTTGTGTAGTTCTGAAGAAATAATAGTGAATAATAAGTTACTAGTTTATAATAAGTGATCTGTTGAAATTAAAAGTACAAAATTAAAACTATTTAAAAAATGTAGTTTACTATACAATTTTTGTATTTTGAATATATTAAATGCTTTTGTTTATATAGCACTGTTTTTGCTAAATAAAGTTTTCTATTATTATTATCTAAAATCAAGTAAAAACGACAATGATGCATCGGATTTGCATGTCTTAGAAAAAATATATGCAATGTCAAATGTTCTTCTTTAAAACAATTTAATAATAAAACTCTTGTATTAATCTTTTTGATAAACTATGCAGGTAAAAACTAATTATTTAAAAACGCAAGGTTCACAGTAGACTTTCAAGTTAAAGAATTTTTAGTCAAGTAATTAGTTTGATCTAGTCACACAGTAAATATTTGAAATTTATTGTTAACACGTGTCACAAAGAAACTAGAAAAGTTCAACACAAATTTTATTCAATACTGAATAAATAAGAATAAAATAAGCATGCTATAATTACATTAACATGCATACCTTTCTTTATTTTAAGTAAGGTATCATATATTTATGGTAACTACTTAACATTATTAGCAAATCATACGTAATATTCCAAAGTTGTACAATTTTGACATACAAATAAGCCGTGATGTTGATATTTGTAATAATAGTAATAAGGATGGTAATTGATTTAGTAATAACGTCCTTAATAATAAAATTAAACAATAAGTTGATTTTAAGCAAGCAAAATATATAAATAATATTTTTTTCAACGCAATTATTAACACAAAAGAAAATCAAGATATATTTTAATTGAATAAAAATACACTTGTTTATTGACATACAAAATGCGTTCTTCACAAGGCTCTGACGTCATTCATTCAATGCAAAATCTGTCACATTTTTATAAGGCGGGGTGTGGTATTTTGTACCTGTCATTTTCAATTAAAAAATCATATTATTTTTGTGAAAAACTAAAATTTTCTTACCTGTGTTGTTAACAATGACAAAATAACGAATAGGATGATGCCGACTAAATCTAGCAACCTTGGCAGTCCATAATGTCCTATATTTGCCATTTTAAAAACTTATGATTTCCTAATTGTAATAGAGTTTATTCTATAACAGTGAAGTCTATAAGATTCACCGTTTAATATTACACACTTTGCACCATTAATTTGTTGAAAATAATGTGAAAATATTTAACGAAAAAGTAATATGACCACTCACGACGCTGTTTTTTCGTCAACTGGCGAAGATGCCTGTCAACTTTTGACAGTTTATACGCATGCGTGTTTAAATCAGTGCTACCATACTACGGTCAAAAAGCAAATTAAAAAGAGATGATGATATTTAGTTATTTTTAATATATTATTATGTACTTTTCTCTACAAAAATCGCTTATTCATTGTCGTTTTACATTTTTAAACATATTTTGCGTTACTGTTTTATAACACGTACAGTTTTGGTAAATATAAATTTATTATAATGTTGAATTATTTACATTAATTGACATTTAATAGGAAATTAAAAATCCCTAAAATACGTTTGATTAAAAAGTAAATTTTACGTGCTACGTCAAGTATTTTCACATCAATAACAGTTTTGTTATTAATTTTTTAATCATTTATTATTTATATTAACAGTGTATTACAAACAAGACGTACTACTGCGTATCTACGCAGTTTGCAAATTATTTTTCATGGAATTTCTGTAGTATTACATACAACTTTAACAGTGCAACGGCTAAACAATGGATTACGCTCGTAATATCAGTCTGGGTTTGACAACCGAACAAACCGATAAAATTTTACAATTTCAAGACTTAACGGGGATAGAAGATATGACAATATGCCGGGACGTTTTACAAAGACATCAATGGGACTTGGAGGTAGCTGTACAGGAACAACTTAACATACGAGAAGGTAGACCATCAATGTTTGCAACCGAATCAAGACCTCCAGCTGTAATAAATGATCATGCTGCCCAGCATATATTTTATTCGCCGCCAAGTGATGGATCGGCTAGCGGATTTCGGGGATTATTGCGATCAATTATTAACTTTTTCGTGACAGTTTGTTATAATACAGTAGTGACTTTGTTTCAAATTGGCATTAGATTTATAAGGCCAGATGAACGAAGATGTAAGTAAAACTAGATTAGGTATATAATATAGTTGAATGGTGAATAGTTATAAAATACATATATTGTTTAGATATAACTGATCCACTTGGTGATGTATTAAATTTTATTAATAATTACGAAGAAAAATACGGTAACATTCATCCTGTATTCTATCAAGGAACTTATTCTCAAGTATTAAACGATGCTAAACAAGAGTTAAGGTTCCTATTAATTTATCTACATAACGATGACAATGTAGATACGTCATTATTTTGCAGGTATAGATAAAACAATAATGTTTGTATGTTATTAAATTGTTTTGCTAATTAATTAATATGCCATGTTCTAGAAATACGTTGTCGAATCGAGAAGTCATAAGTTACATTAATACAAATATGTTATTCTGGGCTTGCTCGGTGAAAACATCTGAAGGCTATAGAGTTTCGCAGTCGTTACGCGAAAGTCATTATCCATTTCTGGCTGTCATTGTATTAAAAGATAATCGAATGACTATTGTCGGACGCTTAGAAGGTTTCAATGACCCAGACACTCTTCTAGATCGTTTAAGTACGATTATTCGGGAAAATGAAATTTGTCTAGTTCAAGCACGAGCTGATCGGTATGTAAACAAATATTTTACACATTTCAACCAAGTTTACAAGGTATCTAGCGGACGGGAATTGTACAGGAATTTAATAATGTACGGGAAATTATAATCAAATTGAAAAAATCGACAAATACCTATTCCATTCGATTTTCGGATTCCTCGATTTAAGTACGTGTCGCCATCGAAATTCATATAGAATTCATATCGAATAGGTAGAACTTGTTCCTTCATGTTTAGAGCAGACAAGTTTGGATTTTGAATTGTTTCTTTACATTCAAAGCATTTGCTTTAACACTGTAAAACTTGCGATGATAAAGTAGCATTTTCTAGGATAATTATACAAAAATTATATAATGGTTTCTAACCGAATTAATTTACAAAACATAGTTTATAAACTTTAATAATTTGTCAATCAAAGTTAGTTAATATACAAGATTACAAATATAATTGTCATGTAATTTTATCTGGCATAAAAATGTGACATTGGCCTGGCCTGTTCTAGAGTAAAAAAAGCTGGTTATTCCTTCAAATTAATGAACGGGAATTTATTTAAAATGTACGGGAATTTTGTTTAGAAAACTTGTTACACAAATATTGTATTGAATGTTCGGAAAAAGTATATCGAAAACTCAGTCTTATTTAGTAAATTATTTATTGATTTTAATAAAAAAAACCTCAACGTTTAGTTCAGGAGAATTGAAAGATTTACATATATGTATAAAATTATTATTATTATTATTATAAAAATTAATAAATAATTTCCGAGTTTTCGATATCCTTTTTCCGAACTGAGATGGAACAGTCGACAAAATAGCTTCAACGATTATATTGCATTTTCAGTGTAGAGAGAAGTTTAACGCAAACGTTAAGAGCTCAACAAGATGAAGCATACCAGGAATCATTGCGTGCTGATCAAGAAAAAGAACGTTTACGCGAATTAGAGCGTCAAGCGATTTTGGAGGAAGAACGACAACGACAAGAAGAAATTGAATTGGAAGAAGCACGTAAACGCGCCATTGAACAGGAGAAAATTGATTCCGTTTGTAAAGTGCCTGATGAACCAGATCCATCACATCCTGAAGCCGTACATGTCGTATTTAAATTGCCCTGCGGTTCCAGAGTCGATAGGCGTTTTCTCAATTCTCATTCGCTAGAAGTAAGTTTATTTATTATCTTCCAGCTTTATTGAAAATTATGCTGAGTTATAATAATTGAAAATATATATTATATTATATATTATACTCAAGTCACAAGTGTATTATCATTAACTAAAATTTGTAATCTAACGTTATTTCTGTTTCAGGCGGTATTTTATTTTATATTCTGTCATCCATTAGCTCCCGATTCATTCGAAATCACAACAAATTTTCCAAAACGAATCCTGCATTGTCGTCCACGACATTCCAAGGAACGCGTTCAGACACTGCAAGAGGCTGGCCTCAAAAATCGCGAAGTACTGTTCGTTAACGATTTAGACGCGTAATGGTTGTTTTCCGTCTCTGGTTTTTTTTTTTCGCAATGTTAACAGTAAGCAAATATGGAAAATTTTATTAATGAAATATTTTATAACAGATGTGATTATTGTTGCGTAGATAATGTTTTATATTTCGATTCTATCAGATCTCCTACTTGTAAACAGACATTAAATCATAGATAATATACATAAATATTATACAAAGGGTATATACTTTTAATTTCATAATACGATATTTAAATATTTGTACATCTGTAGCATATTGCTAAAATTATTTTGCATTTGTATTTTTTTTTTAATATGATATATACACATATTATAAATTTATCCAAATATTGATTTTTTTTGTTATAATTAAAAGAGGTTTTGTTTAAAATATATACTATAAATTGTAAATTAAGTTTTTTTTTTGTAATTTTTATATATTTGGCATTTAATTTTAAAGACACAAAAATTTATAATAGTATTCTGTATTGTTTTATAAGGTCTTTTATCTTTTTTTTTAATAAATAGATTCTATAGTACTGTAGAAGCTTATAAAACAATACAGAATATTAGCATTGTCAAGAATTATTACAAGAAGTATTTGTTTTATATATATACATATAATTAAATAGCATTTATACATAGACTTCATATAATTATGAGTTTTTTAAAATTATGAATTTAAATATGTAATTATTTTGTTCAGAAATTTGTATGTTTTGAAAATAAAAAATTCACTATTTCACCTTACTGTAAATGTGCAATCACACCAAAAATAAATAGTTGTGTTAAATAATAGAATATTGATTTGTAAAATTTTATGAGTACTTATTTTTATTAAAATAAATACACTTTATATTGTAACTGACGGTTACATAAGTCGTTAAAAATCAATCTTTTCATTATTTTTTTTCTTATTGTACGCAGTATTTTTATTTAATTAGTATTTAAAGCCAATAAAACTGCTGTACAAAAATTTGTTGATTTTTTTTGTAATTTATTACTGCTACTATTTGATTTGTAGTTCGCGCTACTATATTAATAAATGGGTACGTTCTATATTTTGTAGTCGCATTACTTTTATAGAAAGTTTTTAGCAACGGTTTTTAGAACGCCACCGATATTCGTAAACGTCAAAAGTGACACTGACATTTTCGTATATATTAAAAGTAGTATACTTTTTTTTATTGGTTTATATCAAGTTTATATATTAATCGATCTATAACATAATAATACAAATTTCAGTTAAAGTTTATTAAACAGAAAAAATTATGAATTTTACTTGATTTATGAAAAAGTAGATTAGTAATTTGTAGAATATTTCATTATAGTTTGAAATTGTATCATGCCCAATGCGTTCATCAGTTAGTTATATACTTTCAAGTTCCACAGCAGAACCCAATATGTCTCATCCAGATTATGAACAATATTCCCATGATCACGCTGCATTACTTGTTCTAGTTCGAAGCATAGGATCACAATTGAAACAGAAAAATTTCGCACGTATATTCGATAAAATATGTCGTATTACAAATATAAAAGTTGCCGATTCAACCGGACAAATTCGTTTAATATTAGTGCGATATGTGAGAGATCATCCCCTTGAAAATAATGATTGGGGCGACTTTCAAACACATCGCCGACTTTTGGGATTAATATCAGTTGCAAAATACGATTCGCAACAGGAATTAAACGAAATATGTCGCGTGCATGAAAGTTTGAAAGTGAAATATACAAATACGCTTTTCGATTCGCGTTGTATTTTATTTGGACCAACGAACGAAGCTCCAGTATCGGAAAATGAAAGAAAACCTGATAAATCATCTTCATCATCTGCAGGAGAAGGACAGGAAGAAGAAAAAGAGAAATTTACAACGCCTACTAATTTTAAAACACGAACATTATTCTATTGCGATAATGATAATTACAGTGATTTAGAAAATCATGTTTCGGAATTTATAAATTCTTTATTTTGGGTATTGGAATCGAAACGCTTAGAACGATCTAGGGAAAAATTAGAGCGCGTATCTTTATTGCTAGCGCCGTTTGAGAAGAAAGATTTTGTCGGGTTAGATATGGAATCGAGAAATAATAAGAAACGATGTAACGGCCGAATGACTAAACATTTAGGCGACCTGTGTCTTCAAGCCGGTTTAATTAGCGAAAGTTTGACTTATTACAGTAATGCTAGTGAAACACTGAAGTCAGTAAATGACTGGTTATGGTTAGGAGCTGCGTACGAAGGTCTTTGTGCCGCATCTGCCCTTGTTCTTTATCCGAACATTCAAAGAAATGTTCCATTGCATCGTAATGCAAGTCTGCAAGAAGGTTCGCCGAAACGATCAAATTCAATAACCAGCACTTTGGATGATTTCGTTAGAAAAGATATAACAAATACTTTATCGCCGGAAGAAATTTCGAAACGATACCGCGATGCAATTATTCATTATAGCAAATATCAGAATGCGGGAATTATTGAAACGGAAGCTAGTTTTAAAGCGGCCCGTATTTCTGTTGAACAAAATCATAGTTTGCAAGCAGCTAGTTTCTTACAGAATGTCGTTTTTATTAGTTTAAATCTATCGGAACAAGAAAAAATACAAAGATTTGAAACACTAGCCGATTTATATACGCAAATTGGATTTATAAGAAAAGCATCATTTTGTCAAAGATTAGCTGCAACTAGATACGTTTCACCACAGAATCAAACACCGAACTGGAATCAGTGCTATACGGTAATGTTGCAAAGTTTTCCTGGTCATAAATTGAGCTTAGAACCGTATGAGATGTGCTCGGAGAATGGACAACTTGGTAAATATTTTTTGCTACTCTTGTTAAATAATATATTCATTATATAACTATGTATTTCTTGATAAATAATGCTAATACTCAAATCAGTAAGTTTTGAAAAATTGAAATTTTGATAAATTCAATACTCAACAGTTTGTAACTAATCATAACAATTCGAACTTCTTGACGAATTAGTGCAAAGAATAGTCTCGGTTTGGACGGAATTACAAATGAAATATTATATTGTTATAATTTTTAAAAAAATAATTCTATTTTAACAACCATTTTTTTTTATTAAATTTTAATTTATAATCTTAACTGAAAGACAAAATGAAGAAGCATGTCATTTGAGCTCAACATAAAAATAAAAATTTCCGATATATTTAGGGTGGCCAGCACTACAAATTCAATTGTTACAAGAATTAGTGGTAGCAGCGAAACGCATGGGCCATCCAGCTTTAGCAACTAGACATACAACATTTTTACTACAAACTATGTGGAATCATTTAGGTCAGAACGATAAAAAAGAATTCGCTATTCAATTGCAGGTAATGTGTCTGAAAAATTATATTATTTATATTTTATTTAAAAATAAAACAAATTTTACACGTATATAACAAAATTTGTCTAAGTAGTCACTATATGATACTAGAAATTGTAACAATATATACAAAAAAAGAAAATATACAACTTTTGGCCAAAATGTTGTTTTTTTGATAAAGGCAACAAATTAAATTCAGAAATAAAAAATTCTAAAAATTTCATTGCATTTAAAAAGAAATTAAAGTCATTTATGCAACGGGATATTCTTGTAATATGATTATGTCTTATATATATTACATATGTATAATAGTATAATAAATGTTTGTTATATGATATTGTAAAATGTAATAGCAAAAGCTAAATAAAGATTTTTTTTCTTTATATGTATAGACTTTAGCCTCGCAATGTGAAGGAGCTCCGGTACCTTTAGTTCTCGATTCGGGAATTGTAATTCCACCAGCCAATTTAACAAATTTACCATTATGCATCATGTTTCAATTGAAGAATCTTCAACCGCATTTGCAACCGCAAAAAGTTGAAAAGGTCAAAACAGATAGTGGACCGTTTCTTTTTACGCCGATACATTTCGGTTCATTAGAACGAGATAATGCTCAACCGAAAAGTAAAATGGGTAAATTTATTAAAACAATAAAATATAACATTTTCTACGACCACTAATATATATCCTATTCGAAGTTCAAAATACTTATATTTATATTAAAATTATTTTATGTATATCACAGAAGTTTTTTTAAAAATTAAAAAAATTATTATTGTTTATTTTTCTCTTTTATCTTAGATTTCCTTTGGATTGAAAACGACCTTTGTGAGGTTACTTTAAAATTGGTCAATCCACTTCCATTTGAATTGAGAGTCTCAAATATGCGTTTATTAACATCTGGTCCTGTATTCGAATCAATTCCGGAAACGATAATATTACCATCAGAAACACCTACCGTTGTAACTTTAAACGGAATGCCAAAAGAAAATGGCGAATTAGAAATATTCGGTTATAGTACGCATACTTTAGGTATCAAGTCAAATTGCCGATTACGTTATATGAAAAACTTTTTACCGCAATATAATATCGATGTGATACCTTGTTTACCAGTGATGGATGTAAAAACTTCCCTACCTCAAAGTGCAACGTTTTCATCGTTTTCAAATTTCGAAAACGTGGTAACTTCAGCTAGTTTAAGTCTGTATAATGGCGAAAGTACCGAATGTACTATTAGTTTAACAAATACTAGTCAAGTACCGATTGAACTATTAGAAATTTCAATGCAAAGCATATTGGAGCCGGGATTACAAGATCAAATCTTTAAATGGTCACAAGAAAATATTCAATCACAGTTACCGTTAATGCCAAATTGTACAGCTAGTTTAACACTCTATCTGTATTCGGCTGCAAATTTTCTAGCATCTGGTTTTACGGCACCCGAAATGAGTTCAGGCGTTTATAGTAGTTCACATAACAGCAGTATTATGTCGGTATCGGCTGGACCTAGTTCTTTGCCTTCACGATTACATTCACCGATTCAGAGTACTATGGGAGGCAGCTTTCATTCTAGACGAAATGAAATCACATCAAGTTTTCGGTAATTTAATTTAATCTCTCTAATTATCAAATGTTTGTATGTATGTATATATGTTTCTCCAGCATCTCCTCCTAAACCCCTGAACCGATTTTGATGGGAGTGGTGTCATTTTAATTGGTTCATTCCCTATTAGAGATCTTTCTACGATTTCATCTTGCTTCTCAAAAATTGGAATCAAATTATGTTTATAATGCAAATGTCAAAAATGACAGCTGTGTTAAGTTATGTACAGTACTGATGATAGAAGGGTTGCTTTTGAGTAATATATAATAGTGCAATTGATATTTTATTATTATTATTTGTCTATTTATTTATTTTTATTATGTTTATCTGTTTAATTACTATTTTCGACTTCAAACGTGACCCTTTAAGGGTCACGGATTTCCTAGTTTTAATTTTATTACAATACAACCCCTGGTGTAACTAGGAGGAATCCAGTACGGAATAGATAAGTGTATGATGAGTGTAAAAATGAAAAAAAAAAAATGTTGTAGCAAAAGTTGGTGTGTCAGTTAAAATGGTTCGAACATCTTGAGCGAATGCCTAATGAACTTTTGGTTAAAAAAATTTACATGAATGATTTTGAAGCTATGAATAGTTGAAGTAGTAGTGTTTTATAAATAAATATTAATACAGAACTTTAATCAAAAGCAGTTTTATCGAAATTATATCGTCTTGTAGATCATCAAATTCGGGCCAATCGAGTTTAGCAACAGTCAGTTGCCGTTCACCTGGTGCTCTCTCAATGCCACAGCATTCAGCATCTTCAGTAGTTGAGGGACAACTTCAGCTACGTTATGGAGGCGGGCCAGGCCTTAAGGCTGGATATTGTCGCGTCTGTTCTGTATACATCACATTAGAAATGATACCTAGTCTTCAGATAACTAATTGGGATGTACTACCAGCCGAAACGTACGTTATACAATATTAATATTTAATTATTTCTACAATTTCATTTATAAATCATTTTTATAGAAGTTCTCAGTTTTACTTAGTACTAGACGTGGCAAATCTAACATCACAAGAAATGGATTTACAGTACACAGAAAATAAAAACATGCTCATTGAAGGTCATGAAAGTTGTCGAATTCCAATACCAGTGAATAGATGTCCATTATCGAAATTAACGAAACTTTATATGGATCAAATAACAGGAGTTGAAGAATGTTTAGAACTTGATAAAATTTGTTCGGAACATATAGCTGGTTTGGTAGATATTAAATGGCATTTATTATCTACCGATACGAGAGGTAAAGCCACACTGAAAGGCATTACGTTAACTCCCGACATGTTGGATTTAGTACGCATGTCGCCATTACAATGGGGTAAAATGAAAATTAAATAAAATAGCATTTTCAAGAAAAAAGTTTTAATTGAAACACGTTTAATTTTTTTAGATGTAGCGATTAATTCGGAGTTAGTTAAACCACAAACTGATGTGAACTGTGAGGCCGGAGAATGCGTAACAATTAGTATTGCAGTTGTTAATATTTTAGAGCGTCCATTACGACAATTAACAATGTCGATACAATTTTACCAAGATCATCAAAATGGCGTTAATAATTATCGATTAGAAACAAGATTAGCTGTTGCTGGTTCTACAAAGTAAGTTTCATCCATATATAGTTCCAAAATAAACAATTTTTTTTTTAATTAATCGTTTCAATTTAAAAAAAAAATTACATAATACGTGATCCGAAAATAGATGAAGTTAATTACATTTTTTTTTAATCTCTCTAATTGTCAAATGTTTGTATGTATGTATATATGTTTCTCTAGCATCTCCTAAACCCCTGAACCGATTTTGATGGGAGTGGTGTCAGTTTAATTGGTTCATTCTCTATTTGAGAATAGGCAAGTTTCATCTCTTTCTACTATTTCATCTTGGTTTTCAAAAATTTGAATCAAATTATGTTTATAATACAAATGTCAAATGACAGCTGTTATGTACACTACTGATGGAAGTGTTGCTTTTGAGTGATGTATAATAGTGCAATTGATATTATATATTATTATTATGATATTATTATTATTTGATTATTTATTTATTTTTATTATGTTTATATGTTTAATTACTATTTTCGACTTCAAACGTGACTCTTTAAGGATCACGAGTTTCCTAGTTTATATTTAAACATAGCCTTACCTTGTAACTTAATCGACGACAGATGAACTTATTGTAACGTTATTGTTGCCCGCTATTTGATAAAAGTTTATCGTACGAACGATAAATATTTAGCGTATGCGCACAAAAACACTTTCTATAACTTGGCGTTATCGTAACTTTAGGGGAGACTTGCGCAAACTCTGTGTTAACTCTAATACAAATTTATATTGATTTTTTTTTCAGAGTAATGTTGCCAACTCTAGACCCACAATCATCAGCTCATCATAAATGCAATGTAGTATTTTTCACTCCCGGCCAATATAAAATCGATATACAATGTTCAGCGCCAGAAAATTTAAGTAACGCACCTGTAACAACATTAGTGGGCAACAGTCATATTTGGAGATTTATTCCACCAGTAGAAGTTACTGTTAAGGATTAAGACACATTATTTATTGGGGGGGAAAAATAAGAACAAATTGATATTATATATTATTTTCTTTATTGTTATTCATGTAAAAATAGAAAAGTCTTGTAAATAAATATTTAAAAAAAATGTATATTATAACTAAAAAATTCGAAAATAAACATCACACAATTACATTTAGTTTTTAGTTTTTTTAAATCTCTAATGGCCGGTTGCATTAACTATATTTAAATTTTAGATAAATCTGGTTTAAATAAATCGAATGGTTTAGTATTTAATATTAAAACGACGATTATTTATTAAAAAATTGCAGTTCGATTCATTTAAACTAGACTTAAAATTAAAGATGGTGTAACCAGCCATTAATAATATTATTTAAAAATAATAGAAAGCTCGACTTCTATCATTTTTAATACCTATCACTCTGAGTTCAATGGACTCAGAATATTAATATACATATGTTAATAATTAGAAAATACCGAAAACAAAATTTTATAAAACTGTAACTGTAATTTTAATGAAAAAATTTATGGGTGGTAAAAGCGCATTTTGGGTACCCGAAAACGCATTTAAAAACATTGTATAAGCGCATCGAAATATAATTAGATTTAAGAGAGGAAAATTCGTCAGTACAATTTGTGACACGGTGGTGAAAATTACTATCACCAATTTTGCAATTTTGATTGTTTCAGTATTACAACGCAAGCACACCTGAAGGTGTCGTTAGGTATGGTTATTCAATATAATCATGATGCGCTTATTCAATATATTTTGATGCACTTATGCAATGTTTACAAAAAAAGCTACATGCGCTTATTTAACAACTCACACATTATATCTCTTTTTCAACAAAAAGTAGTCCAACAAAGATATACCAATTCCGATAATAAATATATAACAACTTATTCTAACAAAGAAGGAATTTATTTCATTCTAGACTGGTAGATTTACATAACATTTGAATAAGTTAGACATAACGATATTATTAATCAAATTTTTAAAAAAGGAAACAAAATTTAGTTTTTTCGTTCCAGAACGAAAACAAAATTGATAATATTTAATTCCGGTTTTAATCGAAATTATTTTATTCATTATTTGTTGCGTAAATTTTTTTTAATTTACAGTTTACCGTCTAATTAATAGAACTGATGTTGGTACCTAAGATTATTTATAATATTTCAATAGCTTCTTACTTACGGTTACTGTATAAATAACATTTATCTTTCAGTATTTGAAATTTTTAAACACATACCACAATTACGCCATGTAATCATGAAGTTGTGGCACAAACTTTGCATTATGCGGTAATTAGTTCCTGCCAAACAATCCCATCTAGGTAAAAAGTGCGCGGATTGATTCGAAACGTCAATTTTGTAAATTGTGCAACTGTACAATGTCTATGTGCTCGCATTATACACCCCCCCATTCTATTCAAGATTACGGAGTCGAATGAAAAGGGACCGAGTACACTTAATCTTTTTTAAAAACGTACGTTTCGGGTCGATTCACACACCTCTATATCCGGACAAGCAACTTTTGCTTCAACCACGCTCATGATGCTTTCATACATACTGTTTTAATAGCCCTGTTCGATTCGCACACTTACGTCTTAGATGTAAGTAGACGCAGCAGTAAACAGTAGACTCTACTGTTTACTGCTGCGTCTATGTTTGTTGTTTTATTCACTTCGCAGTTATACATGTTATGTACATGGCAAACCGCTGCAACATTAACAACGGCGTTTTGCAGTAAAACGCAAGAAAGTCAATCGAACAAACCTATTATTATTAATAAGATAATTAGTAAAAGTATCGTTAAAGATTTCTATATCTTATACAAGTTTTAAACTCAATTTTTTAAAAATTTTATCTCCAATTATTCATATATCTGTTACTATAAAAATACACAAAAAAGATGAATAACTTATTCATCCTTTTTGTGTATTTTTCTTGAAGTCAAATCATATATGAGATAACGGTCTAAAATTCTTTTTTGGGAAAATAATAAAATTTTGAGATGTATGTATTCATGTTATACCAGTGAGATTTAATTTGAGTAGGAATTGAAGTAATGGTGTCAAAAGATTAAGTCCAATTTATAATTGAATTTTTATTTTGATTTCTGGCGACTATAGTTTCGGTAAAATACCGTATTCGGTAAAATAAGACGTTGGCCTGAAGACGGTATTTTACCGAAACTAGTCGCCAGAAATCAAAATAAAAATTCAATTATAAATTGGACTTAATCTTTTGACACCATTACTTCAATTCCTACTCAAAATAAAATTTTGTGGTTAATAACCGTTTTTAATAATTTTTTTTTATTTCGGTTAAAACCAGATTTCAGAAAAACAAATTTCTTTCCCAACAAAAACGAACGATATTTTTTCATTCTCAGTACCTGACTGATGTTAATCAGTGTTATTTAAAATAACACTAATTAAAAATGTAGGAACTAAAAATCATGTATGAAAGGTAGCATGAGAAGGTTGAAGCAAAAGTTGCTTGTCTAAATAGAAATGTTTGGAGGACGCTAATTTCGGCATTGTGGAAAGAGTTTGTGTCACACCTTTATGGGCACATGGCGTGATTGTGTATGTATGTTAAATAACATTATTTACTTTTAATGTTATTGTGTAACAAAAAAAAATAAGATTAATTAATAAATTGCGCAATTCCTGTCAACTATAAAATTGTTCAAAATATTATATTTCAACCATTTCGGTACCATATGTTCCTCAAAATCCAAAGTAAAGTATTCAGTGTATTTATTCCTCTGGGACAAAATTAGCCCAGATTTACATATAAATTGAATAAGACTAATTTATCGAGGAATTTCTTCGAACAGAAAAAATTGTACCGGAAAGATAAAATTTGAATTTGCTTGGTGTATCTTTAGGTTAAACTCTACTTTATGGCCAGACCTGAAGTTGGCTGCGGAAAATAAATAAACCAAGCCTAAACCGAAACCAAACCCAAGGTTTGATTTGGATTGGATTTGGTTTATTTATTTATTTTTATTTTCCACAGCCAGCAACAGGTGTTACCATAAAGTAGAGTTTAACCTATTTTTGCATTTATATTACTTAAAATATCTTTTATGTTTAGTTATTATTATTAAAATACTTTCCTTTAATGTTGGAACTAAAGTAGTTCAATAGATATAAAAAATATCAATGCAAAAAAAAAACACCAACTCATATTGTAAATATACTATTTCAAAAAATGTTCCGTTAATATTGATAATAAAAACACTAAAGAATCCGTATTAGCATCGTAAACAAATCATTGTCTACTAGTTAAATATTGTGGTTTATGAAATTCGAAAATGTTTAAAATAAAGTTGTTATCAAATCGGTAACTGGTTATCTAATCAACTGTTCTACTTTAGAATTTCTTCCTAATTTTATAACTCAAAAGTATGTGCTAAATGGAATTAAACTTATGAAATATATTATTATTCCAATTACATTTTCACAAGTTCAATTCCCGGTGCTGGACAGCCAAATTTCCGATAGTTAAAATCTGGATCAACCAACTTTCTGATGAATTAAGTTAGGTTAGATTAAATTGGGTTATGCTCTTCTATTAAAAAAAGATTTTTTGAGAAGTTAGTCGGTATTCGATATAAAAATAATTTTGATAAAATATTTATATTGGTCACGAATAATAATTAAATTATTGCATAGTTCTTAATAAATTCAATCTTGTACTAGAGTTATTAAAATATTTGAAAAAGTTACTTAATTGAAACAAGTGGTTTAGATGAAAATAAAGATTTCGATAAAGGTTTAGGCTTAGATTTCGCAGAAACCGTTTTACCTAATGGTATTATTTCTAATTGATCTATTCTTCTTTTTAAATCTCTATAAAATTTCAAAACATCGGGATTAGCCCAAACATGTTTTTGATTAAAATCTAAAACGCGTAACGTATTCAAACTTTGGGCTCTGGACAAAGCAACATATGCTTGTCCTGCTTCAAAAACTCTAGATAAAGACATTTCGACACAATCTAAAGTCAGACCCTGAGATTTATGAATAGAGAAGGCCCAAGCTAATTTCAAAGGTACTTGAATTCTCGTTAAAAGCGTACCAGTTACAGTTTTTATCACCCATTTTTCGTGTTTCGCTATATATTCTTTATTATTTCGAAACTTGATTACGGGTAGATCATTTTGAAAACGTATAACAATACCGCGTGCCCCGTTCACTAATCCACCCGAAATTCTAATATTTTTCAATAGCATTACTTGAGCGCCAATTTTTAAAATTAATTTACCCGGCACTGGTGTCTGCTGATCTAATTGTTTCGTATACACCTGATCATTATCTTGAGCGATAAATGTTTTTGCCTCACCATTTAATTCTTTCAATTTCGATTCGTTTATAATATCAGCGTCCATATTTTGCGAACAAAGCCTTGTTGCCAAGATACCGTCTTGTTCGATTTTTTGTTTCGATGTTTTAATTAGTCGATCACTGATATCAGGCGTAACACGACCGAGTCGAATGTTATTTAAAATATCGATAAAATCTTGATCAGTTTGACGATGAACACGTTTCAACTCGAAACTACGTTTAACACAACGATCCCAAACGGGTGATTGGAAGCAAAATTTTATACCTGTTTTATTTATTTGTCGATTGACAGGTGGTAATTGTAGAAAATCGCCGCATAGTATCAATTGAATGCCGCCAAAAGGTCGATCATTTTTTCTTACATATCGGGCAACCGCTTCAATTCTCTGTCAAAAAAATACAAATAAATTAACAAATAAAGTAAATTAAATTGTTTATCTACATATACATTAAAATTTGTATAGAGATTTGCATTCATAGCGTGAGGGAGAGAAATTGTAGAGAAAAAGAACAGAACAGATTGTAGAGAAATAACCAGATTATGAAGATATCCGAAGTAGTTAGTTTTCAAAACACATGGTTTGTTGTGAAAAAATTATTAAACTCACAATAGAAAACAAAATATATTTCAAAAAATTACTTAATTTTTAAAATGTAATGCAAATTTTTTAAAAACATGAAAAAAAAATCGAATTTTCTAATGACATATTTTGCTAAGAATGAAGCAGTGTAGCAGCCAATATTTTCACAGCTCCGATTCCGGACAAAATTATGCTGTTCTACTGCTCCGAGCTCAAGCTCCAAAGCCCTGCTTAGTAAGATTGCAGTATCTGAGCGATAACTGAAGTTGGCTGCGGAACAAATCCGTAATCATTCATTTAGACACCATTCGAAACTGGAAGTCGTACGTTTACATATTTTATAATAATAATTCCGCAAGAATGGACTGGCCTGTAGCAGCCTATTCGGGAAGTTGCGACTTGGGATACGAGATTTGTGTCGTTTTGTCTCACGATTGTGTTGGCCCACACACATACTGCGTTCCAACTATTGTGCCGCAGCTAGACTTGTAGAACAACTGTCACACAGAACTGGCAATATAGACAAGTCCGCTGCTATTTAACATCGAGATTCGGAGAATAGCCTTCCACTTAAGCTGTTTGGTTGTGGCGATTGTATTGCCCAAGGGCCCACGTACATACCATACCAGTGGTTGTGGTTGGTTTGTCTTTTCTACATCCTCGGTCTCTGATTCTTGGTGAAAATCCGAATTAGGTCCGTACACCATCGCCTCACCCTGGATACTTGAACCTGCAGGCAGCTATACTCAAGTCACCCTCCCCAACCATCTAGGTGATTGCCCCGAACATCTGAGTATTCGTCCGCGCCGAGCCTCAGGACCGGTCGATTGTAGAATAATAAATAATAATAATAATAATAAATAAACCTAACCTAACCTATCTTGCAGTAAGCCTAAACAATTTTTTCACGTTCTTTATTAATCATAATAAATCTGAAGCCAACTTCAGTTTTCGCTCGGATACTACAATCTAGCACCCTGCTCCTAATTATGTACTTACTCCGAAATATGATCCATCGACCATGGAAATTTCATCGATAATGAGATGTCGACATCGTCTCCAAACTTGAGCTACAGCTGGTTTCGAAGCCATCTGATAAGATCGTTCTAGTGTCGTTTCGCCCGTACCGATTCCAGCAAAAGCGTGTAATGTAATACCACCGATATGACAAGCTGCAACACCCGTTGACGCTGTAGCAAAGGTTACATCAGGCGGTAGCGCTGATATAATTTTCTTTAGCAGATAACTTTTCCCCGTTCCAGCACTACCAGTAAAAAACACATTTACGCCAGCTAAACAAGCGTCCAATACCTCTTGCTGTTCGATATTTAATGGTTCGCTTGGTATTGGTGATACGGAATAAATTTTTTTAGCAGCTGGTCCCCTTTTAGAGCCATCGTCTTTCAGTTTTCGTTTCCTACTGTTGGGCGAGGGAGTTGTTTCAGTCGAACGTGGAATTTTATCCTTAGCGTTATGCAAGTCAGCAATTGTAACTGGACTTATTTCTTCGAAACTATTTGGCTTGTTCGATAATAATTGTGTTCGTAATGATGTATTCAATTTTGCTTCACTCTTCTCACCACCACCGGTCATTTTAACAAACATTGTTCGAAGAAAACTAAGAAGTGATCCCGGTGGAGCATTTGATACATATAATGTGCATTTTTCTTCTTGAAATACGATCGACGCTTTTCCCTCACTCATAAATTTTTTATGAACATTTATAGATCGTAGTAATAATTTGATTGTAGCTGCCTTTGGTGCACTAACCTCAAGAAATATTTGACGCATATCATTTCTAATCATTCGTAAAGTGGCTGATTTATGAGCTGCTTTTTTAATTTTAACACCTTGATTATTCGTCCATTCTAAATTTACTGTGCACGTGATTGAATTATCTGTATCCATTTTTAATAAATTTTCAGAAACGAAATAAACAAACAAACAAACGAATGAACTTGAAACAATCGTAAAACAATTCAAAACACCGGAACTGGAAATGAGAAACCGTCAGTTAGTTCATGAAATATCCGTTATTATTCCAAAAATTCAGTGGCGTACATTTTATTTTGTTTTTTTGTAAAAATATTTCAAATTAATTAAAGATATATTAAATGGGCTTGTCATTGTTTTAAAAAAATATATTTTATTTATTTGATAACTATTAATAACTTTTTTTTTTTCTAAAATTTGCTAAATAAAAACACGTTTTAGTGTATTTTTCTGTTTATGTTATATAAGTACAACAAAAACTATAAATAAATACTAGTTTTTATTGAGCAAAAAAATAAATGTTACTTGTAGTGTAAATATTTATTATTATATGAAAAAGTTAACTTATAGATTTGTGTTCCAGAATACTACGTTTATGAACTGTCATCAAGTGTCATCAGATGGCTAATCGAGGAAAGGTGACTTTTAAAAAATTATACAATGATATGTTGCACTAAAACATTTTCTTTAATTATCTGATTTGAACTTTGTCTTTCTAGGTGATCAAAGTGCGTTGAATAAGGTTAAATATTTTCAATAAAAACGATAAGACCAATTTTAGATATTATAACCTAGCAGTAAACAGGTGGAAATTTGTTAGTTATATGCATTAGTTAGCTGCATAAAACGTTTTTTGTAATAATGGAAGATACAAATGTAGAATCAACTCTTCAAGACTGGAACGATTTAGGCGTAGAGTTTAAGAATTTAGAGGTAAATGAATTCAAGAAATAATACTAATTAAAATCCTCCATATATTATATAAAACATAAATAATTATGTGTTATAGACGTTGAATCGAGATTATCAAGCAAAACTAGACCAAGTAAGTGAACTTCAGTCAAAATGTATAAAAGAAATCAATCATCAACGGTATCGAATGAATCAAATCTCAAAATCTCTGAAGCAGTAAGTAAACTACCGTATATTTTTGGTTTGTTTTGTTTTAATGGTTTGTGTGTTGTAAGGTTGCGAAAAAAAGGCGAAAATACCGTAGAAATGGAGGAACTTGAAAAGAATGTAATGAAACGAAAAGCACATTTGTTTAATTTTGAACAAACTTTACCCAAAGAGAATGGTTTATATTTGAAAATTATCTTGGGAAATGTGAACGTATCAATATTAAATAAGAATGACAAGTAAGAAAATTTAATAATTATCTATTATTATTTTATAAATGATTGAATTTTTTTCTTTCAGGTTTAGATATAAAGATGAATATGAAAAATTTAAACTTGTTTTAAGTGTAATTGGTTTTGTATTAGCTATTGTCAATTTAAAAACAAATTTTAGGTAATGAATCTGTATGTAAGTAGATATTTTCGATTATTGTTAATAATTGATTTAATATTCTAGGCCTCTGGAGTTAAGTTATATATTTTTATTGGTTTGGTATTATTGTACACTTACGATAAGGGAAAGTATTTTAAAAGTGAATGGTTCACGTATTAAGGGCTGGTGGCGTTTACATCATTTTATATCAACAGTCGCTGCTGGAATATTATTAATTTGGCCAGATACAGAGGCATGGTCATTATTTAAGGACCAATTCATGTGTTTTAATGCATATATCAGCATAGTACAATATCTACAATTCCGATATCAACAGGGTGTTCTCTACAGACTTAAGGTAATTTTATTTTCAATGTTATAATTATTTTATTTAGTTTTAATTGTTTGTTTGTTACATTACAATGTTAAATTTATTGATCTGTTTCTTTTAAAAACCCCTACATTCCAAATTGTTTATTCATTATTTTCAAAAGATCTTCTAAATTTTAAATAAGTTCTATAAAAGAAAGAAAGAAAGTAAAAACACAATTTGAAATAAACTTTAAATAGTGCTTTCAAAAATAGATTATAAAACGGTTCATTTTGTTTATTGTTTAAATAATTATAAAAATTTTATTTATTTCGTTAATCTGTTGATTATAAATGTACAATTGTATTAGATAATCATTTAATTATTTTTAATTAATATTATATCCACTGTTTCCTGAATAAATTGTATAAAAATATTTTAGGTTTTGTTTTGAAAATATATCTTAATTAAATAATAGCTTTCAATATCATTTTAATATTACAAGATGATAAGATTAGATAAAATAAACAAAATCAAAATATTATTATCTTCTATAGTAACAAAAAAAAAACGATGTTTTTATATGAACTTAAATGACTAATAGTAAAATATTTATTATTTTAAAAAAATATGTAACAGAAAAATAGATTTATATATAAATTGTTTTTAGAATTCTAGCTTTGTTTTGATTTAGAAATATCAAATTTCATTTATTTAAAAAAAAATATATTTAACAACAGAAAAAGCATGATGAGCCGTTTTCTTTGAAAGTGGTATAAGTCCATTTTATATTATATGGCGATATTTAAGATTTTATATTTAAATGGTAACTACGTAAATTAATATTGATTTTTTTGTTTGGGAAACTATTTATACATAAAAAGCTCATAACAGATTGCATTCATTGTTATCATTAACCAACTTTTTGTCAAAAATGAACTTAACACCACTTACAAAGAACACGGCTCAAATTTTTTACCTATACATGTTGACAATTTAATATTTTATAGAAAAAAATCTATCAACAGGAAATATTTTGAATTTTTACAGTTTACAGAAGTTATTGTCATTTTTTTAAAAATAAAAGTCCTAATTTTAAAAACAAATAGTAGTTCAGCAAAACTTAATATTATAATACAGATCAGTAGAAAATATAGATTTTTTTTTTGTATAATTTATTTAAATCTCTGTTAACGACAAGATATGTATTTAAGTTCTTTTTTATAATCTCGTCTAATGATCAATAATCATGTTTATGATAATAGTGATAGAAATTTGATTTGATTAGGCGTTAGGTGAACGTCATAATATGGATATTACGATCGAGGGCTTCCATTCTTGGATGTGGCGTGGATTAAGTTTTCTGCTGCCCTTCCTATTTTTGGGTTACTGTTTCCAATTGTACAATTCGTATACATTATGGGGCCTAAGCTATAATCCGACAGCTACATGGCATGTACCAGTATTGTGCGCCACTTTCCTCATACTTTTCTTGGGCAATACGATCACAACATGCATGGTTATACCGCAGAAACTTCAGGAACGCATGCTGCTCAGATATCGGCTGATGAGTCAACGATTAAGTTGGGCCAAAAATCTTAATCAACACGTGAGTTTCTTTTATTAATTCATATCTCTAATTGACAAATGTTTGTATATATGTGTCTCCAGCATCTCCTCCTAAACCCCTGAACCGATTTTGATGGGAGTGGTGTCATTTTAATTGGTTCATTCCCTATTTGAGAATAGACAAGTTTCATCTTTCTACCTGAGTATCTCACTTCATTTTGAGATTATTTTGCGGGTGCAGCAGAATCGTAAAGGGGGGAAGGTATCCAACTCAGTTTGTCGTAGCTCAGTTAAGATAAAAATAATAAGAATTATCTGAGTTTATCTGAAGTGAGGTGAGATCTCAGTAAATTTTAGGTAAAAATAGTACAGCTATTGATTAAATTGTTAAATATTTTCGAAATGTTTCATTGATTTATCAATTGATAACTTAATCACGTTGTTAACTGACAAATGTTACGTTAAATAAAACAATAGATCAATATTGTTTTCTTTTACATTTTTGAACAGTATATTTGATGTTTTAAAGTAAATTTGATGTATACCTGTTTTAAAAATAATTTATCCTAAAACTTTTATTGTAGAAATTAAAATAAAATGTCAATTCTTATTTATTTACATAATTGCACATTTATTTTAAATATGTATTATTTTTATGCGTTATTGTGTTAGTATAAACTTCAAAATTAATTATAAATAAGAATGGCTAGTAAAAATTCGAAATATTTCTTTCCATTTGTTGATTTGTTTATTACAATTAATTTATATTCATTATTGTATAAATATATTTATAATTTAAAGTTTTGTACGTCATCCAAGAATGAACCTTGTAAAGTATAATTATTATTTAGTTATTATAACTTTAAATTTAAAATTTTAGTTAATTTATGAAATAATTCAGATTTTTTTGTTAATAAGAAAAATGTAAGTACGTAAATTGCCCACGATCTTACTTAATGTTAATATATTATTTTTTTTAATTTACAACAAAATAATAAACAAATACGTCATTAAATATTGGATTTAAATGTTTCATCTAATAAAAATAATTCACAAAACGCATTAACTTTAACGTTAATGCCATATAAATTATCTTAGAAATATTTGTACTTTGAACGTAGTAAAAAAAGATAATAATTTTGTAAAATAAAAATATTAACATGTTTGTCCCGGTTGAGTCACACGGTGCGAATCATCATGCATATTGCAAGTAGATATTAAAATGGTATAACTAATGATAATAAATAGAAATAGTTCATTTGCTGATACCGATAGAATTATAATAAATCTACAACTTTTCTTGAAATTGTGTATTTTTGCTGATATTTTTTTATCAATTATTATATTTTTTTGTTTTGACATTTTACAATCTAAATCGATTACTTAAATATGCTAATAAACTATTTTAATAAATGCTAAAAATACACCTGACATATATTATGCTGATTTTGCTGCAGAAATTGGTGTGTAGAACGAAAACTATTAATGTCAGAAGATAAACTTTTGTTCTTGGGTCCTGAACCTGCGTTATGATTAATTCTAATGTTATTAAATTTACTATCATCTCATCTTCAGATACAACACCGACCAAACTCTGAAAATCTGAAGATGACTGAAAAGTCGAAACGCGTCATTGCTAAAAAACAATAATGAACCTGATAAGAAATTTAATAACATTATAATTAATTATATTAAAACTATCAAGTTTTTGAAATTATATGGCCCGTATTTTCACCACACTTTTAAAAGTGATTTTTGTCAAAAGTACTGTTGATGTTTACTTAAAATTATTTATATGAATTTTATATTAGATATAAAAAATATGTATCCAAAATAGAAATACTATTCATATTTGATAGTAGAAATGGTAGAAGTAAAAATTTAAAACAAAAAATAAAAGCATTTTTTCATGAACAAAAGAGATGTCTTTTGTACTAATATGTCGATTTTTTTTATGTAAATGATATTTTTTGACAAAATTATGAAACATTTTTATCTCTGGATTTGTACCGCTTGAGGGAAAAGTAAGAACGATTTTTTTGTGTTTCGTTCAAATTGCATAAAATATAATATTCTAAGAATGAGATTAAAATACATATAATTATTACTTTAAGATACTGTTAGTAACAGATTTTGTAATTTGCGGCAACTAAAATAAAATTTCTTTTTCAGGAAGAAGAGAAACATGAAAAATCATCTTAAATTCAGCACAAAAAGCACAAGATTCGTATTTTTATTTTCTACCTAAATGTGCGTAATATCGCTGATGTAGTATTGGATGTATATTTCATTATTTGTTTCGTTAGGTTATGTTAAAAAAAATGCGATATTTGATTCCATATCTAAATAAAATAGTTGCATTTAGCTTTAGAAATCGTATTACAACCCCCTCCCCCCCAAACCAAACAAAATATGCATTTTCCATTCGTTTAGCTAATACCGTATATGTATATTTATATTATTGAGTACAAATATATTAGAAACCAGTGGAATGAATTGTAATAACTACTTATACATATATCATGTTGATGTATTCAAATTTTTTCTTTAGTCTAATATTTTTTTAATTACCCATTATTTTTTTTTGTTTCGAGAAAAAATGTACACTGTAATTTTTGTACGTTAATTTTATTATGTTATTATGCTTGTGTACAATATGTTGATTGCCAAAATTTATATCTTTCACTACAAATACAGTATCTGAACAAAAAAATAATTTATTTTAAATATCCTATCCTATCCATATTTAAATTTTAGACTGGACGCACTTCAGTTAATTAAAATTAAGCAAAACTAAAACATTATTAGACACATTTAGTCACTACTTATAACCTAACAAAGTAAAAAATCTTTTAGAACTCATTATATTAAAATACAACGGCTTTAGGTTCTATGTATGTATTAATAAATAAAACAGAACATAGAAACAAGTTACTAAGTAACTAGATTATAAAATTTATATATTATTAATTAATGGAAGCCAAATTTTATTTAAGTCAGTGCCCCATCACAGTGATTCATGTTATTCTTTTCTTTATAAATCGCTATTGCTTCGTCTTATCAATCTGCTGCTAATGTATTGATTGGTCTAGCAATTATTACTTTATCTTCAAATTTTACATCATGAAGCATGTTCAGCAATAGCAAAGTATTCTAAAAGGGGCCAATTTTATTATTTCCTGGCTAAATGTGTCTAATAGTATTTTGTCTAATTGTGACTAATTGGTGTGTGCCCACAATTCATATGCATAGAAAAAAATTAAAATATTTAAATTAAGATAAAGAACGCAACTTGTTGATTAATTTTTAAAGAGAAATTATTAAAAACATTGGAACAATTTTATTGAAACATACAGTTTATGTAATTAAATTTTTAGATTACAAAACTCAATAATTAAATTTATTTTAATAATCTAATTATGCGATCTGATAACTATAATTATTTACATAAATATCGATACAATATATTTAATAAAAAATAATTGCTGGAACAATTAAATTATTTGTATAATAATAAAATCGTATGTCAATTATAAAATTTGTTGATTTAAAGTATAAAAAAAAAAATAAATATAATAAATTATGTCACCAAAGTTGTTAGACAAACTTTTTATAAGGCTCATTTGGAACCTATTTAAATATTCACAATTTTTTAACTTAAAAAAATAAAATTAATACAATAATGAAGGGCGCAATCTTTGCTTATTTGTTTTTTTCTGTTACTCTAATGACGTATTTATTCCGGTACGACTAGAATATATTAAAAACTATAACTTAGTATTAAGATAAATGTGGTAAAATAGGTTCTAAATGAGCGTGGCGAAACCTATAACGAAAACTGAAAATACAATCCGATTGGAAAGGGTGGCCAACCAAAATGGTGGGGGTACAAGTATATATATCAGATTGCGGAACAGAAACTACTATACTATTCCATGTTATTCACCCACCAAGCACTTAGGTTACCCCGTCTACGATGCATGATGAAACGTCTGCGACGTGGATAGATCGACAAGTCAGAAAATTCAATACCCAACACTTTGTATACAGAGAGATTTATAACGAGTATACTAAACTTTAACATTCTGTTAGGGAGATTATTTCGAGTGAAAAATCTTATATAAACATAGGATCTATTTTGCCTAATTGCACAACTACAAGAAATTAAATTTTTATTAGTGGCATAAACAAGGTACCATGAAAAATAAAAATAAAATTATATTATATAACAAACGTTTAAAATGAGCTCATTAAACTTGAATAAAGGCATGACATAATGAATTTGATTGAATGCTACCATAATTCTATCCATCAATTGTTCACGGCTGCAGTAAAACAAACTATTAGCTAAATAAACGTCAGATTTAAACAGTTTTGTGCACAGCTACTGTTGTATTATTTTGTAAATTTACTATGCTAATAAAATTTTAATTTCTTGTAGTTGCGCAACTAGATAGAATAGGATCTATGTTTCACTCAAAATGACTTCCCTAACAAACTATTAAAGGTTGGTTATAAATCAATCTGTTTTACGAGAAATATTCTTAAAAATAAGTAAATAAGTAAATAAGTAAAAAAGAAACATATTTTTCTTATGATGAAATACATTTAACAATAATTAAAAAAAAAGATTATTCACTAATAAGTCTGGCAGTTTGAAAATGTTTATATCTTCCGATATTTATTTATTTTTTAACTCTTTGTTGATGGTTTCACTGAAATAATACGTAGATTTTTTTTCAACTCATTTTGAGATGGATTTTTAAAAGTTTTTTTAACGCTTTGAGAACTTTTCATCTTTGAAATATTACTAGATTCACATTTAACAATTTCAAATTTTACATTATTTTCTTCTGCTAATGTTTCAATATTGTTTACTTTTAATGAAGATTCTTCTATGTGTAGATTCTGTTTGGAATTTCCGGCATTAGAAATTACTTTCTTTTGCGTTGTTTGTTTAGATTTCTTGTTTGCAGTTTCATTGCTGTTAGATTTAGTTGTTGATTGAGATTCATTTTCGGAATCGCTGGAATCTATTGATGATGTAGGTGATAATTCTTCATCATCAAGTAATAATTTTTCGGCTTTTTTACTTTTCTTTGGCTGTACCTATTCATAGAATTAACAATAAATACTCTATCACCGTCGTATGCATAAACATTTTCGTTAAAATGAAAATTCTTGGATTTCGTAAGAAATCCAAGAATTTATGTATATTCAAACAAACCGTTATTTTTAACGAAAATGTTTATGCATACGGTATAAATTTGTATAAAATTTGGTTTATACCAAGCGATCTAAAGCTTATTTTTCCCCTCACTATTACCAGTGTAGTAACACAATTGATAATTTCAATACAAGAAAAAAAAACCAGCAACATTATTCATATTTAGAAAGTTAATGTTATAAATTTATTTACAGCAAAAAAAAATTTAAGTAAAGAATGAGGATTCGCTTCTTTGATCAAAATCCACTTTGAACATTATATTTTTGAAATAATTATTACACTATAGAATTTTTATTCCGATTAAAAGACGATCATTGAATCAAACGTTTTTCGAATCAGTACGTCCGTGCTAAGACTTAAGACATCAATGATTCTTGTTTGGCATCAAAAACTAAAAGACAAAACGACTGACAAGTATACTATTTACTAGCTAAATTATTTTGTTTTAGTTTTATGACAGTTGTTGTCTTAAAATCAAACTAAAAAAAATATAATTACAAATTAACATAGTAAAAAAATATTAAAATAAAACGGCTTTAGGTTTAAGTTCTGTATTAGTAATATTTATTGATAATTGACGTTGATTTTGTCGAAACGTCGATTATCAATAAATATTACTAATACAGAACTTAAACTTGAAGCCGTTTTATTTTATAATTACAAATTGTTAATAATAATTAATCGCGTAACAATAAAAATATATTTAAACGAAAATTACAATAATAATAAAATACCTGTCGTCTTTGTTTCGGTTTATCTACAGGAATAAATTTATCAGTCACTAACTGAACGCGACGAATATCGAAATCTTGATCAACTCTTGTAACGGTTTGCAGTCTGAAACCATAAAAAAAAGGAATTTTTAACAATTTAATTTTAATAAATTAATTTTCATACCTTTGTTCCTCGCTGGTGACATACAAGTCGTCAGGTTTATGATACATATTATGATTATCGTAAGCTTTCTTATTGTAAAAGAGTGCATCACATGTGGTACATTTGATGAGGTCATCCGGTACTTTATTTCTTTCTTCCTCTTTGTGAGATCGTTCTAGATGCTTTTGTAAATTAAATTTTATTATATATTCCATTCCACATAAATAGCAATAATACACGGAGAGCGCTTCATTTGCATTATTAATTTTAATCTTCTTCGATGGCGGTGGTGTGGGCACCGGTTTAAAAATTGACATGATTCGTTTATGTGTTGATTTCAAATGGTTGCTTTGCGCTTGAGAATTGTGAAAAACTACACCACACTCGGAGCATGGAAAAGAACCATAAGTCGACATATTTGTATGAGTCTCGACATGTTTATCTCGCGTAAACTGAAATATTATTCATATATGTAAGAAATTATATATTTATAAAAATGTTTCTAGTTATTTTATACAGTGGAACCTCGCTTAACGAGCACCTCGCAAAACGAGTAATTCGCATAACAAGCAAAATAAATTGTAAAAAAATCCTCGAATTGTGCGATGAAACTTTTCGTGCCATTGCTACATCAGTCTGTGTTTAGAACAAAATGTAGCAAAAACAAATGTCTCTAGACAGTTTTCTAGTAAAAAGCAATTAGGTATGTTACTAATTATTTCGATTTTTTTGTTTTCTGCAAATCGAATTCTCATTCCAGGCTGGTTCATTCCGTGAAGAAAAGATAAAGATGAACCACGCTCCTTAACAATTTATATGTAATTTTCTTTGAATAAACGTTACATATAACGTTTTTTATGAGTTTTTTTTTTAATTTAATTTTTTGAGTATTTTTTCGGCATGGAACGCATTATCGTATTTTACATTAATTTATATGGTAAAAATTTGTTTCGCTTAACGAGTATTTCGCATTACGAGTACTCCGGAACGAATTATGCTCGTTATGCGAGTTTCCACTGTATTTAGTAGTATTTTAATATGTATTTACAATAAAATAATGTACCTTTAGTGGAAACTGTATGCCACAAAACGGGCAATAGTGTTTGGTGGAACTCTCTGGATGTTTTCGAAATTTATGTTGAATGGCCAAAGTAACACTATCAAACTCCATAGGACATATATCACAAGTAATTTTGCCCTCTCTGACAGACTCATTTTCTTGTACTTCACTTTCCTTATTAATTGTTGCCGATTTATTTGTAGAGTTTCCCTTCGAATCAATTTCTTTATTTGCGTGTTTACTGTAATTGAATTAAGTAATATTAGTAAGGCACCGCGTAAATTTCAAATATACCGATAATATAGAATATTGGTTTACCGAAAATGATCTTGTAAAGCTAGTTTAGATTCAAGTTTTGCTCCACATAAAACACAAGAAAATGTTTTCTGTGTATCATCCATAATATTTACAAAACTCTTATGTTTGCAAAATAAATAACTTTGTTTATAAAATTGACATTGCACGGGTAACAAACAATTTCCGATAGAAGACGTATGTTCACATAAACCTTATGTTAAATGTTACGCACTCGACTTATATTGATTAATTCAATTTCAATAAATTTAATGAAACTTTATTAATCTTATTTGAAATTTGTAAATAGTAAAGTTTTAGTAAAGAGTATATCGTAGACAATTCGCCATTTTCAATTAACTCTTGAACTTCGCGCCATCTACTGAGTGCCGAAAGAAATCTTTTTGAATATTTATTAAAATTTTTATAAACTTTCTAACTATATTTTATCAAAAAATAAAGCGTGTAATACATTTTTAAGTAAAAATTACGTAATATAGAATGTAGTACATATTTAAAAAAAAAACTTACAAAAAAAATATATTTATTATTATAAACTAAATTTATTTTTAAAATATAACGCACTAGTAAATATTAAAATCTCTGATTTTTTAATTTGTACTTACGTAAATATTAAAAATAAACAAACATTTTATTATTTTATAAATCGTAATATAAATAAACAAAAACTTGTGAACTACATTTGTGTATAAATATTAAAATTAAAGTGTGTTAAATTTAAGCGGATATCTATTTTCAGAATTAATTTATTTTTGAACTTTCTTGAACAATCATCCAAAGCAAATATTCTCATTTATCAATGAGGAGTAATTTTACTTTGAAAATATTTTTATTCATATGAAGTTAGGTTTCCTCTGTATTTTTTTTTCAAATTTAATCATAAACATTGAAAGAGTTTATTATAAAACTATTTAAATTTATATAATTATTCTAATAATTTGCATAAAAATGTCTATTATAACTTATTATTTAAATATTAATAAATAATTTATACTTAACCTCAAAAAACAAACCAGAAATGATTTGCAGATAATGTCATGCTACACATGTTCCTTTAAAAAGTAAAACTAGTCAATGAAGGTGCGGCCATGTTGACGTGTGTGGAAACATTTATCTAAATTAAATCGCAACTTTTCTTGAACATAATGCCCAAGTGCGATGTAAAGACTAGATACATTCCTGCAACATTTGCATGGACTTTATTATTGGGCACTACAGCCTTGTTCTTTTATTATCCGTGAGTAAACACATATTTTGTGTCATCGCTCATGTCTTTTTCTCTCTTCAATTTCATTTATTTACATACTAATTTTTTTCGTTTACTAAACATAACTGTAATATTATTTAAGTTTATAATCATTTTCAACTAGATTTCACGTAATAATGCTTTTATATAACCCTGTTATAATGTATTAAACATAAAGCATACTTTTGCCTCGTAAAGCAACATTCTTGAATAAATATGTTCCAAATGTATGTGATTTGTTGGAATGTAAGTAATAAAACCGATTTGTTGTAGGGCTCAGTATTATTTAAAATCTTATCCATGGGTCCCAGCATATCAAGGAGTCATTACTTTCTTCGTTTTAGCGAATTTTACGCTAGCTACATTCATGGATCCAGGTGTCATACCGAAAGGTACTTGTTGATTCATTAATATTTTATAACTTTATTTAATTATTTTTTTCTCACATTCATTATTTATTTAGTAATCTAGTTCTTCGTGAGACTAGTAGTTTGTTTATATTACATGAAAGCTAATGTGACAGTATAGATATTATTATACAAGTGTAGAAAAGTGAAGATTTGTGAGAAAAATGTGTAATTTACGTAGTTTTCTGCGTTTTGGTAAAATTAAGTGCATAGAAGGTAAAAGTGTAGCTGATCGAGAAACAGCATCAAATTGATTAAATAATTCAGTGACTGACATCAACGATTCTATTTAAAGCACACAAGATAAGATTCTGTGAGTTACAGTGGAATCATTATGATTTACAATTTATTATATAACTCTAGATTGACATGCTAAAGAACATGATTTGAAAGCCGTATTTTTCAAAATAATAGAAACACCGTTTTTTATTCTATGTCATTTAAACTATCTTAATAATAATAGCCATGCATTTGCAGTTAATTCTTGCTAATTTAAAAAAAAATTGGTGTAGGTTATAAGAAATTTTAATTAAAAATATAGTAAAAAAATTATCAAAATTAAAAATTTACCAGTGTTATGATTATTAGTTGAGATGTACGCTAAATTTTTTACAGTAGAAGAATAAACAATTAAAAATTTTGTGACACTTATTTGAGAACTAATTTAGGAAAATTAGGTTAAAACATCTAAAAATAAGTTAATTGAATTAATTGGATATTTATAGAAAAAAGTGAATGAACTTAGTTTCTTAATTATATGTCGATTTTTTACTGTCAATTTTATATGAAACATTTAAAATTCTGTGCCTATCTTGTAAGACTTATATATCGTTACAAGGTACTTTATCGTTTTCTAGAAAACGAATTTTTCTTTTTATAGAAAAAAGACAAAATATCTCAAATCGCTTTTAGTCTTACGAAATGCGGTATAGAATTAGAGCATTGGTAATGGAAAAGAAATATAACTTATATAAGATTGAACATTAAACTGGATGACGAGAAATTTAATTTATTATTTAATCTGCAGCACCTCCCGACGAAGATCGCGAAGATGATTACAGAGCTCCTTTATACAGAAATGTAGATATAAACGGTATAACAGTACGCATGAAATGGTGTATAACTTGTAAATTTTATCGGCCGCCCCGTTGCTCGCATTGCAGTGTATGCAACCATTGCATAGAGGTAAAAATACTAATACTGCATTCATAGCAATCAAAACCAATTTGGGTCAAAACTATCGATGATGGGCCTCAGCTCCAAAATGGATAAAAATTTGCCAAAAAATAGTAACAAGTTTCATCCATGGGCTGAGACCCATCATTGACAGTTTCACCCAAATTTGAATTATGAGAATTTACAATCAGTTTCATTTTGTAAAACTTGTCGTAGTTCAATTTTTATTCATACGTCTGTAATTTGTTCACGAAAATGATGAAAAATCTTATTCTTTACATATTTTTTATTTAATAAAAATATTAGCCAATCTTCATAACATTAAACACATAACATAAGTTTTTGAAATCCGAATAATTTGATAAAAAGAAAATATTGTCAGTTAAATATTTAATTAATTTTTATTATATATAAATTATGTAGCTACACTGTAAAAAAGTTACCATTTTACATAAAAACCATAGTAAAAAAATTACATATTATTTCGGCAAACCGATGGATTACATGAATTTTCTGTAAAAATAATATAATTTTGTAATTTTAAGTAAAATGATTTACTATAGTATATATTTTTTTTACCGAAAAATTAAGTAATTACTTACATAAAATATTACATATTTTATATTCATATTATGTAAAAAAAAAATTATGACGTCTGTAAATTTACATTTACACTGTAAGATTATTTTTACAGTGAATACATAATTGTTCTTGAATAATTAATTGCACATATATTATTTAATTTTTGGAATAACCAGTATTTCCAAATTTTGAAATAAATTTATTTTTGGAATAATTTTAAAATTAACCAATAAAATATTGTCATTTATTTAAAGGATATATTTCTAACTCATTACATGTGATTTTTTTTATCTATGGTTTGTTACAATTTGTGATTTTATTGTTTTTATCATATTTATAATTTAAATCTTTCTGAAAACATGTGAAAATCTCATTTTCTTAAATATATAAGTTAAGTACATCTATGTTAAAAGAAATAATTTTGTTCATTTTAGAAATGATAGTCAAAAGTGTTTTTTTTTTAAATTACGCTAGCTTTGTTGTTTTTTATTCTTACAATTTTTTTTACTTGTTATTTGTGAAATTTAAATATATTTGAAATACATATACGGTTGGTCAATTTTTAATTTTACAAAATAAAATTGTTCCTAATCCAAATTGGTTTTGATTGAGACGAAAAAAAAAAAAAACAGTAATAAAATAATTTGTAATCTGTTATTATGTTATTTTTAAGTAATATTTTATTATTTGCAGACATTTGATCATCATTGCCCATGGGTAAATAATTGTATTGGCAGAAGAAATTATCGATTCTTTTTCTTCTTTCTCATTTCATTAAGCGTACATATGATTAGTATATTTAGTCTCAGTTTAATTTTTGTACTCCATCGGAAAGATAGTTTATCTACAGTGGAACCCATTGTAGCGTATCCTTTTTACGTAAAAACGAATGTTTAAAAATAATGCTTATTCATTATTCTTATCTGATTCTAATCGGAATGAATCATTGTTCAATCGCTTTTCATAACTATTGATAAATATGAATTACATTTATCGGATTAATAAATTATTATTATTATTAATAAATTATATTTATTATGTTACGTAAACTAATAATTGTTTCATAATAAATAATATCTGTGAATTTAAAATTAATTTCAATATTCAACTGAAACTTTTAATATTTGATTAAGACAGAATATATAATTTTGTGTAAAAAAGTTTTCCAAACTTCTTTCTATTGATGATATAAATTTTAATTTATTACTTTTGATATTAGAAAAAATACTGTTATTAATAAACTTAATGTCAAATATGAAAATTTAAAATGATTGTTAATTTATTTTTAAAAAATTTGTCGAAAATGTACAAAAATAGAAAATTATTATTATTCGTTATTTAGAAAAATGTAATTGTCAAATATTATTTGAAATTTATTTATAAATAATTTTATTAAGGATAAAACTGAAATTATTATTTTATAACCATCCTTGTATGAGATGGATACAAATTTTATATTATTAATGGAAGATTTAAATCGAACAGGAAATCTGTTTTAATTTTACGAAACTGGCGTCAGAGAAGTTTTTCTGCTTACGATTAGTAAAATGTATTAGATGATAAAAGACACAATTTTACATTTAGAAGAACAATTAACTATTATTTATTAGTTGTTTATTTTAAAACTGTTTGATTTATAACGGAAGAATAGTTTGTTTATTTAAAAATTGTTTTCATAATAATCGAAGAATAATTTGCATATTTTAAAAATGTTTAGCTTTTCTTTGTTTAATATAAAATAGTTTTGTTTTAGTCGAAAAATAGATTTTTCTTTATTTTAAAATTGTTTAGTTTATAATTTTTTTTGCATTTCTAATTTTTATGCTTCTTAAAAATTCTCTTTTTTTTTCTTTTGATATTTTTTTTTGCATGTAAATTCGGTGTTGAATGATTATTATGAAATTGAATAAAAATATAATGATAATAATGTGAAATAAAATTATTATAAAAAATCCCAAAACCACACTTAAATTAAAATAAAGCTAAATACGTATTTCGGAAGCTAGCTTCCATCTTCAGTAGCTAAATAAAATTTACAAAAAAATCTTGCCTGTGATCACTTAAAAAACACTTAAGCACTTGTCAAAGATCACTGACAAGTGCTTAATTGTTTATGTACTTCGGATCACAGGTATGATTTTTTTTGTAAATTTTATTTAGCTACTGAAGATGAAGCTTAGCTTCCGAAATACACGTATTTAGCTATATTTTAATTTAAGTGTGGTTTTGGGATTTTTAATAATAATTTTATTTAAATTTCGCCACAGTAGATCATTTTCTAACCTTACAATAATAATGTTGGTAAAAAGAAATAGTTGAAATTTCCTTAATAAGATATTATACAGTATGGTATTAATGGGTATCGTAGCATTATTATCAATACCCATATTTGGGTTAACTGGATTCCACATGGTGCTAGTATCAAGAGGTCGAACTACCAATGAACAAGTAACTGGTAAATTTAAGGGCGGTTATAATCCGTTTTCACGAGGCTGCTGGAAAAATTGTTGTTATACACAGTTCGGCCCGCAATTTCCTAGGTATTTTAAAATTTATTTTATTTTATGTGAATGTATAATTGAAAAATATTTTTTGATTTCAGTCTGATTAATCCTAATAAATATAGTACGAAGAAAAAACATTGCAGTCACGGACCTATAGCAACAATAACGAATGATAATCAAGTTAAAACTTATATGGATAATAGTAACGGTGTGAGAAATGCTAGTTCTAATGCATACAACAAGGTCAGTTTATATATACAAGTACACGTGCTTTGCTTCTATTCTATTTATACAGTATTATTATTATTATTTTTTAATTTTACTTTTAAATTTTCTGCTCCAATCAACCACTTGAATTATTCATTATTATTATCATTGTTTATTTGTTTAGATTTTTTTTGTATTAATAATCATTTAATTTTCGAATATTCTTTATAAATTATTTAATCAAGTTTAATTTAATAATCAGAAATATTTTTACTAATTTATATTTAGACAACGAAACTTCTATTTTTTTAACCCAAGAAGAAATGTGACCTTTAATCTTGTTCCTGATCCTTTATCCCATGTCCAAAATTCATATCAAGTAAGTTTTCATATTGCCGTCAGTTTAACAAACTTGATTTAGGTTGTAAAGCGGGTGGCGGGGGGCGGGGGCTTACACGGTCAATCAGGAATGACAGTCTGACAGAAAAATCAGACTGTCATTTCTGACTTGAATCACTTATATTGACTTTGACACTTGTCTTGACCTTACACCTTCAATCTTCGGTATGAATGTCATTCCCGAATTAATTTAAATCATATTTGAAATACTGGAGGCCTTACACGGTCAATCAGGAAAAACCCCTAAACTTATATTGACTTTGACACTTGTTTTGACTTTACATCTTCAATCAGAATGTCAATTTTCGGTATGAATGTCATTCCCGAATTAATTTAAATTATATTTGAAATACTGGGGGCCTTATACGGTCAATCAGGAAGCCTCTACACTTATATTGACTTTGATACTTGTCTTGACCTTACATCTTCAATCAAAATGTCAATCTTCGGTATGAAGGTCATTCCCGAATTAATTTAAATCATATTTGAAATACTGGGGGCCTTACACGATCAATCAGGAATGACAGTCTGACAGAAAACTCAGACTGTCATTTCTGACTTGAATCACTTATATTGACTTTGACACTTGTCTTGACCTTACACCTTCAATTTTCGGTATAAATGTCATTCCCGAATTAATTTAAATCCTATTTGAAAATAGTTATCACCGGGTAGAGAGGGTTCCGATACCGATATGGAACCGACTGCATCTCAATCACAGGACTGTGAACCAACGCCACCTCTACAGCGTCACGGTTCGAAAAGTAATTTCTTCCTACCGCCGGTCGAGGGTGAATCACCACGTCATCCGTTGGCCGCCCGTGTGCAATATCCCCGATGTAGTCCGCATCCGAGACCGCGCGGTCTCGATCCGAGTCGTAGTTATACGCCCGATACGCTATCGCCCGATGGCCCGCAACGGCCCTCGCCGACAATGCAACAGCGTATCAAGGCGCTCGGTGTTGCGACACCACTTGCTATGTCTAGTCCTGTGCGCAGGTAATTTAGAAAGTTTTATTTAAGTAGAATGTATAAAGGGTTATTCTCTCATTACAATATTATTATTAAAGAGATATATCTTGTGGCGTCGTTGTTGCGTATATTATTATTATCTTTATTCATAATATTAGTGAATCAAACTGAAATGGTTGATGTCAAAAGAAGACAAAATGTCTATACGAACATATGTACTTAACCAAACGGTTACCGAGATACAGGCTGTTGCTTGTTGCAAAAGCGAAATAATTGTTTCCAATTATTAATAATAACAAAACATATTAGGTGTTGCAGTGTTCAATAAGTGTTAATATTACATTATTATTTTTAATATCAGTTACAGTCAAGACTACTTTTTTACTACTTTCAATTACTAGAACGTTTACAAAACACAACTGAAATACTACTAACGAATATCTGTTAGATTTAAGGCCATTTCAAAGCAAACAAAAGGCTATATTCAGACAGGTGGTGGGAATACAAAAAAGAATAATTTTACATTCGATTTATTCGTTTAATACTACATATTTATGGTAACTAATTATTAGAAAAATTAGCTAATTTATGTACAATTAATAATTTAATAACAATTTTTATATATTTACAGAAGTAGCATATAAAAAAAATTAATCAAATATTAAATTCTCCATATTTTCTTTGTTTATTATTATTTTGATTTCCAAAAAATATATATGTTGTTACTTGTTATTCTAGTACTTATGTATTAATTTCAGAATTTTTATATGTGTGTGGTTTATTTGTAAAAAAATAATTTTCATCATTTTCTTTGAAAAATGCGATTTCCTCTTATTTCACACATACATTTTAGTTAAAAAAAATATGATCAATCTTTATTACAATTAACAACATATGTATTTTTTGGAAATCAAAATAATAATAAACAAAGAAAATATTGACAATTAAATATTTGATTAATTTTTTTTATATGCGAATTCTGTAAATATATAATAATTGTTATTAAATTTTTAATTGTACATAAATTAGCTAATTTTTCCAATAATTAGTTACCATAAATATGTAGTATTAAACGAATAAATCGAATGTAAAATTATTCTTTTTTGTATTCCCATCACCTGTCTGAATATAGCCTTTTGTTTGCCTTGAAATGCTCTTAATGCAAGTTTTGGAGAACTCATGGCTAACTTAATATGTTTCGTTATTATTAATAATATTGGAAACAATTATTTCGCTTTTGCAACAAGCAACAGTCTGTATCTCGGTAACCGTTTGGTTAACTACATATTATGTTCGTATAGACATTTTGTCTTCTTTTGACATGAGAAATCCACCATTTCAGTTAGATTCAATAATTATGAATCACTCTCTGTATAAATAATAGACTTTTCCAATTTTTTATTCAGCAGCGCTAACTTTTGTTTTATTCTGTATATTAAGGGAATATATACGTTTCTCGATCTAAAAAAATTTACTAACTTTATGAATTTTTTTCTGCGAAACTAAAAGATATCAAACCGCGGTTTTCTGAGGGGGGGAACCACTAGACTTTGAACTTTTTTCAAGAATTTTCATTTTTCAAGATTAGGTCAAACGCAACGACCTTTTTATATTATGAATTTTACCTTTATACGTACTACTTAAAAAAATAAGTTGGGGTTTTTACAAGTTATATTTATATACATTTGCCTGCCTAGGTGAATGATTTTAGTGCAGTTTTTTTTTGGCAGTTAAAAAAGCTATTAGTAATATTTTTTATATATATATTTTTAAATATATAATTAGGGATCCTGATCTTTGAAAATTTCCGATTAAGGGCTGGTATTTTTTATAATATTCTTGAGTTAAATATACATATCGTATTTCTATATTCTCGGGTTAAATACAGTAACTATTGTCCGATTTGACAGCGAGCAAATTCATATTTCTAATATCAAAATTTATTAAAATAAAACGGGTTTAGATAATTTTAATAATAGAAATGATGTAGATTGGAATAGATTTGTGGAAAAAAATGCATTTGGAAATACATTTGGAGTATTTTAATTTATTCCGAAATTTATTTTTTGATTTATCTATTCTGTATTTTATTCAGAATTGGAAATACATGCCTTTAAATCTACTTGTATGTAAAGCAATAGTATATAGTATAAAAATTGTTAATATTTAAATTTATAAAAAGTTAGTAATTGACGGAATTTAGTCTTTTATATATTTTTATTAACTACTAAGCCAACATTTCGGCAATTACTATTGTTTTCTTTAGGGCTAGCAGAAATTTTTTAGTTAATGTTACATGTAACGCAAATATAACATTATTTATTCAGTAAATTTAAAAATACAAATTATCATTGTTATGTAAAAAAAAATGTGGTAAAAAATCATTTTAATAATAAATTGATATTTTGCTAGTCCTGAAGAAGGCAATAGTGATTGTCGAAACGTTATATAATATATAAAAGACTGAATTCCATGTATTGCTGACCATTTATTAAATATTAACAGTCGGACTATTTTTCCAATTTAATTTAAATTTATACTGGATCTCTGGTTATAACCGAATTAGTAACTGATTCAAATATCTGTATTATGTGGTCTAATGCATATAGGTGGAGATAATCATATCAACCACACACACACAAACGTCATGCTAAAAAAAATAACCGGTAACTATTTTCTCTATCTCTTGTTTTGTTTCTGCCAGTGCCAGTCAAATGAATTCGTAGTGCTTGGCTTTAACGTGATGTGATGCGTGCGTCCTTTTTGCAAAATATCGAACATCACTTTTTTTGCATAACGATCGTAATTGTTCTCTGAGTCTGAATTATATTTATTATACATATATTATATATATATATATACTATCTATGACTTGAATTATTATTTTTTTTTTTTTGCAATTGAGTTCTTTTCAAATTACAGGCTGCTCCTATTTTTATTATCTAGCAATTGCCTAACAACCGACGCGACGGTACCATCTAGGATTATTTTAGTAATTTTGTTGTTGATAGGTGTTTAGTTATGTTATTAGTTTAATTTTTATTGAATTGTTTAGGAAATATATATGTATATAAAATTACAGATTATTAATGGTGGAATTTTGAGTCAATCTATATAGATGCTGTGGTGGAAAACCTACTTAAGACGTGACGTCTTAAGTAGGTTTTCACAGAATGTTACCCGTAAATTGTAATTTTGTGATAACGGATTTCAATACGTTCAGAATTTATTAAAATAACTTTTAATGTGATTTGATTACTGATTGAACAAAAATATTGCCGCAACTTTTTATAAATACTTAGGCCCGTATTTTCACCTCATTTATAAAAGTGATTTTTGTCAAAAATGCTTCTGACGTTTACTTAAAATTATTTATTAAGGACTTTATAATAGTTTATTTAAATTTTATAATATCAAATATAATAAAAATGATCAAAAATAGAAGCAAAAAATTATTTTGAAATTAATGATAAAAGCACTTTTTCATGAAAAAGTGAGGTGAGAATATGGGCCTTAATTTTTATATATTTAAATATACTAATAAGTCACCTTTTTTTCAAATTAAAATCGGTAGCAAAACCATTGAAGTAAACTATAAATAAAATTAAATATTTACATGTTTCTATATTTTTTATTCCATATTGAATTTTCGTTCTTCTTCTTGAAAAGTATTTCTACTTTCCTATTTCGGTTTTTGTTATTATTTTATTAGATAGATTGTTCTCATTATTACAATATTTATAACTTATTAATATATATATTTTGCGACTCAAGAAGAAAATTCTAGCTATATGTTAATTTTTTAAAATATTTATCAACAGAGTTGTTGAGATTTAGCTAAAAAGTAGTTCCAGTTATTGTCACAGCTAGATGGCTGCGCGTTGTTTAGCAATTGCTAAGTGATAAAGTAAGCCTGTTAATTTGAATTAGCATAGTATTCGGCAATCAGCTAGTTTGGCTAGTGTACATGTGTAGTTTTTGTGTATTATTGTTGCACAGATCTAATCCAGGCACACCTACTCAGCCGCGCAGGCCCGACTTTATCGGCGTGTCCAGTGGTGCACCCCCGCCCACATCGTACTACGATGTACGACCACCGAATGCTCCCGTATACGGTGGCAGTCCCCAGCGTCGATTTCTATCCGAGGGCGAGCTAGTGCGACAGGGTGCCGAGTTATCGTACGCACGCACCAACAACACTGTTGACAATATCCGCGAACTGGCCGGTTCCCCGCAACGCGGCGTCTACATGTGGAAGGACACCTCGCCCGGCTATCAACAACAACAACAACAGCAGCAGCAACAACAACCACCGATGCCGCTACCGCATCAGCAGCGAACGACGCACACATACACCGACTACTATCCGTATCGATCGAATCCGACGAGCCCGACCCAACAGCAACAACAACAACAACAGCAGCAACAACGAGAACCATATCGGACCAACACTTACCATCCCGCGCTACGTGGCGGTGTTCCTGTATTTCCGCCACCGGCTGCCCAACAAAGTCCCCAGGTACGAAGGAAAACGCAGCCGGCGGGTGGGCCAGTAACACCTACACAGCCGGATGCACGTCGTCGACCGATGTCGTTTGTGCGCGCACTTGAAATGTCCGATTCGGTGGAACTGACCGCGCTAGGATCACCATCATCCGGTCAGGGTCAGATGGCGGCGCCACGGCCTGGCACACCCGATCGGGCGAGTGTTTATGACATGAACTACGAGATATCCGTATAGGGACGGTGGATGCACTCGCGCATCGCCGATTGAGTGCCACTGTTTGATATTCTCTGCATCAGAGAACGTACCATCTGCCGTGACCAGGAGCCAACAAGACACGTCACAACCGCAAACACATTCCGTGTCAAATTGTCAACCACCACTACAGATACCATCACCATCAACGGTTATCCGTTGCATCTAACAAATTCCCAACTATCTACTACAGCTATTTACCGAATCCGGTGAATGGCATTTCAAATACACACACACACACAAAAAGATTACAATATATTGATTGTTTGTTGTTGGAGACATCGAGTCATAATGGAGATAGAAAAGAAGAGAGAGTATAAATGTGAAATGTTGCGAATGGAATGCGTGTGCATATATTATTGTTTATATTTTTTGTGAGTGCGCGTGCGCGACTCCTTACATTAACATTGTTACATTATTATAATACTTTTTTTTCAATCATCTCTCGTCCATTAATCGTCCTCCATAATATACATGGACATCCCCCATAGTAAAGCTCATCGAATCATCCGTACATACATAATATAAATATAAAACAAATATATATATATATAATTAATTTATATAAACAGAGAAAAGTAAAAAAAAACAGTGAAAAAGTCAGTCAAAAGAAACTGATTTCTTCTGACCAACACGCCCATTAACCCAAATGTTGTCTTCGGTGTTAATGGTTTCGGTTCCAACAGGCAGCTACATTTTAACGATGACGACAAAAGCCAAACCATCCAATTGTTTTGTTGTTTGTTATTTACATATATAGCGTTGTAAATGTGTTTTTTTTTTTATTTTAAATATTAATTGATTAATTAATTAATTCTATGAGATGTCTTCCTCGGTGGGAGTGTATGGCATCGCGTACTTCAAATTTAGTCAAGCATGTTCGGTGTTTGAATGTGTGTCGTCGTACGCCGGACAAAGACGGACAATAACAAAAAATAATTGAGTTGTTTGTTTGTTTTTTTTTTAATTATTAAAAAGTGAAACTCACCGAACTAAACAATTTTTGAACGTTAGCAGCCGCCCTGACCGACAACCCCCCCGCCCCCAACCCTTTTATTGCACTAGAAGCGTACTAAATGGGAAGGAACTTCTAAGCTGACGTTATCAATTCCCCCCAAATTGTTAACATACATACTCATACACAATTACATCTAGTGTACATTCGGCCTAATGAACGCTTCCTAGAAACAAATTTTTACTCTTTGTACAAAATGACATTCCGGAACAGATTATCCATTGATTTTTTTTTTCACTAACTTAATCTAACTCAAAGTTTGCCAAAAAATGATGCAATGATAAAAACTTAAAAGCAAATATTGGTTTAGTCTTAAATTTTAATCATTCAAAAAGTATTTCAACTTGTCTGAAATAAAATATACAGAAGAAACGAAAATGAAATTGCATTTATAAAATTCTTCTGTATGAAAATTATTGAAAATAAAACTACAATATATATTATAATACATTGAGAACAAATAATACATCGCATCAAAAATAAATTCCGTTAGTTATCTTGACATTTAAATCAATTATCTATACCTAGAGCATTAATAATTAATAATTAAGTTCGAAGATTTTTGTATTAAATCCTTGTCAATAATAAATAATTAGTAGTTACAAAAAAATCTTGTGAGTTATTTGTTACGGAATGACTTATTTTACGTTAGCTTTTATCTGAGACTAACAATATTTTAATATTTGTTTTAGATAAGAATAGAAAACATTGGACCAAAAAAAAAATATATAAATATTTTATAAATGTACTTTTTAATGTGAAATACATTAATGTTGTTTTGTTTACATATGTATATATTATATTAAACTTAAATTTTGCCCTCCGAATGTACAGTAGGTGCTTATAATATATACGTAAAATGTACGTAACGTACATTTGTATAAATTAAAATTGTGTAAGGTGGTGATGTAGGGGCACCCCCATCATTTCTTGTCTGTCGATGCCTGAATGAGCACTGTATTGTTGCTCGGATGGTGGTAATAAAACTACCACTATCACAAAAGGCGTTCGTTAGACTAGATATCAAAAAATTAGTGATTTAACTGTATAACAAGAGGAAATTTTATAAAAAAATTATTAACATAATTTAAGTTTTATTTATATTGATTTATTGTTTTTGTGCACATTGCCCGTGTTTCTTTGTAAATGTAATATATAAAATATTTATAACTGGATGCGGTTATTTTTCAATTTACTTTTAAAAAAAAAAACTTTTTTACGAAATTATTTATGAATCAAATTATAAGTAAATTGATGTGATATTTACAATTTAACTATAGTTCTTATTATATTTAACGATGAAAAATCTCTTATCCTTACCTTTTTGATCATTAATTTATTGCAAGAGTAATTTAAAAATTTTAAGTACGGTTCTGTGTTTTTCTCTGCGAATACAAACATAACCTCAAAGTTTTGTTTGATCTTGCACGTGTTTTACAAAGTGTCAAATGTAAATATTTTAAAATAATGGAAAACGACGATATTTGTGCGAAATATCGAGGAGGTGGTAGTCAAATTAATTACACACCAATATTTTCACCGGATGGACAGTAATAACAATTCATTATCGTAATAAATAAATGTAATTTTCTAAATATTTTATTTCATTTTTTAGGTTATTATACATTCCTTGGAAAAATGTTTTGCAATGTTATAATGTACAAACAGGTGAACGAGTTACTTATTTAGAAGGATGTGAAGATTCGATAATTTCGGCAAGCTTTAATCCGAATAATCCAAATTTACTGGTCGCCTGTTCAAGTAGTGGAGAGATAGCTGTTTGGAAATGGAAAACCGAAGTACTAGTATCAGTAATTGTATGTACTTTCCCACATCAAAATACATTCTTGAATAATAATAATAATAATAATAATGTTTATTAGGAGAGATCATGTATATACATAATGATATAACACACAGAAGCATATGCTTGTGCGTGAGCTGATCTTTGGATTATATAAATTTAAGGTTCACTTATAACTAATGATACATATATAATCAAAATTTGATCTAAAATACATAGTTATTCTGTACAATATAAATTTTTACTATTTTCATTAAGACTAAATCTCCGGTTTCCGGGTTATTTGTTGTAATCTCCGGATTAAACTGAATTTAGATGTAGTCATATAGTTTTAAGTTAAAAAATAAGTTCGATCAGTGATAAATTTATAGTCAAATCAAAATATTATTTAGTTTTATGTAAGCGTTGAAACGAATTTCAAAATTTTGTGATTGTTTTCAAATTAAAATGTTTTTATATTTTAAAATAGTAATGTATTGAGTCATTATAATCAAAATCTCCGGGTCAGTTAAAGTAAAAAGGTGGTAACCCTAAGAGTAAATAATATTTGTAAATAAAGAACATTCATGTTAAATTTAAATGATACACATATAATCAAAACTATGATCCAATATACACTTATTCTAGTTAATATAAACTTCTTACAATCCCTATCAAAACACAAAACCTATAAGAAATAAGAGATTAAATAACATTTATACATATATAATTTTTATCACATTTGGCATAGGTAACAAAGATTATGTCTATTCTAAATGAAACCAAGTTAATTAGAAGTTATTTTTTTGTGTTGTACTTGATTATGGCATATTTTTCCTTTTTTATTATGTCGTGTTAAATAATCTAATAAAAATTTTTTTCTTGTAGAAAATCACCTATGAAAAATATGAAGCTATTGAAGTCATTTCATGTAATTTACTTGAATCAAATAAATTAATGGAGCCGGACAATGTGGACGGTGATATTTTAGTATATTTCCGTTACAAAATGGAGAAGGAAGAAACTGTAGATACATTGGGACTATTTTCGTTTAGTAAACTGGAATTTAAAAAACAATTTCCTCTTCTATTAAATAAAAACCGAAAAGATAAACCTTTAGCAATTGAAATCGGTGGACTGCCGGGTGCACAATTTGTAGCTATTTTGTGTAAAAAATTACTCTATATAATCGAATTTTCCAATCCCGATAGAGTCGTGAAATGTAAATCTATAACTGGTACGCGTTTCACTTGTCTTGCCTGCCATCCGGAAGAACCATCTGTGGCAACAGGCAATTCCGCAGGTCGTATTCAGGTTTGGAATAAAATTTTCAAAGGCAAACCGTCTGTGGCCAGTTTTCATTGGCATTCGTTACCTGTTAATACCATAACTTATTCACCTAGCGGAACTCATCTATATAGTGGTGGTGAGGAATGTGTTTTAGTAAAATGGCAACCGAATAATTTAAATAATAACTTTTTACCACGACTACCGGCACCGATTGTTCGATTGGCTTTCTCGCCGAATAATACGGTAATGGCGATTTCAATGCGAAATAATGCCATTCAAATTACCGATGCACAGTTTCAAGCCAAATGTGTTATTCAACAATTAACTTGGTCCGTAAATAAATCGATAGGATTGAAATACGATCCACGAACGAAATCGATTATTTTAAATGGTTCCGTTGGGAATTTACAGTTCTATCAACCACGCAATATGTCACTTCTTTACAACGTATGTTAATCGTTCTTCTACGACTATTCAAAACTATTTTATTTCGCAATTTTTTATGTTATTTATTTATTATTTTTGTTTTAAATGATTCGTGGATTAGTTTTACAATTTTCGAATATATTATTACAAGAAGATAATCACAACAATGTTGGTTCCACTAACCTGGTTATGTTTTATAATATTTATTGTTTACAATTGATGAATTGAATTGATGAAGTTGAGCGATGTCTTGTCAAAAACCAATTGTAAACAATAAATATTATAAAACATAACCAGATTAGTGGAACCATCATTGTTGTAATTATCTTCTTGTAATAATATTATGTAATTGTACAGTAAATGTATATTTTTAAGAAAAGAAAATTTGCTGAAGATGAAGGCATTAAAGACTTCGAAACGTAGAAAATAAACACTGCTCGTGTAATTTATTGGATCCTATTGCCTTTATTCGAAAATTGTAAAAGTTATTTATTTATGATAATAATAGCTTTGTTCGCGGAACACATCCCGAACTAGTTCTGAACAAATACGCATGCGCGTTTTAATTTTGAGCGTTCACAAAGGCTCAAAATCGTACGGCAAAATGTTACTGCGCATGCGAACTTGTTCGGGATATGTTCCGCGAACAAAGCTAATAATAATGAAAAAAGTGGTCGTAATGTCGATTTGTTTTACTCGGGTAATCTATAAATACATGTACCAAAAAGTTCGGCTACACCTTACTTATCTTCAAACTTTACATATCATTAATTTTGCACATTCTATGAATATAAATCGCAAAATTTTAGTGCAGAAATGATATATTTACCATGGTTAAAACTTATGATAGGTTAGGTACAAAGGTTAATTTTCTAATGTTTAGTAAAATTAAAACAACATAAAGAATTTTTAATTGTTTTTAATGTAAAAAAAATTAAAAATAACAGTATTTGCTAGTAGTTATGTAAGCATGGACAAAATATGGCAGCAGTTTTTCAACATTCAGCATGTTGAAAATAAATTTTCAAAATCAGTTATACTATTACTATTATAAATATAGTTTCCACACTAAAATTTTGTGATTTACAATTAAATTAACGGTATGTAAAGTTTGAATAAAATCGAATACATAGTCGCAAAGCAAAGTTTTATTAAAAGTTAATTGAAATAAGTCTCGCAATCTTGGCATTAAAATATTGTCAAATTGGATAGTTGTGTGCTAGAAAAATGGTGAAATAAAGTAGAGTTTATTTAACATTGATAGAAAAATACATTTTTTTTTTGTATTTAGTTAGAAATAGCCGAACAAAATAAACTAACGGAAGAACGAGATACAAAGATTGAAAATACACAAGTAGTTAAAATTGCAGCAAGTAAACAGGGTGATTGGATTGGATGCATTGAGGAAAGATCGGACGATGGAAATTATCAAGAAATCCGATTGAAATTTTATCATTTTGATGATGTTAATCAGATGTAAGAACATCGATACATTTTATTATGTTCGAAAAATTTATGTATAATATTAATTAAAATTTTAGATATGCATTGAATACATCGATTGAATTTCCACATGAAAATGGTGTTAATGCAATTGAATTTCAACAATCTCATCATCACTCTGGTGACTTACTTTGTGCAACCAGTGGAAATGATAATCAGTTTAAAATTTGGTGTCTTATTGATAGCTATAATATATATCGTACGTATTAAAACTAATCTCATGTTTACACCATACCTTTTCTCATACGCTCGACGTGTGATTATGCACGTATTTGTATATGTTATTATAAAACCGTCCAGCGTACGAAAAACATATATTGTGAAACATGCTTTATTATTTATTTTAAACTTTACAGGCACTACAGACTTTTACATTTTACATTCACATTATATATATAAATCAAATAGAAACATATTTTCACAACGTATTAAAAATTCATATGCATTCATAATACAATTTGTTAAGTGTAGCAAAAAATAATCTTCGATTCATAAAAAAATAATCTTCGATTCATAAAAAAATATATCAATTAATTCGTCTTTGTTTATTTAGTATTATGATTAATCGGATTCGCGAGTGTATTCTGTATCATTTCCGTTGAAAATAACGGTCCTTTAAAATGAAAATTCTGTGATTCCGTAAAAAATTTTGTTGCTATATACCAAGATTTTTTAGGGAAACTCAGAATCTTTATTTTAACGGACTTATTTTTAACGGAAATGATACAGAATCACCCTTCATTCTATTTACATTGTAAAAAGTCTTTCAGAACTTATTATATTGAAATAAAAAGGCTTTAGGTTGTAGTTATGTATTAATATTTGACGTATTCAACATACATCATCATCAAAACATCTATTATTAATAAATATTAATACAGAACTTCATACATCTTAAAGCCGTTTTATTTTAATTACTTCACTTTAGTCTTTATGAGTTTATTATAGGGTTGATGCATAATTATTAGGCGTTTTTTTAAACAATATTTATTATGAAAAAAGAAACATAAAAATTCGACAATAACATTTTTAAATGATTATTCCGAAGCGTAGTCACCATTTACTTCAATAACTGCTTTCCATTTGCTTGGAAGACGGCCAATTCTACAGGCAAAGAAGTCACGGTTCTTTTTATTAAAAAAAAAAGTAAACAAAACAACCATTTTTATTAATAAATAACCCGCCTACAAAAACGCCTGATAATTATGCACCAACCGAATATATTACAATATAATTTCTTGTATTTTTAATTTCAGATAAAAACAAAGTATGGCGATGCGACAATATCGGTTACTATAAAAATCTCCCGTCCAATGCATTATCTTTCTCATCGGATGGTTCATTATTAGCGGTAGCTTTCGGTTCATGTTTAACAACATGGCGTCCAGACACGTGTGATTTTAAATGCTCATTAGTTCATCCGCATTTTCAATCCACTTTACGTTTCGTGCAATTCGGCAATGTTGATCAAAGTCATTTAATCGTTACAGCAAGTTCGAACCGTATATGTGTTTGGAATTTACTTACACTAGGTTTAACATGGACAGTTCCAATACAAGTTTCATTGCTTTGTGCCGATCCGCTAAGTATTTATATGGCTGTTATTACTAGAGAAAATAGCTGTACGTACTTGAATCGATTTAAGCTACATTCACAACCTCCAAATTAGCAGTAGGATTAGTGTAGTGGCGTCAAGATAAAAAGATAGGGACGTCATCAATTTTTGTCACTAGGCAAATAACGTCACTCACTACTATGTTTATATGAGCTTCTTGCGTACAGCAGACAGGAGCATTAATGGCCCATTATTTTCCTTTTCTTGTTTAAAATACGAAATTAAATTGCCAACTAACTGTTGACATCGCCTAGACCATCTTTTTGCCATAATAAATTACAAAAATACACATTCAAAATATAACGTCAAATGAACTAATATAAACGTACTGTGACTTTTGACATTGAAAATCAATGCTGCCAAATATAGCAAAAATAAGTAAGTTGATTTCGATAAAAAATCCAATAATATACGATATATTTGTATATATTACATTTTAATTTGGAAAGTGGCTATTTATACATACGGTATGTATACGCAATTGGCTATTTATACATACAGTATTTTTACGAAATTTGCTATTTAGGGTAGGTTAGGTTAATAGGTTGGTTTTTTTTTTAGTATGTATAAATAGCCAATTGCGTATACATACCGTATGTATAAATAGCCTCATCCTTTAATTTGATTAAAATAACATACGTAAATAGTTTCAAAAAGATTTAGTTCATTATATGTAGAATAAAATAAAATTAATTTTGTTCATTAGTGAGTTTTATGTTGTTAAGTTTTATCACGTGATTATGACGTACCTATTTTTTTGTCTTGTCGCGACTATAGCTATAATTAACCGTACAGGTTTGGCATATGCAAGCGCATGAAGTCGTTCACACTGACCGAAATTAGTACTTAACGCAGACTTGCAATTAGTAAGCAACGCAGAACCTTGCAAACTCCAAGCTTTTACGTTAATTTATGTACTAATTTTGCGCTGCGGTCAAACTGCGCATACTCCGAGGTGATGCAAGTATAAAATAATTAAGTAGTAAATATATTAGGTTATGTTAACTAACCACAAGTCAAACGTCACTTTTCAAATTACAGATATTTATGTATCCGTCTTCTTACGTTTCAAGCTTTTCTCCCTAGGTGGATTCATGCATTTTTGCCGTAAATTAGTTGGCAAAGTAATACATTGTGAATGCTGTGTGGGGGTTAATTTACGTTATGTTTTATGTATAATTATATCCACAAATTCTACTGCTAATTTGGAGGTTGTGAATGTAGCTTAAGATAGTATAATTTGAATTTTTTAAGCTTCATCACAACTTCCAAATTAGCAGTAGGATTAGTAGCTATAATTAACCGTTCACACTGACCGAAATTAGTACTTAACGCAGACTTGCAATTAGTAAGCAACGCCGAACCTTGCAAACTCCAAGTTTTACGTTAATTTATGTACTAATTCTGCGCTGCAGTCAAACTGCGCATACTCTGAGGTTGTGCAAGTATAAAATAATTAAGTAGTAAATATATTAGGTTATGTTAACCACAAGTCAAACGTCACTTTTTAAATTACAGACATTTATGTATCCGTCTTCTTACGTTTCAAGCTTTTCTCCCTAGGTGGATTCATGCATTTTTGCCGTAAATTAGTTGGCAAAGTAATACATTGTGAATGCTGTGTGGGGCGTTAATTTACGTTATGTTTTATGTATAATTATATCCACAAATTCTACTGCTAATTTGGAGGTTGTGAATGTAGCTTTAGGAAAATAATTAAAAATTGAAGTTTGATAACCCTGTTTTGTTTTGGTAGTGTTTGTTTTCGCACCGGGATCATCAACGCCTGTATATTTTAAACAAAAATTAACGAATGATAATGAGAATATTATCGCTATATTATTTATGCCGAAAAGTTTCGAACAATCCACACGACTTGTTTGGCAGAAAATGTCGGAATTTTATTTTATGACTACAAACCAGGTAATTAATTATTTCATTTTTAGATTATAAACGATGAAATTTATGTTATTTCGAAGTAGAGTAGTTTTTTTTACGATAAATAATTGTAAAATAGTAAATTATTTTTCAGAACTATTAATATAAAAACAGTTTTAAGGATAAAATTCTGTTAATTATTTATATAACAAGATTAGAAGTTTATGGGTAAACCCATATATAAACCACTTTGACATTTCTCAGAAAGTAATATTTTTATTAAAATTATAATTTATGGGGGCACTAGGAGAAACTTTTCTAAAAATTTGATCAAAATCGAATAAATAATGTAGCCACAATGAATTTTTTTAAATATTTGTGATTTTTTTTCTCGATAAGTTGGCAACACTGTATTTTTTTAAAATTGCATAATTTATTTAGGCACTAGGAGAATCTTTTATAAAAATTTGATTAAAATCGGTTAAATAAAATTTTAGTAATTTTTGTCTCGGAAAGTTGGCAACACTGTATTTTGTTAAAATTACATAAATTATATGAATACTAGGAGAATCTTTTGTGAAAATTTGAGTAAAATTGGTTAAATAACATGGCCATAATAAATTTTTTAAAACTTTAGTAAATTTTTTCTGGATATTAAATAAAATTATGGGAGCATTGGGGAAATCTTTTCTGAAAATTTGATCAAAATCGGATAAATAATGTAGCGAATATGAATTTTTAAAAACTTTAATAATTTTTTTTTTTGGAAAGTTGGCATCACTGAAAAAAAATAAAACCACATGACCCTATCTTGGGTACTAGACAAATTTATCCTGAAAATTTCATTAAAATCGGTTGAACCGTGTAGGAGTTGCGATCACAAAATTTTCACTGCCGCACATCCATACATCCACAAACTAAGTTCGGATTCGTCTGATCTAGAGGCTATATGAAGGATTTCTAAACATTTTTTTTTTTTTGAAAATGTTACAGACACCGTACCAAACAATATACCACTTTTCCTTGCAGTCAAAGTGATAAAAAGTAAAAATTTCTGATCACATATTGTTGTTTTAGGAATTATTATGTTTAGAAGCTGCAGATGAAATTGCACAAAATATACCATTAGAATATTCAGCTAAATCCCAACGTTCTGCATTCGAATCCCTACTTGCCGAGACCGCTGTATCTAATCGTAAAAACTCGGAAATAATACACCATAAGGAGATAGGATTAATAGGAGCAACCGAAATTAAACATGTAAGTGTTTTATTTTGTTTTGTTGAAACCATTTAATACATCATTAATTTATTATTCATTATTTAATCATCCGACGAAGTATATAATATATAATATAAACTAATAAATTATTAAAATTAATAATTAAGATTAATGCATATTTAATAGTATGAAATTATTTAAGAGAGAAAGATAGAGAGAGAGAGAGATCAACGTCTTGAGATCTAAATATATATATATATTTATTATTATAAATTCACTATAACATCACTGCACTTTCGCTGGTCTTTTGTTCTTTGGTTGGTTTGCTTTGTCTGTCGCGTGACATGATTCGGAAAGATTCTTTCTTGTTTCACTTGTTCCTTGTGTGTGGGTTCAATGGCGTCTGCCTATTCGATAGTTACGACATCTGCGTACTAAATCGAATTTACGATATCGGAGACAATGCCATTGCGGCACCTGTTGCATCGTTTTCACTACCTGGAAAATATTAAATGGCTCCTTATTAATATACTCATTCATGGTTCACATCATAAATAGATTTATATTTCATTCATTCGGGCTGATTCTCTAACAAAGTTGCTAAGTTTTAGCAACGTTGCTATCAACCATAACCAATAGAAACAAATATAACAGAATGTCAGCTAATATTAATGGCTAATGTTGTTAGCAACGTTGCTAAAATTTAGCAACTTTGTTAGAGAATCATATTTAAATAAGATTAAATAAATATATCTATATTATATTTTACAAACTGTTTTGAATATTTATATGCGTAATTAATTTTCGAATGTAAATGATTTGAAGAGAAATAAAATTAAGCAAAATTTAAATGGTACATTAGCCCCTATTTAGAGCACTTTTAGTTAAAAGCAGTCAAGATTTCAATATTTGCTATTACAATGTATCAAATATAACCTATTTTTGTAAATTAAATATATTTTTTTTAACATAGTAAAAAATCTTTCAGAACTCATTATATTAAAATAAAACCGCTTTAAGTTAAAGTTCTGTATTAATATTTATGTATAATTGACGTTTCGACGAACTCAACGTCCGTCTTCATCAGGAAAAATGATACAAAATGACATTTTCAGAACTTTAACTTAACATTTAAAAAGTACTCTACAAGGGGGCTATGAATACGAGCCATTACATTTGTACATATTATGGATTTTTACTCCAAAATTCTCATAAAAATTTAATTTGTAGAAAAGTAGAACAAATAAAATATTTAAGATTGTTCTGTGTTTATATATAAATAAATTTTTAATACAAGTAACATATTTTTCTCAAAAATATTGAATACATTTCGAAAAATGTAGTTTGTATTTTACATTTTATATATTTATAATTTAATAAGAAGGTTAACACATTAATTAAATTGGTAGATAAGTAAATTATGTAATAGTAAAAAAATAAAATAGAAATATAGTAAATTGTTGAAATTTATTCGCTGGTAACAAAGTTTTATTGATAAATTCTGTATGATGAAACAATTTTAAAAATTATAAACATATAATAAACTTCAATTGACGAAAAAACTATTAATAAATTTCGAATATGCAAATGACAGAAATTTGGAATATTAAAAAATACGGTACTTACAGCTTCAGGACTACTAACTGGTGCGGATTCAATAAAATTAACCATCACAATCACGCTTACGACAAACAGTAAACAATTTGTAACACTGAACCACCGCATTTTCGTTGATGTAATATTTCGATAACTTAATTTCTCTAACAAAACTAAATTAAAAAAAAAAAACAAAAAACACTTGTTTGTTTACACGATTTCGAGAGGGATATAACTATTGTCTGACTTCGAACTCGTAACATAAACTGCATAGTTTGCTGTTGCGGGCGGTCAATTTATATGTCGGGCCGCTCTTAACTCCTATCGGTCATTGTACGCAACATCGCCCCGCGGTGTGTGTGTGTGTCTCGAGACAAATTTTTATCGCAAAACTTTCAGGGATTATTCGAGAATTCGAGATGGCACATGCCGGAAAATTATTGTTTATTATTTTTTTTGTAAAACAAACATATTTACTATTTTGCAGTGTTTATTTCATGATATTGATTTGGGAACATATGTAATAGGAGTAATTTTTATAGGTTACAATATTAAGCAAAACTTTCAGGGATTATTCGAGAATTCGATGGCACATGCCGGAAAATTATTGTTTATTATTATTTTTTATTTTTTTTTTTTGGTGAAACAAACATATTTACTATTTTGCAGTGTTTATTTAATGATATTGATTTGGGAATATATGTAATAATTTTTATAGGTTACAATATTAATACATATGTCTGTTATTGATGTAGATTTAAATTATTAAATATTTGATAATGACACTGTAATGATTTATAATGTAACAAAAATAGTTGATTACTACTATATCTTTACTAATTGTAAATTATGAAGACACTTTATTTAAAAATTAAAAAATGTTAAGACAAATCTGTTTTTCATATATTTATTTCTAAAAAAGAATGTACATTTCCACCACCCTGTGGTCATATTCAGCTAAGACTGACTATTTTGGGTTGATTTACAGTGAGACATAAAATATTTTATTTATTAGCAATTAATTAAAAAAATAAAAAGACTTTAGGATTAAGTTCTGTATGAATTTTAATTAAAAATCGACGTTTCGACATACTCTTCGTACATCATCATTAAGAAAAATTATACAAATGACATATACAATAAATAAACAGGACATAAAAACAAGTTACTATTATCAATTAATTAATTAATTGATGATACTATTTTTACTATCATTTTCAATTATTTTTTTTATCTTTAAATGAAATTAAATAATTATTTGGAAAAAATGAAAAAACTGTAGGATTAAAAGTTCTGTATGATTTTAATTAAAAATCGACGTTTTAACATACTTTGTGTACATCAGCATTAGAAAAAAATTATACAAATGGCATACAATAAATAAACAGAACATAGAAACAAGTTACTAAGTAAGAAAATAACGTAACTAGATTATAAAAATTTATAAATTATTAATTAAAGTAAGCTTGGCTTGGTTTATTTATTGTATATGTCATTTATATAATTTTTTATAATGATAGAGTACGTCGAAATGTCGATTTTTAATAAAAATTAATATAGAACTAAATTCTAAAGCCATTTTATTTGAATAATAATGAGTTCTGAAAGATTTTTTACTACGCTAATTTAGATTTTTTCAGATTTTTTTTATATACGTTATTAAAATAACTTTATTGTATTAGAAATTATAGTAAAATCGTTAATATAACGTTATCGTGTATTGTTTTGTTACGTTTTTATCTCTGGTATTAATAATTTATTAAAATTAAACTGCTTTAGGATATAGTTCTGTATTAATAATTATTAATAATTGATGTTTTGATTTTTCGATTTTTTCTTGATGATAATGTAGGTAGAGTATGTCGAAACATCGATTATTAATAAAAATTAATACAGAAGTAAATCCTAAAGTCGTTTTATTAATCTTTTAATTATTTATGTGTAAAAAAAATTTAATATTTTAATTTTTGTTAAGTATACGCTGAAACGTATTAAAGTATTAATTTTGTTTAGATCATTTTTAAAAACTTGATAAATATAATACAAAATTACAAAATTTTTATTTTTACAAAATAACTTAAAAACACAATTGATGACCAGGTTGTAATATTTGATTTATTTATTTTAAAAAGTTTTTACAAGAAAATCTATAAGGTTTTTTTCATATCGTTAATAGTAAAAAAATTTGGCATGAAGGACATCAGAAATGAGTCATTCTGTACAACGAAATATTCTAATATAATTTGTACTTTTCCACTATTGATTAATGATAATTTATTATTCAGTAATTATGAAATAATTTTATTAGTTGCTCTACTGTAATTAAATTAAATTATTCTAAATTTTGTTTACACTTTTTAAAGAAATGGTATGATTTAAAAATAGAAAGTGGCTATTTATACATACGGTATGTATACGCAATTGGCTATTTATACATACAGTATTTTTACGCAATTGGCTATTTAGAGTAGGTTAGGTTAGTAGGATGGTTTAGGTTTTTTTTTTAGTATGTATAAATAGCTAATTGCGTATACATACCGTATGTATAAATAGCCTTATCCTTAAAAATAACAATTTTACAAAAATAAAATAAAATAAGTTCTGTATTAAAATTTTATTTATAATCAACGTTTCGACGAAACTCAAAACTCATCAGGAAAAACTGATGAAGACAAGTGTTGAGTTTTATTTTTTATAATGAGTTTGAAGGAGTTTTTTTTATTATGTTAACAATTTATTAATTTGTAGTGCTAGAGAATCATCAAATATTAAGTAATTTACTTTATTTTAAGTAAAAGTAATATAATTTTAATAAAAATATATTTTTTATCAATAAAGTTAAAAATAGAGGAAAAAACAGAATCTGTTAACCTTCTTCTTGCAATAGGTCTTGCAGGGTTTGTTATTTTATCCGGGTTACGTGACCAATTAAAAAAAATTGTTGACAGACTGTATGAATCGTTCAGATTAAGTGCCAATTGAAATTGTACAATGTGATTCACAAACTCTTCCTGACTCTCTCTCTTGATATTTTATATATGTTCTTCAACAATCTACCGCTGTGTTTTGTTTTTCGATATTCACTTATTAACTGTATCATTTGTTTTTGAAAAACAACACAAAATATATATATGTCGAATTTTTAGATAAAATATAACAGAACTTTATCCTAAATAATAAACTAAAGTTGAGAATTTTTTCAAAAAATTTCACAAGTTACTTACTCAGTCATTGAATCGGCTTTGCATCAATAGCTGTTTTTTTTTTACATTCCACTCAAATCAGTAAATCTTGTAAATGAGCTGAGCTGAGCTGAGTTTTGCTGAGTGAGTTGTATTGATAAATAAAACAGTTTATTTGAAAGTGACGTTTAAAATCGTAAGTTCCACATATGATATAACCTAAAATAGTAAAATATTAGTTGTATTTGGATTATTTGCGTTGATAATTTATTGCAACTCGCTCAGATATCTATAGTTTGATTTCAAAATAAAATATTAAAATATAAATGTCAACCAGTATCAAACACGTTATCAAATCTGAAACTAGGAAAATTTGAATTGCGCATGTGCGCTCACTTGAATCTCAGCTAAGCAATTCACTCATTTTGAACTCAGTTACGAGACGATAAATAAAACAGCTATTATTTCAAGGTTACTGATATTTGCTGATCTGAGTTGAGTTTTTCGGTAAAAATAACACAGCTAATGACTGGCCAGTTTAACCATAGACAAGTGTTTCGCTCTTTAGGAGCTTGTCAGTATGATGCCTTTGATCAGTATCCGAAGAAAACTGATGCAGATGTTATTATCTGCATTAGTTGTTTATAGTTAAACTGGCCTGATTCTCTAACGAAGTTGCTAAACTATAGCCACGTTGCTAACAACATTAGCCAATAATATTAGCCGGCACTAATTAAAAAATGAAAATGAAAACTGTTATATTTGTTTCTATTGGTTATAGTTGTCAGCAACGATGCTAAAACTTAGCAACTTCGCTAGAGAATCAGGCCGATGCGTAGCTTAACAAGCCGATTCAATGTCTGAGTAACTTGTGAATTTTTTTTTGAGAAAGTTCTCAACTTTAGTTTATTATTTACATTAATTTCACAGATATACTTATGAATATGTTTTGTTCAATGTTATTATTCATCCTAAAGCTTTTTATTTTAATATATATATATATATATATATATATATATATATATATATATATATATATATATATATATATATGTACAAAGTGAAAAAAAAATTAATGCATTAAATGAAGTTTATTTGTGTTGTATTATTATTGACATATTTTTACATGCAAAACTTTTGATTGAGAGAATGTTTTTTGGTAAAGCTTTGTCAGTATTTAGTTTACCTGTAAACAAATAATTGATGAACAGAAATTGTTCAGTAATCATTTAATCAATAATCCCAATTTAAAGTTACATTCTATATATGGATACACCATTACAAAATTAGTCGGGACAAATTTAAAACAATATGAAATTATATACGGAGTGTATAACGAGTCATAAGTACATACTTCAATTATAAGTTATTCTTAAATATTAATCTATTTGAGATTTTAATCATTTGTTATTATGAATTGTTTTGTTTTTTTAAATGACGTGAAATTTCTGTTGATTTCTTATAACCAGCGAATGGGGATAATTTTTAGATTTAAACGGATATACGCAATTTAAAAGTCTCTACAATCTAATATGGCTTGCGCATGTTTGTAAGTTTCCATGATAACTTAAAATAAAAATACCATACAAATTTTAAATTTGATATTTTTTATTCGGGTTAAGAAATAGACCTTTATTTTAATGAATTTTGATTCATGTTTATTAAGAATACAATTGATTAACAGTTTTAAGTAAACTTATAAGAAATGAAGAGAGACCTGCTTTCAAAGTTAAAGAATTCGTTAATTTACCAACGCCTAGTTAACTCATTGATTAAGTTAACAATGCTTTGTGCAATCGAGCTTGCGTATATGGGACTAAATATATAATTTCTTAACTGTTGCTTGAAATTTTAGGAATATAAAGTTAAAAAATTATAATATATTTATAATTAACATATATTAACTTTTTTTTTCTTTGTCATGTAATACGGTAAACATCAAATATTTAATATGCTAGAATTAAATTGATACATATCAAAGAATATCATAATTAGTTCCTAGCTGGAGTATGGGGCTACATGCTCGCGAAGCTGAACATATAAGTTTCTCAACAATTTTTCACTTGTATTGTCAATGGTGTGGGTCATTAGTTCATAGCCAAACAAGGGACCTATAGCTTATAGTGGGTTTCAAACCACTCAGACCCAGGCAATATCAGTTCAGTGGTGCAAGGTTTTAATACCAGGGATCTTTAGAGTCTGAGTTCAAAACGCTACCACTGGCTTACGACAATCTCTGTACCGTTGAGGTAAACAGTCGTAACTACAAATTTTGCCTAAATGGAGTTAATATTATTCTTGTAGCTCGTTGTCGATTTGGTGTTGAGGTAAAAGTTAGTAGCTTCAAACTTGTGTGGTTGCCTACATTTTCAATTTAGAATTAATAGTATCTCCATTTAAAATCAATTTATTTGGCTATTTCACTTCTTTTGCGAATTGCTCAAAACTTTGGTAAATGAAATGGACTTACGACTTTTTACCCCAATGGTACAGATCTATATATACATAATGTATTTTTTATGGGAAGTTAGGTGTTTGAATCAAACTCTCATTTAAGATTCTGTGTTAAGCTTTCGGTGATATTTTTCATCCTTCTTCAGGACATGTTCTTGTTAGAAAATTGAGAAACAAATACATAAATGGTACAGCAATCATAAAATTTGCAGATTGTACAAATCATCAAGTCAAAAAATTATTAAAAATTAAGAGATCAATTCTGTTAATAAAAACAATGTAACAATATGTGTAGTCAAATATTAAAATAAATATAAATTTTCTTTTTAAGAATGTTCGAGTAAAAACAATTGAGACGTAAAAAACTTGTTATAGTGAAGTGATGGTAGCACTAATTTGATAAATTGATACAAAATCTTAAATGAGAGTTTGTTTCGAACACCTAATCTTTGACTACTTTTCCAGCAAAAATTTATAGGTACATTATTACATTCTAGTCTTGAATTTTTCTATTTATATATACGGGATGATTTATGACGTCGGGTAAAAACTACATCGGATGATTCCTATGAGTAATCTAAATAAAAACTTCAAATAAACATATGTCCGAAAATGCTTTCTAACGGAATTGTAGCCGTTAGAAGTTTACTACATGTAACATCAATCGCGTTAGCTTTATTTATTATAACAGGAAAAAAAAAAACAAGTCATAAACTTCTGAATAATTGTAAAATTACTGATTGATTTTCTAACATTTTGTTTAAACACTAGTAAACCAATTTACTACTTACTGGGTCCCGACAAAAATTGTCTTCGATTTTTAATTATTGTAAATTGTTTATTAAATATTTATTTATGTGTATACAAAAATTTATAAACTAGTAAATTGGTTTACTAGTGTTTAAATAAAATGTTAGAAAATCAATCAGTAATTTTACAATTATTCAGAAATTTATGACTTGTTTTTTTTTTTTTTCTGATATAATAACTAAGGCTAACGCGATTGATGTTACTGTAATAAACTTCTAACGGCTACAGTTCCGTTAGCATTTTCGGACATATGTTTTTTTGAAGTTTTTATTTAGATTACTTATAGGAATCATCCGGTGTAGTTTTTCCCCGACGTCATAAATCACCCTGCATATAAACGTTTTTGTTTTTTGTTATGTAAGACTGTAAACATCAAAAATATTTAATATGCTAGAATGAAATTGATACATATCAAGGAATATGGAAAATGAAAAATGTTATTATTGTAACCTTAATTTTATCTATTTCTTTATTATTTATTACACTTCCTATATATTTCGTAATAAAAGAAATAAAACGTACTTCAATATTAGAAATATTTCTGGAAATTAGTTTTTTGGGTATTTCTACATAATTAAACTAAAAAAAAATACAGCACAATATTTTATTGAAAAAAATAAGTAATTGACTAATAAAATTTAAAACCTTCTGTATATTCCAACAAATAAATAATAATTCTTATTCTTTTGCTGATAATATTATCATTTATTTATTCGCAATGATAAATACAAATTAGGACATTTATTTAGCATTGATTTAATTAATAGGAGTTTTGTTTTTAGTTCAGTTTTCCTGCTTTTTTAAAATTTATTATCTATGCAGGTACCAGTACAGTTCCAAAAATTAAATTAATTTAATTAGTCATTTCCGGAAACTAATCCAGAATTTTTAATTGGTATAGTTTTTGATTAAAAAATTATTAGCCTTGGTTATTATCGGAATATATTTATAAACAATAAGACTATTTGTAAAAAAAATATTAAAAACATTTGCATCTACCAAGAATAGTTATTAATTAATTGAGATTGTGGACTATTTTTTTATTTATTTGTTTATAATAATTTGTTTGTATTTGCAGTTTTAGATAGTAAATAAAACATGTAATTTTATAATTGGATCGTGAATGATTAATTTTACTATACATTTTATAAATACGTATTTAAAGATATTACTATATTTAAATTTGGTTAATGATAAAAGTATATATAACATTGAACTTGAATTATATTTCTTTATCTTAAAAATGTGGTTACAATTTTAAAACTGGATCTATTTTTTTAAAACTTAGGTAACTTAGAAAGTGTCATTGTTGATGTTTATAGTAATGCTTGAGTATATTTTTTCGAAGTTTGACAAAAAAAGGGCTTATGTTGGCTTAATTAGTTTTTTAAAAATCACTATTAAAATGTGACAATTTTTATTGAAAAAGATTAATTTTGAATTGTCTTTAATATCAGGCATTTAAAATGATCTATGATCTAGTTACTTATTTGTTACCTAGTAACTTAATTCTATGTTCTGTTATTTACTGTAAATGTAACTTGTATCAGTTTTCTTGATGAAGACGGACGCTGAGTTCGTCGAAACGTTGATTATTAATAAATATTAATACAGTACTTAAACCTGAAGCTGTTTTATTTTAAGTCAGTCAGTCAGACCTACAAACAAAAATTAATTCATGCTTTTAAAAATATATATTTTAATATTAAATTAGACACATTCCTTAATAACACATTAAAAAAAACAAAGAAAAACATGTTATTTATAAGGTACCCTTTCTATTTTATCAGTGACTAGAGCAAAGTCTGATATTTATTAAAAAAACATGTTTCCCTATTTTGTTACTTAGTATTTCTATATTCTGTTTATTTACTGTAAATGTTTTTCCTGATGAAGACGTACGTTCAGTTCGTCAAAACGTCGATTATTAAAAATATTAATACAGAACTAAAACCTATAGCCGTTTTATTTTAAAATCCTTTAAAATTATGGTAAAATCAATTAAAGATTTTTCTTAAAATCTTAGAAATTTCGTATAAAATTCGTAAAATCAGCCGAAAAAGCACTACAACCTCAACAAACATATTTAAAATTTGTATAATCTGGTGTACAAAATTTGAGGAATATACCAATATATCGATTAAAGATTTACATCAATATATTGATAATTCATTTTAACTTTGTATAGTATAACTTGCTAATTTCACAATTGTATTTATTCTCTTTTGTTATGTATTCAAATCTATGATGATTTATATATTATTTTCTTGATATCGTTAAATATTACTCTGTAATAGGAATGTAATTAATTCTGTTATATTATTAATATTATTATATACTGATATATCGAAATATCAATAAAAAGTAGTTCTTGCTCTCGAATTAGATCAACAATTTAGGAAGGTGTGTGTACTTATAACAGCCGATTTCATAATAAACACTTAACGGCGACTTCAAGCCGATGAAAAAGCATCTAATTTGATTCTAATGACATAATTATTATTGCTAACAATAAGACAATGCTTCTTTGTCAACTTGTCAAACTACTATTGACAATAAAACAATGCTTTTTTGCCGGGCATAAAGTCGATTTTTGTTATGAAACCGATTGTAAACCCCCAAGAGTAACAACGAATCTAAATATATAAAGTGTTGGGTCATCGTTCTAATATCAAACCATTTGTAAGATTGATTTGATTGCATAAGAACACAGTCGTCAGTCACATAATGACTAAGTGCAACAGCACACATTTTAAAGAGGGGTATATAAACACCTCCTGTTGCAGTAATATTTATTATCCATGTACGAATAAACACCATGACGATGACATACAGAGATTCAAAAAATTATTAGGTCAAATATTTTTCACTGACCGATATACACGCAATGGTCGGTCACACACACATTAAACAATGTGATTTCTTAAGATGTTGACCATTGTGTACAAGAATATAATAATCTTGTTAACCTATATTACACAGAGCTTAACACTACTACTAGCCTAGCTAGCTTCATCTGCTTAAACGGATTAATTTTTAAAATTTAACTACCAGAGTACACTAACACACTAGAAGTTTATTTCTTAAACATATATGAGATTTGAAACAAGTTTTTTAAAGTTTCGAAATCAAATCTTAACACCATTATTTTTTCTTTCCTTTATTTTAAACAAAAACATATTTCAGTTTGTCTAAATCATTCAGATAAATCTGCTATTGTTGAACATCTTCATGATGTAAAATTATAAGATATAGTAATAATTACTAGACCAATCAATATATTAGCAGCAGATTGATAAGACGAAGCAATAAAGATTTATAAAGAAAAGAATAACATGAATCATTGTGAAGAGGCACTGAGTTAAATAAAATTTGACTTCCATTAATTAATAATATATAAATTTTATAATCTAGTTACTTATATGTTACCTAGTAACTTACTGCTATGTACTATTATTTACTTTAATACATACACAATCACGCCATATACCCAAAAGGGTGTGGCACAAACTCTTTTCATCATCCCGAAATCAGTCGTCTCCAAACATTCCTATCCAAACAAGCAATTTTCGCTTCATCCACATTCATAATTCCTCTCATACATGCTCTTTTATTCCTACTACTTGGAAACTTTCGCTCACGCAAGCCACTCTCTCAATCATACCACTCTAACTACTTATCGGACGTCCACGCAAACGTATACCATCAAAATCATTCAAATAAAACTTTTTAAACGAAATAATATAAATTATTCAGATTAACAATGAAAATACGTGAAAAGCATTTATATGAGATATGAAATCATTTTACAATTAGAATATATTGTCATTGACATTAATTTTTTCGTTACTTGGTACTCTAATTAGCATATACTAGGAAGATTTGTTAAAAACTAGTTTTTAGCTCTAAATAAGTACATTAAGAATATTATGTGTCTGTCGTCAAGTACTTATTCA